>JBBDGP010000492.1:2755000-3355000 GCA_037952835.1 Lithobates septentrionalis | reverse complement strand
GGTCCTAGCCTTACAAAGAAGAATGTTTTTGGCCAATGTTTCACTAAAAATAATACATTTTTCAATCAAACAGCTGTTAATTTACAGTGAGTGGCCTAAAAAAAGTCCCTTGTAATCTTATGATCTTGTGGTCTTGTGATCATTACTCGGCACTTTTTTTTTTTTTTTTACTTGTTACCATGCTGTGGTTCCTCTGATCAGCTCATATGTCCTGCAGTGATGTGCTAGCCAAATTATAGAACCATAAAGTGCAGTGAGAGTAGTAGGGATCCACATACCTGGAAATGCCAAATACTTGCAGCTGCCAAAGTTTAAAAACATGGTCCACCTGAAATTAAGTATACATGTTCTTTTACAGTACAACAAAGAGCAGTCACTTCCAGCACTAAGAGGTCCTCCACAGTTGGAAAGGACTATGGGACAACAAATCCAAATGTTTGGTGGATGCAGCCCTCCTCGGATGGGGGAATCCAAAGTAAAACTAAAAAAACAAACAGGAAGGCGCAAGCACCTAGTGCATATCCAAAAATTTATTGAGGCGCATAAAACTGCTAAAAATGGATAATCGCCATTTTTAAAGGCCAATAAACCACGAGATGCCATACAGTGCAGGATGCAAATACTTCAATGACACCCCACTGTGGTGCCAATCTGATGCGTTTCGGGGGGCACACCCCTTTCTTCGGAGCTAAGCTGACCAACACATCAAAGTTCAAGTGCTTAAATAGGAACACGCATGCGTGGCCTCGCCCCAAAAAAGGGGGAGGGTGGAAATCAGCAGTTTCATGTGCATGTGTTAGATTGTGTGAATTGGTAAATACCTGTATGTATATGTGCAGGGCTTTTTTACAGCAGGAACGCGGGGGAACGCAGTTCCGGCACCTCTAGCTCTGAATGCATGTAATGACAAAGGATGCTGGGGTTTACTGGAAGGTCTATTGATGCTGGCTGCTGGGGGGATCTATTGTTGCTGTAGGGGATCTGTTTTTACAGGGGGGAGTCTATTGTTGATGGGGAGGTCAGTTGTCGCTGGTGGGGGATCTATTGTTGCTGGGGGGGCTCTTATGCTACTGGGAGACAATTGTTTCTGGAACCAAGTAGAACCAAGGAATGGTGCTCAGAGGTGGGTAGGGAGTGGAACCAAGGAATGGTGCTCGGAGGTGGGTAGGGAGTGGAACCAAGGAATGGTGCTCGGAGGTGGGTAGGGAGTGGAACCAAGGAATGGTGCTCGGAGGTGGGTAGAGAGTGGAACCAAGGAATGGTGCACTGAGGTGGGTAGGGAGTGGAACCAAGGAATGGTACTTGGAGGTGGGTAGGGAGTGGAACCAAGAAATGGTGCTTGGAGGTGGGTAGGGAGTGGAACCAAGAAATGGTGCTTGGAGGTGGGTAGGGAGTGGAACCAAGGAATGATACTAGGAGGTGGGTAGGGAGTGGAACCAAGGAATGGTGCTCGGAGGCGGACACAAGAGGAGACTCGGAAGGAGGCAGTTCCTGCACCTATTCTCTGGGAAAAAAAGCCCTGTATATGTGTAAATCTAATTTATAATTAAATTATTAAAAACAAGGTTCCGTGGATAAATATTTCATAGTGATATGACTAAATATGATGGAACTTTACTATGGAGTACAGATGTCTCCTATATTGTCCGACTTACGTAGAGTGCTTTTTTAAAGTGTGAACTTTGTTTGCAAGTGACTCCGTGGTGACATGGGCATTTTAAATGTAGTAAAGTGCAACATAATGCTGTGAAATGTTAATTAAAGACTCAGACTAAACACCACATTTATATTTATAAATGTGGTGTTTAGCCTGAGTCTTTAAATCCCATAGTGTTATAGTAGTTATAACAATATGGGATTTGCTGTCTGTAATACAATGTGGTAAACACTGGGTGGCAGCATAACAGCTTCTTGTACAATACTAAAGGGTCTGTAGTGATTTTGTATATATTTTATAGTGGTTATATATATTATTAGGCCTCATGCACACTGGGTGTTTTTAACGCTGCTGGCATGGCATCTGGCATTTTTATTTTCTGCCTCTAAATGACCCTGCATGTTAGCCTATAAGTTCTTGCACACATAGGCATTTAGAGGCAGAAAAAAAGAAAACACTGCCATCGCACCCAGGAGCTGTGGCATTTTGGCAGAAAAAATGCATGATGCACCTAAATTATTATTATTATTATTATTATTAATATACATGATTTATTTAGCGCCAGTTTGCGCAGCACTTTACAATGTAGAGGGGGGACAGCACAATTACAATACAGTTCAATACAGAAGGGACAAGAGGGCCCTACTCATGGAGCTTACATCCTAAATGCATGTAAACACATCTAAACGCACGTTAACACTAAGCATGTTTAGTGCTTGAGTGTTAATTTATTTCAATGGCAAAAACAAATGATTACACTGGCCAATAAAATGAAGCCTGTGTCTAGGCTTCCCCCAAGATCACAGTTCGAGCCCTTTCCAAAGGACAAGTCAGTCCTCTGCAAGATTCCCATAGTATAAATCAGGCATGTCCAAAGTCCGGCCCGCCAATCGCGGGCAGCGTTCTGGTTTCAGACAGCCCACTTGGTAATTTTGACATGTAAATCTTTCCTGTCCGCTCCATGTCATCACAGCTGGGTATAGGCTCCGCCCCTCATGCCTCCAGGACTTGACTCATATAAATTTAAGCCCACCTACTACCTTGGCGTTCTTATTTTTTCCTCCTGTGGGCAGGACCTAGGTGTGCTCCTCTACCTGGCTGGTCTAAATGGCTGGCCATCCGTCCATGTGTGGATTAGTCCCTGGTGTCTCAGCTAAATGACCCATAATCCAGGGAGCCCCGCTGTTGGTCCTCGGGGCCGCTTTTATCAGGGCTAACAGCCTTGTCTGGGGTCCACTGGGTCCATGTAAAGTGGGGCAGTGTTGGCAAAGTCTCCCCCATGCATGCGCACCCGCGCTGTGCCGGTGTTGACAGTAGGATGACGGAGGATGGGTGAGCTAAATTTGAAAAATGCTTTGTATCCAAATGAATGCTGCATAGCTGGGTATTGTGGTGCCTTGCTCCCTGCAGCCTCTATGCATAGCCTGAGCGTACTTTGCATAACAGGTACACAAAGTAACACTTTGTTCACACATGGCAATAACCTGTTGGTGGCTTCTCATGTTTGCTTTACTGTTGTGCCATTATGCCAACCCCCTCAAAAGACCAGCATTTCCAGAGTAGGTAGAGGAGTCTCCTGTGGATGACTACTGGAGCTAGCCTTGGCCTGTTGAGATATGGGATAACCTTTTATTTCTGTGCTCTCCAGTTTTTCACCAAAAATATGGGGAGAAGCATGTTTATGATGTCTACAATTCCCTTGGTTTGTGTACATTGCAGAATATTATTGTAATTCTGTTGAAAATTCCTACCTTTTTTTTTTTGTCACTGTTCTGAACAAACTTTTTCATTATGTCCTGATTCCTGGCAGGGCAAGGTTTAGCTCATGAACCACCTGATAAATCAGGGCTGTAGATGGAGGCTTCAGTCTCCCTCTAGCAGTGGTTAACCCTTTAGGGATTTTTACTAAGCAAACTATTTTACTGCATTTAAAGCGGAGTTCCACACAAAAATGGAACTTCCGCTTTTCGGAACCCTCCCCCCCTCCAGTGTCACATTTGGCACCTTTCAGGGGGGAGGGGGGTGCAGATACCTGTCAAAGACAGGTATTTGCACCCACTTCCGGCATAGACTCCCATGGGAGTCTATGCTTCTTCCTGTCCCGACCGCGCTGTCTGCTGGGAACACACAGCTCCCAGCAGAGAGCGGGGACCACTAGGGACACGCAGCGCGACTCGCGCATGCGCAGTAGGGAACCGGGAAGTGAAACCGCAACGCTTCACTTCCTGATTCCCTCACCTAGGATGGCGGCAGCAGTTGCCGAGAACCGAGCGGGTTCTCGGCATCCCCTGCCGACATCGCTGGACCCCGGGACAGGTAAGTGGCAATGTATTAAAAGTCAGCAGCTGCAGTATTTGTAGCTGCTGGCTTTTAATATTTATTTTTTTTTGGCGGTGTGGGTAAACCCCCGCTTTAATTATTTTTATGGGCTGGTTTGTTAAATGACACGCAAAACCCTGTGGAAAGGTTATCTTTTGGTAATTACCAGTCTCAGAGCAAAACAGCCCTCTTCAATAAAGAAGATGTGGATGAACATGGCTGTATGAGTCGCTTTTATATGGTTATATGTTCTAGCAATGGCCAGTCTAATACCCTTCCCAGGCAAATCAGCCTCTTCAGACTCTCCAAAAGGGAAGATGTGGAGGTACATGACTGTGAATTTTGCTTTGATTAAGCAACCAGAGATGATGATGATGATACCCAACAGGTTGTCTTATTTATTAAACAAGTGGCCAATACACTCAAAGAAGTTATTGCCACTTACTCTGTGAAGGGGTTGAATTCTCTGGCAAGGAGCAGTCTCACAGCTTTCCCAAGCAAAACATCCCTCTTCAGACCCTAAAGCCCCATACACACGATCAGAAATTCTGACAGCAAAATTTGGATGTGAGCTTTTGGTCAGAAATTCCGACTGTGTGTATGCTCCATCGGACTTTTCCTGGCAGAATTCCAGCCAGCAAAAGATTGAGAGCAGGTTCTCTATTTTTCGGTCGGAAAAAGTACTGATCGGAAATTCCGATCGTCTGTACAAATTCCGACGCACAAAATTCCTCATATGCTCGGAAACAATTCAACACATGCTCAGAAGCATTGAACTTCATTTTCTTGGCTCGTCGTAGTGTTGTAGGTCACCGCATTCTTGACGGTCGAAAGTTCAGGGAAATTTTGTGTAACCGTGTGTATGCAAGCCAAGCTTGAGCGGAATTTCGTCGGAAAAACCATACAAGTTTTTGCCGACAGAAAATCCGCTCATGTGTACGGGCCATAAGAGGAATACACGGATGGGCATGACAGTATGTATTCCACTGGCTCAAGCAGTGGGATACATACTGTATCCCACAGTATAGGATAAGGATGACACCTAATAGGATGTCACATTCAATAAACACATTGTCAATACACTCTAAGCCCGGGTTCACACTATACCAGGCTGTGGATCGCACAGGAGCGCTGTGCATCCCTGTTCCCCGTTTCAGGGACGAATCAGGGCCAATTCTATGCCTGAATTCAGCCCTGAAACGGAGCCAAAGACGCACAGCGTTTTTGTGCAGTGCGCTCCGCAGCCGCCCCGGAGATATGTGAACCAGCTCCATAGGGAGCCAGTCACATTCTCCTACTATGCGAATTAGATGCGGGGAAACGCACATCTAATTTGCATAGGTGTGAACCCGGGCTAAAGGAGTGTTTTCTGCTCACCCTTTGAAAAGGTTACCTGCTCTGGCAATGAGAAGCTGCCTAGCCATACCAGGTGAAACAGCCCATTTTCCGAATTTCCGGATGGACATGATTGCATAATTCTGCTTTGTTCAAGCAACCAAGAATAAGGATGACGACACCTAACAGGTTGTCACATTCATGAAGCCTGTGGTCAATACACTCTAATGGAGTGTTTCCACTCACCTTGTGAAAGGGTTACCGAGCAGTCTCAAGCCTTCCCAGGTAAGCGATCTGCATCAGATTTTTCCAAAGAGAAGACAAACGAGCATGACTGCAAGAATGTTGCCTTTTTCAAGCGACCAAGGATAAAGATGACGACACCTAACCGGTTGGCACATTCATTAAGCATGTTGTCAATACACTCGAAAGGAGTCATTTCCACTCACTCTGTGATGGGGTCATATATGGTGCCAGTGAGTAGTCTCAGAACCTCCTCAGGCAAATTAACCCTTGTCAGCTTCTTCCCAAGTAGAGGTAAATAAATATGTGATTCCCACTTTGTTCAGACAGGCTGTGATTAAGATGATGGTGACCAAGTTGTCAAAATTAAGCATATGGTCAAGACACTCTAAAGGAATTGCTGAATTCATCTTCTGCAAGGGCCATCTATTCTGGCAATGTCCAGTCTTCTATTCAGGGCCTTCTCAAGCCAATCAATCCTCTTCAGTCTCTTCTGAACAGGAAGATGAGGACGACCTTTGTCCAGATTGGTAAGGTTGGTGAAATGCCTTTAAATAGAAGTGAAGCTTTGGAAGTATTTGAAGTACTTCCAGAGGACAGCTTGACAATCCTCTTATGTTGGATGGATCAAGTGCTTGTTCTACAAGATTGGAGTATGTTGTCACAGCAGGATGTTAAAGTTATGCTCCTTTGAACTGAAAGATGTCCAGGGGTTGGGATCACCCCTCTGGTCAGTGTGTGTCCCTTGTGGGATTGGCCATGTACATGTCCTTGCCATCAGAAGATATTGTGGCCTTCAAGGACAGATGCTATCACTGCATTTTTCTTGATCATAGAAGGTCAAGCCTAAATTTAATAGTGGTCAGTTTGGCTTCCTGCCTCAAGATGAATGTCTGCTGAGTTAAAGGAGACCGAAAAACTCAAGAGTCAGCTTCCACACTCACGCTCACTCCAGAGAGGTTAGCTTCTGCATTTCTGGCTGGGAGTCCAGGAAAAACTGGGAAGCTAACAGAGTAAGTCAGTAAAGACTTCCATGTTAGGATGCTTTCTGTTATTTTGGGATTGTGCCTCCCAAATACATGCCTTAGGGGCACTATGTGGCTCCTCTGTGGACATAGGTATGGCTTTGGTTATTGACACTTGGTCCATTAAGGCAAGCATTTTAGGCCATATTTGGAGATCTTGCATCCTTCACGTCTCATATTGAGCCATAAAAATCGCCTCGCTCCAGCAGCTGAGGTAGGCTCAATTTAACTCTCGCTCCCATTTAAGTCGGGTTTCTGGACCAGTGGCCTAAACTTGTGGTCGAACAAATGAAATCGTCTGCAATGTTCCGGGGTAAGCCTGTCCTGGTAAAGTTGGACAGCGCAACGACTGTGGCCTACATCTGGAAACAAGGCTCAGTTTCTCCCTTCTGAAGGAGGTTTCTCTAATTCTAGAATCTGCCCAAGTTAATCTTCTGCAGCTATCTGCAGCCTATGTGCCTGGTCAGAAGAATCTTCAGGCAAACTATTTGTCCAGAAGAAGTCTGGAGAACAATGAATGGTCCAGACTACTGTGAGTCTTTCAAGAACTAACAGAGCTTAGTATTCTTCTTAGTATTTCTTCCAGAGGTAGACCGCTCACATCCCTAGTCAACACCAAGTTGCTGAAGTTCCATTCCAGGGCCCAGAATCCGCAAGCAATTGGGGTGGAGGTGCTGACTGCAGAGTGCATCTCCAAGACAGCTTATGCCTTTCTGCTGCTCCCTCTGATTCTCAGCTTCCAGCTAAGGTTGTGGCAGGGGAAGGTGACAGTTCTGGTGATGATCCCAGATTGGCCGAAGGGGCCTTGTTACCCTTTGCTCATCCTTATAAGTGTCAAGGATTGACTCCCTCTGTCAGATCAAATCTTCTCCAAAGTCCCATTCATCCAGCATCCGACAGCCTCAGGCTGATGGCCTGGGTCTAGAGAGGCAGAGGCTAATGAATTTTAAATGCTTTGTGAAGATTGTAAATACTCTTATGAAAAAACAAGAAAGGACAGCGCTAACCGTGGCGGTAGTAAAATATGGCATAAATTCCCAGTATTATTGCTGATCGAGATTTTACGCTGGACTCTTCAGAAGTCTGTTCTGATATGCCTGCAGACATGGCTTGATTTAGGTCTATGCATAAGTATGCTATAGGGACACATTTCGGCTATCTCTGCCTTTACCGGCATACAGTGGGCATCCAACACTTAATTATACTGTTTTTCAAGATGCAATTTGGTTGAAACCTCAAATTGTTTCCGAAATGGGATCTCTCATCGCTGTTGGACGTTATTGAATCAGATGCCTTTAATCACCCTGTGGTACCTCTCACTGAGAACTGCTTTACTGGTGGCAATGGCATCAGCCAGAAGAGTTTGGTGGCCTTGGGGTTTAATGAACCCATACTAGCGTACTTCCAGACAGGGTGGTACTCATGCCAGTGCTCAAATTTTGTGCCTGAACTGACCTTCAGAGTCCATTTTACACAAGAGGTTTGCCTCCTACGTTCCTTTTGGGAGTACTCAAGAAATTAGCCCATTGGATGTGGGCCAAGCTTTAAAATGTTTATTCAAGGCGACTTCTGCTATCAGGAAGTCAGAGCATCTGTTTGTCATTCCAGGTGGAACACATAATGATTTTACGGCTTCCAGCAAGATTATTGCCTCTTGGTTGGTAAAGCTCATCTCCTTGGCCTACAAGTTGAAAGGGTTGGCCGTGCCAGGAGAATCACAGCACCTTTCACTAGAAGGGTTTTGACCTTGAGAGTGGCAGCAGGCAGAGTGTCTGAAACTATCTGCAAGGCAGCTACGTGGGCACAAAAATATTCATATTCGTGGCTTAATGACAGTTGAGTTTGGCAGAGGAATCCTGGCTTCTGTTTTTTTAGTCAGAATTGAGGAGTGTGTAGCATTATCCCTCCCCTGTTTTGGCTAGTTAGTTCCCAGCTGTGCTGACATGGAGCCGTCATGAAAATGGAAAATTTTAATTCAAATACTTACCGTAATTTTCCCTTTCCTGACAAGCTCCATGGCAGCACAGAGCCCACCCAGCTTGGTAGGACTAGTTACAGAACGCCGAGGCTGTAGGTTGGCTCAAATTTATATGAGTTAAGTCCTTGAGGCATGGGAGGATGGAGCCTATACCCAGCTATGCTGGCATGGAGCTCGTCAGGATAGGAAAATTATGGTAAGTATTTGAATTCAATTTTCCATTTTTTGTGGCCCCCAATGAATCCCCGAGCGCCGGGGGCCACAAAAGATATATACATTTGCAATAAAAAGTATGTGAACCCTTTTTGGAATGATATGGATTTCTGCACAAATTGGTCATAAAATGTGATCTGATCTTCATCTAAGTCACAACAATAGACAATCACAGTCTGCTTAAACTAATAACACACAAAGAATTAAATGTTACCATGTTTTTATTGAACACACCATGTAAACATTCACAGTGCAGGTGTAAAAAGTATGTGAACACCTAGACTAATGAGATCTCCAACAGGTAATTGGAGTGAGGTGTCAGCCAGTGAGGTGCAGCAATGTTTTTTTGGAGAGCAGTAGCTTCCTCTGTGGTATCCTCCCATGAAATCCATTCTTATTTAGTGTTTTACGTATCGTAGATTCGCTAACAGGGTTGTTAGCATATGCCAGAGACTTTTGTAAGTCTTTAGCTGACACTCTAGGATTCTTCTTCACCTCATTGAGCAGTCTGCGCTGTGCTTTTGCAGTCATCTTTACAGGACGCCCACTCCTAGGGAAAAGTAGCAGCAGTGCTGAACTTTCTCCATTCATAGACAATTTGTCTTACCGTGGACTGATGAACAGCAAGGCTTTTAGAGATACTTTTATAACCCTTTCCAGCTTTATGCAAGTCAACAATTCTTAATCGTAGGTCTTCTGAGAGCTCTTTTGTGCGAGGCATCATTCACATCAGGAAATGCTTCTTGTGAAAAGCAAACCCATAACTGGTGTGTGTTTTTTATAGGGCAGGGCAGCTGTAACCAACACCTCCAATCTCATCTCATTGATTGGACTCCAGTTGGCTGACACCTCACTCCAATTAGCTCTTGGAGATCTAATTAGTCTAGGTGTTCACATACTTTTTACACCTGCACTGTGAATGTTTACATGGTGTGTTCAATAAAAACATGGTAACATTTAACTCTTTGTGTGTTTAAGCAGACTGTGATTGTCTATTGTTGTGACTTAGATGAAGATCAGATCACATTTTATGACCAATTTGTGCAGAAATCCAAGGGTTCACATACTTTTTATTGCAACTGTATGCTGGCTGCCTTGGAGGGGACAGGACGAGTGCCGTACATACAGGAGAATTTCCTCTTTACATGGCGGCCTGTGTAAAAGGAAGTCCTCTCTCCTGTGCTGCCATTGGACGACTGTTCTGTCCATCATAGGAGGCGGGAATTTCTATTAAAGAGGCCACTGAGAAAACAGGAGTTTCTCCTGTATGTCTGTTGGCGCTCGTCCCGCCCCCTCCCTGTCTCCTCCAAGGCTGCAGATGGGTATGAATCAGGCTGCACTGATGGCAATGGTGAGTCTGCATTCATGACAATGGGGGTGCTGCATTCATGGCAATGTGGGTGCTGCATTCATGGCAATGTGGGTGCTGCATTCATGGCAATGTGGGTGCTGCATTCATGGCAACAGTAAGTCTGCATTCATGTCAGTGTGGGTGCTGCATTCATGTCAGTGTGGGTGCTGCATTCATGTCAATGTGGGTGCTGCATTCATGGCAATGGTGGGGCTGTATTCATGGCCTTTGTGAGGCTGCAGATGGGCACTGATTAGGCTGCATTGATGGGCACTGACCCTTATTTTGCTTCACAATTCTTTATTTAAAATTTAAGATTTTTTCCTGAAACTTCCTTTTTAAAGTTAAGGTGTGTGTTATAAGCCGATAAATACGGTATATCCAAATAACACGCCCAAGCTCATCTCTTCACCACACACAGCCACAATGGCAAGAGAATTCTTATTGAGCAGTGTATTAATGCTCAGACGTACACATTTAGACCGAATTTTAATGGTTTAAAGAATGTCAGGCAAAATGATCGGCCCTCTCGCATGTTCACTTCTTCAAATCTGGCCTTCTTTGAAAAAAGTGTGGACACCCCTGGCATAAATGAAAAGAGAGGCTAAACATTTCCCTAAACTGTGTGTGATGTGAGCAGCTGCTAGGCCTGCATATGGCGACGTTGTCAATTTTAACCCTTGGTTTGGTGGAGGTTTTTCTATGTGAATTGTTATTTAATAGTATTCAATAAAGCTGTGATTATTTATACTGTAACCACTTAATCACTTTTTCATGACTACCTTGTGGACCTTTAGTCCTCTTATTATGAAAGATTCCCATAGCGCCAGAAGTAAACAACAGTGGTCAGGTGATGGCTTTATTTACTACTGAAAGCAGGAAGTGATTTAACCAACTAGGGTTGCTGCTTTCTCCTTTTCAGAGCAGCTTAAAACGGAGCTCCAACCAAAAGGGGACGCTCCATTTATTTGCCTCCCCCCCCCCCCCTCCGCTGCCACATTTGGCACCTTTTTTGGGGGGGCAGGTACCTTGTTTCGGCAGGCACACGCTCCCACTTTCGGCTCAGTTTGCCACAGCTTCACTGCGGTGCCAGCAACTGATAGCTGAATGAAGAATCAGCTTGGGTGAGGACACCTCTGGATTCCTGGACAGGTAAGTGTCCTAATATTAAAACGTCTACAGTATTTGTAGCGGCTAACTGTAAATTTTTTCTGAAGGAGCCTGGAACTCCTCTTTAACAACAGCACCCACGAAACCTGCCTACAAATGTGAGACAGCAAACACGTCTCCTGTGTCCTGACCGTTATTAAATGGTAAGCACAGAAAACATTACAGCAAGACATTACACTGGGGATAAGCTCAGACGTATTTGGATCCTAGTCCAAACCCACCTGTGGGGTGGGAATGTCATTGCTGCCTAAGGTTGGCCCAGTACAGTGGAGCTTCCTGGCAGGATCACTTGAGCCTGAGCTCATTCCTACATTACAGTGCTGGAAAAACAGAAAATTGTATCAAATTGTATCAAAATTGTATCAAAGCTCCCCCCCACCCTGTTTTCTTTTTCTGTGAATGGAGACAGATACATTGTATCTCTCCCTTTCCTTGCACGGAAAAAAAAAATGTGTGTAAAAAAAAACAAATAAATAAAATAATAATAATAATAAAAATACCTAGATCAAGGTTTGAGCTAGGTCAGTTGCAGAGTTAGTGTCAAGGTCAGTATTTTTTTTTGGGGGGGGACAGATTTTTTTACTTTTTATTAGTATCAGTGTCAGTGTGTTTTAGGTTGGGTAAAACAAAAAGCAATATGCACACTATTGTTTCTGGGCTGTACTACGGGTATATACAACACCTAACATACACATATGTGGTATCACTACGATCTCCAGGAGCAGGAGAATTTATTTTGGGTTCTGTGTTTTGTTCTTTGGTGGAAGGTTATGGTAGTACCAAGAAATATACAGCTATATTTTTAAAAAATATATATATTTTTACTATTTTGGGCAGTTTTTCTATGATAATAATAAAAAAAAAAAAAAAGCAGGAGAAGTCCATTACCATTTACCACCAAATAAAAGCCAAATTTGTCCTGAAAAAAAACAAGGTATAATCCACCTGGCTACACAAAGTATTCGTGATCATATGTACGGTTTTACTAACACATGTCAAAGTCACAACGTTTTGCTCAGGCATTAAGATTTGTTTTTCCCGGGGTGCAGGGGTTAAAAATCAGGCATAGACTAAGTAGAAAATATATGTATATACATTGAAAGCATTTGATTATACTTATAATTTTGTTCTTGGTTTTAGATATGCTTTAACTTTTAAAAGAAAGTAGACTCAAGCTTGATACATAGATTATTTTTTCAATTTTTAACACTGTAAAAAAAAAAGCCTTCATTAATTTAAGAATACAGGAAATTGTCAAATAACTAGAAGAATGGAAGAGACCATGAAAAAGTCCACTTACTATCAATCACGAGACGTAGCAATTCCTGCCAGCGCCCCAGTGTATCAGTGAGGAGCACTAGAGATGACATTGTAAGACTCATCTCACAATCATCTTATGATATATTCGTATAAAACCACCAAAGATTCCCTTTATTGTGTATTTTAATTATTAGATGAGGAAAGGTACTTATGTTTTTACGTAAGCATTCCATGGCTATCAGGAACTTGTGTAAAGCTTTGATTATGTTTAACCTTGACAGGTTAAATGAGGTTAACTAAAAGATTAAAAATCTTGATTGTATATGGTATAAATAGCACATAAGGACATTTTGTTATAATGGTGCAGAAAAATGTAGTGTGCCTAATGTACAAGTATTAAAAAAGGAAAATTGTATTAAATACCCCGTAATTTTCTTTTCCTGACACCAAACCATGGCAGCATACTAGTGATAGACTCCGCCTCTCTTCCACTCCCTCAGGACCAGTGAATAGCATAAATTAAAGGCCTAGTTAGGCCCCACCCCATTCTTTGTAATTAGCTACATACAGAAAAGTACAAGGGTGGGTCCGTATGCTGCCATGGTTTGGTGTCAGGAAAGGAAAACTACGGTAATATTTGTTACAATTTTCCGTTTTCCTGAGGTGACCATGATACTTCCCTGCAGATGGATTCCTTGGACACCTTCGAATGGGCAGCCCATAAGACCGAAACCGCTCTGGAAGAGTATGTATCCACTGCTGAAGGAGGTTCACAACCCCTTGCCCTATATGCATAACCAAACCTACTAAGTCCAGGAGGTACCCTCCTTTCCCTGACGAATGCCTGCTGGAAAGATGAAAGGCTTATTACATGATTTGAAGAGGGCAATTGTGGATAGGGACTTTAAGTTCTGTACACATCTAATTTGTGTGACCCTCCTGAGTAATCCTCTGGTAAGTTAGGCAATGCCCAGATGACTGTTAGATGGAGGGCTGTCACTACCCTTGATACAAGATGATCTACTGGACACAAGTCTACTCCTTCTGGAAAGAAAACAATATCTTTTTCTGAAGCTCTCAGAGCTGGAATCTCAAACATCCTTCTGCTTGAAGATTATGCGATAGATACTGCCTAGTAGGTAATGTCACAAACTGAACACTGTTCTGTTGGAGCAAATGGTCAAACTGATTTGAAATCCAGCAACACCGATAGATTCCACTGGGAAAGATCCTCTTTTGTGGTGGTCGAAACCTCGTGACTGGCTTAAAAATTTGTGCAAACGAAAGGATTTCTGGCACATTTGAGCCTTGTTATTGCCAACCTAGTCGACACTTGCAATCTCAAGGAATATAGGCTAAGGCTTATGTCTAATCGGGTCTACAAGAAGTCCAGAACAGCTACCATCAGTAGTATCAATATCTCGCCCTGCTGAGAAATAAATCAAACTTGTTCCAGAGTTTAGCATAGATGTTGTTCAAGTGCCTTCTCACACTCCACAAAGTAGAGATCATCCTGGAGCAGGCTAGGGTCTCAAGCTTCCCCTATCAGTCGTGCTGTTTGCAGCCACGGCCTGCGTATGTGCAAAGGGGAATTGGCTTCTGTCTCATGACATAAATGGCCACGAGAACTCAAGGTCCTCATTGTCAAAATGGAGGAATGTATATGACTACCACGTTCACTCTCGACAGCCTCAAGAGATATCTCATTATGACAAATGTTGTTGGAAAATATATAGGCTAGATTGCAGATCCATGGAGAAAATCAAGGCATTTGTCCCCTCTGATGTGAGGGGGGGCTCTGCTGGGGACTCCTGATGTGAGAGGGGCTCCGCTGGGGACTCCTGATGTGAGGGGGGGCTCCGCTGGGGACTACTGATGTGAGGGGGGGCTCCGCTGGGGACTCCTGATGTGAGGGGGGCTCCGCTGGGGACTCCTGGTGTGAGGGGGGTCCGCTGGGGACTCCTGATGTGAGGGGGGGTCCGCTGGGGACTCCTGATGTGAGGGGGGCTCCGCTGGAGACTCCTGATGTGAGGGGGGCTCCGCCGGAGACTCCTGATGTGTGGGGGGCTCCGCCGGGGACTCCTGGTGTGAGGGGGGTCCGCCGGGGACTCCTGGTGTGAGGGGGGCTCCGCTGGGGACTCCTGATGTGAGGGGGGCTCCGCTGGGGACTCCTGATGTGAGGGGGGGTCCGCTGGGGACTCCTGATGTGAGGGGGGTCCGCTGGGGACTCCTGGTGTGAGGGGGGGTCCGCTGGGGACTCCTGATGTGAGGCTGAGACCCCCTCACACCAGGAGTCCCCAGCAGAGCCCAGCCTCACATCAGGAGTCCCCAGCAGACCGCCTCTCACACCAGGAGTTCAAGGTTCAATCCCTTGTGAAGACTGTGATGCTACCCAGGCTCCATTAGAAAGATCTCCACCCACCACTAATGCAGCTGTAAGAGATTAAAGAGTAACTCCACTTTCGTGGGAAAAAAAATGAGCAAATAAAAAAAAATAATATAGCATATATAATTACTACACAAGTTATATTGTAATTGCATGCTATTAAAAATTACCTTTCCTTTTCAATCTGCAGCTCTGTAATTTACTAAAAATGTAATTTCCTGCTTGTGTGATTGGCTTACTGATTTTCCCAGAAGTCTGCGCTAAGATACAAGTCCGATTTTTAGCATCCCCTGCAACAAAAATGTATTTTTGTTGAGATACTCCCAAATGGAAATAATGTCTAAAGGACTGCAGACCTTGCCAATTTCCTCATTAGAGCCCTGGGTGCAGCAGCTGGTTGATAATTATAACCCCCCCCCTACAGATTCACTCTGAACATGGAAACAGACAAACAGCTATTTCTTCAGAATGATAAAAGGTTGGAATCTGCGACAAAATTTGTTAAAATCTTTGCAATGTACATACTGCATATCACCTAGGGGAATGTTTACTTCTCAAAAAATGTGGAGTTAAGGCTCACCATACATTATTTTTTTTTTTTTTTCCAAAGCTTTTTATTTGCCAAAATAGTCATACATCTTATTCGCATTTGGTAATATGCAAGGAAATACATGTTACATTCCAGATTGCATTCAGAAACAAATCCTGCATACAAATAAAAATTATATATTACATTGCGTTTGTCATGGCTTGTTAAATCATTGGCTGTTTTCTTGAAACTCAGGACCATCTTATCTTAGTCCAAACAGTTGTATAGAACAAAGGCTGTAGTATATTTAGATAAAGTAACTAGTGGGAACTATCCCACATAAAAATAAAGTAAAATAAAATAACCAAGAAAAAAGAACAAAAAACCAGAGAGAAAGCAAAAACTTTTTTATATTATTTCCTCTTTCCCTCTTTTGTGCTGTGTGCTGCTGTGATTCAACTCCCCATTAGATCTATTAATTACTATCCAATGATTACCAATATCCTACAGAGTTATTGGATGGATTGTAGCGTGTTTTCAGAGTTAATCCATCTCCCCCATACTCTATTAAATTTTTTTCTTGATCCTCTAGACTCATATGTCATTTTATACATGGTGATGTTGGCGTTAACCAACCCTTTCCAGGCATTTAAAGTAAGATGATCTCTCCTGATCCAATGAAGTACAATCAGTTTCCTTGCATAGTAAAACAATAGTCTTAGTAGTGTTCTCGTATTATTACTCATAACTTCATCTTCTATGATCCCTAAAAGACCCATCAGAGGGCTGCATATGTTCGGTATATCTAAAGTATCAGCAATAAATTGAGTCACCTGAGACCATAGTGGCCTAACTCTGTCACATTCCCATACCATATGTATAAAAGATCCCTCTTCTTTTAAGCATTTATGACAGATGGGGTTTTCTTTCTTCCCCATTTTATAGAGTCTCAAAGGAGTATAGTACATCTGATGTAAGTACCTTAACTGTATTAATTTGTCTCTAGCAGAGATAACCGTGGGCAAGTATGACGCTAGAACATTTTCCCATTGACCTTCTGTAATTTCTGGTATGATCTCTACCCATTTTTCTTTAAGTTTACTTTCTCTAGGATTCTTTTTTTCCTGAAGTGTATGGTAGTATGTAGAAATTAGTTTAGTATGATCTGGAGTAGCCAGTAATCTTTCTATCATAGAGTTTTCCAATGTAACCGGTCCAGCCCCAAATTGAACGTACGCAGCGTGTCTCAGTCTAGTGAATTGGTATTCCCAGGTCCCTGGGATATTTAGTTCTTTTCGCAATAGCGAGAAGGTTTTTAGTTCCCCATTGATATATAGTTGGTGTAAGTATGTGAGCCCAAATTTAGACCATCTAAATCCGTCTTCTAAATTGAAGAATTCTTTCAGGTTGGGGTTGAACCACAGTGGCGCATTGGGGGATAAATGTAGGGGGTTATCTGTTATATGTTTCATGCAAATATCCAATACCTTTTTTGCAGATTTTAGTATCTCCTTGCCCCCTACGGTGGGGACTTCTCCCCTGTAAAAGAAGTTCAGTAATGTTTCATATGATGTGGCCGTTGCTGCTTCAATTACAACCGCAGCGTTGTTTAGTTGTGGGAACATTCTCCAATGGATGAATACTAATTGGGATGCTAAGTAATATAGTCTCAGGTCAGGTATCGCCAGGCCACCCCTGTGAACAGGTAACTGCAACACCTCAAGAGAGACTCTTGCTGCTTTATTGCCCCATAAGAAGGATGTTAATAGGGAGTTTATGTGTTTGAAAATTCTTTTTGGGATATAAATTGGGGCGTTAGAGAGGATGTACAAGAATTTCGGAAGGAAGATCATCTTAAATAAGCTAGCCCTGCCATAGAGTGTAAGTGGAAGGTCCTTCCATTTTTGTATTCTGTCCCTAAATGCTCTGATGGTAGGCCATAGGTTGTCCTCGATGAACGAATCTATAGGTAATTTGATCACTATTCCCAGGTATTTAAATTTCTCCACAATAGTCAGGGGACACTGGGCTGGGAGTATTAGGTCTGGTTGTGGGTCTATCGGGAAGAGGACTGATTTGGTCCAGTTGATCCTGAAGCCAGAGAAATTCCCGAACTCCCGGATCAACGAGACCGCCGTGGCCAATGACTGCTCCGGGTCTCCCAGATATAGGAGCATGTCGTCAGCATATAATGACACACGCTCCTCCAGTTCTCCTACCTTGAGGCCCTGTATCTTGACATTAGATCTAAGTGTAGCCGCCAATGGCTCTATGGCCAGAGCAAATAGAAGAGGAGACAGGGGGCAACCCTGTCTCGTTCCTCTATAAATCTTGAAAGGTGCGGAAATAGAGCCACATACTCTAATGCTCGCCTTGGGGTCATTATATAAAAGTTTAATCCATGAGATAAATTTTGATCCGAACCCCAGCTTGCCTAAAAGCGAGAACAGGTAGTTCCACTCTACAGAGTCGAACGCTTTTTTGGTGTCTAAAGACGCCACAACTCTCTTTCCTTTATTATCATGAGGTGTCTGGAGGTTAACATATAGTCTACGTAGATTCATTTGGGTGGAACGTCCTGGTATAAATCCAGTTTGATCTGAATTAATTAGTTTGAGAATCACCGACTGTAATCTACCCGCCAAGATCTTGGCCAGTATCTTGACATCGGTATTTATCAAAGAAATTGGCCTGTATGACTCACACTCCTGTAGATCTTTTCCTGGCTTAGGTAACACCACAATTAATGCTTCCCTCATAGACTCTGGTAATATGCCTTCTTTCTCTGCAGTTATAAAGACTTTTTGTAATATTGGCACTATCTGTTCTTTATGCAACTGATACCACTCAGCTGGAAACCCATCCAAGCCAGGAGATTTACCCGGCCTGAAGGATGAGATTGCAGCACCAATCTCCTCCGTGGATATCTGCTGATCTAGGAGTTCTCTATCTTCCTGTGTTAGAGAGGGTAGTGTTAAATTGGCAATGTACCTTTCCAGCTCTTGGTCAGTGTGTTGGGTTTGCGTCTGGTAAAGATTCTCGTAGAAATCTAGAAAAGTGTTTAGAATCCCTTGGGCCTCCTCAACTACCTCACCATTTAGTTTCTTTATCTTACCTATCGAAACCGGTGTATAAAGTGGGCTTGCCAAAAAGGACAATAGGCGTCCACTCTTATCGCCGAATTCAAAAAAAGATCTTGCCTGCCGTATTCGTGTTTTTTCAGTATATTCAGTTAATAGTATGCAATATTGTCGTGTTTTTTCTTGCCAAAGTCGGTATCTACCTGGAGATGAGTCAAGGATATATTCTTTTTCAGCCTCCAAGGCGCCAATCTCAGCATCCTTCATATCTGAGTTAAGTGCCCTGGCGAAACCTCTTGTTTCCGATGTAAATACCCCTCTCATAGTTGCCTTAAAGGCATCCCATTGGATAGCTAGTGTGGTTTCCTTCCCATTCTCCCTCCAATAGTGCCCTATATTCTCTTTGCATTTTATGGTGATATAATCCTCTTGGAGCCATGTTGTATTCATCCGCCATTGTCTCCTTCCCGTGGAGCTCTCAGATCTAGAGTGACCTCCAACGGGGAATGATCTGATATAGCTCTAGGGAGATATCTGACGGCAGTTATGTAAGGAAGGCCATCTATAGATGACAGTGCCAAATCTATTCTGGAGAGTGTCCTATGGGTCTCAGAGTGACATGAGAACTCCCTAACTCCAGGGTTCCGTTCTCTCCACACGTCAGTGAGTGCGTAACTCTCTAACCAGGAGGATAAATTATGTCTGGACCCGGAGACATTCCCATGCCTGTCCATAGCCCCATCCGACACTGCATTGAAATCTCCTAAGAGTAATAATGGGCCTTGAGCGATTAGTATAGCTTCTTTAATTATTTTGTCTAGTATCGGCAAGGAGAATGGTGGCGGAACGTACACACATACCAATGTCAGAGATACATTATACATTCGGCATACCAGGATGGCATATCTACCGTTCGGGTCTAGTTTGACTTGCAAAATTTGCGCAGCCGCGTTTTTGGTAACTAAAATAGCTACACCCCTAGAGTATGTTGAGTATTCAGCATGCAAAACTCTCATCACATTCGGTTTTTTTAGTGCCATAACCTTAGATCCCTGCAGGTGTGTCTCCTGCAACATTATGATATGGGGTTTGTATCGTTTTATGAAATCAAAGATGAGAGATCTCTTAATCTTGGAATTCATACCACGCACGTTCCAAGATAGCAACTTTATCTTACCCTCCATGCGTATGTATAAGTGAACAATTGTAGGGCAACAACGAGTAATTGTTAGCCAGTCTCATTCCCATTGAGTAGATCCCCTGTGAGGAGAGAATAAAACACATCAGCAGCACACAGCACGAACTAAGATTAACCAGTAACATAGGCCCCTTCCCCCCTCCCTGCACACACACCCAACCTGTTGTGTGCCTGTCTCCCATAACAAAAAGGCAGAAGAATTAAAGTGACCGCAGGGGGTCACGGTTTTCTAAGAAAAACAAAGTCACCTTATCTTCAACCAACAGAAATAGAAAAACAACATCCAAAAAATAGGGGGGAAAAAAAAAAGGGGAAAAGGAGAAAAACCTGATACAGTTCGACCAGGGGGGTATCTTCGTAGTTGATATCAGTGGAAGGTGATATAATTGAGTAGAGGAACGGGGAGGGAAAAAAAAAGCCCCCCCTCTTCTGTCGGAAAAAAAAAAACTCTAACAATATAAAGTGTAGTTGCTCAAAGTAGGAGCCAAAACCACTGTGTCCTCCACTTTCCTCTTCCTCTCCCTCCAATGTTCTTGTTTCTTTTCACTCTGACATCAAGAACAGCTTACTTAAGTGATGTTATAAATTGTATGCTGCATCTGCCGGGACTTTATGTCATTTTATTGTTGTAGTGTCAAAGATTATCTTGGTCATGGGTATTTCTTCACCCTAGCATAGGTAGTCCTAGAATAGTCATCATGTGTATTTCACATCTTCTTCTTACTCAGTTACCGTTATTTATTTATTTGGGCTGCGGCGTCCTCTGGAGTCCAGCCATCTTGAGGCCTCCGTGGGGTTAGTAAAGAACGAGGCCTTCCCCCCATCTACTACTCTTAGTTTCGCAGGGTATAACATGCTGTAGGGAAGTTGTAGGTCTCGGAGTCTCTTCTTTACATGAATGAAGCTAGCTCTCTGTTTTTGCGTGGCCGCAGAAAAGTCAGGATAAATGGATATGCGGTTTCCATTGTATTGCAATTCACCTCCATTGCGTGCGGCTCTGAGTATGCTTTCTCTGTCTCTGAAGTGTAATATGCGTGCAATCATAGGGCGCGGATGTGCTCCTGGGGGAGGAGGTTTGGAGGGTATCCTGTGTGCCCTTTCTATAGCAAACAATCTGGAAAATGTAGTGTCAGCCATATTATCTTTAAGCCAAAGTTCCAGAAAATCTTCTGGCTGTGTTCCCTCAGCTTTTTCAGGAAATCCTACAAAACGGACATTGTTCCTTCTCTGTCTGTCTTCCATGTCTCCCAACTTATCAGTGTGCGCGGTTATTTCTTTATGTAGATACTGTACTTTCCCCTCCATAGGCCGCATCACATCCTCCATGTCGCTGATTCTTTGCTCAGCTTCAGAGGTCCTCTCTCTAATGGTCTGCACATCCTGCTTTAGGAAGGACATTTCTGCTCTCATCCCATCAATATGCTCAGTTAAGGTAGTTTGGCATGTGTAGATGGCCTCCATGATTTGCTTTAAAGAGGGTTCTTCCGCATTAGTTATTGGTTCTGTGACTATATCATCGCAGGGGAGTCTATCTAGGGAGAAACCCCGTTTTCTGCCTGGGGATCTGCGTGGAAGCGGGCTTACCTTCCCAGGCTGTGATTGTGTCTTTTCAGCTCCGTTCCGTTTTGTGCTGCTGGGGCCTTGTTCCATCGCCTCGTGTGCGGCGCCATCTTGGCTTCCCCAGGCATAGCGTGACAGACGTTCCGCAGCCGGTTCCATGGATGCCGGCCCGTATTTAACCATACCCAAATGTTCCTTAGGGTCCGGTGAGCAAGAGGGTGCCGGTATCGTTCAGGATCCGTGTCTCTGACACTCAGGATTAAGGCAGAATGTTGTGTCCCGGCCGGAGCTCCTGTGAAGAGCTGTTCACATGTCCGCCGCTAGCTCCGCCCCCCCCACCATACATTATTAGATTTCTTTTGTTCAGCCTGCATGCTAAAAGAAAGAAAGAAACACTCTAAGAGCCTTTTAAAAGTCTTAGAAAAAGAGGAGATGGACCAGAAGGCCAAAAAGAAAAAGAAATACATCAGGGACAAGCAGGACTATCAATCCAACTTTGTCTTTATTTGGCAAAAGAAGCTGGCCTCATCCAATGAGGATGAGGGGAGGATGGACACACAACCACAAGAAGCTGTCCCTCCCACTAGTATACCCCCTCCTCCCCGGATGGGACAGATAGCTCAACTTACACCAAGGAAGGACACACGCCCTAGGGTAGTTGGAAAGAAGCCTAGGGGCCCTAGGGACAAGTCCAATTATGGTTCAAGTTCTTCTAGACGTCCCAGACAGGACCAACTTAGACCTCCATACTCTGAGTATTATTCGCGCCCCTACGGTACCCCTCCTCCGGATACACGGAGGGATGCATTGTGGAGGAAGAATTCTCAGAGTTATGATACAGAGTATAACCAGCAATGTAGGAGACAAATATCTGACAATTTGGATAATCCGATTCCATTACAGAATTGGTTTTATCCCTTGTCGGATTTGGAGACTCCCCAACACCGTAGGAATAATATGGGGGAATATAGACAGGGTTTCCCTGGTAACAATCAGGGGGCCCATTATCCTATGGACCCCCAACAAACTTATATCCAATCTGGCCCACCGCAACCTTATGGCCCTCCAGGCGGCAGGAATAATTACAATTTAGATTTTCCCAGGGATCCACGGGTCAACAAATGCCCTGGAGAACGCAAAGAAGAACCAGAGGGGGGAGGCGGGCCCAGGCACTCAAAAAGAAGAAGAACTTAGGCACTGTGATTTTCAATTTGTCCAAACAGACTCTGACCGACTCTGAGAAGAGTCTGCTGGACAAAGGTTTAAAAATTGCCCCGCCCAGGAGCCTAAGCAAGTTCCAGACATACATGGATGTGCACAAATTTACCCGTAAACTAAGTATTAAACGATATATGTTATCCAATCCCATAAACAGAATGGGAGGCACCACTAGTGGGGAATTTCAATATTCCAACCTCTCCAATGCTTCCCTCTTTAATCCCCCTGGTCCCTTGGTTCCAGCCATTCGGGTCTTCAGGGACGTTGTATTAAGGGATCTTGAACAGATCAGGGTAATAAAGGTAAAGTTACAGAAAAATGTACAAGTTGGGTTAGAATCCCTATGTAGTAATAAATCCCTGGTTATCAGGCCAGCTGATAAGGGTGGGGGAATTGTGGTGTTGGATCGGTGCGATTATCAGAAAGAAATGCACCGTTTGGTTGGTGACACTGGAACCTATACAGTGTTGAGTAGGGACCCTGTGGTCAAATATAAAAAGGAGCTTGAGTGGATTGTAGAGGCTGGTTTCCAGAGGGGTATTTTGAATGATAAGGAGAGACGCTTTCTCGTTCCTATTGCCCCCCGGACCCCAGTCATCTATTATCTCCCGAAAATCCACAAGGATCAGGTTTGCCCCGCGGGACGTCCCATCGTAAGTGGGATTGATTCGGTCACGTCCCGGGTGGGAAAATATATTGAGCATTTCTTGCAGCCTTTGGTATGTAAAGTACCATCATATATTAAGGATACAAAGCAAGTCATAAATTTACTTTCTAACATCACCCCTAGGGAAGGCCTTTGGATGGTGACCGCCGACGTTTCTTCCCTTTACACGATCATTCCCCACCATCTAGGACTACAGGCGGTAGAATTATTCTTAACTCGTGATTCTGGCTTACCTTCCAGACAGAATGAATTTATTTTTGAATTGCTTCAATATGCCGCTAGCCATAATTATTTTTGGTGGGAGCACCAATTCTACAGGCAGGATCGTGGTGTGGCCATGGGGGCTAAATATGCCCCCAGCTTGGCCAACCTTTTTATGGCCAAGTGGGAGGAGGACGTCGTCGGTTCGCCTAGGAGACCAGAAGTCATCCTGTGGGCTAGGTATATCAATGACGTCCTCCTCCTATGGTATGGTTGTGAGTTAGAATTACAGATTTTCATGGAGTCTTTGAATAACAATGATAGGGGTATCACTTTCAATTTTGAAGCCAGCCGTGATACCATCCATTTTTTAGATCTAACGATTCAGATCAAAGATAACCAATTCGTGACGTCCACCCATTTTAAGGCGACAGACAGAAATTCATATATTTCTGTCGACAGCTGCCACCACGAACCATGGCTCAAAGCTATCCCTCAGGGCCAATTTCTGCGCTTAAGACGCAATTGTTCCGAGGTGAATACTTATGACCAACAGGCATCCACCTTGATGGCCAGATTTTTGGAAAAGGGATATGATCCATCTTCCCTCTCCCTGGCCGTGAGGACAGCTCGAGATAGGGATAGATCTTCCCTCTTATCCGATGCCCCCACACATAGGGGCAGTGCTCTCGATACTGTACCATTTGTCACTACCTATTCGGCCCAGCATCGTACCATCAAATCACTGATACAGAGGCATTGGCATCTGTTGGGCAGTGACCAAATCCTTAGCACCATCCTGCCAACTCGACCTAAGGTGGTGTTCAAGGGGGCAGCCTCTTTGGGGAGTAAAATAGCCCCTTCGGTCTAGGACCCCCCCCACGGGAGACCAGGTCTTTCCTCCAGAACGTGTTTGCGTCACCTCCGATCGATGTGGCTACCAGCAGGACGGGCTGTCCGAGGGTATCCGGCCGGTGCCCCAGACTTCTCTTCACTTCGTTCGCCAGTGGTATTTTACATGTGAGTGTTTATGTACATTTTATTTAATAAACCAAAGGATTTTACACTATTTGGAGCTCTCTTTCTATTTATGGCTTTCCGTACTGAGGGTTTGCTGACCTGCTACTGATCCATCTGATATCAAGGCCCCCAACTTTTCAACACAGTGGAGCTATCTAGTTTTTGATGGTGGTCCGGAGTGATTATTCCTTAACAGCTTACCCAGACCCTCTGTAGCGGGGGGTCATAGGTCTCTGGTAAGCGGCCAGTTTTTATATTTGGTGACGGTGGATCTGACACTTCATATCATCAACAAACCTTCAATATTCATCAGCACTTTGGGTGGTCATCGCATTCATTATATGGACTTTTAATATGTCTTAAGACTTGCACTGATGCACATGATTATGCACTTCTGCACATGCGTTTAATGCATATTTTTTATGAGTAATTATATATATGCTCCATATATTCACATGGCCTTTTTTTGCACTCTATGATGGTCAATTGTCATTTATATCCATTAGCGCAGTTTCATATTTTCTTAAAAGAAAGAAAGGTTAACAGATTTTTCCATCCATGCTAAACAGCACAGATGGACGCACCGCCTTGCTGGACTTTTGCATTATGGCAGCCACAGGTGGAGACTGTCAAAATACTTCAATAACGCCTGCATCTGATTTGATGTCATCTCTGTTTGATCAAAAATTTTCCAACAGGCTTCTTCAACAAAAGACTGACTTTTGTCAATGGAGCAGGGCTACACACTCAGCACATTTCAGGTCTGATCATTACATTGAGCAGCAGCAGGATATGAAGCCTTCCTGTGACAACTCCCTGTGTACTCACCATGGTCAGACACAGGTACAGACTAACCCAGGAGATAGAAGTTTCCTTCCCTCAGGTGCACAGAGAGACCATACCTGATGAGGCATAGTCAGGTGTAAGTTCTAAAACTGTTAGTCCAGGCATATGGCAGTTGGGCAGGAGCCCAGTACCACACAGTTCCTAGACCCAGCCATAGTCGAAAGCACTTCTCCAATTGCTACCAGAGTACTGTGCTTCAAGTGGGGTGGCCCCGTGTCTCAAGCCACTGAACCTTTGTTACCAGCCCTGAGACTTCTCCAGCTGCTTGCTTGTGTTACCAGGCTTATCCTGGACTTCATTGAGAAGAATGCTGTCTGTGAGGATAAGCACAAGTAGCTATTTGTGTCCAGTACTGTTCACTGGAGTGGAGATTTTTTTTTTTAAGTCTCTGTTACTATAGAGCAGGTGTTGGCAGCCCATTAAAGGCAATCTACCGATCAATCATAGCCATCTGACAGGTAGACTGTGCCCCCGCCATGCCGCCAGTGTCTGGCTCCACCCACTGCCTCTCAGATCAAGGCAGCAATCCACAATATATGAATGATTGTCAAGGGAAGTATTGCTAAGGTACGGGGTGGGCATCAATTGGTGAGCAAAGTGAGGCCCCACCCATCTAGCAGCCAGCACCTTCAAACCACAAAATGTGCCTGTGTTAAAGCAGCCAGAGGAGGGTCTAGTGGACCAGGGGGGACATTTGGTGTAAAACTTGAATGAAATGGCAGCAGGGTGCTGCCAACAGGCCGTACAAAGTTACCAGCTGTAATGATGGGTACTCATTACTGGGCTGTCATTGTTATACAAAGCTGTGGCCTACAATGCAGATGGGTGTGTACCTGCCAGTGGCACATACCTCGAGAGGTCAAGCGGCAGCTTTTCTATTAGGGGGGAGGCACACATAGCATTAACCTATGTGGGCCATGGTGAACAATTAGTTCCTTTGACTGGCCCAGTCAACACACTTGTTACCATCAGGCATTATACATTCAAGTTATTATTGGCTTTGTTACAAGGGATATGTCTATAAGATACCAAGCCCACCATTAACATACACCTGGGTCCTATTCCTAATTAACCTGTGATAATTATATGTTTGTCAAATGTTGCAAAATTTCTCTCAGGCTAATTCTGAAATGGAATGGTGAAAAGTGCCATATTCCAATGAGCTTTGGTGATAAGCTCATATATCCTGCATGATCGTCATTACTTTACCATCATATCGTGGTTTATTTGAATGCCGCTGATGACCTGGCCCACCATTCTGTCCCAGTGTCCACCTCCAGGAGTGATTCCAGTTGTGGCTGCTACCCCCACCCTGTAGAGATGTGAATAGTATTCATGCACTGCAATTGTCACTCCTCATCCGATCCTCAGTTGGTCCTGAAGAAGCTATTTTGAGAAATGACTTAAGGGGGTGGGCGTCCATCATCACAAGGCCATATGATATTTGATCATTGTATACTTTATCAATTGGGCCTAGATTGTGTATAATAAATGATAGTTGTTCTATTGGTTATGAGTAGAATTTGTTGGAAAGTAACGTATAGTATACATTGTTTTAGGATCATGTTTATCCATTTGTATTGTACAAGATGTAATAAAGTGATGTATACAATTTTCCAAAAAGTCCAACGATTTATTGTCTTTTGTTAGACTTAATTCTGACCTCTGAATTACATACTCCTGGCCCCTGCAGCTCTGATTTACATATTACTGACCTATAAAATGTACATTACTAAGTACTGACCCCTGCATTACTGTTTCTTGACCCCTACACTGTGCTTTACATACTACTGACCTCTGAAATCTGCATTACAGTCTACTAACCTCTGAAATCCATGTTACAGACTCGTGACCTCTAATCTGTGAATTTGCGTACTACTGACCTTTGTACTGTGTATTACAGGTACATGCTATTGATCTTTGAACTCTGCACTACTGACTACGGACTCCTAAAACCTTTGTTACTTTTTAATGGGGGCATTGCTGGGTTGTCTCCTTAAAAAACTGTGCTACAAGCTGGTAATGCTTGATCATTCCATGTTGTTCAAGTAAAACTCCACCCCTCCAATGTTGCCTACCCCCGCTATAGAGACTGTGCTGTCACCCCTTGTCTTAATTGAGCTGCAGAGACATTGGGGTTGATTTACTAAAGGCAAATAGACTGCGCACTTTGGAAGTGCAGTTACTCCAGAACTGAGTAAATGAGGTGAAGCTCTGATGACTTCCATCATACAATCAAGTACAAGGAAAAATGCAGTTTTTTGTTTTTCTATTTTCCTTGCACGTGATTGGGTACTCTTTGCAAAGGGAAGCTTCACCTCATTTACTAACCTCTGGAGCAACTGCAAAGCACACAGTCTATTTGCCTTTAGTAAATCAACCCCATTGCTTTGAGGAGCTCCTATTTGCACAACCTAATAATCGGTTTAACATTGTTCTGTACTATATGTATGCTCTCCACCACTCTGACCCCGTTTGCATTGCTAATCCTACTCTGAATCTAAACTTCAAGTTACGGTGATCCTTTGATCATTATACCTGGAACAAAAATTGATTCAACAGTGGAGCCTTCCTATCCACTTCAGAGTAAGGGATCTGCAACATAATAGCTCCTAAGGCCGGCCATAGATGGTGCAAATTTCCTTCCTGCCACCGTGGGTTACAGAAGAGAAATTTGCACGATTCCCCCTCCTGCCGCGCAACTGTCTTCTCCTGGCAGGGGGAACCGTCCCCACTGGGAGAAGACAGTGATTATCGCTAGCAGCTATAGCTAAAGAATCCAGCAGGCTGGCTGTACCCAAGTTGATCGATCAATCAACTTGGTACATTCAGCCTACCCATTAATGGTTTGAATCTCAGATGTTCCTATTTTTGATGCAGTATATCATAGACCTGTTTTAGGTTCTAGCTTATTCTAGAAACATGGTGGGATTTGGGTAGCTTGTGTTTTGAATGTTGTATTTTAGCTGTTGACTATTGTGGATGTCTCTAAAAACCTGTAAATGAGCAAGAATACATACTTCTTCACTTTTAACAGCTAGAAGAGGGTGCAGGGCCATGCAATACCATGAGAAGCCAAGAGGCAATATTGGCTGCCAAACCAGGAGTTAGACCTGAAACCTGAAACCTTTACTGAAGTTTAGTTGTAAGCATAGATTAAACAGAACACTTTAAAAAAACACCAACATTTCTGAGACACTAACACAGAGTCCCTGAAGTGTCTGTAGTTTTGATGATGTCTTCTTCTGTTCTGTCCACTGTCTCCTGTCCATTCATCTTTAGTGCAGCTGAGGCAGAGAAAGGGAATGGGGAATTTGTGTCCCCTGATATCTCACCAGAGCCCCCCCCCCCAGGGTTGATTAAAAAAAAAAAAAAAAAACACTGACGCGCCCCCCCCACAACACACACACACTATAATGAGAAAGAATTAAAAAATTGTAAATAAAAATTGTCGATAAAAATAAAAAAAAAAATAACTGACACAGTCCACACCTCATCAGTGCTGCATATTAATGTTACTGTCACATGACATAAAAAAAAAAAAAAAAAAGTATCGGTATCGGCGAGTACTTGAGAAAAGCATCGGTACTTGTACTCGGTCTTAAAGTGGTATCGGTGCAACCCTAGTGTGAACCATGTTCTTCTCGCACAAAAATCCAGCTGCCATTTCACTTCAAGAAGCCAAAATTATTGTTCATTCACCAAAGTGTGCAATTTTTAAGCAAACATTTTACTTTTTATTGCATTTTTTTTTCTTTTAACAATCATTTTCCAGGCTCTGCCTTGAAAACTAAATCTTTTCACAAGACCCATGAAGAGTTGCAAGTTTATTTTCTAAAACTTCTGATATCTAACCCCAAAATGCAATTAACCCATTGCAAAATACTTAGCATATAGAGTCAGCAGAACATTGGTATACCTTGCCATAAGAAAAGCACTTGTAAAACACTACTGTTCTCCATTGGTATGAACAATTTGTCCAGTATAATTTCATATAAGAATACATGTATATATGATTTTACAGTCAATGTTAAGACCTTCACGGCTTGTTCTAAATGTATATTCAAACAATAAAAAAGATCAGTGATACTAGAGAATATTGTTCAAAACACAGTCCAGTCTCTCCAGCTTTGTTCTTGATTGCTTTAACAGCTTCTCTGTAAAAGCACCTATGATCAGTTATTGCTTTTACCAAGTCAATAAAGTTTCCTTTATTGAGAAATTAATGATTATACACAATATTATATTGCAGAATGTTTAGTTTAATTCAGCAGAATTGTGGCCTTCCCAGAATTTTTCATTTGGACTGTTCTTACATGGTTGACCTTTGTCCAGCCTCATCCAGGTTTAGGTTTCTTTTTCTAGCTGCTTCGCTATTTAATTCCACATCAGACTTGTCTGCTTTGCTGTACTCTGGTGGAGGACCCGATGCCTCTCTATATGAAGAATGCTCCTTCACCACAGGCTCTGGAGGCCGTTTCCACCCTGGTCGAGTGGCTATCCATATAATAAGTCCACCAAAAACCACAATGAGAATTCCAAGAGTGTTGACGAAGATTGCATGTGGTGGTAGACTGCTGTAAGGTGGGTTTTTCCTAAGGACAGAAAAAAGTATTTAGTTTGGTTGAAAAACTTCTATTGCATTTTGCAAGTTCAACCGTTTGGCTAAAGAAAATGTATAAGCTATTGCGCAGATTAGAACCCAACTGTCATTTAATGGGGCACATAAAAGAGCAAGTGGTAGGGAACACCAGGTGAAGTGGATGCAGCTCCTCTCAGATTAGGTCTTGAGATCCTAATGCAGACTCGATGTCCGCCAGCGACCCGCGATCGTGGTGAGGAGAGGCACAATGGGGATCTGCCAGTGTAAACAAGGCAGATCCCCGTTCTGTCAGGGGACAACGCTGAGATCTGCTGTTCCTAGTGATCAGGAACAGCGATCTCTTTGTTGTCCTAGGAAGGCCGGCCCCCACACAGCTAGAACACACCCAGGGAACACAGTTAACCCCTTGATCGCCCCCTAATTTTAACCCCTTCCCTGCCAGTGTCATTTTTACATTGATCAGTGCTATAAAAACGCCCTGATCAATGTAATATTGTCACTGGTCCCCAAAAAGTGTCACTTGCGGTCAGATTCCCGTGTCACTTGCGGTCAGATTGCCAAAATGTTGCAGTCCTGCTAAAAATTGCAGATAGCCGCCATTACCAGTAAAAACATAAAATAAAAAGTCCATAAATCTATCCCCTATTTTGTAGACGCTATAACTTTTTCGCAAACCAATCAATATACGCTTATTGCAATTTTTTTTTTTACCAAAAATATGTTGCAGAATACATATTGGCCTACACTGATGAATACATTTGTTTTTTATATATTTTTTTGGATATGTAATAGCAGAAAGTAAAAAATATTGTTTTGTTTTTCTTTCAAAATTGTCGGCCTTTTTTGTTTATAGCGCAAAAAATAAAATGGCAGAGGTGATCAAAATACCACCAAAAGAAAGCTCTATTTGTCGGAAAAAAAGGACATCAATTTTGTTTGGGTACAGCGACGAACGACCGCGCAATTGTCAGTTAAAGCGACACAGTGCCATATCGCAAAAAATGGCCGGTCATTAAGGGGGTAAAACCTACTAGGGCTGAAGTGGTTTAAGACAAAAAAAAAGTCAAGGCTGGTCATGAACCCATATAGACCTTCATAGGATCATCGTGAGGCTGCAGAGCTCTGCAGACATGTGGTTAGTTGAAGCAAAGTTCCAGTCTGAAGCCTGACAGCTGCACTTCCATCAAGAACTCTGCTTCAACTAGCCACATACCTGCAGAGCTCTGCAGCCTCACAGAGATCCTATGGAGGTCTATGTGTGTTTATGACAAGCCTTGATCCACTTTTAACAAGGGAGTGCATTTGTATTGTCTTTTATACTTTTTTTTAAATAAAATCACTAAAATCACTACACCTAGATGGAGGCGCCCCCTTGTGTTTATTTTTTTAAATAATTTGGGCCATCCCCAAACTGTTCCCACAAAGTTGGGCACATAAAATTGTCCAAAATGTCTTGATATGCTGAAGTCTTAGGAGTTCCCTTCATTGGAACTAAGGGGCCAAGCTCAACACCTGAAAAACAACCCCACACCATAATCCCTCTTCCACCAAATGATTTGGACCAGTGCACACAGCAAGATCCATAAAGACATGGATGAGCGATTTTGGGGCGGAGGAACTTGACTGGCCTGCACACAGTCCTGACCTCAACCCCATAGAACACCTTTGGGATGAATTAGAGTGGAGACTGTGAGCCAGGCTTTTTCAGCCAACCTCCCAAATGTGCTTCTGGAAGAATGGTCAAACATTCCCATAGACACACTGCTAAACCTTGTGGACAGCCTTCCCCGGATAGGTGAAGCTGTTATAGCTGCAAAGGGTGAGCCAACTCAATATTGAACCCTACGGACTAAGACTGGGATGCCATTAAAGTTCATGTATGTGTAAAGGCAGGCGTCCCAATACTTTTGGTATATAGTGTATGTGAACCAGGTCTTATGTAGAGATGCTAAAGGATGTTGTGCTAGGACACGGCAGTGTGAGATGTGACATTTGGACCGCAGAAGCTCTAGCAAGTGCTCTACCGCTAGCAGAGCAGAGGCAGGTGAGCTGGGCGTTATGTGTAAAAAATAAATGCACCCAAGGGCAATGATTGATTTTAAGTTTGCTGGCCTACCAGTACCCCAACAGGGCAGAGGCACAGCAAATAAGTGTAGTGAAGTATTTTTTCATTAGTCTAAAATAACTGTTCACATGACACTAGAATAGGTGTCGGTAATTGGTATTGGCGAGTACTTGGGAAAATGTATCGGTACTCGTACTTGGTCTTAAAAAACTGGAATCCTTGCATCCCTAATATTTACCTTATCCCTTGCTCCTGAAGCCTTCCTGCTCGTTGACTGGTTGGTCCTTCTTTCTTTCACTGCAAGCCGATTAAAGCTCTCTAAAGTTCTCATACAATGCAGGACCAGCAGTTTTTCATTGTATAGGAGGAGGGAGGACGCTAAGGGTCCATGGACATTCTGGAGCATTAGACAGCAGAGAAAAGTGCTGACTACTTTATTCATCATGCCCTAGGCAAAACTAACAGTTACCATTCTAGTAGGGAGTGGACCTACTGCAAGGGTAAAGATTTTTTGTCCCTGTAGTGCAGTTTGAAACCTATTCAAATATAAACGGCAACTATTAACAACCATATGGCAGAACATACACTGTCCTCAGGCAAATTACAGTGTAATTCATCTCTAATTAAAGGAAATATAAGCCTAAAGCATTTAACTTGGAATGTTGTACATCTATAAGTAAATTGCTGTAATTGTAATGGGCTGGACCTACTTTCAACATACCAAGTGGATGATTACGATGTCTCACTATAAACGGATGAATACCTTAATAAGAAAGTGATATTGGTGATAAAAGAGATCACTACAGTATATAGAATTGTATGATCCTTTCACGGACTGAATCCAGGAAAGGAGTCATATAAATGGGATAAATACAACCCTTGTTTAGTTATGCTGCAGTTTAATAGCTGATGAATTATTACTGAGCTCGAAATCTGATATAGTATTACTTACTTTACATTGTGAAGTGGATTCAATGCCTCCAGCTGATGACAACTAAAATTCCAGGCCAAGGATGTGAATGGTGCAATAGTTTGATTAAGTTTCAGCTTAACTCTTGCTTGAAATGCAAGAAATGGAAGACATTCATATGCTTTGGTCTCCATCAGACTCTTGCCAGTAATTTGAGATCAATCCCTAGGCAGTAGGGAAAGCAATGTCTTCTAAATAGTGCAACTTTATATATACAAGGCCAAAGTGTGTCCTCCTATTTTTTTCCAGTTCCAAGCATATATTGAGCATTCCCTGCAACAAGTACCCTTAATATAGCATTTAATTAGATGCATATATTTACCCAGGTTTCACACTTTCCCATGTGTGAAATGTGACCAGCTGCCAGACACTTGGCTTCCTAGATCAGGACCTCACTGCCCTTTGGCTGGCCATAGAAAGCTTGATAAAAGTAAGATGTTCCCGACTTTGAGCACTGCTTACAAACAGTAGGCCATGTACTAGTAAAAGGGCGTAGGAAATTTACTAACTATGAGCTATAAAGTTTGCAAAATAGGTTGCATGAACTGCCCTTTTCCACTCCTCTACCTCTTCGGAAGCCTCTCCTTCTACCCCTCAGCCCTGATTATACTACAGGCTATGGAACATTATGAATATGTCAAATGCTTTAAAAATAAATTCCAGAACTTATTTTAGATATGTCAGACACCATTTTAAAATGTTTCATTGTAAATGCATGTGAAAGAGCACAGATAGAGGTCTCTCTGAATGTCACCTGTAGTCCATAATAAACTCCCATATACCGTAGTTTAACTATTTAACCAACATATCATTAAACTTACAATGAAAATATCAGCTTCTCTGTGATTCCCATCAGTGATGTTCCGATCACTCCGCCGAAAAGCAGGAGGCCACCGTACACATGGACTGGCATGAGGGCCGCTCGAACAGAGACTGGGGTGGTTGGAATTAGAAACACCACAATACTCACAACAATCTAAAAAAAAAAACCAGAAGTTTTTGGTTTGTAGGATTTGATTATTAAAAAAAAAAAAAAAGTTCTTGGTTCAGTATATTTTCACACAAAATATTTTTGTATTCTATAGAACCTTTTGTTGAAGCCCATTATGCTCATTGTGGAAGGACGTGTAACCCGGGCACTGAAGTGTCCTGTTTAATTTTGTAAAATTCAATATGAAACACTGACGATTAGTGAGGGTTAATGTCATTAGACCTCATCTCATTTGGCTGCAACATGGCCTTGGAGAGTGTTATATGGGGTTCACACCCTCTTACGCCCCCCCCCTCCTACTTTCCCTACTTTTTTTTCACTCTTTCTATACTTCTTTCATTCTCTCTCTGTTCGATATTTCCATCTGTGTCTTAAAGGTATTTTTGGTTGTCTTTACTAATGATAGAACTGGGGGAAAACCATGCCACCAACTGACCCACATGTATTTGCTATGCTGGTACAACCCCTGGCAAAAATTATGGAATCACCAGTCCCTAAGGATGTTCCTTCAGTTGTTTATTGTTGTAGAAAAAAAGCAGATCACAGACATGGCCAAAAACTAAAGGCCTTTCAAAATGGCAACTTTCTGGCTTTAAGAAACACTAAAAGAAATCAAGAAAAATAATTGTGGTGGCCAGTAACAGTTAGATTTATAGAACAAGCACAGGGAATAAACTATGGAATCACTCAACTCTGAGGAAAAAATTATGGAATCATGAAAAACAAACAAACAAAATAACACTCCAACACATCACCAGTACTTTGTTGCACCACCTCTGGCTTTTATAACTGCTTGCAGTCTCTGAGGCATTGACTTGAGTGATAAACAGTACTCTTCATCAATCTGGCTCCAGCCTTCTCTGATTGCTGTTGCCAAATCATCTTTGCAGGTTGGAGCCTTGTCATGGACCATTTTCCTTAACTTCCACCACAGATTTTCAATTGGATTGAGATCCGGACTGTTTGCAGGCCATGACATTGACCTTATATGTCTTTCTTCAAGGAATTTTTTTCACAGTTTTTGCTCTATGGCAAGATGCATTATCATCTTGATAAATGATTTCACCATCCCCAAACATCCTTTCAATAGATGGGATAAGAAAAGTGTCCAAAATTTCAATGTAAACCTGTGCATTTATTGAAGATTTAATGACAGCCATCTCCCCAGTGCCTTTACCTGACATGCAGCCCCATATCATAATTGACTGTGGAAATTTGCATGTTTTCTTCAGACAGTCGTCTGCATAAATCTCATTGGAACGGCACCAAACAAAAGTTCCAGCATCATCACCTTGCCCAATGCAGATTCGAGATTCATTACTGAATATGACTTTCTTCCAATCATCCACAGTCCACGATTTCCTTTCCTTAGCCCATTATAACCTTGTTTTTTTGTGTTGAGGTGTTAGAGATGGCTTTCTTTTAGCTTTTCTGTATGTAAATCCCATTTCCTTTAGGCGGTTTCTTACAGTTCGGTCACAGATGTTGACTCCAGTTTCCTCCCATTTGTTCCTCATTTGTTGTACATTTACTGTTTTCAAGGCATATTGCTTTAAGTTTTCTGTCATGACGCTTTGATGTCTTCCTTGGTCTACCAGTATGCTTGCCTTTAACCACCTTCCCATGTTGTTTGCATTTGGTCCATGTTTTAGACACAGCCGACTGTGAACAACCAACATCTTGTGCAACACTGCGTGATGATTTACCCTCTTTACCTACATACTAACAAGCAGATTTAATCTGATGCAGGTGTTAGTGTTTGTAATGAAAATTTACAGGGTGATTCCATAATTTTTTCCTCAGAATTGAGTGATTCCATAATTTATTCCCTGTGCTTGTTCTATAAATCTAACTGTTACTGGCCACCACAATTTTTTTTCTTGATTTCTTTTAGTGTTTCTTAAAGCCAGAAAGTTGCCATTTGAAATGCCTTTAGTTTTTGGCCATGTCTGTGATCTGATTTTTTTCTACAATAAACAACTGAAGGAACATCCTCAGGGACTGGTGATTCCATAATTTTTGCCAGGGGTTGTATATGACCTTGGGCTGTGCTATTTATTCTGTGTCATCTACACAAACTTACTTTATTGTCTGTATCTATATAAAATTTGTTAGTGGGCATTTGCTTGCCTCCCAGTTTTGTCCAAAAACTTCATAGGATTAAGAATTGGAAAAAAAATAAATAAAAAAAATTGTAAAACTCACAAATCTATTGTAACCACTAAAAAAAAAACACCACAAAAACAAAAGTTCCTGTAGACCAGGCATGTCCAAAGTTCGGCCCGCGTTCCGGTTTCAAATGGCCCCACTGGTAATTTGGATTTTTTATACATATATATATATATTTCTCTTTTGTGGCCCCCCCAACGAATCCCTGAGCGCCGCGGGGGAGGGGGCGGGACGACGCCGACAGAATACATACAGTGAAAATTTCCTGTTTACATGGCGGCCTCTGTAATAGGAAGTCCCATCTCCTTGGCTGCCATTGGATGACTGTTCTGTCTGTCATAGGAGGCGGGACTTTGAATTAAAGCGGCCACTGAAAAAACAGGAGATTCTACTGTATGTAATCTGTTGGCACTCGTCCTGCCCCCGCCGAGGCATCGATCAGGCTGCTCTGATGGCAATGGTAAGGCTGCATTCATGCAATTGTGAGGCTGCATTTGAGGCTGCATTCATGGCAATGGTGAGACTGCATTCATGGGCACCGATTAGGCTGCATTGATGGACACTGACCCTTATTTTTCTTTATTTAAAAATGTAAGTTTTTTCCTGAAACTTCCCTCTTAAAGTGAAGGTGTGTGTTATACGCCGATAAATATGGAATATCCAAATAACACGCCCAAGCTCATTCTTAGTCCTGAGTGCCATTTGGCGATTCGTTGTTGGGGGCCACAAAAGATAGATTATGATTTTGAGGGCTGGCGAGGGTGGGCTGCCTGGGAACGAGGGGGGGCGAGCACCGCTGGTGGGTTGTATGGGAGTCCTTCTCCCAGCGCTCATGGAGGGGAAGAGAGCCGGCTGGATGATTCAGAGCGCAAGGGACATCACTAGCGGCTTTCACTCCAATAGCCGAGTGTTCCCTGCACTCGTTGTCACACACAGCCCTGACCCCTGATCCCGGGGAATTTGATCGACATATCACCCGTCCAATCCCGGAACGAGTGACATGTATCAAAGTTCCCCGGCCAGGGGGCGGGGCTGTATGGAACGCCGAGGGCGGGAACACAGCAATTGAAATCAAAGCTGTTCCAGTGATGTCCCTTGTGCTCTTCTCATCCGGCCGGCAATGCCCTTCCTCTCCTCTGCTCCCCTGCATGATGGACACAGGTAGGCAGCGTGATGGACACGGGTAGGCAGCGTGATGGACACGGGCGGGCTGCATTGGTGGACACGGGTGAGGCTGCATTGGTGGACATGGATAAAGTTGCTTAATTCTGCATAATACATTTAAGTGTCATTTCATTCGATAATTTATGAGGGCATGTTTAGGGGCAGGACAACTGGTGGCGTGTAACCCTTGAGGCCTGGCTAGTAGCTCAGGACTTGAAATTTTGAGCCAAGTAGTATGTATGTGTGTACATATATATATATATATATATATATATATATATATATATATATATATATATATATATATATATATATATATTCATTCATGGCCGAAAGAATTGCAGTAACACATGTTTTGCTATACACGTTTATTCCCTTTGTGTGTATTGGAACAAAACAAAAAAAAAAAGGGGAGGAAAAAAAGCAAAAATTGGACATTGGCTGGTCAAAATTCTTGGCACCCTTTAAAAATTGTGGATAAATAAGATTGTTTCAAGCATGCAATGCTCCTTTAAACTCACCTGGGGCAAGTAACAGGTGTGGGCAATATAAAAATCACACCTGAAAGCAGATAAAAAAGGAGAGACGTTCACTTAGTCTTTGCATTGTGTGTCTGTGTGTGCCACGCTAAGCATGGACAACAGAAAGAGGAGAAGAGAACTGTCTGAGGATTTGAGAACCAAAATTGTGGAAAAATATCAACAATCTCAAGGTTACAAGTCCATCTCCAGAGATCTAGGTTTGCCTTTGTCCACAGTGCGCAACATTATCAAGAAGTTTGCAACCCATGGCACTGTAGCTAATCTCTCTGGGCGTGGACGGAAGAGAAAAATTGATGAAAGGTTGCAACGCAGGATAGTCCGGATGGTGGATAAGCAGCCCCAAACTAATTTCAAAGAAATTCAAGCTGTCCTGCAGGCTCAGGGAGCATCAGTGTCAGCGCGAACTATCCGTCAACATTTAAATGAAATGAAACGCTAAGGCAGGAGACCCAGGAGGACCCCACTGCTGACACAGAGACATAAAAAAGCAAGACTACAGTTTGCCAAAATGTACTTGAGTAAGCCAAAATCCTTCTGGGAAAACGTCTTGTGGACAGATGAGACCAAGATAGAGCTTTTTGGTAAAAGCACATCATTCTACTGTTTACCGAAAACGGAATGGGGCCTACAAAGAAAAGAACACAGTATCTACAGTGAAATATGGTGGAGGTTCAATGATGTTTTGCCTCTGGTACTGGGTGCCTTGAATGTGTGCAAGGCATCATAAAATCTGAGGTTTACCAAAGGATTTTGCGTCGCACTGTAGAGCCCAGTGCCAGAAAGCTGGGTTTGCGTCTGAGATCTTGGGTCTTCCAGCAGGGCAATGACTCCAAACATACATCAAAAAGCACCCAGAAATGGATGGTAACAAAGCGCTGGAGAGTTCTAAAGTGGCCAGCAATGAGTCCAGATCTAAATCCCATTGAACACCTGTGGATAGATCTTAAAATTGCTGTTGGGAAAAGGCACCCTTCCAATAAGAGAGACCTGGAGCAGTTTGCAAAGGAAGAATGGTCCAAAATCCTGGGTGAGAGGTGTAAGAAGCTTATTGATGGTTATAGGAAGCAACTGATTTCAGTTATTTTTTTCCAAAGGGTGTGCAACCAAATATTAAGTTAAGGGTGCCAATTTTTGGAGTTTTGTGTGACATTATGTCCAATTTGCTTTTTTTTCTCCCTTTTTTTGTTTTGTTCCAATACACACAAAGGGAATAAACATGTGTATAGCAAAACATGTTTTACTGCAATACTTTTTTGTGAGAAATACTTGATTTTTTGGAAAAATTTCTGGGGTGCCAACAATTTCGGCCATGACTGATATATACATACATACATACATACATACATACATACACACACACAGTTGTTCTCATAAGTTTACATACCCTGGCAGAATTTATGTTTTCTTGGCCATTTTTCAGAGAATATGAATGATAGCACAAAACATTTTCTTTCACTCATGGTTAGTGTTTGGCTGAAGCCATTTATTATCAATCAACTATGTTCACTCTTTTTAAATCAAAATGACAGCTGATCAAAAATGTACATACCCCATTTCTTAATACTGTGTATTGCCCCCTTTAACGCCAATGACAGCTTGAAGTCTTTTGTGGTATTTGTGGATGAGGCTCTTTATATTCTCAGATGGTAAAGCTGCCCATTCCTCTTGGCAAAAAGCCTCCAGTTCCTGTAAATTCTTGGGCTGTCTTGCACGAACTGCACATTTGAGATCTACCCAGAGTGGCTCAATGATATTGAGGTCAGGAGACTGAGATGGCCACTCCAGAACCTTCACGTTATTCTGCTGTAGCCAATGACAGGTCGACTTGGACTTGTGTTTTGGATCATTGCCATTTTGGAAGGTTCAAGTACATCCCATGCGCAGCTTCCTGCCGGATGAATGCAAATGTTCCTCCAGTATTTTTTGATAACCTATTGCGTTCATCTTGCCATCAATTTTGACCAAATTTCCCGTGCCTTTGTAGCTCACACATCCCCAAAACATCAGCGATCCACCTCCATGTTTCACAGTAGGAATGATGTACCTTTCATCATAGGCCTTGTTGACTGCTCTCCAAATGTATCGTTTATGGTTGTGGCTAAAAAGCTAAATTTTGGTCTTATCACTTCAAATGACTTTGTGCTAGAAGATTTGAGGCTTGTCTCTGTGCTGTTTGGCGTATTGTAAGCGGGATACTTTGTGGCATTTGTGCAGTAATGGCTTTCTTCTGGTGACTTGACCATGCAGCCCATCTTTCTTCAAGTACCTCCTTATTGTGCATCTTGAAACAGCCACACCACATGTTTTCAGAGAGTCCTGTATTTAACCTGAAGTCATTAGTGGGTTTTTCTTTGCATCTCGAACAATTTTCCTGGCAGTTGTGGCTGAAAATTTAGTTGGTCTACCTGACCGTGGTTTGGTTTCAACAGAACCCCTCATTTTCCACTTCTTGAATAGAGTTTGAACACTGCTGATTGCCATTCTCAATTCCTTGGATATCTTTTTATATCCCTTTCCTGTTTTATACAGTTCAACCACCTTTTCCCGCAGATTCTTTGACAATTCTTTTGCTTTCCCCATGACTCAGAATCCAGAAACGTCAGTGCAGCACTGGATTAAGGATGCAAGGGTCTGTCAAGAGTCCAGAAACTCATTGACCTTTTATACACACACTAATTACAAAAAAACAGATCACAGGTGAGGATGGATACCTTTAATAGCCATTCAAACCCCTTTGTGTCAACTTGAGTGCATGTTATCAGGCCAAAATCACCAGGGTATGTAGACTTTTGATCAGGGTCATTTGGGTAGTTTCTGCTGTCATTAGGATTTAAAAAGAGTAAACACAGTTGATTGATAATACATGGTTTCATCCAAACACTAACCATGAGTGAAAGAAATGTTTGTGTTATCATTCATATTCTCTGAAAAATAGCCAAGAAATCATAAATTCTGCCAGGGTATGTAAACTTATGAGCACAACTGCATATATCCAAATAACATGCCCGAGCTCATCTCTTCACCACACAGAGCCACAAAAGGCAAGAGAATTTCTTGTTGGGCAGTGTATCAGTGCTCGGATGAACACGCTTAGACCGAATTTTAATGGTTAAAAGAATGTGAGGCAAAATGGTTGGCCCTCACGCAGGTTCACTTTATCAAAACTGGCCCTCTGTGAAAACTTTGCACACCCTGCTGTAGACAATCCAGATGCCCATAATTCAGGTGTAAGATAATCGGTAGTATAATTTTAGGTGTTCTAAAGAGCTTTAACCACTTGCCGACCGCCTAACGACGATATACGTCGGCAGAATGGCACGGGCAGGCAGAATCACGTACCCATACGTGATCTGCCTCCCGTGGGCGGGGGTCCGATCGGACCCCCCCCCGGTGCCAGCGGCGGTCGGCATTTGTCTGGGAGCGTTGAGAGGCGAGGGGGAGGCCATCCGATCGTGGCCCCCCCCTCGCGATCGCTCCCAGCCAATGGGAATCCTCCCCTGCCTGTGTGTAGTACACACAGGCAGAGGATGTGATGTCATCTCTCCTCGGCTCGGCAGTTTCCGTTCCGGCGCCGATGAGAGAAGACATGTGAGTGCAGCGTCAGATTAGCGCCAGTACCGCTAACACCCACGCACGCAGCATACGCCTCCCTTAGTGGTATAGTATCTGAACGGATCAATATCTGATCCGATCAGATCTATACTAGCGTCCCCAGCAGTTTAGGGATCAGCCCAGATACCTGCTAGCACCTGCGTTTTGCCCCTCGGCCCGACCCAGCCCACCCAAGTGCAGTATCGATCGATCACTGTCACTTACAAAACACTAAACGCATAACTGCAGCGTTCGCAGAGTCAGGCCTGATCCCTGCGATCGCCAACAGTTTTTTTGGTAGCGTTTTGGTGAGCTGGCAAACACCAGCGGGCTAGTACACCCCGATCGTAGTCAAACCAGCACTGCAGTAACACTTGGTGACGTGGCGAGTCCCATAAGTGCAGTTCAAGCTGGTGAGGTGGCAAGCACAAGTAGTGTCCCGCTGCCACCAAAAAGACAAACACAGGCCCGTCGTGCCCATAATGCCCTTCCTGCTGCATTTGCCAATCCTAATTGGGAACCCACCACTTCTGCAGCGCCCGTACTTCCCCCATTCACATCCCCAACCAAATGCAGTCGGCTGCATGAGAGGCATTTTCTTTATGTCCTCCCGAGTACCCCTACCCAACGAACCCCCCCAAAAAAGATGTCGTGTCTGCAGCAAGCGTGGATATAGGCGTGACACCCGCTATTATTGTCCCCCCTGTCCTGACAATCCTGGTTTTTGCATTGGTGAATGTTTTGAACGCTACCATACACTAGTTGAGTATTAGCGTAGGGTACAGCATTGCACAGACTAGGCACACTTTCACAGGGTCTCCCAAGATGCCATCGCATTTTGAGAGACCCGAACCTGGAACCGGTTACAGTTATAAAAGTTACAGTTACAAAAAAAAAAAACACATACAAAAATATAAAATAAAAAAAAAAATAGTTGTCGTTTTATTGTTCTCTCTCTCTATTCTCTCTCTATTGTTCTGCTCTTTTTTTACTGTATTCTATTATGCAATGTTTTATTGTTATTATGTTTTATCATGTTTGCTTTTCAGGTATGCAATTTTTTATACTTTACCGTTTACTGTGCTTTATTGTTAACCATTTTTTGTCTTCAGGTACGCAATTCACGACTTTGAATGGTTATACCAGAATGATGCCTGCAGGTTTAGGTATCATCTTGGTATCATTCTTTTCAGCCAGCGGTCGGCTTTCATGTAAAAGCAATCCTAGCGGCTAATTAGCCTCTAGACTGCTTTTACAAGCAGTGGGAGGGAATGCCCCCCCCCCCACGTCTTCTGTGTTTTTCTCTGGCTCTCCTGTCTCAACAGGGAACCTGAGAATGCAGCCGGTGATTCAGCCAGCTGACCATAGAGCTGATCAGAGACCAGAGTGGCTCCAAACATCTCTATGGCCTAAGAAACCGGAAGCTACGAGCATTTTATGACTTAGATTTCGCCGGATGTAGACAGCGCCATTGGGAAATTGGGAAAGCATTTTATCACACCGATCTTGGTGTGGTCAGATGCTTTGAGGGCAGAGGAGAAATCTAGGGTCTAATAGACCCCAATTTTTTCAAAAAAGAGTACCTGTCACTACCTATTGCTATGATAGGGGATATTTACATTCCCTGAGATAGCAATAAAAATGATTAAAAAAAAAAATGAAAGAAACAGTTTAAAAATAAGATAAAAAAGCAAAAAAATAATAAAGAAAAAAAAAAAAAAAAAAACCCTTGTCCCCCCTGCTCTCGTGCTAAGGCGAACGCAAGCGTCGGTCTGGCGTCAAATGTAAACAGCAATTGCACCATGCATGTGAGGTATCACCGCGAAGGTCAGATCGAGGGCAGTAAGTTTAGCAGTAGACCTCCTCTGTAAAACTAAAGTGGTAACCTGTAAAGGCTTTTAAAGGCTTTTAAAAATGTATTTAGTTTGTCGCCACTGCACGTTTGTTTGCCATCTTTGCATAATAAGCTTCCGGGCTTGATACAGGCATCTCAAAACCACTGTTTTAACCGCCACCTCCTCTGGACCCCACACTTTATAGCCAAAGATACAAAATCTGGTATCTGCCTCCAAAGGTATCCCCCACCTACTACTAATGGCCTCTACTACCCCCAGCCAGTAACAAACTAGCCTGGGGCACCTCCATACCATGTGTATCGGGTCACCCTCCTCCCCACACCTAGGGCAACTGGCATCTGATCTTACACCAAAACTGAATAATTTTTTTGGGGTGTAGTATGCTCTGTGCACCAACATTAAATGAGAGAACCTCTGTGCAGGAGAGACTGAGACCTCCTGCCCTATCTCCAGTATTTCCCTCCATTGTACATCTGTTAGTTTTCCCACATCCGTCTCCCAACCCTCCCTGCAGCCAAGATGTACTGATCCTGCAATACTTTTACTGCACAGTTGGGCATATATCCCTGAGATAAGATCCTTTATCTTCCCAGGTTTAACCACTTTCTGAAGCAATGCAGCATCTGTCCATACCAGGGGGCCTACCCTAAATTGTACATCTAAAGCAGTTCTCATTTGTAGATACCTAAAGAATGTTTGTCTGGGAATGCCATTTTCCTTTTGGAGATCCTCGAAAGTTTTTAATACGTTCCCTTTGTACAACTGGGATAGTCTATTTATGCCCCACCTCGCCCATTCCTTAAATCCCCCATGGCCATGATCTCCTGTAAGTTCCTATTATGCCAGAGGGGGGCATATTCTGTAAACCCGACATATCCCATTACAGGGGGTCCCCTACTTACAAACATCCGACTTACAAACGACTCCTACTTACAAACGGAGAGAGACAACAGGAAGTGAGAGGAAATCTACCCCTAGGAAGGGAAATTCACTCCTGTAAGAGTTAATATGGGAAAAAGGTGTCTCCACTGATGCTTTATCACCTATCCTTATTTCCCTAATAACCCCAAATTTTCAAAATCCAATTGTCATTGGGACAGAAAGTGAGGTGAAATCTTCTGAACAGGGGCACAGACAGCAAAACAAATGTTACAGGGGTGATAACCCTTCCCTATGCTATCTACAAAACTTAAAAATAGATTTTTTGGCTGGAGCTACACCTAAAAAATGTACCTGTTCCGACTTACAAACAGATTCAACTTAAGAACAAACCTAAAGTCCCTATCTTGTTTGTAACCCGGGGACCCCCTGTATACTCTTAGTTACCTTCCAGACTTTTATTATCAACTTGGATGTTGGACCATTGCCGGGCAGAGAATCTGCCTCCAGTGCCTCCACCACCATTTTGTGTGGCGCCTCCAGGGTTAACAGACCTCTGTCCGCACTTCCAACCCCTATATGCTGCAACTGTGCTGCCAGGAAGTAACACCCTATGCGGGAGGGCCATTCCTCCTTCTTTAACTGGTAGTTGTAAGCTCTGAAGACTGATCCTAGCCTTCCCCCTCCTCCATAGGAGCTCCCTAAATAGCATGTCAATTTTTTTAAACCATCTTTTATTCACCCACACCGGTGAATTATGTAACAAATATAGTAGTTGAGGCAGCCACACCATCTTGATTAGGTTGCCTCTCCCTGCTACAGACAGGGGCAACCGGCTCCAAATATCTATTTTACACTTAAATTTGCCCAGCAATGGAGCTATGTTATCTTCAATATACTGGTTAGGATCTTTTGTCATATTTATACCCAGATAGCGAATTGTTGAGACTACTTTTAGGTGGGACATTCCCGACAACACAGGACTATTAGGGGTGTCTATTGGCATTAATGCCGATTTCCTCCAGTTCACCACTAGTCCTGACACCTTACCAAACCTCTCCATGGTATCCATTACCTGCCTAAGGGAATTTCCCATATCTCCAAGAAACAACAGGACATCGTCGGCATATAGGGCAATCCTCTCCTCTCCTGTTCTTCTTACAAACCCCTCTATCTTTGAACTAGACCTGATATGGATTGCTAATGGCTCCATGGCAAGGGCAAAAAGCAGGGGGGACAGAGGGCACCCCTGTCTTGTCCCCCTTTCTAAACATATTTTCTCTGAAAAATCTTTATTGACCTTAACCCTCGCACTTGGGCCCTTATACAATATTTTTATCCATTTTATAAAAACCGGACCTAGGCCAAACTCTTTCAGAACCCGCCAGAGATAGGTCCACTCCAGGCTGTCAAAGGCCTTAGTTATGTCCAGGGACACCACCGCTCTTGATCCCATATTCTCTGTCGGGGTCTGGAGGTTCAAATATACCCTCCTGATGTTCATACTCGTGGTCCTGTGGGAAATAAAACCCGTTTGGTCCTGGTGTATGAGTTTATGAGTAATTTTTTTAAGCCTGGCCGCCAGCACCCTCGCCAGGATCTTGGCGTCCGTGCACAACAGAGATATTGGCCTATATGCCGACGGTTCCAACGGGTCACCCCCCTCTTTATGGAGTAAGATAATATTTGTTTCAGTCATAGAGACAGGCAAACTCCCTACCTGTAAAGCCCAATTCAGTGTTTTAAGTAATTCTGGAAGCAGGATCTTCCCGTATTGCTTATAGGTTTCTACCGGAAGGTCGTCCGGCCCCGGGGACTTTTGGTTTGCTACTCCATTTACCGCTTGTTGTAGTTCAGCTAATGTGATAGGCGCATCTAAGCCCTCTCTGTCCTCTTCAGCAACCGTAGGGACCCGTATATCCTTAAAGAAAATATCCATGTCCTCCTCTCCGGCACTCCCCTGTGACCTATACAGGTTTTCATAATACTTCCCAAACGCGTCCCTTATTACTAAATTCTGAGAGGATATCTCACCATTTGGGGTCCTAATTGCAGGGATCGTCGAGGAGGAATTGGTTTTCACCAAGTAAGCCAGCATACGTCCCACACTTTCTCCTTCCCCATAGGTCCGTTGCTTCTGAAAAAGTTGCTTATTTTCACCCCTCTTTAAGACTGCTGTTCTATAGGTCTCCTGTTTATCCTCCCATACCTTCTGTCTCTCTGGTGTTGGGCCCTCTAGAAATTGTTTTTCAGCAATCTCCAGCTCCCTCCTAATCCCTTCCTCCCACTCCCTTGCCCTCTTTTTAACCCCTGCCACCCCCTGAATCAGAATACCCCTAAGGAATGCCTTCAATGCGTCCCATTGTATACCTGCTGTAGTTGAACCTTCATTGGATTTTATAAAATCTTTTAGCTTTATTATTATCCTCTCTGGTTCCCCCATTAACTCCAACCAATATGGACTTAGTTTCCAAAATCCTCTAGCATCCCTGCCCCCTATACCCACTGAGGTCACCATCAGAGAGTGGTCCGAGACCCCTCTCGGAAAGTATATTACATCCTTTATCATTGGTATCGCTTCCGCGTTGCCCAGGGTCATATCTATTCTGGAGAGGGTGGAATGGGAGGCCGAAAAGCAGGAATATTGCCTTACTCCAGGATTCCGGACCCTCCATACATCCGTCAGACCTGCCTCTGCTAGGGACTGGCCCAACCTACCCTCTGCTACGTTATTTATTTGGGCTCTCGGTGGGAATCTATCCAAACCTCTATTTATCACCTCATTAAAATCCCCTACTACTATTACTGGGGTGTCTGTTTTATCCAGCATAAACTCCATTAGGCTATACAATACCTCCAGTTTAAAAGGTGGAGGGATATAAATGTTGGCTATAACATACATTCTATTTTCAATTGAACAGTGTAGAAAAATATAGCGACCCATACTATCTACCCTGGCCTGCCTACAGGAGAACACCACGCCTCTTGACACCATTATGCATACCCCCCCTAGAATAGGAGGAGTAAACCGAATGGTACTGGGCCTGAAACCTCCTGCTTGGGAGGTATTTCATCGTGTCCTTTGTCAAGTGGGTCTCCTGTAGGCAGACCAACCCCACCCCCCTTATCTCCAACAGCGAAAAAATGGCAGACCTCTTATTTGGGTTCCCCATCCCCCGAATGTTCCAGGAACCTATTTTAAGAACCTTGGACTGCATCAAACATGCCACATAGAGAAATTGACACCCGGAAACCCAGTTATACTAGATCCGAAAAGAATGGACACTCTAACTTTAGGCCTGGTATATTGCCTTACACCAAATAATAAACCCTTCTTACCCATCATAACTCCAAAACCCGTGAGACAGCTAAAACAAAACCCCCCTATTAATACCGTAATGTGCATTCGAACCCATAGGGCATACCATGTTATTTTACTGTTATCTTCCCTTCTAGTGAACATTCCAAGTGTCCCCCTTTATCTTCCATTTTCTTGTATCTAGTGTTCTTATCATATTTACCACGCATGTGCTTGCCCCAAACCCCCCCCCCCCCTTCTACCTCCCTGTGTACCACCCTCGGTTCTAAGTGCATTTTAAATTCTCTCTGTCTTGACTTTACAACCCCCCATCCTCTCCACCACCCAACCACCCCCCCCATCTCCCTCCCACCAGCCCCCCCCCCCCCGCCCTCTTCCCCCCCCCTCCCCCACCTTACCAGGTTCGCCCTTGGGGCTTTATACATGACCGCCTCATATGTTCCTTGTGATATATCCCTACCAAACATTCCCCCCCCCCCCCCTCCCGCTACCAGTAATGTCCATATGTGCCATATTTTAAGTGTAATATCCCCCTCTACCCACATTCCTACTTTAACATACAACATCCCTCTTCCATTCCATACCAAGTCCACATTCCTTCCCACAGTCCAAATCTTGTTATCGGATGCCCTAACTCTCTGGGCTGCGTTCCTTAGGTTTCAGTCTCTGTTTATTTTCTTCATACCAGCGTGTTACTCCTGTCGGAGAGTCAAAGATTAGGACCTCCCCAAATGCTTCTACCCGTAGCCTAGCTGGGTACAGTAGAGCATACTTAACTTCAAATTTTTGTAAGGTGCGTTTGATATCCAAAAAACCCTCCCTGCGTCTCTGCAGCTCCGGGAAAAAGTCAGAAAAAAAGGAAATTCTTGCTCCATTGTAGAGAACAGGCCCCTTCTCTCTAGCTTTACGTAGCAGAATTATTTTGTCATAGTGATTCAGGAATTTCATTAGTAAGGACCTAGGGCGGCCTCCAGGAAGCAGAGCCCTGAAAGGGACCCGATGAGCTCTCTCAATCGCAAACTGCAGAGAGAATACGTCTCTTCCGAATACTTCTATGAGCCATCCTTCCAAAAAAGCAATAGGGCTAAGCCCCTCACATCTCTCTGGGAGGCCCACTATCCTTATATTGTCCCTTCTCAGGCGATTTTCCATTTCATCCATTTTCTCATTAATTCTACCCATTTGATCCTTCATGGTTTTAACATCTTTCTGTAGGGGAAATACATCATCCTCTATTTGACTCACTCTTCCCTCTAGGCCAGTTATCCTGTCTATTGCCTTTTGCAGTTCCTGCTTTATTAGTAACAGTTCATCTTTAACCTCTTTAATTTGACAGCTTAACCCCTCCATTGATATTTTACATGAATTAACGATTTACTAACTGCTAAAACCAACAGCCAGTACTCCATACTCCTACTACTTGACCTCTCTGCGGCCTTTGATACTGTTGACCACCCGCTCCTTCTCAATAAACTACATTCCCTTGGCCTCCGAGATTCTGCTCTATCCTGGTTCTCTGGCTATTTATCACAGCGCTCCTTCAGTGTCACCTACAACTCTGTCTCCTCCTCTCCATTGCCCCTTTCTGTGGGGGTCCCCCAAGGCTCGGTTCTTGGACCCCTTCTCTTCTCTATCTACACCTCCTCCCTTGGTCACCTAATAACTGCCCATGGCTTCCAATACCACTTATACGCTGATGACACCCAAATCTATCTGTCTACTCCTCACCTCACTCCTTCAGTCTCCTCTCGCATTACTAACTTACTAACTGACATATCAGCATGGATGTCGCAACACTTCCTTAAACTAAATCTTTCTAAAACTGAGCTATTAATATTCCCCCCCGCCCGTGCCCCCCTCCATGACTTTTCCATCAAGATCAACAATGCAACCATCAGTCCCTCCCCTCACGCCAGGGTACTAGGTGTAATCCTAGACTCTGACTTGTCATTTCAGCCTCAAATCCAATCGCTGTCAAAAGTTTGTAGAATTCACCTCCGTAACATCTCTAAAATTCGCCCCTTTTTAACAAATGAAACCACCAAGCTCCTCATTCACTCCCTTGTTATCTCTCGCCTTGACTATTGCAACTCCCTTCTCATTGGCCTGCCTCTCCATAGGCTATCCCCTCTTCAGTCTATCATGAATGCTGCTGCCAGACTTATCCACCTTACCAACCGCTCAGTGTCTGCCAACCCTCTACTTCAATCCCTACACTGGCTCCCAATCACCCAGCGAATTAAATTCAAAATTCTAACCACAACATACAAAGCCATTCATAACTCTGCCCCAAGCTACATCACTAATCTTGTCTCCAAATATCACCCAAATCGACCTCTCCGCTCTTCTCAAGACCTCCTGCTTTCAAGCTCTCTCATCTCCTCCTCCCATGCTCGTCTCCAGGATTTCTCCAGAGCCTCTCCCATCCTCTGGAACTCGCTACCTCCATCTATCCGGCTATCCCCTACTCTTGCTACCTTCAGGCAATCCCTGAAAACTCATCTCTTCAGGAAAGCCTATCACGTCTCCAACTAATCTCCTACCACTTCCACCAGCTCATTCCTCACAGTTACAACCTTTTGTACCACCTGCCCCACCCTATTAGATTGTAAGCTCTTCTGAGCAGGGCCCTCTTAATCCTATTGTATTGTATTGTATTATAACTGTATTGTCTCCCTTTTATATTGTAAAGCGCTGCGTAAACTGTTGGCGCTATATAAATCCTGAATAATAATAATAATAATAATAATTAATCGCTTGTAATACCTCCCTTAAGGTAGGTTCTGCCTCTATAACGGAGACGGTGGATGGTAATGGCATATGGGCTTTTTCTACTACCCCTGTGCCTTTATTAGCATTCGGGTTCTTGTGTCCTGTTCCAGCTGGAGTTGATGATACCTGTCCCTGACTTTTCCTATCCGCGGGGGCTTTGACTTGCGATACTTGCCCATTTTTGGTGGGTGTCTGTTCAGGGGTATGTGCAAATCTCTCCAGTTTTGCTGCTGCTGCTGCCTGGTTTCCCTTCGCCTTTGCTGACCGCAGTGATTGGGACCCCAAATTCTCCATGTTGACTGGCTCCTCCCCCCTCCTCCTTGACATTGCTATTGTTAACTTTATATAGCCAGGTGCCAGATGACACCGGGGGTGAAAAACGGAGAAAAAAAACAATAAGCTGCGGGGGCCTGAATTGCACAGACAAACACTATCCCTTTTGATAAAAAAGCACCATCAGCGGCCCTTCCACCTCCAATCGACCGGTATTCGTGTTTGTGCAGCTTAAATACTTAGTACACTTAGTAATGCTCAGTACACTAATCAAATGTACCGCAGGTACCCTTAAAGTCCTCGGTCCCCCTGTTATGATATGGGGTTACATAAGCATTTTCCCTTCGCCAAGCGCAGTAATTTGACAGGTCTGAACCCTATTTCAAAGTCCCGCTCACCTGCCTGCTCCGGTCTTCAGGTTTCCAGGATGCAGCATCCGGCCCCCCCGACTAACCTCCAGAAGTGCTGCCGTTCCCTATAGCATAGGTACTCCGGGGGTCCACCAACTCCACAGTCGCCGGCTTCCTCCTTCACCACTCTGCAGCGGCCTCCTGTTACCGCTCCACTCGTCCGGGTCGCGCAGGCGCAGCAGCTACAGCGGCTCCGGCAGGTATACTTCCATGCAGTTGGCTGTTTCAAGTGCCGGTCTCTCTGTCTAGAGACACCTCCTCGCTTCTCACTCGCCACCGGTCACTCCGAGTCCCAGACTGCCCAGTGATAGCAGCTGGTCAGACGCTCCGAAAGTAGCAGGTACTCAGTGAGGAGACTCTCATCTCGCTGCTCTCTCACACCCCGCACACCATCCGCATCCACATCCGGTCACGCTCCCCAAGGTCGTAAATTTTTGATTTCACTCTTCACTGCCTATCACAGTTTCGGAGGCCATTGAATGCCCAGGTGGCAAAAAAAACCCAAATGACTCCATTTTGGAAAGTAGACACCCCAAGCTATTTGCTGAGAGGTATAGTGAGTATTTTGCAGACCTCACTTTTTTTCAAAGTTTTGAAAATTGAAAAAAAAAATTTTTTTCTTGTCTTTCTTTATTTTCAAAAACAAATGAGAGCTGCAAAATACTCACCATGCCTCTCAGCAAATAGCTTGGGGTGTCTACTTTTCAAAATGGGGTCATTTGGGGGGGGTTGTGCCACCTGGGCATTCCATGGCCTCCGAAACTGTGATAGGCAGTGAAGAGTGAAATCAAAAATTTACACCTTTAGAAATCCTGAAGGCGGTGATTGGTTTTCAGGGCCCCGTACGCGGCTAGGCTCCCAAAAAGTCCCACACATGTGGTATCCCCGTACTCAGGAGAAGTAGCTAAATGTATTTTGGGGTGCAATTCCACATATGCCCATGGCCTGTGTGAGCAATATATCATTTAGTGACAACTTTGTGCAAAAAAAAAAATAAATTGTCACTTTCCCGCAACTTGTGTCAAAATATAAAACATTCCATGGACTCAACATGCCTCAAAGCAAATAGCTTGGGGTGTCTACTTTCCAAAATGGGGTCATTTGGGGGGGTTTTATGCCATCTGGGCATTTTATGGCCTTCAAAACTGTGATAGGTAGTGAGGAGTAAAATCAAAAATGTACGCCCTTAGAAATCCTGAAGGCAGTAATTGGTTTTCGGGGCCCCATACGCGGCTAGGCTCCCAAAAAGTCCCACACATGTGGTATCCCCATACTCAGGAGAAGCAGCTAAATGTATTTTGGGGTGCAATTCCACATATGCCCATGGCCTGTGTGAGCAATATATAATTTAGTGACAACTTTTTGTAATTTTTTTTTTTTGTCATTATTCAATCACTTGGGACAAAAAAAAAAAAAGAATATTCAATGGGCTCAACATGCCTCTCAGCAATTTCCTTGGGGTGTCTACTTTCCAAAATGGGGTCATTTGTGGGGGTTTTGTACTGCCCTGCCATTTTAGCACCTCAAGAAACGACATAGGCAGTCATAAATTAAAGGCTGTGTAAATTCCAGAAAATATACCCTAGTTTGTAGGCGCTATAACTTTTGCGCAAACCAATAAATATACACTTATTGACATTTTTTTTACCAAAGACATGTGGCCGAATACATTTTGGCCTAAATGTATGACTAAAATTGAGTTTTTGGATTTTTTTTAGAACAAAAAGTAGAAAATATTTTTTTTTCAAAATTTTCGGTCTTTTTCCGTGTATAGCGCAAAAAATAAAAACGGCAGAGGTGATCAAATACCATCAAAAGAAAGCTCTATTTGTGGGAAGAAAAGGACGCAAATTTCGTTTGGGTACAGCATTGCATGACGGCGCAATTAGCAGTTAAAGCGACGCAGTGCCAAATTGTAAAAAGTGCTCTGGTCAGGAAGGGGGTAAATCCTTCCGGGGCTGAAGTGGTTAAAGTGTTACTAAACCCACTAATATGAAAATAGTTAATCTGCGTGCCCCCCCCCCCCCCCCCCCCCCCGTGCCCACAGCTTATAAATCTTCTTTGTACATTAAAATACTGCCACTATATACCTTTTTCCCTGATCTGTATACCACAGTTACATGATAAACTGCAGTTTCTCCAGAGCTGAGAGTTCAGGTGGGTGGATTGTCCACTTGCCACATCACCTGCCACAAGTTGCGGATTGTCATTTGCCTTGTCACCTGCCACAAGTTGTGGATTGTTCACTTACCACAAGTTGCAGATTGTCATTTGCCACATCACCTGCCACAAGTTGTGGATTGTCCACTTGCCACATCACCTGCCACAAGTTGTGGATTGTCCACTTGCCACATCACCTGCCACAAGTTGTGGATTGTCCACTTGCCACGTCACCTGCCACATGTTGCGGATTGTCACTTGCTACGTCACCTGCCACAAGTTGCTTGTTCAAATCTAACATATGGGTCAAATTCCAAGTATGCTTTGGATAACAGCAATGCTAGTGGTGTATTGGATTGGATCAAGGGCTCATTAGGGGTATATAATTGGTCTATGAATCATTGCAAGCAATTACAAGTTTTTAAAATATTTCTTAATGGTTCTTCATCATTTGCAAACATTGTTGAGATTTTTAATGTAAAAAAAATAGGGCACCTTTAAAATCACTTATAAACGAAAACGCGGCTAAACGCCGGTACCGCGTTTAGCCATGTTTGGCGTCTGAACTTATTATTTAGCCTTCAAAGAAAGGCTGTTAAACGCAACTGCCTAAAAACACTGTAAACAAAACTGTGTACATGGTCACATAGGATAACACTGAATGAGTTCAGGGGCAGTTGAAAAAAAACGTCCAACGGCCTCTGAACGTGCTTTTAACTGCCTCAGTGTACATGAGGCCTTAACAAAATAATATCCTTTTTGAAAAATGATTGCTAAATGGAAGAGTCTTCCTTCCTCATCACTATCTGAACAATCTCATTGATGTAATAAAAACATCTCGAATGTTTGCATCTTTGTAGATGTTTTATTCTTAAAAAACATCTCAGCAATAAATTTAACTCCTATAGCTTGGGATACTCTTATTGTCACTTGAACCTCTAAATACACTACTGGTAAAAAAGAAAAAAAATAAGCCAACTATACAAAAAGGAACTAGGCTTTTTTTTTTATTTTGCCAGAATGAAATCTTGTAAGATTGCATATTGCAATTATATTTTTGTCAGTTATGATAGCAGCTGCAAAATTGAAATAAAAATGTATTGTTTTAAGTCACAAAATTGATTGAGAATGAATATATATTCATCAAGTGTTAAAAAAAAGAAGAAGGTTTCCTAAGATGGATATAACATGGCACTCATCTCTTTTTATGACTCTTCCACGTGAAAATTAACTAACAAAATACTGTAACACACACAAATAAGATACAAGTAGGATGGGGGAGAAAGAGGACGATTATTCAAGATCTGACCATTCAAAAACAAAATTTACCTTTCAGGATTTTTGCTCAATCACAGTAGGCTAAGGTATATTTAAAGCAAGTAAAAATACTAGGCTAGATTCTAATGGATCATAAAAGATAGGCAGTTGCCTTATCGATAGTAACAATTGCACTGTATTAGCAACCTAACTGGAATTCTTTGGTCTGCTTAAGTGGTTTTTGTTTGCTGTGAGATGGTTATTTTGATATCTGACAGCCTATAATTGATATATGAACAGTCTGAAAGTCAAATATTTTCCTACCGTTGAAAATTTCCTTTTTTTAGTTCAACTTAAATCAATTATTATGTGAAGTCTTTGCTCTTTTTGAAAAAAAATGCACTTTGTAATAGTTGTTTTTGTTCTTGAAAAAAATAGTTAATAAAAATTACCTAATTAAAAAAAAAAAAAAAAAGACAAAAACAAAAAAAAAGTAAAGATAGCAAGCATATTTTTGAGATGGAACCGTACAAAAAAAGGCTCACCTGCAGCATAAAAAGGATGACAACCACCAAGCCAACCCAGCTGTGTAGACTGTACATGTTCGGTATCTTTTTGGCATTGTGAAAGTCGAAAACAGCCACCAAAGCTATTATAACCAGGACAGCAGCGGTCAGGTGCAGCCCAGCGTGTATACATTTCATTAGCAGCTTGCTACATTTCCAGGTCCATGGCAATCTGTAAACTATTATGGCTGGAATAAAAACAAAAAAAAGTGAGATTTCAGAAGGAATCAATGCTTAAGCATACAGTATTACAGTTCAGATATAAAAAAGGTATGGAGTAGGAGTCCCTTCTAGTTGCCCAGAACAACCACAATCACTTCCATACACGTTTCCAATGGCATATAGCAAAAGGAAAAAGGAGAATATGATTAGCAGCAATGGGCAGCAAAAAAACCCTACAACCTTTCCAAAAAAAGCATTATGTCAGTTTAGATTAGTTTGTGATATTAACCACTTCCATACCGGGCACTTTTACCCCCTTGCTGCCCAGGACAATTTTCAGCTTTCATCGCTGTCACACTTTAAATGACAATTGCGCAGTCATGTAACACTATACCCAAACTAAATTTTTTATTTTGTTCATATAAATAGAGCTTTCTTTTGGTGGTATTTAATCACCACTGGGTTTTTTTTATTTTTTTGCCAAGTAAAAAAAGACAGAATTTTTTTTTTTTTTTTAAACGTGTTTTTCTTTGGTTTCTGTTCTAAAATTTTGCAAATGACTAATCTTTCTTCATAAATTCAGGCCAAAATGTATTCTGCTACATTTCTTTGGTGAAAAAAAGCCCAAAATCAGTGTAAATTATTTAGTCTGTAGGAAAGTTATAGAGTCCACAAAATATGGTATATATCTGAAAAGTGATAAATCCTGATATACCGACGGACTATCTCATATCTTGAGGCCCAAAAACGTCAGGACAATGCAGATATTCCCTAAATGACCCCTTTTTGGAAATTGACAGTTCAAAGCTATGTAGTAAGAGGCATGGCGAGTTTTCTGAAGTTGTCATTTTTTTGTCATAAAATTTTGGAAAATTAAGATTTTTTTTTTCCTCTCACAGGCTTCCTCTGCTGACTTCTATGTTTACAGGGGCATGTGGGTGATCGGTCACAATTGGTCCTGTGCTGATGGAGGTCTGCAAACACTGTACACCGGGTTACTTTGCTACATTCCCTTTTGTTAACAACTCATTCCATATGCCATACTGTACAATTCCCTATCCAGCACCTTCTCAACCTCATCATGTATGTCATACTGTACTTTCGCTATTCTGCACCACCTCATTCCGTTCACTGTGCTGGTTCAGTTCCTATATTCTACTCTTCCTTATTCTATGTGCCAAGCTGTATGTTCCCTTTCTGAACCTCCACAGTCCCTAATCTATGCTGTACATTCCTTATTCTACGCCCCTTTTTTTCATATGCCAGGATTTATGTTCCCTATTCTGCACCTCTTCATTTTGTATGCCATGCTGTACATTCCCTATATTCTAATTCTATGTGCCTTGCTGTAGGTTTCCTATTCCGCACCTCCTCAGTCTATATCCTATGCTGTACATTCCTGGATTACTTTGCAAGTGAATTAGACTTTGCATGGAACCAAAGAGCAGATGAACTTTACAAAGTAATTTTCATTTTGGAATCCTGTTTCATCTTACTGTTGCCTATTGTTATTGTTTTGTATCTTTTCTGGAAAAATGTTCCTTTTCGTTTCATTAAAACTATCTTAAAATTGTAAAGTGATTCTAATGCCATGTACACATGACCGGACTTTTAGACCGGACTGGTCCGACGGAACGAATCCGTCGAACAATCTGACCGTGTGTGGGCTTCATCGGACCTTCAGCGGACTTTTTCTGTCAAAAATCAGACAGACTTTAGATTTGGAACATGTTTCAAATCTTTCCAACGGACTCGAGTCCGGTCGAAAAATCCGTTCGTCTGTATGCTAGTCCGATGGACAAAAAAGGACGCAAGGGCAGCTATTGGCTACTGGCTATGAACTTCCTTATTCTAGTCCCTTCGTACGTTCAAACCAACGGACTTTCGAACGGACTTTAGTCTGTTCATGTGTGGGCAAGTCCGGTCGTCCGAAAGTCCGTCGGAAAGACCGTCCGACCTTTGATGCTGAAAAGTCTGCTTGTGTGTACGTGGCATTAAGGTTATAATTAAAAAAAAAAAAACATGCATGTACTTACCTGTTCTGTGCAATGGTATTGCACAGAGCAGCCTCGATCCTCTTGTTTTTGGGTCCCCAGCAGCCGGTCCTGGTTCTTCTTCCCTGCTGAGTGTCCCTAATAGCATGCCTCTTGCTATGGGGACACTCGAGTAGGCTTGCTCCCAAGAGCAGATGCTGATACTCTGAAACTTTGATCCTGAATATTTCTGTTGCCCAGGAGAAGTTTTCTACATGCACTAATTTCCATTCACGCACATAACCATCGGGAGGCCATAGGAAGTCTTTCAAAACCGTCTAAATGTACCACATCTTTGCAGAGCTAAAATAAATGAAAACCTTCCAGTCCCAGTACACCATTACATGTGCAGGTAGGCATTCTCTATTACACAACTCTGTTCTCTATTTTAAATATCAAAATTAAACTACACTTGCATTATGCCTTTTGTTTTTTGGCTGTGAGCTGAGAAATTACTATAATTCCTGCTTACAATGGTTTAACAAACAATACCATATCAATGCAGGACAAAACAAATTCCAGTGCAGGGTGTATTCTCAAACTAGCCATACATATCTGTCGATTGTATCGGAGGGCAGCAAGATCTTTGACTTTCCACACTTTATTCAAAGGGTTGGCCACACCACCTACACATGGACTAAGGGCCTGAGCACAGGAGATTGTTTTGTGTTGTTCAGATATGTTCAACACCAGACTCCAGTGCTGGGACAAGGCCATTTGGTGCCCAGGGCGAAGATGGCAAACTGCGCCCCCCCCCCCCATTTTTAATAAAGAATCAATGTTGTTTGGCTAAGCATGGCAGAGTATAGCCGAGCATGGCTGAGCATGGCTGGGTATCACCGAGTATTGCAGAGTATGGCTGGGTATGGCGGGGTATCGCAGAGTATGGCTGAGCATGGCTGGGTATGGCGGGGTATTGCAGAGTATGGCTGGGTATGGCGGGGTATCGCAGAGTATGGCTGAGCATGGCTGGGTATGGCGGGGTATTGCAGAGTATGGCGGGGTATTGCAGAGTATGGCGGGGTATCGCAGAGTATGGCGGGGTATCACAGAGTATGGATGGGTATGGCAGAGTATGGATGGGTATGGCAGAGTATTGTGGGGTATTGCACAGTATTGTGGGGTATTGCAGAGTATTGCACAGTATTGCGGGGTATTGCAGAGTATTGCACAGTATTGCGGGGTATTGCAGAGTATTGTACAGTATTGTGGGGTATTGCAGAGTATTGCACAGTATTGTGGGGTATTGCAGAGTATTGCACAGTATTGTGGGGTATTGCAGAGTATTGCACAGTATTGTGGGGTATTGCAGAGTATTGCACAGTATTGTGGGGTATTGCAGAGTATTGCACAGTATTGTGGGGTATTGCAGAGTATTGCACAGTATTGTGGGGTATTGCAGAGTATTGCACAGTATTGTGGGGTATTGCAGAGTATTGCACAGTATTGTGGGGTATTGCAGAGTATTGCACAGTGTTGTGGGCTATGGGCCAGTGGTTAACCTCGCCTCAGCCTCCTCCCCTCCCCCAATCCAGCCATTTAATAATCTGTTTTTTTAGTACTTTTACACAAGTTCAGTCAGAACACTGGCACACACTGCAATCTAAATTCTACCTTAGCTTCCTTCCAGTCTCCAGAATCCAGCGGCAGCTACACTAGTAGAGACAGCCAGCCAGGCAGCAGCTCCTCGGCTCCTCGAGGTAACAGCGCGCCGACTCTGACACAGCTCCCTGCACTCCTCTGCGTCCTCCCTCGCCTCCGGCCGTGAGTGACGTCACGGCGCTGGCAGGGACTACGGGACTCCTCCGTAGGGGAGTAAACTGTCTGTGACACAGAGAAGTTGTGCTGAGGTCCGGAATTTAGGGATCATGCAGGAGGCAGAGCGCAATTATACAGTGCCGCTGGGCGCTGACATTATGAAACGTAGGTCACTTTCACAAATACACTGGCGGTGGGGGGCGGTGGCCGTGGCTGCAGGCTGCGCCCCCCCCCCCATTGCAAATGGTACCGCCCAGGGCACGTGCCCCTTCCGCCCCTGCCTTGTACCGGCCCTGCCAGACTCCCATAAGCATAACACCGGCCATTCACCTTGCAGTCTGATAGCACAATTTCTTTTAGATATACCAAGAATGTATTGTGTGGGTAGAGCTTTTTCTACATAGTTGTGGTGGATCAAAGGGAGCTTGTATACAGACTGTGCAATCAGATTGCAACTTGCCTTGTCATCCTTAGTCTCAGCTAGGTTGGTGGCTCGGCCTACAAATGTCAATTTCTTGAGTGGAAGGGTAGGTCAGGTTTCAGCCTCTCTTGGCTTCTGGAATAGCCAATCTACACCCACAAAGTAAGTAAGAAAAAAAGTTTTAAATTCTATTCTTTGTTGACATTTTCTTGCTGCCGGTTGAGGCAAAAGTTCTCAGATCTATTCCCAAAACTAGTAAGTCTCAAAATGCGCCTACTAACCATCTGAAACCATGGTCTAGTTTAAGACGGTTTTCTGATCAAAAGTGTCTAAAAGAAGAAATATCACTGGCTGGATAGTACAGACAGTATGAACAGATGCTTCCTTAACACTCACATTCTCCACAATGCCTTCTACCCTGCCTGGTGGTGAGACTCCATCCCATTCGTTCTTAACCTTTTTACTGCAGAGGAACCCTTGAAATATTTGTTAGGTCTCAGGGAACCCCTGCTAAAACGAAGTCTTTGGGGGTCAGTGAGGAAAAATGTCTTGACTTTAATGGTAAGGGAAGAATGCCATTAGTGTCATTCTGTTTGCTCTGCCAAATGGCATTAGACCAAGAACTTTCCAGGTACCACCAGATTTGAGGTCAACCAGCAACAATTCAAGGAACCCCTAGCAATCTCTTGAGGAACCCTAGGGTTTCACAGAACTCTGAGAATGGCTGCGCTAACGTCTTGTAGGCAACGTCTTGCATGTATACAGGCACACCATTCTGTTTCTGTGTAGTAGCGGGTTCAATAAGCAAAGGTCATTTAATCAAATGCAATTTTCTGTTCAATAATTTTTATTGAGGAATACAGAAGAAGAAAGACAGGAAAATGTATGTACATTTGCTTGGGGTACACACATTTCAAATAGTAACGTATACAAGCTTATACACATAGGAACGATTAGCAAGAGTATGATCTAGAGATAATTGAATGAAACAGGGTGGATTAGAGAACTGGGGTGAGGGACATAAATCTTTCAATGATCATATTGGAGTGTGCCTCCAGACCACCTACTCGCTCCTAATGGGATCAAACTGTGAATGGGTGGGGGAGTCTCCATAATTAAATCGGGTTGTCCCCGACCGAGATTAAAGGAGTATTGTATGAGTTGCGTAGGTTTCATGCGATTTGTATTTTCACCTTCTTTCAGGGCACCTGTTAGTAACATGAGGTGGTGGTAGAAGATCATATAGCTATATTATGCGGCAGGGGCGTTGCTAGGTCTACAAAAGATCTGGGGCTAGAGCCCATAGCAGCGTAGTAAAGAAAGTCACACGCTTGGGCGGGCATACACATGTATATACAGTAATATACGTGTGTGTGTGTATATATATATATCCCCAGAGAGCCCCCCACTTACATCAGGGTCCCCAGAGAGCCCCCTTACATCAGGGTCCCCAGAGACCCTCCTCCTTACATCAGAGTCCTCAGAGAGCCTCCCCCTTTCATCAGGGTACCCAGAGGGCCACCCCCACTTACATCAGGGTTCCCAGAGAGCCCCCCTTACATTAGGGTCCCCAAAGAGCCTCCCTTACATTAGGGTCCCCAAAGAGCCTCCCCCTTAAATCTGGGTCCCTAGAGAGCCTTTGCCTTAAGATCAGGGTCCCCAGAGAGCCTCCCCTCCCCTTGGGGACCCCTGCAGAGACTCGGAGCTATTGGACCCAGATTCGGGGCTATAGCCCCAAAAGCCACCCCCTAGCGACGCCCCTGTTATGCGGTATGGGTTAGTACCCAACAGAAACCTGTGAGAAGGAAGATGTGTGTGTATCCCACTGTTATGGGCCGTGATGCTGTAAATAGAGGAAGGAAGGTGAGAGGGTGATAGGCCCTGGAGCGGGGCTGATGTGAGTTATAATAACTAAAGAAGCATTTAAATCAAATGCAATTTTCAAATAATGAATTCTGGGAATTAAAGGACTCCGGTACTGAAAAAAAAAACATGTACTGTACGTCATTGCCGAGTTCTCCCCTTGAAAATGCCAATTGCCTGCCTGTTATGCCAATCCAAAAGCTTAGGCCAAATTCACACAGTTGTGTTGCCATAAAGTGAGCATTACCACAAAGCATGTTATGCATGTTAGTGCGCTACGGTGCAATTCATTCTGAACAACACCCCAATGCACCCGTGTTGCGGTTCACCACAAGGCACTGTAACACACTACTATGGGATGTGGTGCGCTGTAATTCTAAAAATAGTGATGCACATTTTTTGTGTGCTTTGGTGCTTTAGGAAGCCCTTTCAAATAAATGGGCTTCCTTAAAGTGGTTGTAAAGGCTGAAGGTTTTTTATCTTCATGCATTCACAAGAACCTTGGCTGTCCCAGGACTCCCTCTCCTCACTGGCTTGGACATCAGTGGGAGCCATTGGCACAGCCAATGGAACCAATGAGGATGTGGCTTGGGAGCGAGCACGCACCAGTGACCCCATAGCAATTGGCTTGCTATTGGGGGCATTGGTCAAGGGGGAGGAGCCAGAAGCGCCGACAGGGACCTGAGAAGAGGAGGATCAGGGCTGCTTTGTGAAAATCCACTGCACAAAGCAGGCAAGTATAACATAATTGTTATTTTAAAAAAGAAATGCGAACCTTTAAATATCACTTTAATGCAGCAAGCAGTAACATCCAACAAAATGTGTGTTAATGTACATCCATCAATCCACAACTAAGTTGTAAACGGCCTGCATTTATATATTTATATTACAATGGAACAAGTGCGCAGATCAGGAGTCTGTATGCTTGTTCCTAGTCATTGAAAATAAGACTTTTGAAGCCAGAGATGGCCAAACAACACTGAAGAAGGGGGTCACCAATGGTAGCTTTTGTATTTCTCGCAGTACATTGTCTCCTTGAGATGGCCACAAATGGGCAGATATCTCCCTAAGAATATTACTTGTAGCACTGGGGCCCAATGCTGATACTTGTGAAATTTACCCAATGTACAGAATCACTCCTGTTCAAACTCCTTCCTTAAAATTTAGTTTTAAATTAAAGTGTTACTAAACCCAGGACCCTGAATTCACAATATCTGGTCTCCCACAGTACAGAGAACATGGAAATCCAATTTATTTTAGTAAATATAAACTGCTAAATACCCTTTATCATCAGCAGTATAAGGCAGTCTTGTGACTTCTAGCAGTGTCTGGTTAAAGCTTGTAGGAGGAGTTTTCATTCTCCTCTGATTGTCCTATGATTCTGCAGGACCCCTGACCCTCTATCTGGACAATGCCGATTGGCCCTGTGCTGATTACATGCACTCTTCCAAGAAAAAAAAACTCTCTAGCAATACACACCAAACTGAGCATGTGCCGCTTGTCCCCTAGCTCTGTACTATCAGGAAATGATTAGGAGGTGGTGGAAGAAGGGGAGGATCAGATAGGACAGGATCACACTTCCTTTATACACAATATGAGTTTATTACTTCAGCTCCGGAAGATTTACCCCCCTTCATGACCAGGCCATTTTTTGCAACACGGCACTGCGTTACTTTAACCAATTCAATGCCAGGCACTTAGACACCTTCCTGCCCAGGCCAATTTTCAGCTTTCAACTGAATGACAATTGCGCGGTCATGCTACACTGTACCTAAACAAATTTTTTATCATTTTGTTCCCACAAATAAAGCTTTCTTTTGGTGGTATTTGATCACCTCTGCGGTTTTTATTTTTTGCGCAACAAATAAATAAAGACCAAACATTTTGAAAAAAAAACAAGTTTTTCTTTGTTTCTGTTAATTTTTTTTGTAAATAAGTACGTTTTCTTCTTCAATGATGGGCACTGATATGGCTGCACTGACGGGCACTGATACGGCGGCACTGATGGGCACCGATGAGGTGGCACCGATGAGATGGCACTGACGGGCACTGATAATGGGCACTGATAGGTGGCACTGGTATGCGGGACTGATGGGCACTCATAGGTGGCACCGATGGACACTCGTAGGTGGCATTGATTGGTACTTATGCGTGGCACTGATAGGTGGGCACCGATGGGCACTGACAGGTGGCACTGATAAAACTGATTGGTGGCATTGCTAGGCAGAACTGAAACATAATGGTGCCAATCAGTGCCCATTTGTGGGCACTGATTGGCACAGATTGGGCACATGTGGATGGCCATGGGGTACATACCTGGCCATCCACATGTTGCCCCTTCCCTGGTGGTCCTAGTGGCGATCCCTGGTGGTCCAGTGTGGTCATCTGAGGGGGGGCTGCGCTGATAAACAATCAGCGCAGACCCCCCTGTCAGGAGAGCCACCGATCGGCTCTCCTCTACTCGCGTCTCTCAGACGCGAGTGAGGAAAAGCCGATCAACGGCTCTTCCTATAGACATCGTGATCAGCCGTGATTGGACACAGCTGATCACGTGGTAAAGAGCCACAGGAGGCTCTTTACCAAGATCAGTGTAGCGGTGTGTCAGACTGACACACCACTCCACCGATCGCCGCGATGCACACCCCCACGGGCGCGCGGCGGGCGCGCGGCGGCATGTTATCCTGCTGGACATCATATGACGCCCAGTCAGGATAACTGAACCACTGCCCGGCCGTCAATCTGCTATGGGTCGGGCGGGAAGTGGTTAACTTACAATTGCGCGGTCGTGCGATGCAGTACCCAAATAAATTGTGTGTCCTTTTTTCCTACAAATAGAGCTTTTTGGTGGTATTTGATCACCTCTGTGTTTTTTTTTTTTGGGGCAATAAACAAAAAAAAAAAAAAAAAAAATATTTGAAAAAAAAATATTTTTTACTTTCTGCTCTAAAACATATCCAGTAAAAAAAAAAAAAAAAAAAAAAGAAGAAGAAAGAAAAAAAACTATTTCTTCATCAATTTAGGCCAATATGTATTCTGCTACTGCTTTTCATTGGTTTGCGTAAAAGTAATAGCGCCTACAAGCTATGGGATATTTTTATTGTTTTTTACTAGTAATGGCAGTGATCAGCAACTTATAGCGGGACTGCAATATTACGGCAGACAGTCGGATATTAACTGACACCAATACAGTGATCAGTGCTAAAATTATGCACTGTCACTGTACTAATGACATGGGCTGGGAAGGAGCTAAACATCAGGGGCGAATCAACGGGTTAACCGTGTGCCTGACCAGTGAAAGGATTAACCCTTTCAACCAGTGTTTTAGTGTACTGTGTGGGAGGTGCTGTTACTAGGGGAAGACATGGATCCTGCTTTGCAGGAACACAAGATCCATGCCTTCCCTACTGACAGAACGTTCTGCCTCGTTTACATAGGCAGACCGCCGTTCTGCCTCTGTGCTGGATGACTGGCGGGTGCCAGCAGACATCATGTCCGCGGTACCCGCAGATCAGCTCCCACTGTGTAAAATCACAGAGGGAGCAGGCCGGCGGCACGTATGCGTTCCCCAGACCTGTCGATTCATGCATTAGGTACGTGATCCGGTGCAGCAGTGCCACCTTGTCGCCATATAAGTTATACAAGCGGCAAGTGGATAACGTATTCTTTACTGCATATACAGACTTATTTTACTGTTGTGGGTTTAGTAGGGAAGGAATGGCTAGGTCGCAAACGTTTTTCCAACAAGCCAGAAAAATCATTGTGAGCAATATCAACACATCTGATGGTTAGAGAAGCTCATTATTGTCCCGATGGTATCCCTGAGCATAGAATAGCACTTACTTCAACCTAATGTAAAGTTTGGTGATTTTTTTTTAACCTTCACAATAATCAGAAGATAATCTTTTATGTCAACAGTTGTGCCATTTACAATGTAAACATACTTTCCAATGAACGTGCAAGCAAGAAAAAGTTCCTGTTCATTCCTATGTGGTAGTTCTATGGAGTTTCCTTCGACAAAAGCCTATTGAAAATTTGAACGAATCTTTAATACCATCATTATTCAGTCCAATTATCTATTGATAGGTTGATATATCCAGCGTGTTTCTAGTCCTGGGATCAGGTAGGTCTACAAACAACCCAGATAATGGACTAGGGCCAGTAGTTATTGAGACATTGTACATTGTTACAAGGAGAATTCACTACAGAGATTTATTTAGATACTACTTTTGGAGACTATGAATAAGAACAATTGTGATCGTAGCATGCATTGTTCTGCTTTGATCATTTGCTTTAGATAAATATTGGCACACTTTCAGCAGGGAGTAGAAAAGAACACAAGACTGTTTTCCCTGTCCGGTCTCTACTAATAACTAGATGATACCACCCATCAATTCAGAAGTTGTGCGTTCTCATGGGAAAGTCCATTTCAACGTACACTGGTAAAGCCTAGAAATAAAGATACATCTTGATGACCTCCCATCTTACTAATGGTCTGCATTTGGTTCATCTCTTCACATTGGCATATCTTTAAAGCGTGTTACCCCCAATACTTCATATTCCCGATGTGGCTGCTGTACCATGTACTTGCATTATAAAGTATCCGGTTCTCTTTGTATTTTTTCCTTTGTGTGAAATCCCTGGTGTTCCGGCCAGTCCCTCTGCTTTCCTATTAAAAACTGACCACACTATGCAGGAGAACACATTATGGTCAGTTCTCTAGCTGTGCTGGGAACTCAGCCTGCTCTTCTCCAATGATCAGACTTGTCCTGAAACGCCCCCTCTACACAGCCATTCACTGGGAAGATCAGCGTGCTGCTGCTTCTACTCCCCCCAGCTCTTATGCAGCTAACAGAGGCAAGGTGATCACTTTTTAAAAAAAGGGGGGGGGGGGAGTATTTATACTGTTTTTTTTATATCTATACAAAAATGTTTTGCAAACCAAGAGCATTATTAGGGACCATTAACTACTTAAAGGATTAGTAAAGGCAAATTTCCACCCAAACCTCCCTCTTACCCACTTGATTATTTTCCAGGATTATTATTTTCCTTTTTCCTCCCTGTAGTGCGAAACAACTTTCATTGTACCTTATAATATCACTACCAGGCTGCAGCTGTTGGGAGAAGGGATCCTTTAAAGGGTAACTCCACTTTTGTTAGGAAAAAGAAATGCAAATAAATAATATAGCAGTTACATTTGCTACACAAAATCATTTTGTAATCAAATGTTTTTTAGACATTCCCTTTCATTTTCAATATGCAGCGCTGCAATTTTCTGTAAAATACAATGCAATATGGCAACCTGGAGGTGTTCTGTACACTGATGGTGTACACAACGCCCCCCAGATATGTCATTTCCTGCTTGTGTGATTGGCTCACTGATTTTCCCAGAAGTCTACACTACAAGTCAGATTTTGGGCATCCCCTACAACCAAAATGTAATTTAGCCAAGGTTCACATTGAGGGCGGGTTTTAACTCGCACAAATTCAAACCAGCATGCAGTCTGACTTCGGGGGCAGTTGACAGATATCTGTGCAGGTTCATGCATAGATGAATATTCAAATGGCGCCAAAAGTAGTACAGGAACTACTTTTGGGAATCAGTGCGGCGCCGCAAAGTCGGCGTCGCATCGATTCGGACGGTGCTGTTGCCGGTGATTTGACACGTCAAAACGGCCCGATGTGAATGTGGGCTTATAGTGAGATACTCCCAAAGTGAAATCACATCTACAGGGATGCAGATCCCACCAATTACCTCATTTTAACCCTGCAAGTGCTGCAGCTGAGTAATAATTATAAAATCACTCCCAATCCCGTTCACGTTCTACATGGACAGAGAAACGACCAGCTATTTCTTCAGAATAACCAAAGGTAGGAATCTGCAACAAAGTTTGTTAACATCCCTGCAATGTACATTGATCACACAGAGGGGAAGGTTATTTTTCTCAACATAAGTGAAAATACTCTTTAACCCCTTGGCGCCGACCACACACAAATATATGGCCTTTCAGCGGGTGGGCCATGGAGCCGAGTGGCCGCATATTTGCTGAATTAGTGCAAATACAGCTGTGCCGAGAGCACGCTCCCGGCACAGTTACTGGTGGCTAATGGAAAGCTCCCAATCATGTGACTGCTGTGACAGCCAAGCACAGTGGTCACATGATCATAGACCTCGACCTGCCTCCAGGCATCTTAAACCCCTTAAAGGGCTGAGAGGCGCCGGCGCCAAGAAGGTAAATTGTAGACATGATCATAGAACTACTACAATTATCCAAGGAACGCTTTCTCTGCATGTGTGTGGTTAAGCTCTTAAGAAGTCAAGGCAACGGTATTCTGGGAAAGAATTGAATGCGAGCATGTAGAAAGGGACAGAGATATGTGAAGTTCTGTAGTCCAGCAGGGGAGATCCCTGGATGACAACGCTGCTTGGAAATTCAGTGCAACAGAGGTGGTGTTGTCAGCCAATAATAAAAAAGTTAGGACCCCACTGGGTTTCAGGCTAAATCATAAGGTATTTTTCTGTAGTAAACATTTTTGAAGCGATAAAACAGTGTTTAAGTAGTGCAGATTTGCACTACCCATTTCCTTTTGCCCAACATTAACTTTAAAAAGTAAACCCTCACATATACCCAGTGAAGTGAACAGCCTCAGATGATACACAGAGAACAAATCGCCCTACTTAAGTTTTACTTGTGTATCTGCTGTCTTCAGCTTTATATATTCTTTAGAAAGTTCAGATCCCGTTAGGTGATTTTCTCTTCCTGTTCAGCACTACAGTGAAGCCTGGGCATACAGCCAAGACAGCTGATTGGAGGAAAGGCACACACCCCCTCTCCTCATAGGTAGAGACTTTCAGAGCGGTTTGTTGAATAGCGCAGCTTTCTGCTAATCTATTTATAGCATCCTCCCCAACACAAAACTCAGGCTGCTTTTATATCCCGTGAGGAGAACTTGTCAGGAGTATCAGGCTGATAAACAGAAGAACAGAGCAGGAGAAATCTACGGGACATAGTGCTTTGAAGAGAGATAAGAAAACACTGCAGATATATGTGCCCAGCTCAAATTTCATGAATCGTGTTTACGTCCACTTTAAAAGGCACTTCCATTCCTAAGACCTGTGTTATTCTAAAACAATAACCAATGCTAGGACATGATCCAGGTACCTGAACTGTAGGTGTATACTGTATATTAGCTATATCAGGTGTATAAGCCCATTGCTGTCTGGCTAATGCTCACACAGCCAAGCTAAAAGGAGACTTTGTGACTGTGTACAATATCAGTTGCAAAGTCTAAGTGAGTAGTGATGCTCTTGTTGCCTTAGGCGGAGGTATTAATGGTTCAACTATGAAGGTAAATTCATTGTTTCAAGTTTGCTGTTTGAAAACCCAGAAATCATACAATTCTGGAAAGATGTCAAGGCCTGATATCTTACCTAAACATTTGTTAAAGATGAACTCCGGAAAACTAACAAGTCCTTGTTTGCATTGGGTCTGGCCCTGCAGTACAAGGGTTTAATGACTGAATTTCAAATGATAAAATCGTTCAATGAACATAAATTATTTTTATTTGCTTCTTTGTAACACGCAACAGTACCAACAGTTTGATTTTTAAGGGGCGATAAACACATTAACCTTTTAATTTATTATCCATTTAGCAGAAGTTTTTCTAACTTTTCCTTAGCTCAAAAATGTGGAGAGAGAGAGAGCGAGAGAGAGATTCAGAAGTCGCTCGTGTTCGGAGCATGCGAACACGTGTTCATCATTTATATGCCTGATAAAGGAGCATGCATGCTCCGAACGCGAGCTCGACCACACCTCCCGTCCATCACCGCTGACGTGCTTGTTGTGTGACCATCTCAGAGCCTCGGGAACTGCTGACCACCACCGCTGCCCAGCTGGACTACAGGAGCCCAAGCTACTTATGCCATGCACATTATATCTCACCAAAATGTGACTTGATCCTACTTTTATTAAACATTGAATTTTAACTGACATACTGCACTCAGAGTGCCGCCGCTCCTCTTTCACCCATATCCACAGAGTCGCTTCTGCTCTCTACAGCTGGCTGTCCGTACTGATACAGACCAGAACACCTAAACCTTGGTCTGGTCTTAGCAGTGAATGAACTTTGCCTACTAGCACACCTGGACCTTAGAACCATTTCCATATCGCACTAGCTGCGTTTCTAGCGCTCCATCTTTTTTCATTTTAATCTCAAAAAACCCTGCTGTGTCAAGAAAAATTGGATGCCATGATCCAACATACATGGTCCAATAAAAAATTCAAAAAAAATGGTCATCCTTTATCGAATGCTGTCTGACATCTTCAGAAAAAACCTACTTAAATTCACCTTCCTTCTCATTTCCTGCAAAGGGTCTCATTTCAAGCACAAAACCTATCCATGGTTAACCATACCTATCCATCTTTTTAAGACCTATCTCAAAGAGAACTCTCTTTTTGATACAGTTTAGATGTCTACATTATACTTAAGAATGTTATTTGTTAGGACCGATACAACTAAAAGATCTACATGTGGATTATTACCATTTACCATTTAATTCAGGGTTTTGTCTGGGGATACCGAAGGGGGACAATCACCATATGTCCTTATTCAGTTTCCCCTCTTCCTTCCTTCTCTCAATTTCCACAAAAATCCTTCTCCCTTCTTTTCACCTCTAGCTACCCTCTTCTCTTCTAAATTTCTTTTCCCCTCTTCTCCTTTGTAGTAATGGTTGTTATTATCATTGCCGAGATCGTATAACCTTCCTGACGACAATGTATGTAATCTATTCCTTGTCAAAACGAATAAAATATACAAAAAAAAAAAAACAAAAAAAAACAAAACACACGCCTGTGTTTTAAAATCTGTTTGCTCTAATAGCCACAATAGTGCATCACGGCACTCGTGCTCCCCCCCCCCCCTTCAGTATAGTCTCACCTTGCTGCGTGTGACCTCACACTTACGTTTGGTAAAAACTCACTTTTTAGCCTCTCCAGGGCTAAAGTACATGTGAACTGGATCTCCTTGTACCTCCTCCCTTTAAACGCTGCCTCATAGCATGTCAGCCTCATCAAATGGCTTATGCAAAGGAAAAACGTCAATAGTGCTTGTACCATAAAATCAATCCGTCTTTATAAAAAGTTAAGAAAATGTACTCACATTTTTGAAGCGCTCCCAGCGCACCACGCTATACATGCTTAAAATTTGATCAAATATGTCCGTGACACTGCACAAGCCCCATATGTCTGTCTCCACACTAGATCCGGGCACCATGCCGTCCTGTTGCCCCTCCCCCCTACGTGTTATGCCACAGCTTCACGTGCCTTCCTCAGGGGGATTCTGCTCTAATTCATCCCAAAGGTGTTCTATCGGATTAAGGTCAGGACTTTGTGCAAGCCAGTCAAGTTCCTCCACCCCAAACTCTCTTATCCATATCTTTATGGACCTTGCTTTGTGCACTGGTGCGCAGTCATGTTGGAACAGGAAGGAGCCATCCCCAAACGGTTCCCACAAAGTTGGGAGCATGAAATTGTCCAAAATGTCTTAGTATGCAGACACCTTAAGAGTTCCCTTCACTGGAACTAAGGGGCCAAGCCCAACTCCTGAAAAACAACCCCACATCATAACCCCACCTCCACCAAATGATTTGGACCAGTGCACAAAGCAAGGTCCATAAAGACATGCATGATAGAACACCTTTGGGATGAATTAGAGCGAAGACTGCAAGCCAGGCCTTCTTGTCCACATCAGTGTCTGACATCACAAATGCGCTTCTGGAAGAATGCTCAAACATTCCCATAGACACACTCCTAAACCTTGCGGACAGCCTTCCCAGAAAAGTTGAAGCTGTTATAGCTGCAAAGGGTGGGCCAACTTAATATTGAACCCTATGGACTAAGACTGGGATGGCATTAAAGTTCATGTGTGTGTGTAAAGGCAGGCGTCCCAATACTTTTGGTAATATAGTGTATATTAACTGTTGAATCAAACCCCATTATCCCTTGTGTCAGTGTGTAGTATAGTGTATATACACACTTTTGGTAATATAGTCTATACTGAGGGTAGTCTGTTTACGCAATAAACTAGTAGAGGTTTCACAATATCTTACCGTGAAGTCAGCCAAACTGCAATGACAGCTGACAAATGGGAAAGAATTCTGCTGACTTATGCTAGAACTGTACAAAATTATTTTGGTATTCAATGCTTATCTCTCATATTTCACATAAGCCAGTGAAATATTTACACACTCAAATAAACGTTTCAAATACATTTTCTAAGAGTGAAAGAGATACAAAATAAAAATGTTAGCTTTGAGTGCAGTTGGTTGCAGTGTTGGAGCTATGAAAAATCTGTGATGAATAACAGTTGAATTTTATTTTTCAGCATTATTAAGAACTAGAATAGAAGTTCTAAGCATGTGGAGGGTGCTACAGTGCCTTGCAAAAGTATTCACCCCCCCCCCCCCCCCCCCGGCTTGTTACCTATTTTGTTACATTACAGCCTTTAGTTCAATGATCAGAACACAATAGTCTAAGTTGGTGAAGAAAATTAGAATAATATATACATAAAACTATTTTTAAGAAATAAAAAACTGATAATTGGCATGTGCGTATGTATTCACCCCCTTTGTAATGAAACCCATATAAAGCTCTGGTGCTACCAATTACCTTCAGAAGTCACATAATTAGTGAAATGATGTCCACCTGTGTGCAATCTAAGTGTCACATGATCTTTTTAAAAGGCCCCAGAGGCTGCAACACCTAAGCAAGAGACACAACTAACCAAACACTGCCATGAAGAACTCTCCAAACAAGTAAGGGACAATGTTGTTGAGAAGTACAAGTCAGGGTTAGGTTATAAAAAAATATCCAAATCTTTAATGATTCCCTAGGAGCACTATCAAATCTATCAAGAAACATGGCTAACAGCAAACCTGCCAAGAGACGGCCGCACACCAAAACTCACGGACCGGGCAAGGAGGGCATTAATCCAAGAGGCAGCACAGAGACCTAAGGTAACCCTGGAGGAGCTGCAGAGTTCCACAGCAGATACTGGAGTATCTGTACATAGGAAGACAATAAGCTATACGCTTCATAGAGTTGGGCTTTATGGCAGAGTGGCCAGAAAAAAGCCATTACTTTCAGCAAAAAACAAAATGGCACATTTTGAGTTTGCGAAAAGGTATGTGGGAGACTCCCAAAATGTATGGAGGAAGGTGCTCTGGTCTGATGAGACTAAAATGGAACATTTTGGCCATCAAAGAAAACGCTATGTCTGGTGCAAACCCAACACATCACATCACCCAAAGAACAACATCCCCACCAGGGCCAGATTGGTCTACCAGGATACTGGGAAATTTCCTGGTAGGCCGCCTGCCGTGGGGCCGCTTTAAGCTGTGGCTGACTGCAACACTCCCCTCCCTCGCTCCCTTTCTCATATGTGTCACACACACAGCGGCATCTACCGCGGTGTGTGTCACAGAGCTGGCTGGGTCTGTTTTTCGCTGTGCTGTAGCAAGGTCCCGCCCCCCTAGACCAGCTTGTGTGATAGTAGATGGAACACTGATTGAATCAGTGTTTCGCCTATCACATGAGCCGGTCTAGGGGGGCAGGACCTTGCTACAGCACAGCGAAAAACAGACCCAGCCAGCTCCTGTTTGTTCCATGACACACACCTTGGGAGATACCCACTGTGTGTGATCGAGGCAATGCCATGGTGAGTGCCATGCACAGTGGGGCTGCATTCATACCCACAGCGGGGCTGCATTCATACCCACAGCGGGGCTGCATTCATACCCACAGAGGGGCTGCATTCATACCCACAGCGGGGCTGCATTCACGGGCACAGTGAGGCTGCATTCACGGGCACAGTGAAGCTGCATTCACGGGCACAGTGAAGCTGCATTCACGGGCACAGTGAAGCTGCATTCACGGGCACAGTGAAGCTGCATTTGATGGACAGTGAGGCTGCATTGATGGGCACAATGAGGCTACATTCATGGGCACAGTGAAGCTGCATTCACGGGCACAGTGAAGCTGCATTCACGGGCACAGTGAAGCTGCATTCACGGGCACAGTGAAGCTGCATTCACGGGCACAGTGAAGCTGCATTCACGGGCACAGTGAAGCTGCATTGATGGGCATTCATGGGCACCGTAAAGCTGCATTTGATGGGCACAGTGAGGCTGCCTTGATGGGCACAGTGAGGCTGCCTTGATGGGCACAGTGAGGCTGCCTTGATGGGCACAGTGAGGCTGCCTTGATGGGCACAGTGAGGCTGCATTGATCTCTTGTACCATGTCTCCAGTCTCTGACCATCTCTTGTACCATGTCTCCAGTCTCTGACCATCTCTTGTACCATGTCTCCAGTCTCTGACCATCTCTTGTACCATGTCTCCAGTCTCTGACCATCTCTTGTACCATGTCTCCAGTCTCTGACCATCTCTTGTACCATGTCTCCAGTCTCTGACCATCTCTTGTACCATGTCTCCAGTCTCTGACCATCTCTTGTACCATGTCTCCAGTCTCTGACCATCTCTTGTACCATGTCTCCAGTCTCTGACCATCTCTTGTACCATGTCTCCAGTCTCTGACCATCTCTTGTACCATGTCTCCAGTCTCTGACCATCTCTTGTACCATGTCTCCAGTCTCTGACCATCTCTTGTACCATGTCTCCAGTCTCTGACCATCTCTTGTACCATGTCTCCAGTCTCTGACCATCTCTTGTACCATGTCTCCAGTCTCTGACCATCTCTTGTACCATGTCTCCAGTCTCTGACCATCTCTTGTACCATGTCTCCAGTCTCTGACCATCTCTTGTACCATGTCTCCAGTCTCTGACCATCTCTTGTACCATGTCTCCAGTCTCTGACCATCTCTTGTACCATGTCTCCAGTCTCTGACCATCTCTTGTACCATGTCTCCAGTCTCTGACCATCTCTTGTACCATGTCTCCAGTCTCTGACCATCTCTTGTACCATGTCTCCAGTCTCTGACCATCTCTTGTACCATGTCTCCAGTCTCTGACCATCTCTTGTACCATGTCTCCAGTCTCTGACCATCTCTTGTACCATGTCTCCAGTCTCTGACCATCTCTTGTACCATGTCTCCAGTCTCTGACCATCTCTTGTACCATGTCTCCAGTCTCTGACCATCTCTTGTACCATGTCTCCAGTCTCTGACCATCTCTTGTACCATGTCTCCAGTCTCTGACCATCTCTTGTACCATGTCTCCAGTCTCTGACCATCTCTTGTACCAATGTCTCCAGTCTCTGACCATCTCTTGTACCATGTCTCCAGTCTCTGACCATCTCTTGTACCATGTCTCCAGTCTCTGACCATCTCTTGTACCATGTCTCCAGTCTCTGACCATCTCTTGTACCATGTCTCCAGTCTCTGACCATCTCTTGTACCATGTCTCCAGTCTCTGACCATCTCTTGTACCATGTCTCCAGTCTCTGACCATCTCTTGTACCATGTCTCCAGTCTCTGACCATCTCTTGTACCAATGTCTCCAGTCTCTGACCATCTCTTGTACCATGTCTCCAGTCTCTGACCATCTCTTGTACCATGTCTCCAGTCTCTGACCATCTCTTGTACCATGTCTCCAGTCTCTGACCATCTCTTGTACCATGTCTCCAGTCTCTGACCATCTCTTGTATCTTGTATCATGTCTCTAGTCTCTGACCATCTCTTGTATCATGCCTCCAGTCTCTGACCATCTCTTGTATCATGTCCGCAACCTCCAACCATCTTTTGTATCATGTCCGCAACCTCCAACCATCTTTTGTATCATGTCCGCAACCTCTAACCATCTTTTGTTTCATGTCCGCAACCTCTAACCATCTCATATCATGTCTGCAGTCTCTGAGGGAGTCTGGAGAGGAGTCAAGAGAGGGAGAGCTGCCAGGATGGGGGTCATGGGAGAAGTCAGACATGTGTGGACTGTGGAGAGGAGACTATAAGATAAGATAAAACCAGAGCCACCGAGCTGGATCCAACTGACTGAGCCCTGCAAGGTGCACCTGAGAGGAGGTCAGTGACAGCGCCGTCAGGCCAGTCTGAGGGGGGTCACTGATGTAAGGGGGGGAGTGAATACAACAATGTAAGGGGGCACTGATATAAAGGTTCCCCCCTATATTAGTTACCCCCCCCCACCTTAGTGCATAGCTCCCAACTGTCCCTAATTTCGAGGGACTGTCCATGATTTGGAGCATTGTTCCTCTTTCCTCCTCATTTGTCCCTCATTTTGGTCTCATCTATATAGTTGTATATAAAATGCACTTTTTATCTTTCAAAAAGTGTTTTCCAGTGCTAAACCTTTCATCCAATTTCTAAATTGCTGCATTTGTACATTTGGAATAGTAGTGGTAAAAAAAAAAAACCCTTGTGGATTTAATTAACCTTTTTTTTGGTTAATTCTCCTTTAAGGGGGTGTGGCAAGGGGCGTGTCCTATGCCTACATGGGTTTGTTAGTAGGTACCCCTCATTTCCATCTCAATGTTGGGAGGGATGCCTTAGTGTATTCTTTCTACAGCAGGTGGTCTCTGGTCAACAGAGTCGTCGTCCCCCACGTTCCCAGAGTTCCTGGGGTCCCCCTTGATAATTGGCCACTTTTAGCACTATTAACTGGAATTATATATATATATATATATATATATATATATATATATATATATATATATATATATATATATATATATCCCTATGTGCGTTCATATCTGTCTTCTCTATATCTAATACACTCTTCATGTGCTTTAAAATGCATGGTTTTCCCCTTCATGAACCAGAAAATAATGACCTTGTGCTGGCATGAAAAATGCTATGGGGCTGGTATGAATTTTTTTCCAGCCCTGGTTTTTATTCCCAGTCCGGCCCTGATGGTGGTGGCAGCATCATGCAGCGAGGATGTTTTTCAGCAGTCGGGACTGGGAAACTGGTCAGAGTTGAGGGAAAGATGGATGGTGCTAAATACAGGGATATTCTTGAGCAAAACCTGTACCACTGTGTGTGATTTGAGGCTAGGACGGAGGTTCACCTTCCAGCAGGACAATTACCCCAAAAACACTGTTAAAGCAACACTTGAGTGGTTTGAGGGGAAACATGTAAATGTGTTGGAATGGCCTAGTCAAAGCCCAGACCTCAATACAATAGAAAATCTGTGGTCAGACTTAAAGATTGCTGTTCACAAGTGCAAACCATCCAACTTGAAGTAGCTGGAGTATCCAAAGCGACTTGGAGCTATGATAGCCGCAAAAGGTGGCTCTACAAAGTATTGACTTTAGGGGGGGTGAATAGTTATGCACATTGACTTTTTCTGTTATTTTGTCCTATTTGTTGTTTGCTTCACAATAAAAAAAAAAAAAAAAAAAAAAAAAAAACACACCATCTTCAAAGTTGTGGGCATTTTCTGCAAATTAAATGATGCAAATCCTCAAACAATCCATGTTAATTCCAGGTTGTGAGGCAACAAAACACGAAAAAATGCCAAGGGGGTGAATACTTTTGCAAAGCAGAATAAAACTGGAGAGTGTAAAACCTGGTGCAACTCTGCATAGAAACCAGCTTCCAAGTTTTATTGTCAAAGCAAGCAAAGTTTAGAAGCCGATTGGTTACTCTGCACAGCTGCAACCAGATTTTGAGTGCTCCAGTGTTACTAAATCTCCCCCATTATAACATACTAAGATCCCTTTCACACTGGGGCCGCCCGTGCATTAGCGGTAAAGCACGGCGCTTTACTGCTGTTTAAGCAGGGCTTTTTGCCCACTAACCCCCCCGCTAGCGCCCGCAGAAGAGGCTAAAAACAACCGTGTTGTGGCGCTTCCGAAGCGATGCCTATTCATTGCAATGTGCAGGGGTGTTTTAGGAGCGCTGTTTACAGCGCTCCCAAACCGCCCCAAAGATGCTGCTTGCAGGACTTTTTCTAACGTCCCACAAGTGCCCCGCCCCAGTGTGAAGGCACTCAGGTTTTTACATTCAAGCGTCACGGAAGGCAGTTTTCAGGCGCTATTTCTAGCGCTAAAACGCCTGAAAACTGCCTCAGTGTGAAAAGGGTCTTAAAGCGGAGTTCCACCCAAAAATGGAACTTCCACTTTTCCGGTTCCTCCCCCCCCTCCGGTGTCACATTTGGCACCTTTCAGGGGGGGAAAGCAGATACCTGTTTAATACAGGTATTTTGCTCCCACTTCCGGGCATAGATACCCGTGCCACCCGCGGGTATCTATGCCACTTCCCGCCCCCCCCCCCCGCTGTATTCTGGGAGACACACGGGTCCCAGAAAGCAGCAGGGACCAGAGGGATAGCACAGCGCGAGTCACGCATGCACAGTATGGAACCAGGAAGTGAAGCCACAAGGCTTCACTGCCTGATTCCCTTACCAAGGATGGTGGCGGCAGCACCCAACAGCCGAGGGACCAATCGGCTTCGGGTGCCGACATCGCGGGCGCCCTGGACAGGTAAGTATCCATATTTTAAAAGTCAGCAGCTGCAGTATTTGTAAAAAAAAAAAAAAAAAAAAAAAAAAAAAAAAAAAAAAATAAAAAAAAAAAAAAAAAAAAGGACATGCTGTTATTGTTCCATCCACAATACAATTATTTTATCAGGCATTGCAAACAGCAATGATGATGGGCAAACGCAGTAACCTTTGGCAGCCAGATTTAACAGATCACAGTAGTCAGAACAAAGAAATAAGGATGCTGATTGGCTGTTGTAAGTTATTGCATTCTACGCACTGGTCTTTTTTTTTTTGTTACCAAACACTTGTCATGTGTCAAAGCCGAGGCAGACAACCCCGGTTTGTGATGCTGTAGCAGGATTTCGTTTGTTTGGGAGCCCCGCCTGTGGGAAATAACAGATCACATGACAGGTTCTCTTTAACAAGCCCAACAGGGCTGAACTAACAAAATACTGACCCAAATAAGCACATGAACTGTACTTGTAAAAGCAAATATTCCAGCTCATCTGCAACAAAGATTTACTGTTCTACTCAGAGTTGCCATTTCCTGCCAGATGTTGCTGGTGGTGTGGAAATTACCCATAGCTCTGTGCTCCTATCCCAGGAAAGAGACTGCTCTGTGCTGATGGAAATAGAAAATAATTACAACTTTACTGTTATAGGAATCTGCTGGAATTTTTTGTATTAATATTGGTGGACACTCGGCCCTGAAAGCTGAGAGCCTTCGACGGACGTGTTAAGGCTCGTACACACTAGAAGAAAACATTTTTGTCCAAAGAATTTTTGTATAGTGTGTGTGTGTATACAACTTTCGACATTCCGAATTTGCTTACAAAAATTCCCAAACGCCAACATTTTTCTCGTACAGGAACACAATGAAAGATTTTCGTTTAATGTGTACCGTTTTCGTACAAGAAAAATCAGGAAAGAAAGACTGCGCACGATCAGAAAAAAAAAAGCCTTTTTCGTACAAGAATTTTTGTACGAATTTTCTTTCATCGTTTCCAATTTGCTGTGAAACAACGAGGGAAAAAAACAACAATGGACGATTGTTCGCCCGAATTTCTGTGTAATCCACTTTAGAAAGCTTGGAATACTTTGTAAGGGTATTTTCACACTGGGGTGGCAGGTCCGTTAGCGGTAAAGCGCAGCTTTACTGCCATTTTAGCAGTGCTTTTTGGCCGCTAGCGATGCGCTTTTAACCCCTGCTAACGGCTGAAGAATGGGTTAATAGTGCCTGTGTTGTGGTGCTTTGGAAGTGATGCCCATTCATTCCAATAGGCAGGGGCGATTAAGAGTGGTGTATACACCGCTCCAAAGATGCTGCTTGCGGGACTTTTTTCCCATTCCGCAAGCGCACCGCCCCAGTGTGAAAGCACTCCGGCTTTCACACCGGGGAGGCAGTTTTCAGGCGCTTTACAGACGCTATTTTTAACGCTAAAACGCCTGAAAAGTGTGAAAGTAGCCTTAGTCCAATGCATGTTATGCTGGGCCTTGGAGGGCCACTATTGCACTCTGAAGCCCTCATATCACTCATGGGTTCGATGAATGCTCCACTAAAGTCTTTATTAAATATTCTATTAGTTTGATAATTACATTATAACAGATTACATTATGGTACATTGCACCTTCAATAAAGTCTGCTAAAAGCACCACCCTGACATAACCCTCAGGAGCAGTTCATTTGGGCGCTTGTTATTGGCAGCTTGAGTTGTTATAGCTGAACCCTGGAAATTAGACCTGCTTCACATTGAAAACGGCTATAAAATCGTGAGACTTCACTTGAAATGGCACCAATTTAAAGCCACATGTCAGTGCGACTTCAGGTGCGACTTGGCAGACATCTGTGCAAACTAAATAGTGCAGGAACTACTTTTTCAAATCGGCGTAGCACCGCAAAGTCGGCGTCACACCGGTGTGAACTGTTTCATTTCCAGAAATAGGGTGCGACTTGTCATGCGATTTGGACCTGTCAAATCTCATGATAAGTGGCACCAATGTGAACGGGGGCTTAAAATCTACTCTTGGAGCTCTTTCAGACAGGCGGCCAGGGAAACAGGGCTGTACACATGCTGCGGGCACGATGCTTTGCAGCTGAGGCATTTTTACCTTAAAGCGGAGTTCCAGGCTTTTTGTTAGTATATTAAAAGTCAGCAGCTAAAAAAAGTGTAGCTGCTGACTTGTAATAAACAGACACTCACCTGTCCCACGGTCCAGCAATGCAGCCGCATGGAGCCTCACTCCTCTCCATGGCACTGCCATTGAAACTATGGGCACCCAACCGTGAGAGCATTGCGCATGCGTGAGTCGCGTTGCGCTCTTCGAGTGGACAGGCAAACTTCTGGGACCTATGACGTGTCCCAGAAGATTACCAAGAGGAAGGGGCCGCCCAGGGGGAGTGGAGGAGTCACCTAGGCGGCCAGAAGACATAAGTGGGACAAGAAGTCCCACTCAAAACTAGGCACCCACTCCCCCCCCCCCCCCCAAAAAAAGTGACATGTCAAATGTGGCATGTAAGGGGGCAAGGAGTGCTTAAAGCGGAAGTTCCACTTTTGGGTTGAACTCCGCTTTAACCACTTGAGGTCCGGGAGGCCGTCATTGGGCGTCCTCCCCTGTGCACACGCACCCTGCAGGGCGCGCAGTGCGGGCGCTGTGATCACCGAGTCACGGAGACTTGGATGATCACAGATCCGAGTAAGAGGCTGATCCTGGCCCCTTACCATGTGATCAGCTGTCAGCCAATGACAGCTGATCACATGATGTAAACAAAAGCTTGGTAATCGGTTTCGTTTTCTCCTCACGCTGACAGCGATCACCGGCTTATGTTAAAGGGACATCGATCCCAAAGAGGAAGGAGGCACATATGCCTCATCTGAGCCTACCAGTGCCATCTGTCATTGCCATCTGTCATTGCCACCTGCCAGTGCCCAGCAGTGCCACCTATCAATGCCCACAAGTGCCACCTATCAATGACCACCAGTGGTGCCAATCAGTGCCACCTAGCAGTGCTGCCAGTGTAAGCAATCTGTGCCCATTATTGCCACCCATCAGTGCCCATCACTGCCACCCATCGGTGCCCATCAGTGCCGCCTCATCAGCGTACATCAATGAAGGAAAAAAATTACCTGTTTGCAAAATTTTATAACAAAATATAAAAAATATATAATTTTTTTTTTTTTAAATTCGGGCTTTTTCAACTTTTTTAACAAAAAATAAAAAAACTGCAGAGGTGGTCAAATACCACCAAAAGAAAGCTCTATTTGTGGGGGAAAAAAATGATAAAAATTTCATTTGGGTACAGTGTTGTATGACCGCGCAATTGTCATTCAAAGTGTGACAGCGCTAAAAGCTGAAAATTGGTCTGGACAGGAGGGGGGTTTAAGTGCCCAGTAAGCAAGTGGTTAAAGACGCAAAGTTTGACAGGCACTTGTCAGACTCACCCATTGAGTTCAGGGGGACCACACAGCAACTGCAGGACAAATGCTTAGCTTGAAGTTGTGATGCAACAGTTTAAAAATAAAGTAAAAAATAATAAATAAAAAAATAAAAAAAATTACCCCAAAAACAGGACTGTTAGGTGCTGCTATACTGCCCCTGAAAAGCGATCCACCTGGAATTACTTTTCAGAGGGTGGTAAGCAGTACTGCGAATGTGAAAGAAGCCTAACAGTGGGGCCCTCCCCTGCACTGCAAGGATTACATGCATTAGTCTATGGGTGCGGGGATAAGGTGCAATACTTACCCTGTCGCTTGATCTGGCAGGCTCCAGCCCTGTTCTCTTCTGCCTGAAGCTACAGACTATGGGCAGTCCCTCAGCATCATCATGTACAATGCAGGACTATTATCCCTGCATTGTAGGTAAAGGAGGCAAGCATGCAACCATGGTTCAGCGTCTAATGGCCAGTACACACGATAAGAAAGTCGGGTGAAATTTTCAATACGGGGAACTATCGGTTCATTATCTGTTCGTTAGTATACTGCTTTTTTACAGCTGGTCCCAACAAAAAACAAAAAGGTGCAAGCTAGAAATTTTTTTTATCATACCACACTGAGGCAGTTTTCAGCATCTTTCGGGTGGTGGAGGAGCGCTGTATACACCACTCCTGCCCATTGAAATGAGTAGGCACCACTACCCAAGCAAAGCGCTTCGTTAGCTGCTATACAGGCGCATTTAACTCTTTATTCGGCCACTAGCAGGGGGTTAAATGCACCCCGCTAGTGCCGCTAAAACAATAGTAAAGCGCCGCTAAAACTAGTGGCGTTTTAACGTCAGCATCCGCCCCAGGGTGAAAACAGCCTAAGTGAACACAACATCCAATTTTCTTTCAATGAGTACAATAATGGTACGGAAATAATCGAATACAAGAAAACTGTGCGTGATCACAACATCACTTCCTCTGCTACTACATGGATACGTTTGTCTTTGTCATTCCAGCGTTTTCATACAAGTTAAAATCACTCTTTGTTACATGATGGTATCCACCTTCGGGGAAAAATGGACGATTGTTTGTCCGATTTTCTCATTGTGTGTAGTAGGCTTTACAGAGGCGGCATCCTCTGCACCCTTAGGCTTAATGTACACGGGACGTTTTTACAACCTCTCCTGAACGATTTAACTTGCCAGATAGTTTAAACCGTCTGTTTTGCCGCGTTTACGTTTAGAAAAAAAAAAAAATTATATATTATATAATATATATATAAATAAAATTTTTTTTTTTTTTTTCAAAATAGCCAAAAAGGAAAGAAAAAAAAAAAAAAAAAAAAAAAAAAAAAAAAAAAAAAAAAAATCGCCTGAAAACGAAATGCAGGTAAACGCAAGTTACCGCGCTTAGCCGCGTTTAGAAGCGCTTGGCGCTTGAAATGCTTCTAAACTCAGCGTCTGAACTAATTTTTTTACTTTCCAAAAAAGGCCTCTAAACTCAACTGCCTAAAAAACAACATTAAAACGAACCTGTGTACATGTACACATAACATAACATTGGATGAGTTCAGGGGCAGCTGAAAAAAGCAGCCAACTGCCTCTGAACGTCCGTTTACCAGCAGCAGTGTACATGAGGCCTTAGATTAATGAGCATTTCACCATTCCTCCCAATCTATAGCCACATGCTGACCTCCGCACGCCGATTTACATCAGCAGAATGGCATGGGCAGGAAAAAGGGCGTATCCGTACGTCCCTTAGAAATACCTGCCTAGCGGGCGCGCGCCCCCGGGTCCCACCAACTCGATGTTCGCTGGCGGCCCGCGATTGCGGTGAGGAGAGGCAGAATGGGGAGATGTAAACAAGGCATTTCCCTGTTCTGCCTAGCAACATGACAGGGATCTACTACTCCCTGTCTTCAGGAGCAGTGATCTCTGTGACGTTCTAATGAGCCCCCCCCCCCCCCACAGTTAGAACACACTGAGGGAACACGCTTAACCCCTTGATCGCCACCTAGTGTTAATCCCTTCCCTGCCAGTGACATTTATACAGTAATCAGTGGCTATTTTTAGCTCTGATCGCTGTATAAATGTCACTGATCCCAAAAAAGTGTCAAAAGTGTACGATCTGTCTACTGCAATGTCGCAGTCACAATAAAAAATAAAAATAAATATCGCAGATCGCCGCCATTACTAGTAAAATAAATAAAATAATAAAAATGCCGTAAATCTATCCGCTATTTTGTAGACACTATACCTTTTGCGCAAACCAATCAATATACACTTATTGTGATTTTTTTTTTTTTTTTTTACCAAAAATATGTAGAAGAATATATATCAGCCTAAACTGTGGAAGAAATTTATATATATATTTATTTATTTATTTTTGTTTGGGGGGGGGATATTTATTATAGCAAAAAGTTAACAAAATATTGCTTTTTTTTTTCAAAATTGACGCTCTTTTTTTGTTTATAGCGCAAAAAAAAAACAAAAAAAAAAAAACGCAGAGGTGACCAAATACCACCAAAAGAAAGCTCTATTTGTGGGGGGGGGGGGGGGAGGACGTCAATTTTGTTTGGGTGCAACGTCGCACGACCGCGCAACTGTCAGCTAAAGCGACGCAGTGCCAAATTGCAAAAAATGCTCTGTTCAGGAAGGGGGTAAATCCTTCCGAGGCTGAAGTGAATAGAATATCAATATGTGATGTGTGTGAAGACTCACAGGTGAAGTAATGAGCAGGGTTCTAGTTAATGCTGGCCATACACTATACAGAAAATCGGCCGAACCCATTTTCGAAAAACGAACGTTCGACCGTGACCGCAAACGAAAGTGCCATCATATAATGAACGATAATCTGTTCAGTGGACATGAATAAATAATTTTGTGTTCGTTTTTTTACATATACCCTGTTTCCCCGAAAATAAGACCTAGCGTGATTGTCGGTGATGGCTGCAATATAAGCCCTACCCCCCAAATAAGCCCTAGTTAAAGTCCTTGTAGGTCTTATTTTCAGGGTAGGGCTTATTTTCGGGGAAACAGGGTAGGGCTTATTTGGGGGGTAGGGCTTATATTGCAGCCATCACTGACAATCACGCTAGGTCTTATTTTTGGGGAAACAGGGTACCTAGTGCAGGCAGTTCGGACGGGAAACACATTAACCTTGCAATTTATCGTACGTTCGGCAGAAATTTTCCAAACATGCCGTTCGTTTTTTTTCCACAAAAACGTCACAAACGATTATCGATTTGTACCCACTAACTTGCCGAAAAACGAACGAAGTGTCCATTCGAACGATTTTTCGGCCGATTTTTCGTATAGTGTATGGCCAGCATTACACACTTGTGTAGATACCTGGACACTGGCATGGAAGTATCAGATGTGCTCTTTTAGCTGTGAACCCATATACTGTACAATCCCCTTGAGGGCCCGCTCACCCCAGAAAGTGGTGTGGGAAACCTGCGTTCCGTGCATGTCTCCTGCACCGCGTTCAAAACTGCAGCATCAGTGCAATGGTAATGACCGCCCAAAATGCAGGTCACAAATGTAGTGTGTTTGTCTGCACTGGATCGCATGGTACAGAAATATTATGTGATCTGGGTGCAGTGTGTGTTCTTTTTAAAGTAGCGCATGCACCACTGTTGGTGATGGAGCATTGTGAATTTAGCCTATTCAAATGAATGGTCCGAGAGTGCACTGCACTTAATCCGCACAGGAACGTGCTCTCGTTCTTGCGTGATTAATGGTGTGAACCGTCCCTTAGAGCTACTGATAATTATATAATATAAGGGCCTGTGGGAAATGATAGAAAGGATTTGTATAGGTCTGGGTTCACACCTATGCCAATTGGATGTGGGTTTTGCTGTGCGTCTTTGGCTCCGTTTCAGGGCAAAAATTTGTCCCTGAAACGGAGAACAGGGACGCACCGGACCCCTGCTGCGAGCCGCATCCGTCTGGGTTGGGTTCACACTTATGCGATTGCAGATATCGCATGTGATTTGCACCGCATTCCTACACACATCATTCCTGTGCACATCACATGCAATGTCTGTGCGATGTGAATTCAGCCATACAGTTTGTATGGCTGAAATTGCATCGCATTTGCCCCAAAATGGTGCAGGACCCTTTTTTTGTCCAAACTGGGATCAAATTGCATCGGTGTTCAGACCCATGCGATCCAATTCCAATCGATTTCACAGTTCGCACTGCATTCTGCAAACCGATTTGGGGGGGGGGGGGGGGGGTGGTGTCATTAACTTTAAATTAATACCCGCAGCGGTTTGCTGAGTGCAGTGTGAACTGCCTGCGATTCAGATGTGACATGGGAACTTGCACAGGAATCGCTGTGGTTCCTGCATCGCACCAGTGTGAACCTAGCCAAAAGAGTCTTTTTCAAAGCATTTCACGAAAAGCTTGTTAATATTTGTCAGATACAAAATGTTTTTTAACCACTTCCGGACCGCCGCACGACTATATACGTCCTCACTTTGAGGATGGATATTGTTGTAATGGCAGCAGCTAGCTGCCATAACTCCGGTATCGCCGTGTTCGGCCGGGGGTCCACTACAAGATAACAGTGGTCTCTGCGGCGGATTCACCACAAGATCACTTTTATCGGCAACGGGAGAGGGCCCCCCCCTCCCGCCGCGATCCGTTGCCCTCCGCCGCTTACCGGAACCGTCGGCTGTGTATGGAGACGAGTGAGGGGAAGATGGCCCCCACCCGTCTCAATGACACATAGCTAAGTGTGAAAGGGGTCATTAAAGGGGACATTAAAGTGTCATTAAAAGGGACATTTTTTTTAATGACAATTTCTTTTTTTTTTTATTGCATTTTAGTATAAATATGAGATCTGAGGTCTTTTTGACCCCAGATCTCATATTTAAGAGGTCCTGTCATACTTTTTTTTTTCTATTACAAGGGATATTTACATTCCTTGTAATAGGAAAAAAGGGGCACATTTTTTTTTTTAAACAGTGTAAAAAAAAAAAATAAAAAAGGTAAAATAAATAATTTAAAAAAAAAATAATTGTTTTTTAAACGTGCCCTGTCCCGCTGGGCTTGCGTGCAGAAGCGAACGCATACGTGAGTAGCGCCCGCATATGAAAACAGCGTTCAAACCACACATGTGAGGTATCGCCGCGATCGGTAGAGCGAGAGCAATAATTCTAGCCCTAGACCTCCTCTGTAATGCAAAACCTGCAACCTGTCGATTTTTTTAAACGTCGCCTATGGAGATTTTTAAGGGTAAAAGTTTGTCACCATGCCACAAGCGGGCGCAATTTTGAAGCGTGACATGTTGGGTATCAATTTACTCGGCGTAACATTATCTTTCACAATATAAAAAACAATTGTGCTAACTTTACTGTTGTCTCAATTAATTTAAAAAAGTGTGCTTGCAAGACCGCTGCGCAAATACGGTGTGACAGAAAGTATAGCAATGACCGCCATTTTATTATCTAGGGTGTTAGAAAAAAAAATGTATAATGTTTGGGGGGTACTAAGTAATTTTCTAGCAAAAAAAAAATGTTTTTAACTTGTAAACAACACATCTAAAAAAGAGGCCAGGTCCTTATGTGGTTAAGTTACGAGGTAATAGTTAATCTTTCCTCTGTTAGTTTAGTATCCATGTCTGTGTTCTTGCTGGGGAGAGGCACACTCTCCATTTATTGTGAAGACAGTTAGTACTGAGAAATCCTAAATAGTTGTCACCATAACAGGGGATGAGGTGAAATCTTCTAATGGGGACACCTGTTTGGACAACAACTGTCCAAGAGATGAGCTCAGGTGTGTTCGGATGGGTGTTTGAACCCACCAGGATACTGTCAGTATAAAATCCCATTCACACCAGAGCGACTTGCCATGCGATTTGACAAGCTGCACCCTATTGTTGGCAATGGCACTGTTCAAATCGGTGCAACGCCGACTTGGCGGTGCCGCATTAATCTGAAAAAGAAGTCCCGGCACTACTTTTGGTAATTTCAGGTGTGACTTGCATAGACATCTGTGCATATGGAGCTGCACAGATGTCTTCCAAGTCAGACGGACATTTGGCTTTGAAATTGGTCGATTTCAGATGAAGTCGCACAATTTCAAAGCCGCATTCAATGTGAACGAGGGCTAATGAACACAAGGGTGCTTGCCCAGAGACCTACAGAGCTTCTGAACAGATCCACCTGAAAAACTGACGGGTAGACCGTACGCCCTTTAAAAAAAAAATGATCTGTGGCAAATCACTTTCATGATCGCAGTTTACAGGTATTCAGGAGGCGGTATTGCTGCCTCCTGCATGCCCATTTTTCAACCCCCAGTGGGATTATCTTCAATCCCAATAGCGATTTTACATGAATTCACCACGATGCAACCATCATAGCCACACTTGGTTGTGACGCGGTCCTGTTGACTTCTGTGTGTAAGGCCCCATTCACACCTCAGCGTTTTGCAGCCCAAAGATCCAAAACGCTGGAGGAAAAAAAAAAAAAAAGAAAAAAGTATTATTCTCTATGGAGATGGTTCACATCTCGACTCCAAATCGCCTGAAGCTCAAAAGAGTTCTGGAGCTTTTTTTTTTGTCTGTTTTTTATATTGACCTGTACAAAATCGCGCGACTTTCTGCCTGAAAATTATACACTAAGGTGTGAATGCAGACTGAGTTTGACAGGCAATACTGCTTGTCAAACTCCAAAATGTCGAGTTAAAATTGTTGCCATGCAAAGCATCATCACAAAGTGAACTCACCCCTATGGCCACCATGGAAATTTGGAGGTGAGAAGCCACCAATCAACTGCCTGCTTTTACTGCCCCCAGTGTGAACTAAGCATGGAATTCCCCTACATTGGAGAAATTTCATTGTAATATTTTTTTTTTCACCGTCAGTTTCCGTATAAAGATGCAGTAATAAAAGTGTCCGAGATCACCGATAATTTTTTGGGAAAGGTTGCACTTGTATACTAATTATCAGCCCAACTTGTAATCCCACAATCAGCTGTGAGGAGATTACACAACCAAGCCATTGTTTACCTAATGCAGTGTGATACATAACCCTGAGCACAATGACATAACTTTACACACACACACTACTACTACAAAGCACATACCAATGCCTTCGATAAAGACGAAACCAGTGATGATCAATACAGGGTGCCAGTTAAATTCCGCACTGTCTCCGTCCCATGCCAGCCCATCACTGTAGTGCAGCACCCAGACCAGGACAAAGATGACCAGTGCAAATCCCAGCAGCAGAGAGGAGACGAGGAAGAAGAGGAAACTTTTGTAGCCCTCCATCTTCAGCAGCCCATGCTCTGATAGTGAACTGGCTGTGAAGAGTCAGCAGGCCCACACCTCCTTCCCTCCCCTGATGTGATGGAAGAAAGGAGGAGAAGCAGGGAGGGTGGAGGAGAAGCAGGGAGGGTGGAGGAGAACCAGGGAGGGTGGAGGAGGGTCATTTCACTCAGTTTTTCTACTCACTGGATCTTCTGTGTTAAAATAACAGAGGAAGAATGTGTTGTGCAACCTTGGCCTGGCTCAGGTCCCAAAGCATCTACAAGTTCTAGTGCCGCTTACTCAACACGCTGCTCAGATGTAAACAACAAAACTGACTTGTACGTAGCAACAGATTCTGCATATTTACCGAACTTTGGACAAAATAAAAAGTAGCAAATATTGTATAACCTCTTGACCTTCGGAAGATTTACCCCCTTTTGACCAGGCCATTTTTTTGCGATACCGCACTGCGTTATAATAACTGACATTTGCGCGGTCATGCAACGCTGTACCCAAATAAAATTGCTGTCCTTTTTTTTCCCACTAATAGAGCTTTCTTTTGGTGGTGTTTGATCACCTCTGCAGTTTTTAGTTTTTGCACTATAAGGCTCCATTCACACCAATGCGTTCTTTGATGCATTTTGCATTTTGCAGAAATGCACGGGAATTTTTTAACATGGGTTCCTATGGAACATGTTCACATCAATGCCTTTTTGTACCTCTGCATTTTTGGAAAGGGTCAGGGACTTTTTTTCATGCAAAATGCAGTGTTTTGCATGTAATAGAATTCAATGGACCAGCATCAAAAACGCAAGTGCAGCATTTTTGCAGCATTTTTACAGCGTTTTTGATGCGTTTTTGGCATTTTTTTTTAAAAAAACTGTATAGTCTAAAAAAAACTGTAAAAAAAACAAGCGCAAAATGCCGCAAAAACGCTACAAAAACGCTGCTCAAAATCGTGGCAAGCATCACAAAAAGAAACTCCAAAAACGCTCAAAAGCAACATGCATAGATGTGAATCGAGGCTAATACAGTGATCAGTGGTAAAAATAGGCACTGTCACTGTACTAATGACACTGGCTGGGAAAGGGTTAATATCAGGGGCGGAAGTGTGGCCGTCCAGGTTTTTTTCCTTGCTCTCTACAATTTGTGCAGAGCCAGAACCTGTGAGGCTGAGTGAGGGCGTTAATCATCATCCAGGAGTGGCAGTCCTGTGAGCGGCTTTTCTTTTCTAATCTAGGGGCGATCAAAGGGTTAACTGTGTGCCTAGCCGGTGTTTTACTACACTGCGTGGAGTGCTTTTACTAGTGAAAGAGGCGGAATTTATTCCCTGCTTTGCAGAGACACAAACTCTATCCCTCCCCCCCCCCCCTGTCAAAACTGAGATCTGCCTTGTTTACATAGGCAGATCTCAGTTTTGTGTCTCTGCCTGAGGATCGGCGGGTGCCGGCGGACATGAAGTACCCGCCGATCGGCCTCTGCTGTCTGTAATTACAGCGCATGCGCGCCCCCTACGTTAAGGTGACGAATTACATATATATACGTGATCCACCCTGTAGCAGTAAAACTGCGATAGGGCAGACTTTAAGCGATTAAAAAAGTAAGAAGCCGAAATCTTTGATTATTATTATGCAGAACTTATATAACACTAACATTTTGCGCAGCACTTGAAAATATAAAGGGTTGGCAGTACAGTTACAATGTAATTCAAGACACGAGGGTTAGGAGGGTCCTGCTTGTGGGAGCTTACAATCTAAAAGTGAGGGAGAAAAATGATACAAATAGTAATAACTGTGTGGGGATGAGGTAATGAAGAAAAAAAAGTTCATTTGTTAGGCCCCTTTCACACTGAGGCGGGGGCGTTGTCGGCGCTAAAGCACCGCTATTGTAAGCGGCGCTTTACCGCCAGTATTCGGCCGCTAGCGGGGGCGGTTTTACCCCCCAAGAAAGGGTTAAAACCACCGCAAAGCGCCTCTGCAGAGGCGCTTTGCCGGCGGTATAGCCGCGCTGTCCCATTGATTTCAATGGGCAGGAGCGGTGAAGGAGCAGTATACACTCCGCTCCTTCACCGCTCCGAAGATGCTGCTGGCAGGACTTTTCTTCCCGTCCTGATAGCGCACCGCTCCAGTGTGAAAGCCCTCGGGGCTTTCACACTGAAATTAAAGCAGCTGCACTTTCGGGTCCGTTTGCAGGCGCTATTATTAGCGCAATAGCGCCTGCAAACCGCCCCAGTGTGAAAGGACCCTAAGATAGAGGCGGGAGAAGCTTCCCTGGGGAGAGGTTTTCAGCGATTGCCTAAAGCAGGGGTCTCCAAACATGCTAATCAAATAATCGGTTTACTATCCCTCAGACTTTAGGAGTTCCGGTCTCTGGCCATTGAGAGTTGATAATACCTCAGGCTTGATGGTCATTGGGAGTAAAAAAAAAATACACAGCACCCCTGTGGTCAGTAGGAGGAGGAATAGTGCCCCATCATTGGTATTAGCAAGTGGAATAGTGCCAGTATCGTTGGTGTCAGTGGGAGGAATAGCGCCCTATTATTGGTGTTGGTGGGAGGAATAGTGCCCCATCATTGGTATCAGTGGGAGGAATATTGCCCCATCATTGGTGTCAGAGGGAGGAATTATGCCCCAAAGGCAAGAAAAGGGCTGCATCTGGCGCGCAGGCCACAGTTTGGAGACCACTGGCTTAAAGTATGAACAAAGTAGGAGTAAGAGGGCCTGGCTTTCCAGCTTCCCACATTGCTTTTTATTCTGTGTTCACAGTTTTATATTTAGGCCCCTTTCACACTGGGGCGGCGTCGGCGGTAAAGCACCGCTATTGTTAGCGGTGTTTTACCGTCGGTATTCGGCCGTTAGCAGGGCGGTTTTACCCCCTGCTAGTGGCCGAGAAAGGGTTAAAAACCACCGCAAAGCTCCTCTGCAGAGGCGCTTTGCCGGCGGTATAGCCGCGCTGTCCCATTGATTTCAATGGGTAGGAGCGGTGAAGCAGCGGTGTATACTCCGCTCCGAAGATGCTGCTAGCAGGACTTTTTTCCCGTCCTGCCAGCGAACTGCTCCAGTGTGGCTCGGGGCTTTCACACTGGAGAGACAGCAGCGGCTGTTTCGGGTCGGTTTGCAGGCGCTATTTTTAGCGCAATAGCGCCTGCAAACCGCCCCAGTGTGAAAGGGGCCTTATGGATGTATGTTGTTTTTTCAATAAAACCCACCTTTTTGACCTACACCATATAGAGGCCTTTTTGCTTTCTATCTCCCCTCTGATGAGAGTTTTTGGCTTCCCACTCTGGCTGTTTAACATCTGAGTTCCAGCCTCACATTCATCTGCACGATTCCCTGGATCCTTTCTTGGAATTCGTTGGATTCCCTGGATCGTGTCTGGAAGTCCGCTGATTGGGTCATTCTTGTGTGATTGACTCGTTGTCACTGACACTCGAGTCTACTACTTCCGGTAAGGGTACATTCCCCTAAACTTGGGTGGAGGACACATTATCCCTGGTGCTCTACATGCCTGCCAAGGCCGTTGTACCCCACTTCTGAGCAACAACCTTATTTGTGGTGGACTAGTTTTACCTTAAGGTCTTTCCACCTTTGGGACTTTCCACTTGTTTCTTTACACTATATATCTATCTCTTCACATGTTAATTTCATTTTGTGATTGATTTTATCATGTTTGCACTCTTTTTATACATTATTTGGTATATTGTTATTGATTGTTTCATCTTTTAGCTCTACATTTATACCAGTCTCAAAGTAGGAGATAGCCAAACAGATTGGGATAGAGAATTCCAGAGAATGGGGGAGGCTCTGGAGAAGTCCTGGAGGTAAACATGGGAGGTGGTGATGAGGGCATTAGAGAGATGATCTTGGGAGCAGAGCTAAGCTCAGGCGTGTTTGGATCTTAGTGTGAACCCACCTGAAAGCTGTTACTGTATGGGCTAATTCTGAGTGGCTGAGGCATTCCCTGTCCTGGTGCCGCACGTATACAATGGGGAATGTATACATGCCATAGATTTCTATTATATATTACGAGTGCGGTGCATTTTCTGAAAGCACACAAAAACCCGCATTCAGGAGTTTTGGTGCAATTTCAGAAAGTGCACAGAAAATGCACAAAACCTGCAGTATATATTAGAAGTCTATGACTCAGTGCAGCTAACCCGCAGAAAGTTGCAGGATCAGTGTGAAAGCAGCCTCATAGTTATTAACCCTTTTATAGGTGCTAATATGCTCTTATTGCAAAAGCACAGTGTATGTGGTGTTTAATGTGGTATCAGCTGGCACTACAGAGGAAGCATCGGCTTATGCGGCTCCTGCTTTCTCCGCGACTGCCTGCTCCCTCCCCTGCCGCCGCCAGCTCCATGCACTTTGACGCTCTGGGATTGGGAGTCATCAAGCCCAGATCGTGATCAACAGGTTGCAACCCTGGGTATGTGCTTCCCTGGTTTGAGGTTAAAAGCCACATCAGAGGGCTCTGAGGGCCACAGGCTGAGCACCCCTGCAATGAATATACTGTTGTAAATTAGTTTGTATGTTAATCCCATTCTTATATTTTCCACAGATATTCTTCTGTACTCCTCCGAAGAAGAATACACAGCTTTATGAGAAGCTACCCCCCTCCTACTATTGATTATCTGCATATTCTGGAAGGTTCTTGTTTCCCCCAAAATATAGACTCTGCATAGAGGGATAGTTGAGGGTAGATATAATGGTGTATATCTGATAACCTGATTATATACTAAGCTGTAATGTTTTGCCATGGATAGATTATATATTTTAAATGTTTTTAATTTTTTATGGATACAATTGAGATTTTTTTAAAGATATACTATATTTATTGGAGTATAACACTCACTTTTTCACCATGAAAATCGGGTGCAAATAGCATGTGCGTGTTATACGCCAATACTTCAATTTTAGCTGCCTTGGAGGGGACAGAGAGGGGGGTGGGACGAGCGCCGTCAGATTACATACAGTGAGAATCTCTGTTTACTTGGTTGCCTCTGTAATAGGAATTTCCGTCTCCTGGGCCGCCATTGGACCACTGTTCTGTCTATCATAGGAGATTCTCACTATATGTAATCTGTCGGCGCTCGTCCCGCCTGCCTCTCTGTCCCCTCTTGGCTGCAGATGGGCATCGATCAGGCTGCACTGATGGCAATGGTGAGGCTGCATTGATGTGGACTGATGAAGCTGCAGATGGGTATTGATCAGGCTGCATTGATGGCAATGATGAGGCTGCAGATGGGCACTGACCCTTATTTTGCTTCCAAGTTCCTTATTTTAAAAAAAAAGTTTTTTTGAATGAATGTGCGTGTTATACGCCAATAAATACGGTAATCTTTGTGTTTTAACACCATAAAAGTGTATTACCTAGGGATTGGGTGTTTGTTTCATTCATTACACAATACAACTGAAAAGCGATTTCATACCCTATTTCACCTACAATGCTTAAACTGCAAAAAAAACCACAAAAAAAAAATAAAAACACCCTCAAATATTTATTGATTATCAAATAGTATTTATTTTTTTTAGTAAAAGTTGTTCAGCTCTAGTTAAAGCAGAACTAAGGACAAACTTTTTCTTTTCATTTTTCATAGCATAAGGGAGGGTTATCACCCCTGTAAGTATTTTTTCCTTTGTCATTTGTGTCCAAGTGGGGAGATTTGCTTTCACTTCCTGCCCCATAGCCAAAACAGGAAATCCTTTCAAAATGAGGGAATCCCAGGGTGTTAACACGGTCACCAGAAATATAGCGTCCTCATTGGAAGATTTCCCCTCTATTGCTGTTCTGATGTCACTTTCACTTTCAGGCTGCATTCACCCCATTGCGAATTGGATGGGGAATCTCTGCATCCAATTCGCAATAGCAGGGGATTTTGACCGGCTCTCTATGGATCCGGTTCACATATCTCCGCAGCAGGTCCAGTGTGTTTTGCAGAAAAACGCTGTGCGTCTTTTGGTCCGTTTCGGGTGCAAATTCAGCCCAAAATGTGGCCCTATGATGCCAGGCAAACAGAAGAGCGGTACTGCTGGTCTCACAGAGAGCACTGTGGTCCAGGTCCCCAGCAGGCCAACACATTGCCCCAATCAGCAATGCTGCTCAGGGAGGGTTTTGCCATCTGTGTCCCAATCTGGAGATTTTTCTTTACTTCCTGTCCCAGAGGCACAAAAAGACGTGGTCATCAAGACAAATAGGAAAGGTGAATCTCCTGAGCGGGGACATCAAAGAAAAAAAAAAAGAGGTCCTAAACCCTTTCCTAGCTTTAGTCTTTATATACAGTTAATGTATCTGAATTTGTTTCAGCATGTTTAGTATCATCACTGTATACAGTTTTACAATAGTTGTTTGAGAATCTGTACCAAAGTTTTCTATCTCTGGGATGCCAACTATCTGATAAACCTGATAGGCAGCCTATGGCCAACAGAAGAAGCGCATGACAACGCTGCAAGGCTTAGCATTGTCTTCACATTCCAAGTCAATATTTGAAGAGAGAAGAATGTAAATATTGTCTTGGAAGACAGATGAATTTTTATATCAATAAGTAGATTTAACCGCTTGCCGACCAGCGCATGCAGATTTACATTGACAGAATGGCGCTGGTAGGCAAAAGGGCATACAGGTACGCCCCATTTAAGAAAGGTGTCGCGGGCGCGTGACCGAGGGTCCCGCGGACCCGATGTCCGCGATCGTGTCACGGAGAAGAACGGGGAGATGCTTTTGTAAACAAAGCATTTCCCCGTTCTGCCTAGTGACAGGACAGTGATCACAGTTCTCTGTCATCGAGAGCAGTGATCACTGTCCTGTGTGTTAAAGTAAAGCCCCCTAACAGTAGTCCTCATGCACACGGACGTTTTTACAGCTGCTTTTTTGAGCTTTTTTTGCAGCTTAAAAAGGCCTGTCTATGTTAGTCTATGGCTTCATGCCCACCTAGGCGTTTTTGAGCTGCAAGTGGCATAGGCGTTTTTAAGCTGTAAAAAAAACCCAGGACCAGTGGGTTCTGAGAGACGTTTTTCAGCTGTAAAAACGCTCTAACGCTGAAAAACGCTCAAAAACGCTCAAAAACGTCATTCACCAACGTTTTTTAACGTTTTTGTTCCATTGAAAAAAAAAAAAAACGCTAAAAAACGCTAACGCGGAAAAACGCTCAAAAACGCTATTGCAAAAACACTGAAAAAAGCTGAAAAAAGTTAAAAAAAATCACTGCAAAGATACTGGCGTTTTCATAACGTTATTTTAACAGCCTGTGTGCATGACTTATCATCACTCCCTAGGACACACTTAACTCCTTCACTGCCAGTGTCATTTACACAGTAATCAATGCATTTTTATAGCATCGATCGCTGTATAATGACAACGGTCCCAAAATAATGTCAAAAATGTCTGATGTGTCCGCCATAATGTCGCAGTCCCGATAAAAATCGCAGATCGCCGCCATTACTAATAATAAAAATAAAAAAAAATGCCATAAATCTATCCCCTATTATGTAGACCAGTGGTCATCAACCCTGTCCACAGGGCCCACTAGTGCCCTATACAGACGGTCGGACATCGATCGGACATTCCAACAACAAAATCCATGGATTTTTTCCGACGGATGTTGGCTCGAACTTGTCTTGCATACACACGGTCACACAAAGTTGTCGGAAAATCTGATCGTTCTGAACGCGGTGACGTAAAACACGTACATCGGGACTATAACCGGGCAGTAGCCAATAGCTTTCGTCTCTTAATTTATTCTGAGCATGCGTGCCACTTTGTGTGTCGGATTTGTGTACACACGATCAGAATTTCCGACAATGGATTTTGTTGTCAGAAAATTTTATAGCAAGCTCTCAAACTTTGTGTGTCGGAAATTCCTATGGAAAATGTGTGATGGAGCCCACACACGGTCAGAATTTCCGACAACAAGGTCCTATCACACATTTTCCATTGGAAAATCCTATCGTGTGTACAGGGCATAACAGGCCAGGTTTGCAAGATAACTGAAATACATCACAGATGATATCATTTGCTGCTCAGTGATTGTAGTATTCTTGTTTGCATCTCACCCAGGTGATACATAAAACCTGGCCTGTTAGTGGGCCCTGAGGACAGGGTTGATGACCACTGATGTAGACGCTATAAATTTTGCGCAAGCCAATCAATATACGCTTATTGTGATTTTTGTTTACCAAATATATGTAGAAGGATACATATAGGCCTAAACTGAGGGAAAAATTTTTTTTTTATATTTTTTGGGGGATATTTATTATAGCAAAAAGTAAATAATAATGCGTTTTCTTCAAAATTGTCACTCTTTTTTTGTTTATAGCGCAAATAATAAAAACCACAGAGGCAATCAAATACCACCAAAAGAAAGCTCTATTTGTGGGAAAAAAAGGACGTCAATTTTGTTGGGGTACAACGTCGCACGAGTCAGTTAAACGTGCAATTGTCAGTTAAAGCGATGCAGTGCCGAATCGCGAAAAGTTCTCTGGTCAGGAAGGGGGTAAAATCCTCCGGGGCTGATGATAATGAGGGCAATGTATGTACAAATAATTTTTTGAATAATGTAAAGATTGCTGCAATGTCACTGAATCTCACTGATTATTATTCGAAGTGTAGTTTAACTTACGGGAATAAAAATGTATTTTGTGAATCTATCTTCCTAGTGTAGAAAAGAGAGGATTATTTGATGAAAGTTACATTTTATGAATACGAATTAAGACTATTATGGCAATGTTGTGTTTTCTTTATTTCATACCTTACTTGCTTTGGATTTTACTTATAGGTGTTACAATTTACATTTGTGGAACAGTAGAATTATATAACCTACTTTGATTGTAGGCATATGTTCCAGCTGAAACCCCTACATGGGGCCTTTTCTTTCCTCTTATTTACGGCATGGGTGTTGGTATGTTTAAATGCTGTCAACTACCGAAGACATATACGCTTTCTCTTTGGCATGCTGCCTTTACATCCTTTACGTACATTCAAGGAATAATCCCTGCATTTTTAAAATTTTTTGGGGGGAATATTTTACACTTCCATGTCTAGCACAGGCAGTCTGCCACTAAAACCCCATAGGCCCGGTTCACAAGTCACGCAACTTCAGGGAATGCCTGTGTAACCTTACTGTAATGTCGGATCTTAATCATATCAATTAAGATGAGGTTCTGACTTGGAAGCAATCTATGGGCACAAGTTGGATAGAAGTCCCCTTGAAGTAGTACAGGAACCTTTTCTAAAGTTGGAGCGACTTCAGTAGTGCTAATTAAGACCGCTCTTATTGACTAAAAATGGAATTTCACATGTCATGTGACAAGTCGGATCCCAAGTCGCGGCAGTGTAAATCAAGCCTTAATGCAAACCAGTGGACCCGATGAAGGTGGTAAACCAGCTGCGGGATCATGGTGTTCGCACTTCACAAGGTCTGGACATTTAGGTTATTTTAGATAGAGCTTGTGTATCAATAAAATCCAGAGCATTCATGATCTTTGCCCAATTAAAACATCCATACAGGTTCTTTTATGTCGGTGATGTATCCCTCGTCTGATTTATTCACCTGTGCAATGTGAACTCCTGACTATTCACGACAGATCAGTACATCTGATGGTAAAGAGCTGCAGAGTACCCTCAAGTGCGCCAGCTGGTGGCTGCATGTGGTAAATATTCCCATGCAATACATCATATTTTCTCAACTAAAAACATAAGGGTAACAGAGCGGGGCATTTGGTTTTAGGTCTTCTTGAACCCTTTCAAGGATGGGTTCACCGTTTGTAATTTGTTACACCCCTATAAAGGGTGTAACATCTTACTGTGCTCCAGTCCCCGCACCCTGAAGCCCCGCTGAGAGTGGGCAGGGGATCCTCTCCTGTCACAATTTTAAAAATGGGTCGGTCACAGGGTTCTGCCCACACAGCGGCATCATTCATTCACACAGATCTGTTAATGAATGAACTACAAGTCCCGTCTTCCACCGTGGCAGATGGCTCGTAGTTCTCAGTTCCCTCTCTCTCATAGTTCATTTATTGTTCCTGCAATTCAGTAACTGTCTGCCTGTATGGCGGTACACGTAGACAGCTATACTAAAAGTCTGCAATTGTACCCATGATACACTGATTGCGAGTGCTTTGCTTTACAGGCTGCGGTCTAAAAATAATAACAAATGTATATATTTTTTTTACAAAAAGGTGAACTTCACCTTTAACTATAGTGAGGTTCAAGAGGTGAGTGGGTGCATCAAGTCAGGGGGGGTTCTACTTTTGAAATGTACAGTTTGCAACAGTATTGCTTGTCATAAAAAAAGCGGAAATAATTTCTTCCAGAAACATCGCCACAAAAGCATCCTGTATGAAGCAGCAGATTGGAAGAATCCTTCAGACTGAAAAAAGAAAAAGAAAAAACAAAACAGATGTAAACAGCGGACATTGTGTAATCGATTTGGAATGTATTCAAACTTTGCGTAACACAGTAACTTGGTAATGCCATAGGTGCATGATTCAGCAAGTAAGCAAAGTATATAGATATTTTTTTATTTTTTGAATAATGTCTTAAAAACGGGACTACAATACAAACGTTAGTGAAGTCATTAAGCAGGTACATGAAACAGATATGAGAAAATTATGGCTCATAGAGAGGGAATCACGACCCGCTGTTACAAACAGTGGGAGCCCTGACCTCTTTTAGTTCACATTGCTGAAATAAATACTGGTATTATCAATAAAAAAAATGACCCTAGGAATATGTTTTGGTAGTATTTGTCTTATGCCTTTACATTCTGTTAGATTTGATATTTTCAAGATTTCTGTATATATATATATATATATATATATATATATATATATATATATATATATATATATATATATATATATATATATATATATATATATATATATACATACACACACATACACATACACACACACACACACACAGTATCTCACAAAAGTGAGTACACCCCTCACATTTTTTGTAAATATTTTATTATATCTTTTCATGTGACAACACTTTGCTACAATGTAAAGTAGTGAGTGTACAGCTTGTATAACAGTGTAAATTTTCTGTCCCCTCAAAATAACTTAACACACAGCCATTAATGTCTAAACCGCTGGCAACAAAAGCGAGTACACCCCTAAGTGAAAATGTCCAAATTGGGTCCTATTAGTCATTTTCCCTCCCCGATGTCATGTGACTCATTAGTGTTACAAGGTCTTGGGTGTGAATGGGGAGCAGGTGTGTTAAATTTGGTGTTATTGCTCTCACTCTTTCATACTGGTCACTGGAATTTCAACATGGCACCTTATGGCAAAGAACTCTCTGAGGATCTGAAATAAAGAATTGTTGCTCTACATAAAAAGATGGCCTAGGCTATAAGAAGATTACCAAGACCCTGAAACTGAGCTGCAGCATGGTGGCCAAGACCATACAGCGTTTTAACAGGACAGGTTCCATTCAGAACAGGCCTCGCCATGGTCGACCAAAGAAGTTGAGTGCACGTGCTCAGCATCATATCCATAGGTTGTCTTTGGGAAATATACGTATGAGTGCTGCCAGCATTGCTGCAGAGGTTGAAGGGGTGGGGGGTCAGCCTGTCAGTGCTCAGACCATACGCCGCACACTGCATCAAATTGGTCTGCATTGCCGTCATCCCAGAAGGAAGCCTCTTTTAAAGATGATGCACAAGAAAGCCTGCAAACAGTTTGCTGAAGACAATCAGACTAAGGACATGGATTACTAGAACCATGTCCTGTGGTCTGATGAGACCAAGATAAACATACTTGGTTCAGATGGTGTCAAGCGTGTGTGGCGGCAACCAGGTGAGGAGTACAAAGACAAGTGTATCTTGCCTACAGTCAAGCATGGTGGTGGGAGTGTCATGGTCTGGGGTGCATGAGTGCTACTGGCACTAGGGATATACAGTTCATTGAGGGAACCATGAATGCCAACATGTACTGTGACATACTGAAGCAGAGCATGATCCCCTCCCTTCGGAGACTCGGGCACAGGGCAGTATTCCAACATAACGACCCCAAAAACACCTCCAAAAATTACCACTGCCTTGCTAAAGAAGCTGAGGGTAAAGGTGATGGACTGGCCAAGCATGTCTCTAGACCTAAACCCTATTGAGCCTCTGTGGGGCATCCTCAAATGAAAGGTGGAGAAGTGCAAGGTCTCTAACATCCACCAACTCCAAGATCTTGTCATGGAGGAGTGGAAGAGGACTCCAGTGGCAACCTGTGAAGCTCTGGTGAACTCCATGCCGAAGAGGGTCAAGGCAGTGCTGGAAAATAATGGTGGCCACACAAAATATTGATACTTTGGGCCCAATTTGGACATTTTCACTTAGGAATGTAGTCACTTTTGTTACCAGCAGTTTAGACATTAATGGCTGGGTTTGCGTTATATTGGAGGGGACAGAAAATGTACACTGTTATACAAGCTGTACACTCACTACTTTACAATGTAGCAAAGTGTCATTTCTTCAGTGTTGTCACATGAAAAGATATAATAAAATATTTACAAAAATGTGAGGGGTGTACTCACTTTTCTGAGATACTGTGTGTGTGTGTATATATTATATATATACACATATACACACACACACATATATATACATACACACACACATACTGATACAAGCGTAATTCATTGTCTATATACTATGTGGTTTCGTAACGCATTCCACATGGAATAAATGCTTTGGATTCCTTGTTATAAGTCAAGTCATGCTTTACAATGCAATACTGTACTTGTATTGACAAACGTATTACACTGTGTTACAATGTGGATTGTAATTTGAAAAAAAAAATGCTTAAAAAAATTTCTACGATAAAAAAAATGAGACTAAAATGTAGTTCAAATGCTGGAACATCAGCATTGACCAGCCTCCAAAACTGCCCACACATTTGATGTGCAATAACAGCTCTCAACCCTCCACTGGACCCAGATTCCCCCTGCCCCCCTTACCTTCAAAACTTACACAGATATTAAACTAAAATTGAAATAAAAATATAAATGAGATAACAATGTACATTTGAGTATTCCTCTTTTAGGTTACAGTCCACCCAGTGAAGTGTTGCTGCTATCTCCCCTGTAGTATCAGTTTGTTGATGGCAGTGACATTTGTAGGTTGTCGAAACCATGAAATCAGACTGAGACAGAAGTACAATTAAATCCCGCTTGTTTAATAATAAAAGTAAATAGAACAAGTGTAGTCAATACATAGCCAGAGTTCAGGAACCGGAACTGATAGTCAGACAAGCCAAACGTCAGGGAGCCGGAGATGAGCGTAGTAAAACAGCAAGCAGGATCTGGAGCCAGAAAGGGTGTCAGCCAAGCAAGTCTTTTAACAGGAATGCAGGAGAGCGTCTCCGTGATATTGATTAAGGCGAAGGCAGAGATCCTCTGGGCTGGACGGCTTAAGTAGGCAGGACTGACGAGCAGGATATCATCAACAGCTGAGTAACTGTGGAGAGATAGGAGCTGGCAATTAGCCGACAGCTGAGCGGCCAGCTCAGAGAAGGAAGGGCTGAGCCCAGCCCTGACATAGGTGTCTGTAAATGCATACATTTGTGTATGCTGTACATGAAGTATTGATGGGCTTGTGTTTTGCGGGGGGTGCATACTCCAATATATGACCTAACGTCTGTCAAGAAAGTACATTTTGCCTAAACTTTTTCTATCCCATATCAGAAAGCTGGGAGGTATTTAATAATGACCAAGATACTTTTGATTTCTAAATGCCATTAAAATAAAAGCTCAATACAATACCTAAAGTGGATGTAAACCCTTCCATATACCCAGTGAAGTGAACAGCCTCAGATGATACACAGAGATGAAACAAATCTCCCTACATAAGTTTTACATATATATCTGCTGTCTTCTGCTTTCTACACTCTTTAGAAAGTGCAGATCTGTTAGAAATCTTGTTTCCTCTTCCAGTCGTGGGTGTGGTGTCTTGGCTTGGATGAAAATCACACACCCCCCTGCATATAGGTAGAAGAACGAAGAAACTTGCAAAGCTGTAGTCTGAATAGACAAGCTCTGCTAATCTACTTCTAAAGCTCCCTCCCCGACACAAATGTCCAGCTGCTTTTATCTCATGTGTCAGAGAACTTGTCAGAAGTCATCATGCTGATAACAGAGGAATGCAGCAGCAGAAAGACACAGAACTTAAAGAGGAAGTAAACTCCCCTTGTTTCTTTCTATAGGGAAGCCTATAATAAAGTCTATAGGTACTGTAAATATCTCCTAAACTTGCACCGTTTAGGTGATATTTACTATACACTGCGCCAATTACGTCTTCGGCGCATGCGTTCTGAAGGAATGGCTGCCTGTGCCGTTTCTTCAAGGCCCTGTGCCATGACGTCATTGCGGCTTTGGCCAAATCACAGCGCCGGAGCCCATGAACCCAGAAGAAACACCGGGGAAGAGGTCAGCCGTCTCAGCGGTGTGCGGGCGCTACTGAGAGGCCTTTGTTCTAAGGTATTTAAAGCTTTGGAGAGAGAGAAATAAACACTACAGATATATGTGCCTAGGTCAAATTTCATGAATGGGGTTTACAACCACTTTAACTACTTGGCATCCGCGCTATAGCCGAATGACGGCTACAGCGCGGACCTACATTCCCGGGAGGCCATCATATGACGACCTCCCCTGTGCACGCTCCCTGCGCGCGCCCTGCGCGTTGTGATCACCGTGTCTCTGAGACTCGGCTGATCACCGATCTGTGTAAGGGGCCGGTCCCGGCCCCTTACCATGTGATCAGCTGTCAGCCAATGACAGCTGATCACATGATGTAAACAAAAGTTTGGTAATCGTTTTTTTTTTTTACTCACGCTGACAGCGCGAGTAGAAAAAAAAGCCGATCACCGGATCGGATGTGAGGGACATCGGTCCCCAAGTGGAAGAGGCACATCTGCCTCATCAGTGCCCAATAGAAGTGCCACCTAATAGTGCCCACAGTGCCACCTAACAGTGCCCACAGTGCCACCTAACAGTGCCCACAGTGCCACCTAACAGTGCCCACAGTGCCACCTAACAGTGCCCACAAGTGACACCTATCAATGCCCACAAGTACCACCTATCAATGCCCACCTGTAGTGCCAATCAGTGCCACCTGCCAGTGCTGCCCATCACTGCCACCCATCAGTGCCCATCACTGCCGCCTCATCAGCGTACATCAATGAAGGAGAAAAATTACCCGTTTAAAATTTTTTATAACAAAATATAAAAAAAAACAACTTTTTTTTTTTTAAAAAATTCAGTTTTTTACATTTTTTTAATAAAAAGTAAAAACCGCAGAGGTGATCAAATACCACCAAAAGAAATCTCTATTTGTGGTGAAAAAATTATAAAAATTTCATTTGGGTACAGTGTTGTATGACCGCGCAATTGTCATTCAAAGTGCGTCAGCGCCGAAAGCTGAAAATTGGTCTGGATAGGAGGGGGGTTTAAGTGCCCGGTAAGCAAGTGGTTAAATCTAAAATGGACAAATCAAAATAATTATTTCAGTATGGCTACAACTCGGAAAAAAGTTTGCTATTCTGCAGAGTCCACATTTCCAGTGTCATTTGCAGATATTTAAACCTTTTTTTTTGCAGTTAATCATCTTCCGCACCATGGCATAGCTGAGTAGGCCTGAACAAGAGTAAAAAAATGAATAAAAAACAAATAAAGGATCCAGCTCCAATTAGGGATAAAGCGAGTGAGTTTGACAAAACGTATTTTGTTGCGAAATTCCTGATTTCACTGTTGGTGACATTTTGCCTACATAATTCTACTGAAAATAGGATTTTTTCGCCATACTTACCTGTAAAATCCCTTTCTTTGAGTACATCACGGGACACAGAGCAACCATAATAATGACTATATGGGTTATACACCACATACTGGTGGATGGACACTGGCAGATAGTCAAATAGGAAGTCCTCCCCTATATAACCCCTCCTACACAGGAAGAACCCCAGTTTTGTAGAAAAGCAATGAATATCCCAAAAAAGATGTGAGGGACCTCTGCGTCCCATGATGTACTCCAAGAAAAGGACTTTACAGGCAAGTATGATGAAAAAATCCTATTTTCTTTATCGTACATCACGGGACACAGAGCAACCATAATAATGACTATATGGGATTTCCTAAAGCAATGCACTTGAGGGGAGGGAGACACAATCACAGAAACTGTAACCTGAGAAGGACTCCTTCTGCCGTCTAAAACATATTGCGGCCAAAGCAGTATCCGCCATGGCTTTGATATCCATCTGGTAAAACTCTGTGAATGTATAAACAAAAGACCATGTAATGGCCTTAAATCCTGAGCCACTGACTCCTAATGGCGGATGGCCCAAGATGCCCACACACCTGGTAGCGAGCACTTTTACCAAAAAAAGGGGTGGGGGACCTTGCCCTTTCAAGCCATAGGCTCGAATAATTAACTGGCAAATCCAATGAAAATAGTTAACTTGGTCAGAACAACCACTGCACAAGGTTCAGCGCCATAAGGCTGCATTACAGGAAAAACCTTGAGGAATATTCTCTCCTTCCAATGAGGCTCGGGTACCACCCATTTTGGCTGACAGCTTTTTCGAATGGATCCGAATGAAGATCGTGATTCTAAATAGAGCCAAGAGCACATGCATCACGTCAGTGATCATTCCACCTTACAGACACTGGCGAAAAAAAACTGAGGTCCTTCCTGTGTAGGAGGGGTTATATAGGGGAAGACTTCCGTTTTGACTATCTGCCAGTGTCCATCCACCAGTAGGGGGCATAAAACCCATATAGTCATTATTATGGTTGCTCTGTGTCCCGTGCTGTACGATAAAGAAATTATTTTTTTAGCTATCTGGGAATCAGTATGTGGTCCGAAACCAACACGTAGAAAATCAGACCATCATGAGTTTGGTGGGCTCTAAGAAAGTACAATGCTTATAGCATAGATACCAATGGCCTCTATGCCTTCCCCAAAGTCAGACCCAGGGATAATGATATGAGGATACTGACAACTACAGTGTTTTTTCTAACAGGTGATCTAGGGACAGAGAATGTTGGTAAGAATGAAAATATAAAGTTATTATGTATTTAAGCTGTGCTGTATTTTTAAGGCAAGAATACCATGTCTGATTGGAGTATACTTTTCAATAATATATTGCAGAAAGCATATTTGGTATTTGCAGTTAGTACTCTAAAGTTATCACCCTGAAGATTTAAATATCAGAAAGTAAAGGATTTCAATTATAAAACTTGGCTGTCCAAAAATATACATTTATTGCTTTTATGAACCAAAATACTAAACCAAACATGATCACACATTCGTTTTCAGAGTTTAAAAAGTCTTTCATATCCAACATTAATCCTCCAAGTTACAGTGCATTTTGTAAACATAGCATGAAAAGTTGTGGTTGGGCCTTTCCTCTATGTGTATTAGAGTGTCACGATCAAACACTAAGGCGTGGCTGTGAGTCTGAAAGAGAAAAAAATGCCAAAATTAGACTTCAAATAAGACTTGATAATCTGTCACTAGTAAATATAATCCAGGCTCTATACAGAAGAGGAAAACAAAAATAGTACAAGTTAGAACTGATCTAAGCGGACTATAAATTAAACCATAACCGACTTCCATCCCTCCACCTACTATCCCCTAAGTAGTCATTCACACTACTGTAGTGCGTCATCAGGCAATCGCACATAAACTTGTTTTTCGCATATTGTTATGTTTTAAGCGTAGGGCAGCTCATTCATTTCAATGGTCTGTCCTACGCACAACAAAGAATCTCCTGAACCTTTTTGAGCTTCGAGCTTTGCGTGTTTTCTAACCATGTGTTTGTTGTGCGTGCAAAAAAGCTCTCCTTTCTTGGTGCGATCGAGGTGCAATTAACAATAATTTGTACACAAAGTACAACACTCATTTTTTGCACATTTTGTGAATGCACACAAAACAGCATGCGTTCAGGAGTTAAACTTTTCACTGCTGTAGTCCAGTAAAGCCGGGCATACATGGATAGAAATTCATCTGGTTGAGCAGGGACCTGGTGAATTTTGATCTTTGATCCATGCATGGGGAGAATGATTGGACACAAGTCTATCGACCAGCTTGTGTACAACCATCCTGTTGGGTTTTTCCAGATAGATCAGTGCTGCTGGCTATAGCCAGCAACACTGATCATTGTTTTCCAAAGGCAGGGAATACAAAACCACAGCAGGAAGGATTCCCCCGTCCACATCAAATGTGTGGATGGGGGAACCGGATAATTTTTTTTTTTTGTTTAACCCACTGGTTGAACGGAAAAAGATGATCAGTGTATGGGCTGCCTAAGGCTTGCTGGTCCTTTCCCCACCCCCCTAATCTGTTATTACACAGTGCAAGGAAAAGCAGCACATTTATGAGCCCATCTCTTTCATTCTGCTCTCTCCTCCTATCAGGCATCTGCATGTCTCCTTGTAGGCTCAGGTTTTTAACCGATTTTTACCTGTATCTTAAATGCAAATATTATCAAGTATAATAAAGTTTAAAAAAAAACAAAAATGCATTTTTCCGCATTTTTTTTTAAATGAGGGGGGCATATTTGCCTATAGTGTAAGCACTCTCATTTCTGCCTAGGCTGTAAGTGAAAGGTAGAACTCATGGTAACACTCTATTTCCATGTCTAGAGAGAGGTAATTTTTTTTTCTAAATTATAAAGTGATTTAATAATGCCGACATGTGTCCTATTGCTTCATATGAAATGTAATATTTTTAATCATAGGTTTCCTGTAAGTCTCACTTAAAAGATGAACTCTGTCAAAGCATTTAATGATATTAATATTATGGAGGACCTCACTATAACCCTCTACCAACAAAGTGAACGTTTTGGAAAGAAACGGTTCTACTGAACCCAGTTCCAATAGGCCACGGCGTACAAAGTTTTCCTGGCTTCAGAACCCCCCCCAGTAATGGACTAGGGAAGATTGGCCAGTGTGGATGCACATGAGGGACTGGAATATATATCAGTTACCGGATGTCCACAGGCTCTCACTGCACTGAGCCATGCTCTACCCTAGGACACCAGTGAGCTGTACCTGGTGGAAGAGGTACAAAGCAGGGGCAGTGAATAACAGTGCGTCATCAGTATAGTTTGATTTACTTATGGTCTGTGTGAAGTGAGAATGGTACCAGAGGACAGACCTAGCCTATGGGGAAATGCAGCAGAATTAAAAAGCAAAAATTCAGCTGAGCAGACATAGCAAAGCTAAACTTCTACATAGATTTAAGTACATCTACTATCACACTGAGAAGTCCAAAAGCACCTCTTCCCGGGCATCCTTCCACAGCCTGCAGTGCAACCTATAGCCTATAGTGCAACAATATCAGGATACAAAATGACAACGTTTCAGTATAGCGGATCTCAAGAATCCAGCGAGTGTTTATTGGTATAAAATAATACACAGCAGTCATCTCAGAGGGGTCTTAACACGTTTTGAACTAACGTATTTTGGGGAGGCCTTATGAGTAAATGCGTTACTACAAGATGTGTTAAAGGCACTTCCAGGATGATTATGAGTAGGTAGGTTAGTGCAAAATACGGTAAAAGTGCTTCTATGATGACTGCTGTGTAATATTTTATATCAATAAACACTCAATGAGTGTTTATTGTTTGAGGATCTTCAAATTAGTGAATTAAAAATAGTCACAAACACAGTAAATACATGTGTATGTTCATATATACATTCAGATAGATGCAATAATCATAAATATCCATGCTCAAATTGCATAAATAAATGTCCATGTATCACCACTGTGATTGAATCTGTGTCTTCAGTGTAACAACATCTATTTATATTGCACCACAGTCCTTTATGCAATTTGAGCACTGATATTTATGATTATTGCATACATCTAAATGTATATATGAAGATACACGTTTTCACTTTTTTTGTGGCATAGTGTGACACTGCACTTATTCACGTGTATAAAATCTGATTGGTGCAGGAATGCATGTCAGTGATCTAGCTGCAACAAGCATGGTATATTGTTGCTTGCTTATATACACATTACTGGTAGCACAGAGGATAACCTAGTGTTTTGTACTTTTTAGTCTTTATTTTGTGTCCTAAAGCTAAAGCTGAGTTCCGCCTTTAGTGCTGAAACCCATCGCCTCACTAATCAGAGTGATCCAGTACCCACTAATGACGCTCCAACTGAACAATAGGGCAGAGCATAACAGAAGTCCAGTAATATAAATGTATAAGTATGTAGATACCTATCCTGCTTACAGCAGTAAAAAATAACAGGAAATAAAACATGGATGCAGATGCGTATCTTACCACATCCCAGGATTCCTGGAGTATGGTCTTCTTCAGTACTCTGCCCGTTTCATTGCAGTGTAGATTAACATGTGCTCTTCCTTCAGAGTCTGTTTGGGTCACAGCCACCACCGTCAGCAAGTCCAGCTCATCTTCATATACTACAGCCTCGAATGTCTGGTGTGGCCAGGAACAAAAAGGCACAGGAAGACGTTTAACTGTATACCATGCTATGGGCATCAGCCATTTTTGAAGAGTCAAAATGTTTTGCTCTATTCCCTGTAAGTTTTCATGTGTAATATTTACATTTTCACATATATGAAATACAAATTTACTTTTTTTTAAATTTTAATAGAACTATACGGACTGGCCATTTTAGAGAATACTCAGGGATCTATTTATCAGAGATTTTACCTATTTTTGTAACGGAACCTGGAAAATGAATGAATTAATTTTAGGGAGAAAGTTGTGTGAATTATTGAGAAAGAGTTATTTCAGTTATTGTAGAAAATAAAGTTTTTGTATTCACCTCTTCATGTATAGTTGATGTGTTGCTTGGTGCTTGAAACAAGTACACTGTAGAAGTTACAGTAGGCTCTGTTCTGGCCGGTGAAGCATAAAACTCAAATCCTTTTTAAACTCAATCACTTTTTGGTCAAATGAGGAAAAAGATAATGAATCTAGCAGGAGGTCTTTGGCCTTCCAGAGAAACCAGAGTACCCAGTAGAAGCCCATATATAAAACACAAGTAGTTACAGCCACTGTATGTACTAATAGCTTTTTTTTAAATCCTCTATATACATAGAGTTTATTGTAGTAATATTTACCTCTCGTTCTGAATCATCCAGCTGATCATATCGCCTTTTCACCAACCTCCCAAATGCAGTCACGGTAACCTTATTGTTCACCTAAAAAATTAAAAAAAATTTTTTTTTAAATATTTTTATATTTGAAGATAGATAGGCTCACATTGCCCAACTTTCCTTTCGAAAATGCTAGTTGCCAGGCGGCTGTTAATCCATAGGCATTAAAGTGAGAATTCCAGACCAGCAGTAACTACGCTTAAAAATGTACACCCCCATGCCACCTATCCTGCTTACCACAGTACAACTTAAGGCTCCTGTCTGACAGTCTGAAGTACCAAATCCAGTTACTATGTAATGCACAAGCTTCATATAAGTAACCAGAAAACTTTATTTACCTTCCCTGACTGAGCCAAATCCTCCATGTCCCATACAAATCATACATGTCCAACTTCCAGACAAGGCAGATCACATGAGGGGTGTTAAGGAACAGAAGAAGCTCTGTCAATCCAGAAAGGTGTGGCCAGATGCTGATTGATAAGCTACAGGCTACAGGCTTGTGAATCAGTAGTACCAATGCTGATAGCCACGCCCCCAATATTTTTTCATTCCATTGTAGTGCCAGCATACATGAGAGTGACAATTCTGCTCTGAAATCATGAGCAGTGCAGCATCATTGCCACACCCCATCACAGAACTTCACTGGAAGGATCAACAAGTATTTATGGAACTTTGACTAAGAACATCTAAGTGCAGATGCACGTATCCTTTTTATGCCTAAGCCTATTTCTGACATTTGTTGTTTACAAGTTAAAATCCGCATTTTTTGCTAGAAAATTACTTTAGAACCCCCAAACATATATATTTTTTAGCAGAGAATCTAGAGAATAAAATGGTGATAGTTGCAATATTTTATGTCACACTGTATTTGCGCAGCGGTCTTTCAAACACAATTTTTTTTGGAAAAAATACACTTTCATGAATGAAAAAAAACAGGAAAGTTAGCCCAATTTGCGCACACTCGTGGAATGGCGACAAACTACGGTACCTAAAAATCTCCATAGGCGACGCTTTAAAAAAAATTAACGGTTACCAGGTTAGAGTTACACAGGAAGTCTAGTGCTAGAATTATTGTTCTTGCTCTGACGATGGCGGCGATACCTCACAAGCGTGACTAACGTGTGCATTTTCCTTGCTGCGCAAGCTCGTGGGGACAGGGACGCTTTAAATTTTTTTTTCCCCTTATTTTATTTCTTTTTCTTCATTATTATTTTTTTTTTTACTGACAATATGATCACTTTTATTGCTGCCATAAGGAATGTAAACATCCCTTGTGACAGTAATAGGTGGTGACAGGTACTCTTTATGGAGGGATCAGGGGTTTACACATAGGAGACTGGTACAAAGTCGTTTCCGGCTTCTTTCCAGTCTCTCTAGCCGGATCGTGGATCAGGTCTCCCGGTGGGACAAGAGGCCAGGAAAGAGCGTCGGAAGGCAGCGAGGGGGGGGGGGGAGGGACGTCCCCTCTTCTATCCCTGAAGAGCTGACCACCCACTCTAAAAAAGTGGTACCAGGGTGATGCATGCAGGTGCATCCATCATCCCGGTATAACCCCTTAAAGCCGAGGCTGCATATGTGCGTACGGTCGGCGCTAAGGGGTTAAAAACTGTTGCAGCACATTTTTTTTTTTTAACAGGAAGCCATAGTTCTAGTTCATAATGGCTAACCACTTCAGCCCCCGGAAGGTTTTACTCTTCCTGACCAGGCCATTTTCTGAGATACGGCACTTCGTTACTTTGACAATTATGTGGTCGTGCAATGCTGTACCCAAATAAAATTGACGTCCTTTTTTTCCCACAAATAGAGCTTTCTTTTGGTGGTATTTGAACCCCTCAGCAGTTATTTTTTGCTCTATAAACAAAAAAAGACCGATAATTTTGAAAAAACACAATATTTTTTACTTTATGCTATAAAATATATCCAATAATAAAAAAAAAATTTATATATATATATATATATATATATATATATATATATATATATATATATATATATATATATATATATATATATATATATATAATTTCTTCATCAATTTAGGTCAATATGTATTCTGCTACATATTTTTGGTAAAAAAATCCCAATAAGCGTATATTGATTGGTTTGAGCAAAAGTTATAGCGTCTACAAACTATGGGATAGATTTATGGACTTTTTTTTTTTTATTGTTTTTTACTAGTAATGGCAGCGATCAGCGATTTTTAGTAGGACTACAACATTGCGGCGGACAAATCAGACATTTTTTGGGGACCAGTGACACCAGTACAGTGATCAGTGCTAACAAAAATGCATCGTCATTGTATAAATGACACTGGCAAAGAAGAGGTTAACCTCAGGGGCAATCACAGGGTTAAATGCGCTCCTAGGGAGTGCTTTTTAACTGTGGGTGGAATGCTGTGACTGGAGGGAAAACAGAGATCCTTGTTTCTGCTATCAGAAACACAAGATCTAAATTTTCCTCCCCCACAGAACGGCGGTCTGCTTTGTTTACATAGGCAGACCGCCGTTCTGCCTCTCCTGTGAACGATTGCGGCTGCCAGACCTGCTTTGTCCAATCACAGCATGAGTAGGTCGCCGGCAGCGCTCGCGCCCCAGACTTCGTGCACTAAATCACATACAGGTACATGATTTTGCGCAGCCGGGCCGCTCTGTCGCAGTATATATGTGGTAGGAGGTCCGGAAGCGGTTAGAAGTATGGCAAAAGCGCTTTTGGCCATACTTCTCTTCTGTGACCCAGAATCAGACAACAGGCTAAAGTCCACTGTCGGCTGATGTCACAGAGCCGTACTCTAGACTCTGGAGGGATTCCCCACAATAAATGAGAGGCAGAGTAGAGAGTCACCACATTTGATCGCTCAGTGCTCAGTTCTCAGTCTTAGAGCCGGCAGGGTACAGCTGCAGCAATGAACCAATGAACCAATGCTCCAGCAGATAAGTATTTTGTTAATTTTATTTAACATTTTCATACCACTTCTTTAACTGCTTCATGGCCGCCCCACGCATATATACTGCGGCAGAGCAGCTCCTCAGCGCGAAATCACATACCTGTACCTGATTTCTTCCTTTGGGTCAGGGGCGCGCATGCGTGCCGCCGGCAACCCGCTGCCGCTGTAATTGGACACAGTGGAAGCCAATCAGCAGGCCCAGCAGACCTGATATTTGCTGGGACCCGTCGATTGTTCCTGAGGCAGACAGAACAGCGGTTTGCCAATGTAAACAAGGCAGATCGCCGTTCTTTCAGAGGGGAAGATGAAGATGTTGTGTTTCTGCCAAGCAGGAACACAGATCTCTGTCTTCCCCCATTCAAAAGCACCCCCCCCCCCCCAGTTAGCAAGCACTCCCTAGGCACACATTTAGCCCTTTGATCGCCCTAATGTTAACCCCTTCCCTGACAGTGTCATTAGTACAGTAACAGTGTATTTTTTTTTTTTAGCACTGATCACTGTATTGGTGTCACCAAAAGTGTCAAGCAGTGTCAGACTTGTCCGCCACAATGTACAAGTCCTGCTAAAAAACAGCTGATCATCGCCATTAATAGTAAAAAAAAATAAACAAAAAAAAAAAAAACAAAAACACCACATTTCTATAAATCTATCCCATAGTTGTAGACGGTATAACTTTTGTGCAAACCAATCAACATACGCTTATTGGGATTTTTTTGACCAAAAATATGTAGCAGAATAGATGAAGAAATTAGATTATTTACATTTTTCTATTGGGTATGTTTTATAGCAGAAAGTAAAAAATATTTTTTTTTTTATTTCAAAATTGTCTTCTTTTGTTTCTAGCGCAAAAAATTAAAAAAAGAGATGATCAAAAAAATTTCAAAAGAAAGCTCTATCTGTGGGAAAAAAAAAAGGACATCAAATTCTATTTGGGTACAGTGTCGCATGACCGTGCAATTGTGAGTTAAAGTAACCCAGTGCCGTGTCGCAAAAAATGGCCTGTCATGAAGGGGGTAAACCTTCCGGAGCTGAAGTGGTTAAAGAATAAGTTCACCTTTTGGCACATATTGCATGTTCCACCTGTATTTAGGTTGGAACACAAAACATATTCCAGCAGCTGCAGCCTCTTCCCCTATCCAACCTGTGACAGCGAGTGAAGGATCTGCTCCCTGCGCCCGCTGTCACTATTTAAAAATACTGCAGCCGTGCAAGGTTCCGCCCACATGTAACCAAGAAAGGGGAGAGAGAGTATAACCTTGTCCCACTTTATATACAGTCTGGTGCTAGGGGCTTTAAATAATATTACACCCCATAACTATTCACTGAAGTCTAGTGATGTTGCTATAGCCAGAGAAACTGCAGTATACAATAGAAAAGGTCAACCCCTATATTGCTAGAGGGGTCAAAAAGTGGCTACTTGCAGCAACAATAAATCAACACCAGAATATGTATCTGTATATGTAAAAAACAATTTATATTTATTAATTTAAAACAGCTTCAACGTACATCAATTGCATCCATATGTAGAGCAAATTAGCTCATGCATGGGATGTGCACCACCAGGTGCAGTCGGGAAATACTGTCCCGGTGAGCACTATGGTCAGTGAATTATCCTCAACCAAAAAGAAAGACACTTAAACCAAAACACATAACAGAACAACAAACAAGTGACACATTAATGACACAAACACCACACAGACAGTCCGGACGCCGGCTTATGCCTTGCACAGTAAGGCTGGATAGCCATACCCTAATGTGGCTATCGTGATGACCCCAAAGGGGTGAGAGACGTGAAGATGCACGTAATGTGTAGCATCGGCCTAGGGTATGTCCAGCATCACTGTGAAGGCTCCCCCAGGGCAACCTGATGGCTATGGCTAGTGCTAGTGAACAGGGGCTAGTAGAGCATGAGTTGCTAAGTATGGGGTCTAGATGGGGGCCCAAGTATAGCTGGAATTGATGGACTATGTCCTGTCACAAACTCCAGGGGCTCTCCTCATAGGCCCTCACTAATTGCGGCATACAACCACTATAACTGAGTTCGTCTGTTAGTTCACCAGCTGATGACTACAAGCACATGAGGCAGTCCAATCCTCCCGCTGGAACATCAAAACAGTCCATGCGTATATTCAAACTGCGATGTAGATGTATATCATAGGTATAATATGCCCTCAGCATAGATATGGACTGATGCTGCATCCACAGGTGCAGGTAGACGAGTGTCTATAAGTAAGGTAACAAGTGGACTTAGGAAGAAATGGAGTCTACATTACCACCCCTTCGGTCAGCATGCCTGGATCACTTGTTGATATTCAGATCCCCTTCATCACATTTGTGTGGTGGTGTTCTCTTGGCTATTTGCTGTACCTTCTTTGGCAGCGCGGGGTAAGTGAAGTTGCCCCACCGTGGCTTCAATAGGCTGTGAAGCAAGGGGGCCGACAGGGGTGCTCGTCCACTCTACTTTAGACGCTCGTCAGTAGCTCCTAAACGGTATCCGTGACGGTATCCGATGGAGGAGTGGTGGGGGAGTAGTAGGCGTGTCCTCCGGCCGGCGTCACATGACCGCTGTGACGTCAACGCGTTTCGCTTGACCAATCAGCGTAGCTTCGTCTGGACTAGGCGTGGCTAGGAGCTGTCGTCTTTTTGAAGGTATCCTCCTCATTGTAGCTCCGCCCTTAGTCGTCATGCTTATGAGTCCAGGCAGTGCCTCCGCCTCCTGATTGGAATAATTCACATACATATATACATCACATGGATAGGGTCCCTTCACCCACCATGTATTCAATTCATATCATTTTTAAGGGAGTGATACTGAGTTCAGAGTCCTTCATTCCCTTGTTTAGTAAAACCTGCTCAAAGTCAGTATAGGTCGGTAACGTTGGCAATCATTTGCCTGTTATTCTATTCAATATCATTTATGTTCATTTATCTACAGCCAAGCTCATTAGGCTGTCACTGTCAATTATTTGAAGAGACACTCACAGATACCTAAGGGGAGGACAGGACTTGCAAAGAAGACGTCACTCCATAACAACAAACGTACAAACATGCAAGGATATGACCAGGCAAGAAAGCACAGGTATAGCACAGGCCTAGGCACACCATATACTTTCAGTCTAAGCCATGTAGGTTTACTCATATAGATCACTTATGATCCTTAACCTAGTGGATCATATAGTGCGGGGAGCAAAGCGGGTCATTCAAGCCGATCATTGCAAACATGGGTGACCAATGTACAGGTTATAGTGTATGTTTGTTAGGGGAGCTCCTGAGCTGTAATGGAAGTTATATAATCCATATTATAGTTTTATATTATATAGTTGATGGATTCCAGATAGTATAGTGTAGCTTCAGTACTATCAATTACTATATATCTGATGACAGTACACCCCCTGCCCATTTGGTTGAGAAATAATGCATACTTATTAAGTCGCTCACTGCCTCACGGCCTATGATTTTAAGTCAGCTTTTGAGGTATGTATGTTAGTCCATAGCTGGAACATGTTGCTCGCCATATCTCCCCCCCCTTACCTCACTTATAATGGGACTGCCTGGCCTCCATGCTACCATGTTGTTATGGTTCCAGGAAGGCCTGTAAATTTAATTCGGTGTTGAGTCCCCGTGGAGCTAGGGACCCCAACCGATAGATCCACCTCTTTTCTTTCTGTAGGAGGATGCGGTTAAAGTCCCCTCTCCTCGGGGACAGTTTAAGTGCATAAATGCCCTTTACCTTTAAACCATCTGGTTTGCCTTCGTGATACAGAGCGAAATGTTTTGCAATTGGTTTTTCTCTACTTTTAGTAGGGTCTCTTTCTTTTTCACTTTTGATCTCACGTAGGTGCTCACCTATCCGAATCCTGATAGATCTCTTGGTTTTACCAATGTAGATCTTCGGACAGGGGCAGGTGAGCATGTAGATCACTCTGCTGGTCAGATATATAGTAATTGATAGTACTGAAGCTACACTATACTATCTGGAATCCATCAACTATATAATATAAAACTATAATATGGATTATATAACTTCCATTACAGCTCAGGAGCTCCCCTAACAAACATACACTATAACCTGTACATTGGTCACCCATGTTTGCAATGATCGGCTTGAATGACCCGCTTTGCTCCCCGCACTATATGATCCACTAGGTTAAGGATCATAAGTGATCTATATGAGTAAACCTACATGGCTTAGACTGAAAGTATATGGTGTGCCTAGGCCTGTGCTATACCTGTGCTTTCTTGCCTGGTCATATCCTTGTATGTTTGTACGTTTGTTGTTATGGAGTGACGTCTTCTTTGCAAGTCCTGTCCTCCCCTTAGGTATCTGTGAGTGTCTCTTCAAATAATTGACAGTGACAGCCTAATGAGCTTGGCTGTAGATAAATGAACATAAATGATATTGAATAGAATAACAGGCAAATGATTGCCAACGTTACCGACCTATACTGACTTTGAGCAGGTTTTACTAAACAAGGGAATGAAGGACTCTGAACTCAGTATCACTCCCTTAAAAATGATATGAATTGAATACATGGTGGGTGAAGGGACCCTATCCATGTGATGTATATATGTATGTGAATTATTCCAATCAGGAGGCGGAGGCACTGCCTGGACTCATAAGCATGACGACTAAGGGCGGAGCTACAATGAGGAGGATACCTTCAAAAAGACGACAGCTCCTAGCCACGCCTAGTCCAGACGAAGCTACGCTGATTGGTCAAGCGAAACGCGTTGACGTCACAGCGGTCATGTGACGCCGGCCGGAGGACACGCCTACTACTCCCCCACCACTCCTCCATCGGATACCGTCACGGATACCGTTTAGGAGCTACTGACGAGCGTCTAAAGTAGAGTGGACGAGCACCCCTGTCGGCCCCCTTGCTTCACAGCCTATTGAAGCCACGGTGGGGCAACTTCACTTACCCCGCGCTGCCAAAGAAGGTACAGCAAATAGCCAAGAGAACACCACCACACAAATGTGATGAAGGGGATCTGAATATCAACAAGTGATCCAGGCATGCTGACCGAAGGGGTGGTAATGTAGACTCCATTTCTTCCTAAGTCCACTTGTTACCTTACTTATAGACACTCGTCTACCTGCACCTGTGGATGCAGCATCAGTCCATATCTATGCTGAGGGCATATTATACCTATGATATACATCTACATCGCAGTTTGAATATACGCATGGACTGTTTTGATGTTCCAGCGGGAGGATTGGACTGCCTCATGTGCTTGTAGTCATCAGCTGGTGAACTAACAGACGAACTCAGTTATAGTGGTTGTATGCCGCAATTAGTGAGGGCCTATGAGGAGAGCCCCTGGAGTTTGTGACAGGACATAGTCCATCAATTCCAGCTATACTTGGGCCCCCATCTAGACCCCATACTTAGCAACTCATGCTCTACTAGCCCCTGTTCACTAGCACTAGCCATAGCCATCAGGTTGCCCTGGGGGAGCCTTCACAGTGATGCTGGACATACCCTAGGCCGATGCTACACATTACGTGCATCTTCACGTCTCTCACCCCTTTGGGGTCATCACGATAGCCACATTAGGGTATGGCTATCCAGCCTTACTGTGCAAGGCATAAGCCGGCGTCCGGACTGTCTGTGTGGTGTTTGTGTCATTAATGTGTCACTTGTTTGTTGTTCTGTTATGTGTTTTGGTTTAAGTGTCTTTCTTTTTGGTTGAGGATAATTCACTGACCATAGTGCTCACCGGGACAGTATTTCCCGACTGCACCTGGTGGTGCACATCCCATGCATGAGCTAATTTGCTCTACATATGGATGCAATTGATGTACGTTGAAGCTGTTTTAAATTAATAAATATAAATTGTTTTTTACATATACAGATACATATTCTGGTGTTGATTTATTGTTGCTGCAAGTAGCCACTTTTTGACCCCTCTAGCAATATAGGGGTTGACCTTTTCTATTGTATTCCGCCCACATGGCTGCTTCATTCAGTTTCTTGTGAATGTACAAACTACAACTACAGTCAGCCATTGCAGCCGAAGGCTTGTAGTTCTGAATGGACTGCAAGGTCGCTGATTAGCAGCCTTGTAGTCCATTCACAAGTCCTGCAGCTTTGTAAACAGCTAGCCCGTATAAAAAAGGTACGAGCTGAAAGGTGCAGGGGCCATCTGTAGGAGTGTGGCATTGCATCCCTAATCCACTGATCATGGGTGCAATGCTTTCCAGGCTCCTTAGAGAAAACAAACACAAAATTTTTTCCTGCAAAAATATGTGCATCTATTATTTTTTCCCACAAGGTGAATTTATCCAGGATAGATCCTCATGGGTGGATTTTATGTATACCTTTTAAAAAGGGAAGGTCAGAAGCAGGACACAAAGAAGAACAACAACAAAAAAAGCCACTCCGGAACTATATTTCAATAGACTGACTGCCTAATATGAAAAAGCTGAAAGTTATAGACTGGCTGGTTCCCCTGAATAACAGCACAGTATTGTTCTCTGCACCATTAGCAAGTGAAAACCATGTTCAGACTGGTACAGGTGCTATATACAAATTGTGCTTACCGTACGGTCTCGCATGGCTAGAATGTTGAATTCTTCTATGACTTCATATTGGTATGAATCATTTTCCAGCTCCTTAAGCCGTAAAACACTGCAGTAAAATACCAAGAAGTAAACACATAAAGTTATGTAACACAAGGGCAGTACTCTATTTGGCAACAGCCAAGCCTGAAAAAGAAAAAAAGGGGACGGATTGTTACAGCAAACTGATCACATATGGTTTATGTATAGATCTACAGTACCTATTCGATTGTAAGCTCTTCTGAGCAGGGCCCTCTTAATCCTCTTGTATTTTATTGTATTATAACTGTATTGTCTCCCTTTTATATTGTAAAGCGCTGCGTAAACTGTTGGCGCTATATAAATCCTGTACAATAATAATAGTAATAATAATATTATATGGTGCTATACCTTTGTGCAAGTTATGTCAGACTAAACTCAAAAACATTCATATGCATGCTATTCCATGTGTGTCCAACTGCCAAACCACTTAAAATAATCTATGAAATTCATTAGGAGTATATATAATGGCATTAGAGAAATCTGTCTCATGGTAGTCCAATAAATGGTACAAACTATGGCAGATTAATGTACGTTGGTAATGGTATGTTGGTAAGGTGTACAAGAATCTGTTGAAGAATTGCCTCAGACAGAATTTTATCTTCAATACATTACAAGTGCAACACAATTTACTCCAACATGGAAGCGGTCTTGTTTACCTCCATTTTTCTTATCACTGATATGGCAGGATTTTATTATTTATTTGTCACAACCAGGAGCGTTGCTAGGTCTGCAAAAGATCTGGGGCTAGAGCCCATAGAAGAGTAGTAAAGAAAGTCATACACATGTATATACAGTAATATATGTGTGTGTATATATCTCCAGAGAGCCCCCCCCACTTATATCAGGGGCCCCAGAGAGCCCCCCTTATATCAAGGTCCCCAGAGACCCTCCCCCTTGCATCAGGGTCCCCAGAGAGCCCCTCACTTACATCAGGGTCCCCAGAGAGCCCCCCACTTACATCAGGGTCCCCAGAGAACCTCCCCTCCCCTTGGGGACCCCTGCAGAGACCCGGGGCTATGGGCCCCAGATTCAGGGCTATAGCCCCAAAAGCCAACCCCTAGCAATGCCACTGGTCACAACACAAGCACCAGACAGTAAAGATGTTGCAAAAAAAAAAAATAAACTTGTTGCACACATCAGGACCAACAGTGAAAATGTCCCATACGTTTAACCACTTGACCTCCGGAAGGTTTAACCCCCTTCACGATCAGGCCATTTTTTGATATATAGCACTGCGCTGCTTTAACTGGCAATTGCTCGGTCCTGCAACACTGTAGGATATGTTAACTTGCTTAAGATTGACCATGTCTATTCACGACAGTGGCTGCAGAGGGACTACAATTGGTCACTTTATGACGCAAGTAGTTAGCCTGCACAATTGTGGTCCCAAAGCGTAATTCCAACATGTAGGCATCTAAACCAATCTTCGGTGCGATTGTCATTCAAGAGACAGCATGAAGGTGTACAAATTAATCATAGTTATTAAGTTGTGGCTAGCTAAAACGCTTCACAATAAATGCTGCTTTCAATCAGCTATCTGAAATCTACAGCGCGATTGTGCAATAACCAGACGGAAAAATATTCGGTGTTCATACCCTGGAAGATTCCAAACACCTTTCCTCACCTGATCCGATCCGGTCCAACATGGATTATTCTTTCAGATGCATCTGGATGGAAGTGAATCCAATCAGGTTCCAGTGCACAGTATTTCAGGTCACGTATGCCATTCTTTGCCTGCAGTAAATATACCACACAAATGGATCAGAGAAAAAACAGGAAAAAAGACTTGTTAAAAAAAAAAAAAAAAAAAAAAAAAAGGAGCAGATTCTAGGCGACCAGTGAAAACATCTAGCTGTCTGAGTGATAGGCAGGGAGGAGGAGTATTTTCCAGGATCACCACTTTACAGACAAAAAACAAACAGTGGGTGGACAGTAAAGTACAGCAGTGTTTGGGTGAGAAACCCATCTATTTGGCAGGCAGGCTTTGCTCTTTTTATTGGCAAGGTTTACATGTACCTTTAAACGACTAGTTCACTTTTAGGAAAAAGCTACATTAGAAAACCCCCATAGCCCCCCTTTCCCAAACCAATCTAGAAACCCCTAGCCTGCTTCTTTCTTCAGTGCTTGCTGGGGCTGTGTAGCGAGCCTCCATAAACTACCATGGATTTGTACTGGTCTGAATTGTAGCTAGTGCTCTGAAAGATTTATTTTAGAGCATTATGCCTATATTCTATTTTTAATGAACACATAACTGGATTAAAGACAATTTTTCCTCGATTTGCCTTAATAGCTGCTTTCAGGTGGTTACCAGTATCATCAGATCACTTTCCTATGTGCATAGTCATGTTCAGGAAATATGAGTGTGCAGGATTGTGAAATGATAGACTTAAGAAACCACCTAATTAAACAGATTACACATCCAACCACCATTTAATGTATTAGTTAGCTTAGGAAGTGTACAAAGTCACATCAATTGAATTGTGCTGCAATGTCTAATAAAATAAAATGTTTGAACAAGGATAAAAAAAAAAAATTGTGCTGCAATGTTTTTTAACCACTTCAGCCCCAGAAGGATTTACCCCCTTGATGACCAGGCCATTTTTTGCGATACGGCACTGCAGCACTTTAACTGACAATTGGATGGTCACGCGTCAATTTACACAAACAAAATTGATGTCCTTTTTTTCCCCCCACAAATAGAGCTTTCTTTTGGTGGTATTTGATCACCTCTGCAGTTTTTATTTTTTGCGCTATATACAAAAAAAGACCAACAAATTAAAAAAAACATACACACACATACATATATATATATATATATGTGTTTTTTTTACTTTTTGCTATAATAAATATCCCAAAAAAAATAAACAAATTCCTTCATCAGTTTAGGCCAATATGTATTCTTCTACATATTTTTGGTAAAAAAAAAATAAAATAAATAATAATATCGCAATTGGCGAATATTGGTTGGTTTGCACAAAAGTTGTAGCGTCTACAAAATAGGGGATATATTTATGGCATTTTTATTATTACATTTTTTTTTTAACTAGTAATGGTGGTGATCAGCGATTTTTAGCAGGACTGCGACATTGTGGCAGACAGATCTGGCGGACGTCGGACATCACGGCCGCGCGCATCAGCTCCGGCGCCTCCTATTACTCTTAAAGCGGCCGATTTGCGCAGCTGTGCCAACTTGCAGCGGTATAATGGCTGTGGCAGGTCGGCAAGTGGTTAAACTACACGACTCTACCGTTTTTTCACAAGAGTGTTAGATCTACATCTCTCATGTATGACCAGAGTTGAAGTATTAGTCACTGTGAGAAAGATTGAGAAAGGCAAAATTTTGAGAATGATTTGGAGGAGCGCCTGACTTCCCAGACCTGCCTAACTTTGGTCCCCCAAGATCCTCATGTACAAACCACATGGCCAATGCTTCAGGATTGGCTATATGATTGGGTACCAGATGGATTCAAAAGAACCTTTATTACAGAAATGGAACTGGTTGGAGCATATTTTACAATACCAAGATGGCTACATCTTAAAAAAAGCAGGTATTCAAATTTAGAGATAGGTCTGCTTTAACATCAGACTAAAATGTTAATACAATTGACTTGGTAAGAAAAAGGTTTACATTGCCACCATAACTGGTACTGTCCCCAACATTGTGTTTTAATTACAATAAATGTATCCACTGTTTTTCTGTTTGCTTTGTGTCATACATCCGTCAGCAAATTATACTTTGTTCTGGCATAGTTGAAAATTAACACCACTGGTACTCTCAGCTACAAACACTACAATGTTTGTTGCTTGACCTTACAAGTCTCTTAGTATGCTAAAGCTAGTTGTGTTGATAAGGTGAACAGCAATAAGCAGTAACCCTAAAGTATCTAATCAACTCTCAATGTTAAAGCTAGTCACGCAATTGTGCTTGGCTTTCCCCACTGGGGTGCTGGCTGGCTGGGGGGACCCCGGCCGGAACTGAGTGGTGGGAGTCCCAGAGAACATCAGGTCCAGGAGTAACGGCTATACACATGTGATGGGTAACTATGCCATAAAGTGATTTTACCCCTATAGCTATTACTTACACTTTTGTCTAGATATATTGATGTATTTTTTATGCATGCAATTTTCTCTACAGCGCATACATATCCTCTGAAGAAGACCCGATGGGGTCGAAACGCATCAGGATCTATCCAAGCGCTTGAACATTTTGTACAATGTGTTTAGTTTTCCATGTGTGGTTACGCTATTTTTACATCTCTTGTACCACAGCTCATATTTTTACTTTACGGTCTATTTTGATATTTTGTCTCAATAAAGTTTTATATTTTCATAATCTGTGATATCATTTGTTCATCGTTTTGCTGCCTAGAAAACCCCTCCCATTTGGGGGATGATCTCCTTTTTCTTGGATCACATTCGGGGTATGCAGCATTCTTTTCTTTTCCCAAGTGTTTCCCTGCTTCTAAAAGCACTTTTTTTCCTGCATCAAGCGTTAAAGATAATACCAGGTCCAGACAAGCCTAAAAGCACTCTTTTCCTACTGAAGGAAGCAAATACTTGTGTCTTTGTCTCCCCAGATGATACAAAATCAGAGACAATTCATAGTGCTTCCTATAACACAATAATTTATTACAACTTATATTAAAAGCACTCACATTGTATAAAACCAGTATGGGCTTCAATACAAAAGCATTGCCGTGTAGTTTGTATGTGGCTGCTCACAGCTCCCATCACCAATACACCACTTTGACTCACTGCCCCTTTGCGTGGAATCCGTCAAACAGAGACCCCACCAGTGGCATTACCCTATCTGTTATGTTGTGGACTTTGTCGCAACACAGCAATGCTTTTGTATTAAAGAGCGTGCTTGTTTTAACAAGTGCTTTTAATATAAGTTATAATAAATGATGGTGATATGGGAAGCACTATGAGTTCTGATTTGTATTATCTGGGGAGGCAAAGCCACAAGTGTTTGCTACCTCCAGAAAGAAAAAAAGCGCTTCTAGACTCGCCTGGACCCGGTATACTCATTAACCCTTGATGGGAAAAAAGCGCTATTAAAAGCAGTTGTAAACCGCTGGGTGCTTTTTTTTTCCTGACCTGCAATGTAAATCCACAATGTGCTAGTACTAGCACATTATGTGAAACTTACCTGAAAACGAAGCCTTCCATCTTTTTTAGTCTTCCTTTCGGGTCTGTGGAGTCTGCCTGTGTGACTGGCCGGAGCCGCAATGATGTCACTTCCACGCATGCACAAGGAAGCCACCGGCTGCACATATAGTAAATCTCTCCTAAACGGTGCTGGTTTAGGAGATATTTACAGTAACTATAGGTAAGCCTAATTATAGGCTTACCTATAGGTACAGGTCAAAGATTGAGTTTTTCAACCACTTTAAGTACCTATAAGCAACTAGGTCTCATATAACCAGGTAAGAGCACAAGTGACATTTCTGCTGAGAGTGGCGTTAACATCGTAGAGTATCTTCAGTTTTTGGTGGAGTTGCATAAATGGAAGTCCCACTTGAGAAGCACTCTGTCATTTGAATATTATGTGTTGAATGTGACACCTACGTGGCATGTTTATAACGTGTTCTGTTTTTGGTGGAGTAATTAAGAATGTTTTCAATTTTGGTTGGAACAACTGAGAATCACCATTGAACTTTTGGATAATCACAAGGATCTCTATGTGTTTCAAATGTGACAGTTATATGGGATGCATAGAACATTTATAATGCTTTTAGTTTTGAGTGGAGCGGCATGGACTGAAGACCCATTTGAGAAGTACCTTGCCATTTGGTTATGAGTTTTGAAAGTGACACTGTATATGGGATGTTTATAATGTCTTCAGTTTTGGGCGGAGTGACTAAGAATCTTTTAAATTTTGGGTGGAACAACTGAAACTCATAATTGAAATGCTAGACATCGAGTGTGGACACTCTGGTTATTTATATTTATATGTACAGTCTTTTTACACACTGTTAGTGGGATGTATTAGAACTATAGCACTGCACTATATGGTGTGGTGTTCCTTTTAAAAAGAACTCTAGTAATTATTATTATAGGCCAAGAACCTCCTATAGCACACAGGACACGTTCTAGGGCACGACTTCGAGATCGACAACAGAATGCCAGATCCTCTCACAGAAGTCACTCCGAGAGACCAGTCACCGCACAGACCAGCAGCCAGCGAGGAGCAGCCAATCTGCAGCATTTACTTAGGGGACATGAGAGAGGAAACTACAATGCTGCCGTGCGCCCACCAGTTCCACACTAGATGTATCAGACGATGGATGGAGCAGAGCTCTACTTGTCCCCTTTGCCGGGCCATTATTCCTCAGCCCAATCATCGGAGGATCTATTAATGGGAGATACCTTACCTAAGCCTTGTAGAATTTATGGCCCTTCGGTTTTCCTTTGAGATAGAGAACCAGATGTTTGATACCATTTTTTATCTATGTTTAACTGACATATCCTGTTTTTTTTTCCAACAGAGCTGGAGAGTGTCTGCTGAGACAGCAAAGAACAGGGTGACTAGGAAAGTACCTCAAAAAATGGGATTTTAAGGGCAATGTAATGATTGGAAGTATTGAAATATCATTAAAATAGTTTATTTATACAAAAACAAAATAAATTAAATATACATTAGCATACACATTAATCCATAATTGAAAATATTGAACAATATCAGACATGTAACAGTATATGATGCATCCTACTGCTAATTTGACGAATATCACCCCCGATAGGTGTGAGGCGTCCTGATAGCAGATTTCCAACGCGTTTCAACTTATTGTAAAAATCAAGTCTTCCTCAGGGAGGGACTGCATCACATTCTAAAATTTCAAGTAACAACATGATTACTAGTATGTCTTTATATATTCCTTGCATAAATCTACAAATCGCATCTGCATCAAATAGTATATGCGACTTACGTTTGCATCTGGCTGTGAAAAATCGCTTTCCCAGTGCTGGCCGGGGTCCTAACACATAATTGTCAGTACTGCTCAGATATCCTCTACGGGATGGCCTGGTGTGTTTATAAAAAGACCAATATTTGGCAGTCGTGGTATTTAAACAACTGAAAAACATGAATGGTATGGGAGAAGTATTAGTAAAATTAAATCTCGCAAATGTAATGAAGATGGTCATGATGATGGTTCATAGGGGAAATAGAGTTCCCCAGAGCCGTCATCAAAAGAAAAAAAGGGCAAAAAGCAATCAATTACCTTAAGTTGATGGTGTCAGATGAAAGGTTCCATGTATCAGGGAGCTTGGTTCCTGTAGTACCTCTCTGTAGCAAAGCCAGTTGTGGAATGCTGCCTGTGGCCATCCCTGGCGTCCTAATATATGAGGTGTGGGCGTGGCTAGGTAGTGGGTGTCACCCTAAATTAGTTAAGATCCCTTATTCATTGGTGGTGTGGTGAGGGGGGTGTGGCTAGGTAGGCCGTCGTCACTGTTGTGTATTGTGGATTAGCAAAAAAACGTCCACAAGCTGTGTTGTTGCCTGGGTAACGGACGCCTGTCCGCCTCCCTTCTTGTCCCCATCCCTTAGCGTGAAGCCAATTGCTTACACATAGCCCATATGATATGGACGTGAGGTGAGGCAGGGGGAGAGGAGCGTCCGGTCGCCCAGGCAACATGTATATGACGTCGGGGTCACATGGCCCCGACGTACGTTGCCAGGGAGGAGAGAAGCGCCGTGTGATTTCCCCATAGCCCATATAGCATGGGCGCGAGATGGGGCGGGAGCGTCCGGTTGTCTGGGCAACATGTATATGACGTCGGGGTCACATGGCCCCGACGTGCGTTCCCAGGAAGGGGAAAGGCGCTATGTGTCTCCACAGCGCTGTTTGCAAAATTCTGTCACTGTCTGTATCAACACAGGAGCGCAATGGCCTCACTGTCAGACAGGTGATACCAGAAAGCTGCGCAAGGTATCGTTTCATGTGAATGTCATGGTTGTCACTCCGATAAGCATGACAAGGAGTAACAGTTATGTTCTCCCTCGTGTGAGAAAGATTTTTTGGGAAATTATTTTGAATGGGGATAGTCCAGGTACATTTTTGGTTTACACGGGATAAAAGAATATGGGAAAAAAAAGTGAGGGGGAAATAATTTTTCAATATTGCCCAACCTTCCTATAGCAATTGAGCCGCCATTGAGATAATGGCAGGACATCAAGATTAGGGCTTATAACCACCGGCACAGTAAAGAAACCCCGGGGTATCGGAAAAAATCCGACGTCTTCGGGGTATTCGGGCCATGATACAACGTCATGGCCCCCCCCCCCTGTGCCGGGTAGGGATAGAGGGCAGAATGACAAGGTGTCACCGGCTCTCGTTTCAACACTGGGGAGCAGATTCATGTAACACAGCCGCATGAAAACGCATTTGCAGAAGATAGCGACAATTAATAAAATACAGTATACAAAAACAATTTTACTGAAAAAATTACAGTACTAGCAGTGAATACAATTTGAATTAAAAAACTCTCCTATGTGGTTTCTGATTGAGTGAAGTGTATGATCTTGGCAGTTTACAACATAGGACAATCAGGGAATGATTGGCCAGTGATGTTATGGAGGGGATCCTCTGTTAGAATAGAGCTATCATTTATACAGACAGGGGGCAGAAGAAGAGGGAGCAGAGGAGATGAAATGATGTTTGCTTAGTCCGTTTTCCCCGAGCTAAAGCCCTCCAGGAAGGGTCTGAAACTTTCGGTTTCGTTTAAACCAGGGGGGGTAGTGGCCCTAAGGTGTCCTATCCAGCGCATTTCACGCTGGAGGAGGACCTTGTTCCAATCTCCCCCCCTGAGTGGCAGATGGATTCTGTCAAGGACTGTAAAGTTGACCGAAGGTAGCCGATAATTGTGACATCTGGCAACGTGCCTTCCCAAGGGCAGGTACAGGTTGCCGATTCGCATACTTTGCATGTGTTTGTCGACAAACACATGCAAAGTATGCGAATCGGCAACCTGTACCTGCCCTTGGGAAGGCACGTTGCCAGATGTCACAATTATCGGCTACCTTCGGTCAACTTTACAGTCCTTGACAGAATCCATCTGCCACTCAGGGGGGGAGATTGGAACAAGGTCCTCCTCCAGCGTGAAATGCGCTGGATAGGACACCTTAGGGCCACTACCCCCCCTGGTTTAAACGAAACCGAAAGTTTCAGACCCTTCCTGGAGGGCTTTAGCTCGGGGAAAACGGACTAAGCAAACATCATTTCATCTCCTCTGCTCCCTCTTCTTCTGCCCCCTGTCTGTATAAATGATAGCTCTATTCTAACAGAGGATCCCCTCCATAACATCACTGGCCAATCATTCCCTGATTGTCCTATGTTGTAAACTGCCAAGATCATACACTTCACTCAATCAGAAACCACATAGGAGAGTTTTTTAATTCAAATTGTATTCACTGCTAGTACTGTAATTTTTTCAGTAAAATTGTTTTTGTATACTGTATTTTATTAATTGTCGCTATCTTCTGCAAATGCGTTTTCATGCGGCTGTGTTACATGAATCTGCTCCCCAGTGTTGAAACGAGAGCCGGTGACACCTTGTCATTCTGCCCTCTATCCCTACCCGGCACAGGGGGGGGGGGGCCATGACGTTGTATCATGGCCCGAATACCCCGAAGACGTCGGATTTTTTCCGATACCCTGGGGTTTCTTTACTGTGCCGGTGGTTATAAGCCCTAATCTTGATGTCCTGCCATTATCTCAATGGCGGCTCAATTGCTATAGGAAGGTTGGGCAATATTGAAAAATTATTTCCCCCTCACTTTTTTTCCCATATTCTTTTATCCCATGTAAACCAAAAATGTACCTGGACTATCCCCATTCAAAATAATTTCCCAAAAAATCTTTCTCACACGAGGGAGAACATAACTGTTACTCCTTGTCATGCTTATCGGAGTGACAACCATGACATTCACATGAAACGATACCTTGCGCAGCTTTCTGGTATCACCTGTCTGACAGTGAGGCCATTGCGCTCCTGTGTTGATACAGACAGTGACAGAATTTTGCAAACAGCGCTGTGGAGACACATAGCGCCTTTCCTCTTCCTGGGAACGCACGTCGGGGCCATGTGACCCCGACGTCATATACATGTTGCCCAGACAACCGGACGCTCCCGCCCCATCTCGCGCCCATGCTATATGGGCTATGGGGAAATCACACGGCGCTTCTCTCCTCCCTGGCAACGTACGTCGGGGCCATGTGACCCCGACGTCATATACATGTTGCCTGGGCGACCGGACGCTCCTCTCCCCCTGCCTCACCTCACGTCCATATCATATGGGCTATGTGTAAGCAATTGGCTTCACGCTAAGGGGTGGGGACAAGAAGGGAGGCGGACAGGCGTCCGTTACCCAGGCAACAACACAGCTTGTGGACGTTTTTTTGCTAATCCACAATACACAACAGTGACGACGGCCTACCTAGCCACACCCCCCTCACCACACCACCAATGAATAAGGGATCTTAACTAATTTAGGGTGACACCCACTACCTAGCCACGCCCACACCTCATATATTAGGACGCCAGGGATGGCCACAGGCAGCATTCCACAACTGGCTTTGCTACAGAGAGGTACTACAGGAACCAAGCTCCCTGATACATGGAACCTTTCATCTGACACAATCAACTTAAGGTAATTGATTGCTTTTTGCCCTTTTTTTCTTTTGATGACGGCTCTGGGGAACTCTATTTCCCCTATGAACCATCATCATGACCATCTTCATTACATTTGCGAGATTTAATTTTACTAATACTTCTCCCATACCATTCATGTTTTTCAGTTGTTTAAATACCACGACTGCCAAATATTGGTCTTTTTATAAACACACCAGGCCATCCCGTAGAGGATATCTGAGCAGTACTGACAATTATGTGTTAGGACCCCGGCCAGCACTGGGAAAGCGATTTTTCACAGCCAGATGCAAACGTAAGTCGCATATACTATTTGATGCAGATGCGATTTGTAGATTTATGCAAGGAATATATAAACACATACTAGTAATCATGTTGTTACTTGAAATTTTAGAATGTGATGCAGTCCCTCCCTGAGGAAGACTTGATTTTTACAATAAGTTGAAACGCGTTGGAAATCTGCTATCAGGACGCCTCACACCTATCGGGGGTGATATTCGTCAAATTAGCAGTAGGATGCATCATATACTGTTACATGTCTGATATTGTTCAATATTTTCAATTATGGATTAATGTGTATGCTAATGTATATTTAATTTATTTTGTTTTTGTATAAATAAACTATTTTAATGATATTTCAATACTTCCAATCATTACATTGCCCTTAAAATCCCATTTTTTGAGGTACTTTCCTAGTTTTAAACTTTTGAGGGATGATGGCAATGACACAGCCAACTCCCTGAGTCATATAAATTATGCAAAGAACAGGGTGACAACCCTACCACTGTGCCACTCTGCTCCCAGGAATTCCACTTCACCTACCTCAAAAGTCTGACAGAGGAAAGATCTTTCTCCATTTATCTTTTTGTAAATATGAATATTTAACCCATTTACTCCTTAAAAAGTTAAAGCAAAACCAAAAAATGTACTAGTGTTGTAGATTATAGCGCAGTGTTGCATGGAGTAGTGTCATGTAGAGTACTGTAGTGTATAGTACAGTAGAGTTGTGATGTGTAGCGTACAGTACTGTAAGTGTCTAGTAGAGTAGTGTATTGTTGTGCAGTGTAGTGTAGTTTAGTGCAGTGTATTGTAGAGAAGTGTACAGTATTCATGTGTAGAGTAGTGCTATATAATAGAGTGCAGAGAAGTGTAAAGTAGAGCAGTGTACAATAGTTTAGTGCTGTATAGTGTAGTGTAGTATTGTGCAGAGTAGTGTTGTATAGAGTAGTGTCATGTAGAGTGGTGTAGTTTAGTGTAGAATAGTGTAATGTGTTATATAAAGTCATTTTGTTTAGTGGTGTCATGTACAGAAGCGTAGTGTAGTGTGTAGTGCAGAGTAGTGTAGCATAGTGTAGAGTACTGTAGTGTACTGTCGTGTCATGTGCTGTAGTGATGTGTAGCGTTGTGTAGTGTAAAGTAGATTACTGTAGTGTAGTGATGTGTAGAGTACTGTAGGTAGAGTAGTACAGTGTATATGTAGCGTAGTGTAGGTGCTATGTAACGCAGCCTCACTGTGCTCCATCAAACGCAGCCTCACTGTGCCTCATCAAACGCAGCCTCACTGTGCCTCATCAAACGCAGCCTCACTGTGCCTCATCAAACGCAGCCTCACTGTGCCCCATCAAACGCAGCCTCACTGTGCCCCATCAAACGCAGCCTCACTGTGCCCCATCAAACGCAGCCTCACTGTGCCCCATCAAACGCAGCCTCACTGTGCCCCATCAAACGCAGCCTCACTGTGCCCCATCAAACGCAGCCTCACTGTGCCCCATCAAACGCAGCCTCACTGTGCCCCATCAAACGCAGCCTCACTGTGCCCCATCAAACGCAGCCTCACTGTGCCCCATCAAACGCAGCCTCACTGTGCCCCATCAAACGTAGCCTCACTGTGCCCCATCAAACGCAGCCTCACTGTGCCCCATCAAACGCAGCCTCACTGTGCCCCATCAAACGCAGCCTCACTGTGCCCCATCAAACGCAGCCTCACTGTGCCCCATCAAACGCAGCCTCACTGTGCCCCATCAAACGCAGCCTCACTGTGCCCCATCAAACGCAGCCTCACTGTGCCCCATCAAATGCAGCCTCAGTCTGACTGGGAACTTGTTGGAAAACCCCACAGTGCTGACTGAGTCTTACTTACCCTACAGGCAGCTCCGCTCAGGCTGTGCGTTCCACGGAGCTGCCAACGTCATTTCTGGTTCACCACTAACATATGGAAACCGGAAGACGGGCCGCCACCCCTTTGACACAGTAGACCTGCTTAGACATGCATTACAATGTATGTGTACCAAAAATCCCTGCTGGATTCACATACGATTATCGCTAGCAGCTGGTATAGCCACTAGCAACAATCAGTCTTCTGCCGGCAGGGACAGCTTCCCCCCCCCACGGAGCAGACAATTGCTCTGCAGGAGGGATTCCCCTGTCAGCGCTGTCTATGCTGAATCATACAAATTCATTTCCTGCAACCCGGTGGCTGCAGGAAAGAATTCATCTATGGCCAGTAGACATGGGCTCAGGCGTGTTCGAAATCCCACCAGAAAGCAGACACTGCACAGCGGTAATCACAGGCAGTGAGACATTTCCTGATCTGTGCAGCTGCGGACTGGGAAACGTCTCACTGCCTGTGATTAGCGCTGTGCAGCGTCGGCTTCCTGGCGGGATTCGAACATGCCCGAGCCCGTCTCTAATGGCCAGCCTAACACTCCTCTCCTTACAGACTAACAATGCTGCTGTTCAAAGGTGCCTCTTGTGCTCCAGTATCCAGAGTGGAGATACTGTAACACAGGAGGTGTGTATCTGGCCAAATAACCATGTGAAAAAGTGGGGAAAATAGTCTAACAAAAGAAAACTAATGCAGCCACTACATGTAATGATTGGTAAGCTGCAATATATAACATTTTTGGTTTTAAGATAACTTTAAGGCTACTTTTACACTGTAGCGCTGCGGCGTTAGCGGCAAAGCACCTCTCGTTTTAGCAGGGCTTTACTGTAGTTTAAATGGCGCTTTTTGTCCGCTTTTAACCCCCGTTAGCAACCGAAGAAAGGGTTAAACACTCCCGTGTTGTGGCGCGTCCGAAGCGCTGCCCATGCATTCCAATGGGCAGGGGCGGTTTAGGAGCGCTGGGGAGGTATGGGGGGTGGTTTTCAGGTGCTATTTCTATCGCTAAAACGCCCGAAAACCGCCTTTAGTGTGAAAGGGGTCTAAACATGCAATGCAATATATGTGAACAAAAAATCCCTGCGAGATAGAGATAATATATACACACACACACACACATACACACCACATTAACCATGTAAACAAGGCATTTCCCTGTTCTGCCTAGTGACATGACAGGGATCTACTGCTCCCAGTGATTGGGAACAGTGATCTGTCATGTTTCAGTAAACACCCCCGCCCAAGTTGGAAAACGCTGAGGGAACACACTTAACCCCTTGATCACCCCCAGTGTTAACCCCTTCCCTGCTAGTGTCATTTTTACATTGATCAGTGCATTTTTTTTATCAATGTAATAATGTCACTGGTCCCGAAAAAATGTAATTTGGGGTCAGATTTGTCCGCCCGAAATGTTGAAGTCCCGCTAAAAATCGCAGATCGCTGCCATTAACAGTAAAGACAATAAATAAAAAAAGTCACTAAATCTATCCCGTAGTTTGTAGACATGATAACTTTTGTGCAAACCAATCCATATACGCCCATTGCGATTTTTTTTACCAAAATAATGTAGAAGAATAGATATAAATAGGCCTAAACTGATGAAGAAATTTGTTTTTTTTATATTTTTTTGGGGGATATGTATTATAGCAGAAAAAAAACAAAATTGACGCTCTTTTTTTGTTTATAGAGCAAAAAATAAATAAATAAATAAAAACCGGCAGAGGTGATCATATACCACCAAAAGAAAGCTTTGTGGGGGAAAAAAAAAAAAAAAAAAGGACGTCAATTTTGTTTGGGTACAACCTTGCACGACCGCGCAATTGTCAGTTAAGGCGACGCAGTGCCGTAGCGCAAAAAAAAAGCTCTGGTCAATTAAGGGGGCAAATGCTTCCGGTGCTGAAATGGTTAAAAAAAGTACATAGCTCGTCAAATCCAAATCTGCATAGTGTCCCCATCCTGTCGATGACAGAAAGACACGGCCGCTGTAGGTCCTCACAGGGTTGGAGGAGAAGTCCTGGGACCCCTGTGGGTATAGGGCAGAAATGTCAGCTTGGGGGTGAACTGCCTATACATCTCCTGCAGCGGCCATGGTTTTCTATCATAGGCGGGACAGGGACACTATGCAGATTTGGATTTAATGAGATTTGTACTTTAATGTGAGTTGTTATAACATTTTTAATAAACTGCCCATCGCTGCACAAGATGGTGCTTCCCTTTCTATACTGGGTTCACACACACACAGGAGTGGTGGGGGAAAGTGCATGCGATTCTTTGCAGTGCGATCTGAGCCCATTCATTTTGTAGGAGTTCAAATCGAACACAAAAGGTATCAGTTTCGGGAGCATTTGCACAAGTACTCGTGCAAATACTCGGTATTGGCACCGATACCAATAATCGATGCAACTCTAGTTATTAGATTTGTGCACATACAGAGATGCTGATATAAGCTTTCAGTTCAGGACCAGATCATGCTTGAGGCAGTATTGTGGTTGCCTAAAATGAAACCAAAGCAGAGGGTTGATATTACCAAACACTGGTTAATAACAAAGTACTTACAAGGATGTGATCATCCAAGGAGCAGATGTGATAGATTCCTTTTTGTGTTTTCTTGTTGGGTGTAATTATATAATGCCAGGGATAGCCACCCACTTGGAAAGCATTTTCTAGGCAAGGTACTTCAAAGAGAATTGGAGGTCTTTCTACAGAAAATAAAAATGAAAATCAAGCTTCATTTCAGGATGTGACATAAGAGAACAATGATGTGCAGTAACCCAGAGCAGCCAGATTTCAGCTTCAGTCAGATAGTACAAGGGAGTAGCTTTAAGAGCAATATTGCAAGGAAGTGGAAAATAGGTGATGTTGGCCTGATAACATGCACACAAATTGACTTAAAAGGGTTAGAATGGCTATTAAAAAAGGTAACCATCCTCACCTGTGATCTGTTTGCTTGTAATTAGAGTGTGTGTGAGTGTGTGTGTGTGTGAGTGTGTGTGTGTGAGAGTGTGTGTGTGTGAGAGTGTGTGTGTGTGAGAGTGTGTGTGTGTGAGAGTGTGTGTGTGAGAGTGTGTGTGTGTGAGAGTGTGTGTGTGTGAGAGTGTGTGTGTGTGAGAGTGTGTGTGTGTGAGAGTGTGTGTGTGTGAGAGTGTGTGTGTGTGTGTGTGTGTGTGTGTGTGTGTAAAAAGGTCAATGAGTTTCTGGACTCCTGACAGAAGCTTGCATCTGTCATCCAGTGCTGCACTGACGTTTCTGGATTCTGAGTCATGGGGAAAGCAAAAGAATTGTCAAAGGATCTGCAGGAAAAGGTAGTTGAACTGTATAAAACAGGAAAGGGATATAAAAAGATATCCAAGGAATTGAGAATGCCAATCAGCAGTGTTCAAACTCTAATCAACAAGTGGAAAATTAGAGGTTCTGTTGAAACCAGGTAGACCAACTAAAATTTCAGCCACAACTGCCAGGAAAATTGTTCAGAATGCAAAGAAATACCCACAAATAACTTCAGGTGAAATACAGGACTCTCTGAAAACATGTGGGGTGGCTGTTTCAAGATGCACAATAAGGAGGCACTTGAAGAATGATGGGCTGCATGGTCGAGTCGCCAGAAGAAAGCCATTACTAGGCAAATGCCACAAAGTATCCCGCTTACAATACGCCAAACAGTACAGAGACAAACCTCAAACTTTCTGGCACAATGTCATTTGGAGTGATGAGACCAAAATTGAGCTTTTTGGCCACAACCATAAACACTACATTTGGACGTACGTGGACATTCCAACATGACAATGAGCCAAAACACAAGGCCAAGTCATTGTCATTGGCTACAGCAGAATAAAAGTGAAGGTTCTGGAGTGGCCATCTCAGTCTTCTGACCTCCAATATCATTGAGCCACTCTGGGGAGATCTCAAAACGTGCAGTTCATGCAAAACAGCCCAAGAATTTACAGGAACTGGAGGCTTTTTGCCAAGAGGAATGGGCAGCTTTACCATCTGAGAAGATAAAGAGCCTCATCCACAAATACCACAAAAGACTTCAAGCTGTCATTAATGTTAAAGGGGGCAATACACGATATTAAGAACTGGGGTATGTTAACTTTTGATCGGGGTCATTTGGGTAGTCTTGTGGCGATTATGATTTAAAAAGGAGTAAACACAATTGATTGATAATAAATGGCTTCAGCCAAACACTAACCATGAGTGAAAGAAATGTTTTTGTGTTATTCATATTCTCTGAAAAACAGCCAAGAAATCATAAATTCTGCCAGGGTATGTAAACTTATGAGCACAAGTGTACTTTATATCCCCCAAAAATGCATATTTATTGAAAGAAGGAAACTAAATGGAAATAAAAAAATTAAAAAATCTAATAAAAAAAAAAAATGGTAGGTGTGGCAAATGTTTATTTTGCAAGAAAATTTTGTGCAGTTATTTATCAAACATGTATTTTCCGCATATGAACAATATTATCATTATTATTCAATTATTAAATGGGGTTAAGTAAAAGGATATAAAAACATGTCAAGCCATAAAATTACTTGTACCTATGAAATAACTATGGTACCCCCTAGAATTATTGCTCTCACTGATATTCATGACTACACACCTCATGTGTGGTGCAATTTGTGTTTACATACACATGTATGCCCTAAGCTGTTCATTTGCATTAGGAGTGTGTTTACAATTTTTTTTATCATTTATTAAAATTTTTGCTATCTGAATATCTGAATGACAGCTCTAGACCCAGAAGCGACATAATGCACATTTGCTTCCTGGTTCATTAGACGCAGGGGGAATTTGGGAAGGGATGTTCCGCACCTTCAGAGCCCCATAAAAGTGATCAGGTGGCTCAACAGCTGCCCAGATCACTTTTACCTGAATCTATGGAGAATGCAACCCTTTCAGACCACATATTCGTGCATTCTTTCCCTACATAGTCTATATATTGTTTGTGACAAACAAATTGGGGATTTGCAATCCTTTTTGACCGATTTGAATTTAAAGACTAACAATTTGTCATTCACAGGATCAATGAGAGCAAGTGAAATTAGTTTTTTGGACATGCTATTGGTTTCCACTGGGGATTGTGTTATTACACGCCTCTATAAGAAATCCCTGGCTGGCAACAGCCTTCTTACGGCACAGTCCAATCATCCCACACACACCATTAAGGGGATCCCAGTGGGACAATTCATTCACCTACGTCGCATATACAGTGAGGATACAGATTTTGAGAAGGAGGCAGGAGCATTGTACAATAGGTTTGGACAATGGGGTTTCCCTGTTTGGATGTTAGAGCGTGCATTGAGCATCACTAAAAGTAAGAACAGGGAGGATCTTCTCTCTAAACAAAAACGGCCCCAAAATAGATATAATGACAAACCCACTGTAGTTACACCATTTAGCCAGGAATTCTATCAGATTAGAGATATGGTTAATAAGTATTTGCCCCTCTTGTTTGAGGTCGAGTCTTTGATGAAGATTCTAAGTGGGGGGATAAACGTTATCCCTACTAAGGCTGGGTCCCTGGGAACCTCCCTTTCTCCTAGCTTTTTTTGTTCCACGCCTAAAACAATCAACTACATGGTTACACTTTAAAGGCAACTTCAGGTGTGGGACCAGGGATTGTCGCATATTTCTGGAGGTCAGGAGGTGACGTCCAGCAGTATTGGTAGGATCTTTCATTTAAAACATTTTTTCAATTGCAATACCATGTATGTCATTACTTGCAAATCATGCAATATCCAATATGTGGGATGCACCACTCGCAGTCTACGCGATCACATCCGTGAACACCTAAGCAACATTAGAACAGAAAAATCCACTAATGTAGCGAGGCATTTTAACAACCACCATGGTGGTAATGCTGGTCTGGTGCAAGTACAAATAGTAGAAAGGGTTAAACTCTCAGCCAGAGGGGGCGATTTATTTAGACTTTTAGGTAGGAGGGAAGTTTACTGGATTTTTTATTTGAGTACCCATAAATTATGAATGGGATGTTTCCCATTATTTGAGTAATTCTAATGTGCTTCATATATATATATTTTGTCCTTCTTATTAAACTCCTGCTCTCTGTCTTTTTTGATGTAAACATTGTTTTTGATGCGATTTTTTGAACAATTGCCTGCCTTTCTTGATTTTTCTCGGCTAGTATCTATCTTTATGGGCTCAGTTATATACATACATATTTGTTTTACATGAAACATATATTACTTTTCTTTGTTTGAGGACTATTCCATTCTCGTTTTTTTGTAAATGTGTGGGTGTTTTTGATTTTAATGGTGTCAGTATAGTGTTGTTTTCATGCAACCTTTTATTTACTTTTGTGCCTCCAATTACAAATATAAATATAATTATATACATATGCTTATATGCATTTTCTTTTTGGATTTTTCTATTTTTATATATTACTGTATTAGGCTACTGGTAAATTCTGGTCCATGAGGCGATTTTTCATGTATACATATGTTATATATCCTTACACATGAGTTTCCTCCTACCACGATTCTATCACTCTCTTTGCTGTTATGTGTTTGTTTTTTGAACGTATACACATTCTTATATGTATACTGTTTTAACCCCTTTATTCATGTTTTTGAATGTTTATACTATTTTACATAGGTATGCGATTAATTATCTCCTGTGACATTTTGACATTTGTATTATATATGTATACGTGTTTTGTCCAGGGGTGCATGTCTCCTTTGACGGATCGTGCTATTTGCAGATGGTGTGTTGAACATTTCTTTTTGACAGGTGATTTATTGATTGGTTCCAGCCACACACTTTGGTCTATAAAGGAGCATGCACACCCACTGATAGTCAGCATTAGGGCTGCAACTCACGATTATTTTTGCAATCGATTAGTTGGCCGATTATTGTTTCGATTAATTGATTAATCAGTCAATAACCTTAAAGTGTGGTGTATAATTTAGTTACTATGTAAAGTTTAAAAAAAAAGCCAATTTAATCTTAAATATCTCTATATGCAGTGGTAAATATCATCAGGCTGTAGTAGTGTAGCTTCCAGGTTCTCTATAAAATCACATTGCACCAGTCATTAAATAGGCCTCATGGTGGTATTTTAATTTCTTCTAAATGCACCAGCAGTTCAGGTTCCACATGCAAAATACCGTATACAAATACCTGTCAAGGTGATGTTACAAGGAACGCCAAATGGAAAGTCTCCAACAGTCCCAGCTTCACCTTTCCAAGTGCATGTCTCCCCCAAGACAAACATCTGCTGCATATTCTGAAAGTGATAAATGAAACAGTTACAATGTATTCAACCACACTATAAAAGGTTGGGATTATTTTATAGGGTACCAGAAATCTGTACATTGCATAAACCCACAGCAACCAGCTTTGATTGTTCAGACTTGGGAAAAAATAAATCCGACTTGCAATCTTTACAGCATACAGTTGTGCTCATAAGTTTACATACCCTGGCAAAATGTATGATTTCTTGGCCATTTTTCAGAGAATATGAATGATAACACAAAACTTTTCTTTCACTCATGGTTAGTGTATGGCTGAAGCCATTATCAATCAACTGTGTTTACTCTTTTTAAAATCATAAATCACAACAGAAAACTACCCAAATGACCCTGATCAAAAGTTTACATACCCCAGGTCTTAATACCATGTATTGTCCCCTTTAACATCAATGACAGCTTGAATTCTTTTGTGGTATTTGGGGATGAGGCTCTTTATCTTCTCAGATGGTAAAGCTGCCCATTCCTCTTAGCAAAAAGCCTCCAGTTTCTGTAAATTCTTGGGCTGTCGCATGAACTGCACGTTTGAGATCTCCCCAGAGTGGCTCAATGATATTGAGGTCAGGAGACTGAGATGGCCACTCCAGAACCTTCACTTTATTCTGCTGTAGCCAATGACAGGTCGACTTGGCCTTGCGTATTGGATCATTGTCATGTTGGAATGTCCAATTAAGTCCCATGCGCAGCTTCCTGGCTGGTGAATGCAAATGTTCCTCCAGTATCTTTTTTTCTTTTTTTTCAAAATCCTTATTTATCCAAAACAGTTTTACAAAATAATTTTTTTACATAACAAACAAACCTCATACACATCTAACCATGCAGTAACATTTAACATTATACTATATGATCTGGGTCTCTGACACCTATCTGTTAGCATGCAATGGAAATGTGTATTCTCAAAATATTCCCCCCCCCCCCCCCAACACACAGGCCATACACTCTCCAAGAGAAAGAAAAAAAAAAAAAGGGGGGAAAAGTTTAACCCTACCATAATATGTCTTATTCAGCGTCTCTTACAATCTCTCCTTCTCTGAGCAATTGTGAGGAGGTACTATACTCTGTCCATCTAGACCATGCATTAGCTGACTGATTACTCAAACCCTCCTCTATTACCTTTCTCTCCTCCATGGCACGCATCTCCGCCATCTCGCTCTCCCATTCCATCATAGAGGGCATATTTGTCTTTTTCCATTTTCTGGCTATGCAAGTACGTGCTGCTGTCAAGAAATATTTTAATATACCTTTCTTTATGCTTTTCAAAGAGCCCGGTATCATAGACAAGATCGCTATTTGTACATCTGGGTAAAGATCTTTACCAGTCATATCTCTGTAGATTTCAAAGATTTTTTGCCACCTCCAGTATTTTTTGATAACATGCTGCATTCATCTTGCCAACAATTTTAACCAAATTTCCTGTGCCTTTGTAGCTCACACATCCCCAAAACATCAGCGATCGACCTCCGTACCTTTCATCATAGGCCTTATTGACTCCTCTCCAAATGTAGCGTTTATGGTTGTGGCCAAAAAGTAAAATTTTGGTCTCATCACTCCAAATGACTGTGCCAGAAGTTTGAGGCTCGTCTCCGTGCGGTTTGCCGTATTGTTAGCAGGATACTTTGTGGCATTTGCATAGTAATGGCTTTCTTCTGGCGACTTGACCATGAAGCCCATCTTTCTTCAAGTGTCTCCTTATTGTGCATCTTAAAAACAGTCACACCACATGTTTTCAGAGTCCTGTATTTAACCTTAAGTTATTTGTGGGTTTTTCTTTGCATCCCGATCAATTTTCCTGGCAGTTGTGGCTGAAATTTTAGTTGGTCTACCTGACCATGGCTTGGTTTCAAAAGAACCCCTCATTTTCCACTTCTTGATTAGAGTTTGAATACTACTGATTGCCATTGTCAGTTCCTTGGATATCTTTTTATATCCCTTTACAGCTCAACTACCTTTTCCTGCAGATCCTTTGACAATTCTTTTGCTTTCCCCATGACTTAGAATCCAGAAACGTCAGTGCAGCTCCGATGAAAGGTGCAAGGGTCTGTCAGGAGTCCAGAAACTCATTGACCTTTTACACACACACACACACACACACTAAAATTACAAGCAAACAGATCACAGGTGAGGATGGTTACCTTTAATAGCCATTCAAACCTCTTTGCGTCAATTTGTGTGCATGTTATCAGGCCAAAATCACCAGGGTATGTTAACTTTTTATCAGGGTCATTTGGGTAGTTTCTGTTGCGATTATGATTTAAAAAGAGTAAACAAAGTTGATTGATAATAAATGGCTTCAGCCAAACACTAACCATATCAAAAGAGAGGTCCTTGTGCTAAAGTACCTAGTATACAGGGTGACTCTGTAGGTACTTATCAGTTATTTGTGCCAGTGTCCCCGATAGTGTATTTAAGAACATCAAAGGACTAAAAAATTGGACTTTTAAGGCACAATTGTAATAGACTACAAAAAGGTATATAAAAAAATTGGATTTTATTCATAGCATACAAAAAACATGGGGGGTAGACATGGACATTTAAAAACACACTGTACTTGTGGGGTTTTTTATGTGGGGAAGACGGCCAGACACCTTAGACAAAGAATTAACGACCATGTCTACTATTCCGGGAACGGTAAGATGCTCACACCTGTCAGCAGACACCTTGATCTTTACCACCGGTTTGACACATCCAGTATTTCTTTTACTGTCTTGGCCGTCGTCCCCAAAAACCCCAGAGGGGGTGAATGGGACAGGCTCATTTTACAAAAAGAATCCCTTTGGATAGAACGCCTAAACTCCATCAAAACGCCTGGTCTGAATGAATCCCACTCGTACAGACCGTTTCTATGACCCTGCCATAGGCGGCGGGCCCCCCCCTCATTATTTTTCATCATCCCCTGTTGTCTGATAATGGCTCGTCTCTTCCCACCCGTAAGCAAAAAATATACATGCGTGCCCAACGACTCTTTGGGCAGCATAAACAATGAACAATTTAGCTCTGGGACTCTATTTGGCATTTCCTTTCTTATCTCAATGTGTCTGTACGCTAGCTGGCCCCCAAAAACATTGTTTTATGTTTCTCCCCGCAGAACCCCATTCTGTTACACAATATTTTGATTTTGTCTTATTTATAACACTTGTTTAGTATATTGTATCTATATAAAAAATGCCTAATGTTGATTTGTATATTATACTTTTCTGGCCCCCCCCTGTGGTGATGTATGGCATGGCACCCTTAGTGCTCGGTCTTGCAGGGATTAGGCTGCCCATCATTTCTGGTGGTTTCCATGGCACAGCGCCGCACATCCGGTTCGATTCTCTGACCGGATGTGCGGCGATTGACGGCGGCCCAGGGGACCCATTCGGATTCCCCTCTTCCCCGTCTCTGTAGCCTGTACGTTGCCGTTGTCTCGTCTCTCCCCCCGGGCCATGTTTCAGCGCATGCGCTGAGTCTATCTCGCCGCGCGTGCGCCGTGTGGTCCGGGTGACGGCGCAGCTCTGATTAGACCGGCTGCTCCCGATCTGGATATTGCCATATATAGGGCTGTTTTTTCCACTCTGGTGGGACATACAACAGGCAGCAACCCAGCAGAGCGGTGCAGTCCCAGAATCTCCCGTCATTTACTGTGGGGTAAGTTCGTTTGATGGCTGCTGGCGAGGCTTCTTTACATGGACACGCATTGACCTCAGTATTTACCTTTGACTATTGTCACATATGTCTAGGTTTTCTTTTCTTATATACACCAGAACTGCAGCTTATGCAAGCCTTTCCCTTACCTACAATCATTTGATGTTACATATACCTGGGACGCCCCGGTCTCTGTCTGCTGCCAGTCTTATCTCTTTCAGAAACTCTTTTACCTCTGATCGCTTCCAGCGACCCATTGAACCATTCCATCTATGTGAATATTTATCTTTTTGCATCTAATCGGTAAGCCATTTTTTGCCCATTAATTTTGCTAATTTAGTTACCCCTTCCGCATCTCCCCCCTGTTCCTTTCCTTCCTTTCTTTCCCATTCCTCCTTTCCTCTTTTCTCCCTCCCTTTCCCCCCCCCCCTCCCCCCTCTCTGTTTCTCCCCCTTCTGCCCCCTTTCTTGTCTGTTTCCTTTTCCTCTTTTTCATATTTTTCTCATTTTCCCTCCCCCCTTTCCCTCCCCTCCCTTTCTCACAACTTTCTCATTCTCCTGTCTCTCTCCCCCCCCCCCCCTCTTTTTTTCCCCCCTTTCCTCTTATTTTTGCGGTCAATCACCCATCCTGCAAACTATGCACTATTCTCATCCTTTACTTACTAACCCATCAGCTCAAATTTTAACTATTAATTATGATTATGATACCTGATGTTTATATAGACTCCCCTTGGATTGGGCTGTCCTGGATCGCTGGTTTGTGCTGCCCTTCCATGTGAGACCTTAATCTTTGACAGGGCCCCTGCCATGCCTCGCCATTAGGGGTCGGCCTCTTTTCTCCTATCTTTTCCAATAAAGCGGCTACTTGCACTGTTTTCTACAGTATACCTATTAAATAACAATCTTATTTGTTTGTGATTTTGATATATGTCTTTTTCTCTGTCTATATGTATCTTTTATTAGAACCTCTAGCTCCTGATGAAGCGTTCCTTGTCAACGTGAAACATGTAGAGCAATTGGAGAATACACCACTTTGGAATACCAAACCTGCAGTGCCCCTTCAATTTTCAACTCTATAGGGGAAGTCTACCCTTTTTATTTACCTGGAATATATTGCGTTGTTATGATTATTATAATTACATAGGAGACTGCAGGATAGGACCCCCAATGGTGTTATTACAGATGTTGTATGTCTATATCTGATGTGTTTTTAAATGTCCATGTCTACCCCCCATGTTTTTTGTATGCTATGAATAAAATCCAATTTTTTTATATACCTTTTGTAGTCTATTACAATTGTGCCTTAAAAGTCCCATTTTTTAGTCCTTTGATGTTCTTAAAAACACTAACCATAAGTGAAAGAAAAGTTTTTGTGTCATCATTCATATTTTCTGAAAAATGGCCAAGAAATCATAAATTCTGCTAGGGTATGTAAACTTATCAGCACCACTCTATATGCCCACTATACTGCTATACCAAATGTGAATGTTCATCTGTATTGTAGACAAACTAGCAATCATACAACACAGTCTGCTCCACCATCAGGCTCTCCCTACATCCACACAAACCCACCATATAAAATATGTGCTCCTGCTGGGAGAAGATTTATATTCTGCACCATAGGAAGTTCTGGAGCCCATAAAAAATTCCAAATGCACATTACCATTAATTGTGCAAATCTGTTACCTTGCTGTCCGCATGGCTACCTGAGGGAATGCAACACTAATACACGTGCAAGACATCTTTTTTGGGGAACAAATCCTCTTTAAATTCAAAACATATTGCACGTTTAGTGAGCTTAATGCAATATTCAAGTGTACCTGTGCCAAGACTATGAACATTAAATATATACCGTATATAAAAATACTAAGAAAGCATGCCGCCAATGCTATATACAGTAGCTCACAAAAGTGAGTACACCCCTCACATGTTTGTAAATATTTGATTATATCCTTTCAGATGACAACACTGAAGAAATTACACTTTGCTACAATGTAAAGTAGTGAGTGTACAGCTTGTATAACAGTGTAAATTTGCTGTCCCCTCAAAATAACAGCACAGCCATTAATGTCTAAACTGCTGGCAACAAAAGTGAGTACACCCCTAAGTGAAAACCTCCAGATTGGGCCCAAAGTGCCCATCCACCGGAGCTGGTGGATGTTAGAGACCTTGCGCGCCTCCGCCTTCCGCTTGAGGATGCCCCACAGATGCTCAATAGGGTTTAGGTCTGGAGACATTCCTTGCCAGTTCATCACCTTTACCCTCAGCTTCTTTAGCAAGGCAGTGGTCGTCTTGGAGGTATGTTTGGGGTCATTATGTTGGAATACTGCCCTGCGGGAGGGGGATCATGCTCTGCTTCATTATGTCACAGTACATGTTGTTCCCTTAAACTGTAGCTCCCCAGTGCTGGCAGCCCTCATGCAGCCCCAGACCATGACACTCTCACCCCCATGCTTGACTGTAGGCAAGTGTCAGGGCTGGGCTCAGTCCTCCCTTCTCAGTGCTCAGCTGTCGGTTAATTGCCAGCACTCATCATTCCTCAGTGCCTCACCTGGTGACCATTTCCTGCACGTCAGCCAGCTCCTTCTGGCTATTTAAACTGCCTGGTTCATATCTCCCATGCCTTCGCCTTGGTAAACATATCTGAAGATTCTCTGCTGTGCTCCTATTAAAGACTTGCCTGGCTGACATCCCTTCTGGTTCCTTTTTAAACAGGGGGCCAGTTTTCTGTCCCTCAGACTGTTGGGGGGCCTGACTCCTCGCCATCACAGAGCCCTCCATCAGTCCCCCCCCCCCCCCCCAATCACAGACTCCTCTCTATCACAAAGCCCCCATCAGATTCCTCTCCATCACAGATCCCCCCATATCACAGACCCTCCATCCCAGAGCCCCCCTCTTGCAGAGCTCCCTCCTGAAAGACTAAAATGTTAACATTCCATTTAGAAGTGATTAAAAATGAGTGGGTGCTATCAGTGCTTGCATTTGCCTGCTGCTGCCTTAGGCCATCAATAACTATGTGAAAACCGTATGATGGTCTCTTGCTACTTAAAATAAAAATAAAAATAAAAATAAAATCAAACATACAGTACCCAGAAATCTGGCATCAATTGTTTCAGTAAGTCATTTCAGCAACATATGGCAGCTGTACCTTGTTTTTCTAGGAAACTCACAGCTATGGAATGTCTGTTGTAATCATTGCTACAAAAAGCTTTAAAGTTACAGGACAACACTGCTCTACATTAGTTTAATTGTAGCCAAAATTATAAATTAAACACAAAGAATAATGTCATTAAAACTTTACATTATAAAGAGCTCTGTATTATATTTCACACCTCAAAATGAAAAAACATGAGAGCTTTTAATAGTGCCTAAGCAGTACCCCAAAATATTGAAATTTTCCTGAAAAATAGCAGTGCACTTCCTGTGCTGAGACACTCCGGTGCAATCAGCCTCAGACTTGGTTCACACTGCCACAACTTGGGATCCGACATGTGAGACCCCAAGTCGCGTAATGTGAAATCCCATGTTAGTCAATGAGAGCTGTCTTAACCACTTAAAGACCAGGCCTCTTTTTCAGACTCGATGTTTACAAGTTAAAAACAAGTTTTTTTGCTAGAAAATGACTCAGAACCTCCAAACATAATACATTTTTTTTCTAACACCCTAGAGAATAAAATGGTGGTCATTGCAATACAGGGGGTCCCCGGGTTACGAACAAGATAGGGACTGTAGGTTTGTTCTTAAGTCGAATTTGTTTGTAAGTCGGCCGCGGCCACGACGGGCAGTTTTAGCGACCTGGCAGGCCACCGTACCGTACCAGGCCTGTGGATGGGCAGGCAGCATGACGAGGGGGGCCCGCAGCCAGGCCAGGAATGGAGGAACGGCTCAGTCAAGCAAGGAGAGGAAGATTCGGGCCGGCAGTGACGTCATTCGGGCCCCGTTCGTAAGTAGGAGCTGTTCGCAACTCGGATGTTCGTAAGTCGGGGACCCCCTGTACTTTTTGTCACACCGTATTTGCGCAGCGGTCTTACAAGTGCACTTTTTTTGGAAAAAATTCACTTTTTTGAATAAAAAAAAAAAAAAATAAGACAACAGTAAAGTTAGCCCAATTTTTTTTTATATTGTGAAAGATAATGTTACGCCGAGTAAATTGATACCCAACATGTCACGCTTCAAAATTGTGCCCGCTCGTGGAATGGCGTCAAATTTTACCCTTAAAAAATCTCCATAGGCGACGTTTAAAAAAATTCTACAGGTTGCAGGTTTTGAGTTATTATTGCTCTCGCTCCAACGATTGCGGCGATACCTCACATGTGTGGTCTGACCACCGTTTTCATATGCGGGCGCTACTCATGTATGCGTTCGCTTCTGCGCGGGAGCTCATCGGGATGGGGCGCTTTAAAAAAAAATTTTCACTGTTTAAAAAAAATAAAATAAAAATATTTGGTCACTTTTATTCCTATTACAAGGAATGTAAACATCCCTTGTAATAGAAAAAAGCATGACAGGTCCTCTTAAATATGAGATCTGGGGTCAAAAAGTCCTCAGATCTCATATTTGGACTTAAATGCAATAAAAAAAATAAAAAAAAGTCATTTTGAAAAAATGGCCCTTTAAGACGCATGGGCGGAAGTGACATTATGACGTCGCTTCCGCCCTGCTATGGTATGGTGACGGGTGGGGGCCATCTTCCCCTCACTCGTCTCCATACCCAGCCACGTCTCTATACCCAGCCACGGGTAGGCCCCTCTCCTGCCGCCGATAACCGTGATCTTGCGGCGAAACCGCCGCAGAGACCCCCATTATCGTAAAAAGAACCGCTGGCCGAAAAGATGGATACCTTCGTTGTGGCAGCAGCTGCTGCCATTACCGAGATATCCATCTTTAAAGTGCCGACGTATATGTACAGGACCCGGTAATTGTTAATTAGCACTACTGAATTTGCTCCAACTCCAATTCACTCCTAGAAAAGGTTCCTGCACTACTTCAAGCCGACTATTAGATTTGGGCCCATAGACTTTAATGGAAGTCGCCTCCAAGTCAGATCCTCATCTATATTGATGCGATTTGGATCCGACATAACAGGAAGATTACCCAGGCATTCCCTGAAAGTCGCATCAAGTCATACTCAAGTCGCTAGAAAATCATTGGCAAGCCGCCTGGCATAGTTGCGACTTTCAGGTCGCGTCAGTGTGTACCGAGCCTCATAGCTACATATTTGCAGTGCGAGTTCATCTAAGGCACTGCTGTTGGTTTCCTATCACATCCCTTCCCAGGTCAGAATGGCAATATGCCTTGTTTATATTGGCAGATCCCTGTTCTGTGTAGTTTACCGACGATCGGAGGGTGCCGGAGGACATGGAATTATCACAGCAGAAGCGGCCCGCCAGCAAAGCCTGTGTGTACCCCCTGCAGGCGGAGGGGCAGGATCACATACATACGTGTGTGTGTGTGTAATATATATATATATATATATATATATATATATATATATATATATATATATATATATATATATATACACACACACATACAGTGGCTTGCGAAAGTATTCGGCCCCTTTGAACTTTTCAACCTTTTGCCACATTTCAGGCTTCAAACATAAAGATATAACATTTTTATTTTTTGTGAAGAATCACCAACAAGTGGGACACAATTGTGAAGTGGAACAAAATCTTTTGGATTTTTGAAACTTTTTTAACTAATAAAAAAATGAAAAGTGGGGCATGCAAAATTATTCGGCCCCCTTGCGTTAATACTTTGTAGAGCCACCTTTTGCTGCGATTACAGCTGCAAGTCGCTTGGGGTATGTCTCTATCAGTTTTGCACATCGAGAGACTGAAATTCTTGCCCATTGTTCCTTGCAAAACAGCTCGAGCTCAGTGAGGTTGGATGGAGAGCGTTTGTGAACAGCAGTTTTCAGCTCTTTCCACAGATTCTCGATTGGATTCAGGTCTGGACTTTGACTTGGCGATTCTAACACCTGGATACGTTTATTTGTGAACCATTCCTTTGTAGATTTTGCTGTATGTTTGGGATCATTGTCTTGTTGGAAGATAAATCTCCGTCCCAGTTTCAGGTCTTTTGCAGACTCCAACAGGTTTTCATCCAGAATGGTCCTGTATTTGGCTGCATCCATCTTCCCCTCAATTTTAACCATCTTCCCTGTCCCTGCTGAAGAAAAGCAGGCCCAAACCATGATGCTGCCACCACCATGTTTCACGGTGGGGATGGTGTGTTGAGTGGGATGAGCTGTGTTGCTTTTACGCCAAACATATCGTTTTGCATTGTGGCCAAAAAGTTGGATTTTGGTTTCATCGGACCAGAGCACCTTCTTCCACATGTTTGGTGTGTCTCCCAGGTGGCTTGTGGCAAACTTTAGACGAGACTTTTTATGGATATCTTTGAGAAATGTCTTTCTTCTTGCCACTCTTCCATAAAGGCCAGATTTGTGCAGTGTACGACTGATTGTTGTCCTATGGACAGACTCTCCCACCTCAGCTGTAGTTCTCTGCAGTTCATCCAGAGTGATCATGGGCCTCTTGGCTGCATCTCTGATCAGTCTTCTCCTTGTCTGAGCTGAAAGTTTAGAGGGACAGCCAGGTCTTGGTAGATTTGCAGTGGTCTGATACTCCTTCCATTTCAAAATGATCGCTTGCACAGTGCTCCTTGGGATGTTTAAAGCTTGGGAAATCTTTTTGTATCCAAATCCGGCTTTAAACTTCTCCACAACAGTATTACGGACCTGCCTGGTGTGTTCCTTGGTCTTCATGATGCTCTCTGCGCTTTCAACAGAACCCTGAGACTATCACAGAGCAGGTGCATTTATACAGAGACTTGATTACACACAGGTGGATTCTATTTATCACCATCAGTCATTTAGGACAACATTGGATCATTCAGAGATCCTCGCTGAACTTCTGGAGTGAGTTTTCTGCACTGAAAGTAAAGGGGCCGAATAATTTTGCACGCACCACTTTTCAGTTTTTTAATTGCTAAAAAAGTTTAAAATATCCAGTAGATTTCGTTCCACTTCACAATTGTGTCCCACTTGTTGGTGATTCTTCACAAAAAATTAAAATTTTATATCTTTATGTTTGAAGCCTGAAATGTGGCAAAAGGTTGAAAAGTTCAAGGGGGCCGAATACTTTCGCAAGCCACTGTGTGTATATATATATATATATATATATATATATATATATATATATATATATATATATATATATATATATATATATATATATATATAAATACGGTGTGTATAATCAGCGTATAACACGCACTTTTCCCCCCTTAAAATCAGGGGAAAATCGCGGGTGCGTGTTATACGCCGATCCCCCGCTGACTGAGTGTGGAGTGAGCCACGGCCGCCGATATACATAGATAGCCGAGTGTACTCGGCTAGCTCGGCTCACAGTCACGCCCAGTCCCGCCCTATGATGGACATAGGGACTGGGCGTGACTGTGAGCGGAGCTAGCCGAACCTAGCCGAGGCTATCTGTGTATATGGGCGGCGCTCGGCTCCGCTCATAGTCACGCCCATCCCAGGAGGGACAACGAGAGGAGTCGAAAGCGGCCGAGAGCCGCCGAAATGCACAGGTCCTGCTCCGTGTACTCGGCGGCGCCATTTTCAAACTGCAGTGACACTGACATGTCACTGCAGTTTAACTGCAGCCTGGGCAAGGCTGTAAATGGACACTGACAAAGCTGCAGATGGGCACTAACAAGGCTGCAGATGGGCACTGACAAGGCTGCAAAGATGGGCATTTAATGTAAGTTTTTTTCCTTAAAATTCCCTCCTAAACTTGGGGTGCGTGTTATACGCCGATAAATACGGTATAATTATATTTATATATATATATATATATATATATATATATATATATATATATATATATATATATATATATATATATATATATATATATATATACACACACACACTATAGGGTGGTCAGTAAGTGGTTAATCTACTTTAAAAGTACATAATGTTTTATTACACACCTGTTCAGCTATTCTCTCAAAGCTGTAGAGGCGGACTAGTCCGGCACTGTGCATTACAATCAGCATCCCATTAGAAATCATGGCATCAGCTACATTCGAGCCAAAGACCTGTGAGGAAAAAAAAAAAATTAACAATAAAACCGTTTATTTCACAGTTTATTAAATGCAAAATATTAACAATAGCTTACAAAGCCATTCACAACTCAGCCCCCAGGTACATCACTAACCTGGTCTCAAGATACCAACCAAATTATTCTCTTCGTTCTTCCCAAGACCTCCTTGCTTTCTAGCTTCCTCTTCACCACCTCCCATGCTCGCCTTCAAGACTTCCCCTGAGCCTTTCCCATCCGATGGAACTCCCTAGCCCAGTCTGTCCTACTATCTCCTACTCTGTCTACTTTTAGGCGATCCCTGAAAACTTTTCTTTTCAGGGAAGCCTATCCTGCCCCCACCTAACAAATACTTTTATTTTCTCCATCAGCTCAACCCCCACAGTTATTACCGTTTGTCTCACTTGACCCTTCCTTTTAGATTGTAAGCTCTAATGAGCAGGGCTCTGATTCCTCCTGTATTGAATTGTATTGTAAATGTATTGTTTGCCCTAACATTGTAAAGCGCTGTGCAAACTGTTGGCGCTATAGAGATCCTGTATAATAATTTCACAAAATGGTCATTGCATAAAAAAAAAAAATAAATAAAATAATTGAAATTATGCCAACGGCGCCGATTAAAGAAAATAGACAGTATTCAGAATCGCCAATTTTAAAGTCTAAAAGACCCCGATCCCTCCATAAAGTGTACCTGTCACCACCTATTCCTGTCACAAGGGATGTTTACATTCCTCATGAAAGCAATAAAAAAGTGATCAGATTTTTTATTCATTTTAAAAAGGGACAACCTAAAAAAAAGGAATAAGAAAAATTTTTTTTTTAAAGCACCCCCCCCCCCCATTTCTGCGTGTTTGCGCAGCAAAGAAAACGCATACGTAAGTTGCACCCGCAAATGTAAACGGTGCTTAAATCACACGTGAGGTATCACCGCAATGGTCAGAGTGAGAACAATAATTCTAGCAAAATACCTCCTCTGTAACTCTAACCTGGTAACCGTTCATTTTTTTTTAAAGCGGCCTCTATGGAGAATTTTAGGTACCGTAGTTTGTCGCCATTCCACGAGTGTGCGCAATTTCAAAGCATGACATGTTAGGTATCTATTTACTCGGCGTAACATCATCTTTCACATTATACAAAAAAATTGGGTTAATTTAACTGTTCATTTTTTTATTTTATATTTATAAAAGTGTATTTTTTCCCCAAAAATTGCATTTGAAAGACCGCTGTGCAAATACCGTGTGACATAAAATATTGCAACGATCACCATTTTATTCTCTAGGGTCTTTGCTAAAAAACATATATAATGTTTGGGGGTTCTAAGTAATTTTCTAGCAAAAAAATACTGATTTTATTTTGTAAGCAACAAAATGTCAGAAAAAGGCTTAGGCATGAAAGGGTTAAAATATTTTTCCTTAGTAGCCTGCACCTAATGATGGTTGGATAAGAAGGCCATCTAATCTTTTGGGGGCTCCTCGGCCTGCAGGTAGCTCCCTGTTAGGGGATGACTGATCATACTGGATCATGTGGCTCTGCTGACCAATACCAGTCTATGGACAACTCCATCCAATAATTATATATCAATTTTGCATAGGTACTAGAAAAAGGGAAGGGTTAAAGTTAAAAAAAAAAGAGAAGTATGGGGTTTTTTTGATTCATACTTACCTAGATGGATGGAGCATCAGACCGATGCTGCAGCTGTCCCCCCCCCCGCTGTCTCTGATGGCTCGGTTCTCACAGATCCCTGAGAAGAAAGTTGCTGACTGTCGGTCAGCGTCTCTCCTTTCTGATCCTCCACGCTCACTGGAGCGCTGAACTGTGGCGGGGCGGGAAGAGGCTGTCTCTGCGGTTCGCTGAGACTGACATCAATCAAGGCAGCTGGCGGATCCAGACTTGAAAGTCGGGATGACTCGCTGCCTCGACTGATGGCAGTGACATCAGCGGAGAGCGAACTTCAGACCGCTTCCTGCTGAAAATGGGTCAACAGGAGTGCAAAATGAATTGCACTTCTGTGACCCATAGGAGAAGCCCAGCCTAAAAAGCTCAGGCAGGACTTCTCCTTTAAGCTCCAGGAAAGTTAAAGTGTTTGTTAACCAAAAAATAAATAAATTGATCCTGTTTTTTTAAAGCATGTTATACAGCACAGTGCTTGTCCTGAGTCATTTGGCCCCCGCAACACCTAAAAAACCTGTCAGTTTTTGCCCTCCCCTATGTAAACCGACCACGGTTTATCATGGCTGCAGAGCCTTGACACCGGACACCGTGGTCAGTTTACTTGCTTCTGTCATCCGCTGCCCTGTTCTCTGTCTCTTCTCTGCTCCTGTGTCCCCCCCCCCCTCCCTGCCTGTCAGCTTGTGACAGTAACACCCCCCCCCCCCATCCTGCTGCTTGCATAACACCAACTTGTATACACCATCAGCACTGCCTCTTATTGTAGTGTCCCCCTCTGTGTGCGATTTATAAAAATAAATGCTGTGAATACCTAATTTCAGAGCCGAGATCCCGAACACATGACCTGCCGGCTCTCTCCTCTTGACTGACGTCAGCGGGGGAATCTCTGCCCCTCCCACTGCATCTGTCAGAGGAAGAAAGGAGAAATCCAGCCGCTCATGCAATCGTGATCTCGGCTCTGAAATTAGGTATTTACAGGCATTTTGTGTATAAATCACACACAGAGGGGTATACTACAATAGGAAACAGCGCCAATGGTGCATACATGTTAGGAGTGGCTTAACAACCACTTTAAAGTAGAACAAAACATTTTTCATTTTGGATGGCATAAGGGAAGGATAAAACCCCTGCCAGTTTCTCTTTGCCATCTTTGTCCCATTGGGGAGATTTCCCTTCAAAGACAAACAGGAAGTGAGCGTAAATCCCTCCACTGGAGGATTTCCCCTCTATTTCTGTTCTGGTGACAGCCCAAAATGTTGGGTTTGATTTCATTTTCTTTGATAACAGTCAACAGGACATATAGAGAGGGTGAATCTCCTTACCAGGAAAACATACGCAATAGAAACCTGATAGTTGTTTTAATCCCTCTCCACTTTATCCAAAACTAATAACGTTTAGTTATACTTTAGGAATTATCCCTTGCAGTGGGTTGCGTATGCACTGCAAGGGTTACCTGCACATTTAGTTTAGGGAAGAGCTTTTGCACTTAAAGGAGTTGTGAAGGCAGAAGGTTTTTTTATCTTCATGCATTCTATGCATGAAGATAAAAAGCCGCCTGTATGTAGCAGCCTCCCCAGCACCCATTAATTACTTACCTGAGCCCCATCTCTCTCCACAAGTCTCTCCTCCTGATTGGCCGAGACATAGCAGGGGTGCCATTGGCTCCCCAGGCTGTCAAAGTCAGTTAGCCAATCAGAGGAGCGAGGAGGTGAGGCCGGGTCAGGGCTCCATGTCTGAATGGATACGGGTCAGGGAATCTGTCTCTCGGCTCGGGTGCCCCCATAGCAAGCTGCTTCCTGTGGGGGCACTCGACAAGAGGGAGGAGCCAGGAGCAAGGAGGGACCCAAGAAGAGGAGGATCCAGGCTTCTCTATGCACAAAGTATAACGTTTGTTTTTTTTTTTTAATGGGACTTTACAATCACTTTAACTTACCCGATCCTCCGCTCCCTCAGCAGACGGCGCTCCCCCATGCTCTGGTGATGGACTGTCCCTCACAGTCATCACATCCAATGCAAGGCTATGTGCTTGCATTGGTCTGGATGAGGTCAGGACCTTAGACCGCTGGAACATGGGGGAGAAGATGCTAAAGGGACTAGTGGAGTGGGACATTTGGTAAGTAAATCTTCTTTTCCATGTCCCCTAGAACTAAATGAGCAATTAATCACTGCAGTGAGGGCACAGCCTCACAGCAAGGGATACTTATTAGGTTTCTTGGAGTCAGAAAGAAAATCTGGTTACCCTGCACGTCATGGAGTTCAACTGCAAAGTCATTTATTTACTCTACTAGCTGTTTCAATCTCTGTGTGTACAGGTGTGATGTTCTACATATGCATTTGTAGAGCAAGGGTACCTTTAGAAGCTTTGGGCCTGTGACTATAGGCAGCAAAAAAAAAAGAAGTGACTTTTTGATGTTTAGATAAGGGCCACACATTTGTTACTATCATTGACGAAATTTAAAGACAGTCACCTGAGGAAAGTTCATTTGGGCAAGAACCAGTAGAGAAAAAAAAAAAAAAAAAAATAAATAAATAAATAAATAAAAAGGATGTTCTGTGTAAACGAGAGGAGCTGATCTGAGCATCAAAAGTTATCTGTCTTTAGGATTAGCCAATCAGCCACTTTCTTACATAAAGTAACATGCAATTTAGGTTTTAACGACAATATAAAAAAAAATTACTAAGGGTCCTTTCACACTGGGGCGGGCGTCGGCGGTAAAGCTGCTAGCAGGGCGGTTTTACCCCCCGCTAGCGGCCGAGAAATGGTTAAAAACCACCGCAAAGCGCCTCTGCCGGCGGTATAGCCGCTCCTTCATTGATTTCCTTCACCGCTCCGAAGATGCTGCTAGCAGGACTTTTTTTACCGTCCTGCCAGCGCATCGCTCCAGTGTGAAAGCCTCGGGGCTTTCACACTGGAATGAAAGCAGCGGCACTTTCGGGTCGGTTTGCAGGCGCTATTATTAGCGCAATAGCGCCTGCAAACCGCCCCAGTGTGAAAGGACCCCAAGCATTAATGCTATATGCACACACACACACACTTCCTACACAAAGTATACATTTATATTTCCTCTGCAAGATTATGGCTTAACATGCCCTATACTCTTGTTTTTTCCCCTATAGACATTCAACATTTTTAATACAATTAGGATTGCTAGCTAAAACACTAACAAAATGCTAGAATCATAGTTGACAGATGAAGAAAAATCAACAGATTTGAAACCTGCCCTCTAGTGGTCATCTTCATGAAACACAAAAACTACTGCAAAATAAAAATGACAAACCCACAAAATGACATATTACAGACATAGTTGAGGCAGCCATTTTGCATAAAAGAAAACCACAAAAATTCCGCAGTAATTCAGTGGAAATTGTTCTGAGGTTCAAGACATTTTATGTGTGTTTGTAATCTAGATCAGTGTTTCTCAACTCCAGTCCTCAAGGCGCCCCAACAGGTCATGTTTTCAGGCTTACCATTATTTTGCACAGGTGATTTGATCAGTTTCACTGCCTTAGTAATTACCACAGCTGTTTCATCTGAGGGAAATCCTGAAAACGTGACCTGTTGGGGCGCCTGAGGACTCGAGTTGAGAAACACTGATCTAGATATATATATATATATATATATATATATATATATATATATATATCTCTAAGGCGGACCTGAACTAACGCTCCATACAGGTCTATGGAGCGACGGATGTCAGCGGTGACATGTCCGCTGACATCCGACCCGCTTCGATCCGCTAAAGTGTGTCGGTTGGAAACCCTACTTTTCCATCTGTCTGGCGGATCGGATGAAAAACGGACTCTGCGGTCCGTCTTCATCCGATCCCCCATAGAGGAGATCGGTGCTCTGACAGGTCCGTCCCTGCACAGTGTGCAGACAGACCTGTCGTCTGCCTGCTCAGCAGGGATCGACGGAGCGATCCCTGCTGAGCAAGGTGGAGCCCGGACACGTCCATGTGAAAGGGCCCAAAGGGTACATGCAATGTTAAGAGATCTTGATAGAAATTGGTATTGGTTACTACAACATGGGTTACTTTTGTGGAAAGTGGTCTCATGGTTCTCTGCGAGAGTCCTTCCAGCGGCAGTCGTGTGCGGAAGGCGCTCGGGGGATCTGCTAGAGCAATCAAAAATGACAGACGTAGTGGAAGTTTCTCCGTATGGTGATGTGATGGGGTGCATTCCTGCTGGTGCGGTCCAAGGTGCGGCTGAGCAGTGGTTGGTACATGGCGCATGTACTGTCTCAAACACTAGGCCTCATGTGAAGGAAGGGCCCGGAACAGACGTGGCAGTAGTGGCAATTATACCCATCACCCACAAAGAGGTAAAAGTTGAGGTACCCAGAGACACTGACAGAAAATAACAGTGTTGGTACTGGTAACAGGGAAATCGATTAACTGATGTTGCACCTTGTTGCAAATGAGGTATTGGTTGCCAAGAGTAACCCCAAAAGGGTTAATGAATCCAAAAAGGTACATCAAGAGTGGTTGAAGTTGATACAAATGAGAAACAAAAGGGGTTTGCGGTTAAGCACAGGAGGTTCCCTACAGCATCAATAAGTTGGGAAAAGGTGGCAGGAAAGCCAAAATACACCAAGAAAACGAAGGTATTCTTAAGACCCTACAATGGAAGGTTGGTAGGAGGACCTTGTTAAGGTCTCAAAAGTGCTTGTGGAAGCATGTCAGGAAGAAGAGGAGTTAGGAGCAGAGTTCCCCTTTAATGGTGCCAGAGTTAGAAGCTTGTGTCTCCTGCCCTCCGGTTGGAAACAAAGGGGGAAGTATGCGACAGAGAGAGGCTCTGTCCCTATAAATTTATAGGAAAAGGTGACCCAGGAGTCTCATTAAGGGTTAATGCAAGGTTCAGAACCAGCATCTCTCCAGATTCTGTAGTTCTGAATCAGAACATTCAATCCTGGGTCCAGGTTTTGCTAGAGGCCTGCAACCTGGCTCACTACACAGGCGTGCAGGGTCATTATATAGTCAGGTCTGAGAATTGCTCAAAGCTCTCATTTTGGAGACAGCAGGTCTCACCCGGGGTCAGGGGGCCCCCAGCCAGAAGCCACGAGACAGAGGTCTCATCGAGGAGTCAGAGGGCCCACCCAGAAGCCACGAGACAGAGATCTCATTGAGGTGTCAGAGGGCCCACCCAGAAGCCATGAGACAGCATGTCTTGGTCCCAGGTGTTAGGTCAGCTCCTATCAGGGGTGCCAGGAGAACCCCAATCCTTAGGCCAGAGGTGGGCAACGCAGCAGGGCACTGCGAGAGAAGGCTGGAGAGCCAAGTGTTCTGAGAGAGCTGAATGACACAGTCAAAGGACTGGTAAAAGGAGCAGCCGTGTGTGAGCCAGGTGGCTTGGTAGCTTGGTAGCCTGCGTGGTGGCTTGGTAGCCTGCGTGGGCAACCAATGTTTAAGTGAACTTTCCCTTTTTCCAAAAAAGTGGGCTGCCACGCCCTAAAACTACAGTTTGGACTGGTGCAGCTCATTGTAAATGATTTGTACTCATTGTACTTAAGTTTAATTCCCCAATCTCACAACACACACACAGTATAACACAGTATAGTGAGTGTACAGCTTGTGTAACAGTGTAAATTTGCTGTCCCCTCAAAATAATTCAACACACAGCCATTAATGTCTAAACCGCTGGCAACAAAAGTGAGTACACCCCTAAGTTAAAATGTCCAAATTGGGCCCAAAGTGTCAAATTTTGTGTGGCCACCATTATTTTCCAGCACTGCCTTAACCCTCTTGGGCATGGAGTTCACCAGAGCTTCACAGGTTGCCACTGGAGTCCTCTTCCACTCCTCCATGATGACATCACAGAGCTGGTGGATGTTAGAGACCTTGCGCTCCTCCACCTTCCGTTTGAGGATGCCCCACAGATGCTCAATAGGGTTTAGGTCTGGAGACATGCTTGGCCAGTCGATCACCTTTACCCTCAGCTTCTTTAGCAAGGCAGTGGTCATCTTGGAGGTGTGTTTGGGGTCGTTATGTTGGAATACTGCCCTGTAGCCCAGTCCCTGAAGGGAGGGGGGGGGAATCATGCTTTGCTTCAGTATGTCACAGTACATGTTGCCATTCATGGTTCCCTCAATGAACTGTAGCTCCCCAGTGCCGGCAGCACTCATGCAGCCCCAGACCATGACACTCCGACCACCATGCTTGACTATAGGCAAGACACACTTGTCTTTGTACTCCTCACCTGGTTGCCGCCACACACGCTTGACACCATCTGAACCAAATAAGTTTATCTTGGTCTCATCAGACTACCAGACATGGTTCCAGTAATCCATGTCCTTAGTCTGCTTGTCTTCAGCAAACTGTTTGCGGGCATCTTGTGCATCATCTTTAGAAGAGGCTTCCTTCTGGGATGACAGCCATGCAGACCAATTTGATTCAGTGTGCGAAGTATGATCTGAGCACTGACAGGCTGAACCCCCACCTCTTCAACCTTGGCAGCAATGCTGGCAGCACTTATACGTCTATTTCCCAAAACAACCTCTGGATATGACGCTGATCACATGCACTCAAGGCCTGTTCTGAGTGGAACCTGTCTTGTTAAACAGCTGTATGGTCTTGGCCACCGTGCTGCAGCTCAGTTACAGGGTCTTGCCAATCTTCTTATAGCCTAGGGCAGTGATGGCGAACCTTGGCACCCCAGATGTTTTGGAACTACATTTCCCATGATGCTCAACTACACTGCAGAGTGCATGAGCATAATGGCAAATGTAGTTCCAAAACATCTGGGGTGCCAGGGTTCGGCATCACTGGCCTAGGGCATCTTTATGTAGAGCAACAATTCCTTTGTTCAGATCCTCAGAGTTCTTTGCCATGAGGTGCCATGTTGAACTTCCAGTGACCAGTATGAGTGAGAGCGATAACACCAAATTTAACACACCTGCTCCCCATTCACACCTGAGACCTTGTAACACTAAGGAGTCACATGACACCAGGGAGGGAAATGGCTAATTGGGCCCAATTTGAACATTTTCACTTAGGGGTGTACTCACTTTTGTTGCCAGCAGTTTAGACATTGATGGCTGTGTGTTGAGTTTGATTTGAGGGGACAGCAAATTTATACTGTTATACAAGCTGTACACTCACTACTTTACATTGTAGCAAAGTGTCATTTCAGTGTTGTCACATGAAAAGATAATAAAATATTTACAAAAATGTGAGGGTGTACTCACTTTTGTGAGATACTGTGTGTGTGTGTGTGTGTATTAAAAAAAAAAAAATTAGAGTTACGTACCGGTAACGTCTTTTCCAGTAGTCTTTCAGGACAGCCACCATGAGAGATAGTCTCCTCCTCTTCCTCTTAGGAAACACTGCGCCAGCCCATAAATTCTCACTTCCCCCTGCCAGACCTCAGTATATTCCGAGATTACCTCCGGTCAGCTGGGGAGACACAAGAACACATTAATAACATACTATTCCATATCATTATCATGCTGCGTTCTGGTCTTTTGTAAGACCCCCCAAAAATTTCGGGTGGGTAACTAGGGCGGTCCTGAAAGACTACTGGAAAAGACGTTACGTTACCGGTACGTAACTCTAATTTTCCCCTTTCGTCTTTCAGGACAGCCACCATGAGAGGATAAACGAGCACTTACCAGTTTAGGGTGGGACTACAGCTTGCAATACCTTTCGCCCAAAGGCTTGCTCACTAGCCGACACCAGGTCCACTCTGTAGTGCTTTACAAAAGTGGAGTAGCTGGACCATGTTGCAGCCCTGCATATTTGCTCTGGCGTTGCTCCAGCCCTTTCTGCCTGCGAAGCTGCCATAGCTCTAGTAGAGTGTGCTCTTATACCCATTGGGATTTCTTTCCCTGCCAATGTATAGGCCTGGCCAATGGCTACTCTGAGCCATCTGGCAATAGTGCGTCGAGACGCTTTGCATCCCTTTCTGGCCCCAGAAAACAAAACAAATAAAGAGTCTGACTTTCTAAACATCTTGGTCAGCTCTAGGTATCTAAGGATACATCTCCTTACATCCAAAGAATGAAATTTTAATTCCCTTTCCCCCGAGGGGTTGGGACAAAATGAGGGTAAAATTACCTCCTGACTTCTGTGGAAACCAGAAGCAACCTTAGGTAAAAATGCTGGATCGGTCTTAAAGATGATCCGATCTGGAAAAATAACGCAAAAGGGAGGTCTAACAGATAAGGCCTCAATCTCGCTGACTCTCCTGGCAGTTGTCACTGCTACCAAAAAAACTGTTTTTAACGTAAGATCCTTTAGTAGACATTCCTCTAAAGGTTCAAAGGGGATTCCCGTCAGGCCCTGCAAAACTAACGATAGGTCCCACTTGGGAAAGGGAGGACCTTGAACCGGTCTTTGTCTAGACAGAGCCTTAAAGAATCTGACCACCCAGGGGTTGGTGGCCAGATGTTTCTCTAAATAAGCACTGAGTGCTGACACCTGACCCTTAAGGGTACTTATGGATAAACCCCTGTCTGCCCCGCACTGAAGGAATTCCAACACAGCTGTGGGACTATGTACCGCAAAGGAGCCTTCTGCACACCATTTATTGAAACGTACCCAGATCTTTTTATATATCTGGCGTGTTTCCTTCTTCCTGCTATTGAGGAGGGTGGAGATTAATTTCTCAGAAAAACCCCTAGCTCTCAGCATACCCTCCTCAGTAGCCAGGCCGCTAACTGCCATTGGTGAACCTGTGGACAGAGGACTGGGCCCTGTGAGAGGAGATCCTCTCGAGGTGGCAGGAATAAGGGAGGTTCGACCGCTAGCTGCTTGAGTACTGAGAACCAAGCCCTCTTTGGCCAATGTGGTGCTACCAGAATCAGGGACGTGTTTTCCATCTGAAACTTCCTGAGAACTGCTGGTAATAACGCTGGGGGCGGGAAGGCATAGCAGATTCTGAAATGCCAGTCCTGGATCAATGCGTCGACCCCTCGCGCTCCCTCCCCTCTGTTTAGGGAGAAAAAACAAGGGGCTTTCGCGTTGCTTCTTGACGCGAACAGATCTACCTCTGGAGGACCCCACTTCTCTGAGATGAGACTGAAAACCTCCTGGTTGAGGATCCAGTCGCCCTCTCTCAGCTTGGTTCGGCTGAGAAAGTCTGCTTTCACATTCTTTTCTCCTCTCAGGTAGACTGCTGAAAGTGAGAGAGTGTGAGTCTCGGCCCAGCTCAGAATGTCTGATGCCAATGCCAACAGTACTCCGCTCCTTGTGCCTCCCTGCTTGTTCACATAGGCTACGGCGGACGAGTTGTCCGACTGCACCTGAACATGGTGGCCCTGTAGCTCCTTTTTGAAGAACCTGAGTGCTAGCCCGATTGCCTTCAGCTCCTTCCAATTGGACGACCTTCTGAGTTCGTCTCCCTCCCAGGTGTCCTGTGCTACAAGGGAACCCAGATGCGCCCCCCAACCTCTGCCGCTTGCGTCTGTGGTTACCACCTGAGAGACTGGGATGAACCACAGACGACCCTGCGACAAGTTTGAGACCCTCCTCCACCACCAGAGGGATCTCTTTACTTGGGATGGGACCTGAACCAAGGCATCCAGATTTCTCTGGCTGTGATCCCACACCCTTAGGACAAAGGACTGTAAGGGACGAAAGTGCAGACCTGCCCATTGCACTGCTGGGAGGGTCGCGGTCAAAAGACCCAGGGCCGACATCAGAACTCTTATGGAGACCCGACTGCTCCCTCCCCTCTGTTCTGCACTGGAGACCAGCCACTGCCCTGTCCAGCTTTAGTATTTTTTCTGTTGGAAGAAACACTCTCAGTAGTGTTGAGTCCAACTGGTACCCCAAGTAGGTAATGCGCTGGGAGGGAATCAAACTGGATTTCTCCAAGTTCATTAGCCACCCTAGACCTGTAAGAACTCTTTTTGTAAGTTCTAGATCCCTGACTAACTGCAGTGGACACGCTGCAAACAGGAGCAGGTCGACCAGGTATGCTATCACTGATACTCCCTGGAGCCGAAGAAAGGCCATCACCTCCGCCAAGACCTTGGTGAAGATGCGGGGCGAGGAGGATAGCCCGAAAGGCAGCGCCTGAAACTGTAGATGTACCTTTGTTCCACCTAGATCTACCGCTAGCCGGAGAAACCTCTGTGAGGCTTCTGCTATGGGAACGTGTAGATACGCGTCCTTTAGGTCCAGGGATACCATAAAGCAGTTGCGGGGCAACAGTGTTCTCACCGTGAAAATTGTTTCCATACGGAATCTCCTGTATGTCACTGACTTGTTCAGGGGCTTTAGATTCAGAATTAGTCTGAATTTCCCTGTGGGTTTCTTCACTACGAAGATGTGTGAATAAAACCCCTCTCCCTCCTCGGCTTTTGGAACTCTTAGAACCACATTCTGATCTACCAGATCTCTTAATGCTTCCAACAGAGCCTCGGCTTTTGCCGTACACCTGGGTAGGTGCGTGACCAAAAATCTCCGAGGAGGAAGATTTGTGAAATCGATATGGTACCCCTTTCTTATAATCCCTAGGATAAAGCGATTGGGGGATATTGCTTCCCACTGTGGGAGGAAGGCCCCCAATCTTCCCCCCACCATGGTTGGGGAGTCATTGACTTTTACGGGGCTGTTCAGGAGGGCGAAAAATCGCCCCTCCTCTGCCCTTGCCTTTCTGACCCCAGAGCTTCCTTTGCCCTTCCGGCTTTGGAGTCTCTTTACGCTTTTGCGGACGAAACCCCTTCTTTGTAGGTGCAGGGGTTTTCCGCTTAACCGGGAAGGATTTCTTCCTGTCTGCTGTGCGGTCTAAGACAGTCTCTAAGCCTGGGCCGAAGAGAAGGTCTCCCGTTAACGGTATGCCGCACAATTTGACTTTAGAGGCGCTATCGCCCGGCCAGGTTTTTAGCCAGAGGGCTCTCCTGGCCGAATTGGCCAGAGCCGCTGATCTGGCCGTCATACGTACTGACTCTGCCGAGGCATCAGCTATGTAGGCGATACCCCGCAGAATCGTAGGGAAAGAAGACAGAATGGTTTCTTTTGCCGTTCCAGCCTCAATATGCTCTTGAATCTTAGAGAGCCAGTGCTCCAGATTGCGAGCCACTACTGTGACAGCCAACTCAGGTTTCAAGTTACCAATTGTTGAATCCCACGTCTTTTTAAGGAGAGAGTCTATTCTCTTATCCATGACATCCACCAGGGCCCCCATGTCCTCAAATGCCAGGTCAGTGTGTCTGGAAACCTGGGAGAAAGCAGCATCTAACTTGGGATTTTTATTCCAGATAGATGTAGGATCATCCGAAAATGGAAATCTCCTTTTTAAGGATCTAGAAAAAAAGGGTTTCCTTTCGGGATCCTGCCACTCCTTTTTGATAGTTTCAACCAGTACTTCATGAACTGGAAAAACCTTTCTCTTTTGTTCCCCCAAGCCTCTGTACATCTGGTCATGAAGGGTCAGGGGTTTCCTGTCCTCCTGAATACCGAGGGTTGTATAAATAGCCCCTAAGAGGTCCTCTACCTCCTCTAGGGATAATTTATATCTGGAGGATCTCTTGGACTCCCCGTCCTGGTCCTCCCCCTCTGAACCATCCTGGGAATCGGAGGAGGAACTGTCTGGCTGTCTTAGTTCCACTCCGGAAGGCCCTGGAGCTTCCTCTGCCCTAACTGAAGTTGCAGGTTGGGCAGGAGCAGAGCCCTGCGCCTGAGGCGGGGTTGTATCCTGGGGAGCTGGACTAATGGGAGGTTGAAACCTTTCAAATAAGGCCTTAAATGAAGAAAAGGTGGACGAGAGCTCCTTTACTGAGGCTGCAAGTCCTGACTCCTGTTCAGAGTCCCTCTCCTTAACAAGGGAGTCTATGCACTCCCTACACAAGACCTTTGTCCATGCCTCCCCTAATGTGTCCCTGCAAGAGGCACACATCCTCTTAGAGCTATGGGTAGACTTAGATTTTTCTGTAGCTTTCTGAAATACAAGAAAGAAAAAAACAAAAATTTTGTCACTTTTTTTTTTTTTTTTTTTTTTTTTTTTTAAAAAACAAGGATACAACCCTGGGAGTGCACTAGACCCTCCTTAATCTATGGGGATCTGAGCCTCCCTCCCCTGACCACCCAGGGGATCTGCCCCCCCATGACAGGAACCATACATGGAGGGACAATCCTAGGTAAGGAGTACTTTTCCCCAAGGCACTCTTACCTTAGGAAGGCTGGAGGTAGTGTCCGTTGGTTGAGCATCCGCTTCCGACATGACTTGCAGGTGGTTGCTACTACCGAGTCCAACGCTGCCTGTGCGCGTCCCAGACTCGTCTCCAGCCTGTGCCTGGCTTCCCTATCAGCCCTGCGACCCGGAACCGGAAGCCGCGGGTCAAAGGCAAGCCCCCGCCCTTCCGCCGGAAATGACGTCGCCCGTCGTCCGGCCCGCCTAGTTCCAAAAAGAGAGCGGCCTGTAAAGTATACAGGAAGGGCGGACGCCAGCCTGCTGCAGCCCTGTGACCGCGATAGGGAACCCCCACAGCCTGAAGCTGAGCTCAGCTAGGAAGTGGTGGCCACCGAACGAGGGGTAAGTCCCCCCCATGCCCATAGGAAGCCCCTGCTCCCATTTACAGGCTCAAAAAAAAAAATAACAGCCACAGTCCCCTGACTGAAAAGCCTGGTTCCTTGCACAGTGTCTCCCCACCGGAGGAAACACTAATACTGAGGTCTGGCAGGGGGAAGTGAGAATTTATGGGCTGGCGCAGTGTTTCCTAAGAGGAAGAGGAGGAGACTATCTCTCATGGTGGCTGTCCTGAAAGACGAAAGGGGAAAAATGCATCCTTCAGGTGCAAAGGAGGTAACGGAGGTCACCCAAACTCCAATGTATAGAAAAACGAAAAAGTCCAATCTACAGCACCTTGTAAATTTACAAACTCATAAAATGACAACAGTTTCGGATCTGTCAGGATCCTTCATCAGGTATAAAAAGCATGGTTGTTATAGATGAAGGATCCTGACAGAGACACACACAGTCTATATTTATATACTGTGAAAAAAAGGAAACAAGATCGAGCACTCAGCCTGCTAATAAAAATACAATGAAGGAAAAAAAAACAGCTGGTGCTCAATAGGTTACCACCATAATAGAACTATAGCATACAAGCTGTGCCAAAACAATTTATATTGCTATACAATAAATATATTATACATACATACACATATGCACAGGAATATTTTTTTTTTTTTGGGCGCTGCACTATTTGCATGCTATATTTATATACTGTATGTGCACAGTACTCTCTTCCCCCCCCCCATTTTGAGTACCGGCCATAAAGAAAAAATTGTGAAAAAGGACAAAATATACATACTTTTTTATCAAACTCCATTACGCCTACTAATTTCAGAGGAAAAACATTGAAAATTGCAAAATAAAACAGCACTGTGCTCTGAAATACAAAAAGAAAGATTATAAAAGTCAACTAATTATCAATTAAATGGTTTACAGAAACGAACATATGTAGCATTTTTTTAAAAAGAATTTCAGGCTAAATAAAAGTTTTTGTTTGTTGTTTTCTGAAGATGAAAGGGTATTTTCCACTTTTGCAGCCACATTGGGATAAAATCTACTTTATTTTTGTTATGTGTTTCCATTCACATAGCACACCCGTAAAAAAAAAAAAAAATATTCATAACTGCGGCTTCTATTTATTTGCTGGAAAATCATATTAAAATCTTGGGTTGAAATGTGATCTTGCGCTATGAACTCTCTGACGAGTGATAGGAATCGCTATAATAAAGTGCTGTTAACAACAGTGACAGTGTAATAAACGAAAATAAAATCAGAAAAAAATAATAAGGTGCCAATGAAATGGCCATGAAGTAAATCATGGACTATGACACATATCACAACGTGGTAAGTGCTAAAGTGCAAAGTGAAACAGTTGCTAGGTGCAGCAATCATAATAATCAGCACATAGTGAAAATGATAACCACTAAATAATAACAAAAATCCAATCGCAAAAAATAAGTGTTAAAAGTGCAAATATCACTGGGTGCAATCTTGAATAAAAGAAGTATATTAACACATGATAATGTTGGTAAACAAAATAAATCGTCCAGTGAGCCACCCTGATGTCAAAATATAAAGATCTAAAAAACAGTCCCAAAAAACTGACAATCCAGAATGTGAAACGTGGTATTTTCCCTTCATCGTGCAACGCGAGATAAAATGGCCGATGTCAGGCCTATCCGCTGAAGTGACACCTTAATGTGCACGAGCCCCTCACCTTACTGCTGTAAGGTTACAGCATGAATTAATCAGATTCTTCAAACAGGGGTCATCAGAGGGTCCTTCTTTGATGAATGCAGCAATGGATCATAGATATGGATACAGCCTTTGCCTCCAGTTAGCTCAATTGCGATGGTAAAAAAAATAAAAATAAAAAAATGGAAGAAAGATCCCAAAAGCATAATACCAAATACCAAAAGCATATTAAAATTTGAATTTATTAAAAGGTGGACAAAGTAGATACACTCACTTGCATATAAAAACACTCAGGTAACACTCCACGAGCGCCAAACTTGTATGTTTACGTCACTTCCGGTTTCCACCTATTGCTCCAATCCCGACGCATATCATCACATTGCGTGACTTCATCAGGGCCCAGGGTGGCTCACTGGACATTTTATTTTGTTTACCAACATCGTCATGTGTTAATATATTTCATTATTCAAGATTGTACCCAGCGATATTTGCACTTTTAACACTTTTTGCAATTGGATTTGTGTTATCATTTAGTGGTTATCATTTTCACTATGTGCTGATTACTATGACTGCTGCACCTAGAAACGGTTTCACTTTGCACGTTAGCACTTACCACTTTGTGATGTGTGTCATAGTTCATGATTTACTTCATGGCCATTTCATTGGCACCTTATTATAGTTTTTTCTGATTTTATTTTCGTTTATTACACGGTCACTTTTGTAATCAGCACTTTATTATAGCGATTCTTATCATTCGTCAGAGAGTTCATAGCGCAGCATCACATTTCTACCCATTCACTTGTTTATCTGCCAAGGATCAGCTAACTAGGTGTCTGCTGCAGTGAACAGCGCGGGATTATCAGTTATATTACATATTAAAATCTTAATTTTGTTTCTATGTAATGTTAATGAGTGGGCTGGGGAAGGAAGTTTACCATATTTAAAGAACAAACAAAAGCTAAACTTTAAAAGTTGCCTTCATAGTGCTCCCCATAATTGTTGTAATAAACTATACCTTTTTTCCTGTTTTTCTATGTGGTTATATGACTGCAAAGCTCCGACTTATATGTGTAATGTGAAGATCGAACAACAGGGCTGAATTCCATAGAGCAGTAATGTCACCTGTCAGCGTCCATTGCTGAAAGCCACTATCAGCTGAGAGAGTTCCCTCCCAACAGCTGCAGCAATTGCTCAGAGAGGAGTGAAAGCTAGTGCTCAGGAGCCACATGGCCACATAGGAAAAAATCAATTAAAAAATGTATATTGCAATTTATTAGACAATGTATTGCAGTGTAACGGGGAGTACAGTAGAGACAAGATTTAAAAGTTGTTTTTTTTACAGAAATTCCCTATAGTTCTACTTTAAAGACCTCAATGCATGGATGGCATCTTGTACTATTAATTCACTTAAAAAAATGTCCCTAAAGTGCATTGTTCAGCAAGTTTTTATGAACAATTCAAGCGGTCTATAGAATCCAATGTATATGCCTACTCTATAGAAACAACCAGAAAGTAAGAAATATTTTTCTCAACTATTTTTAATGGTATGGTGAGTGAACGGAAACAAATAAGCACATAGTGAGGGTTTCTCAAATTTGCCTGCCAAGGTGAAAATACACCTAAAGACCTGCTAATATGTAAATTAGGTGATCTTCTAAACTACACCCCTGGATGATTGCTTGTCTGAACTTTAAGATCACGAGAAGTAAGGGGGAACCTTAACTGATTATTAAAATAATAAAAACATGTAATATATGTGTTTGTAATTGTTAAAATAGTTCCCTACGATTCTTTTGAGCATTACCTGCTTTTACAAAATGTAGCAATGGATGAGTGAACAGAGCGAAACTGCTATGTGACCATCACCTAACCATGGTCCTTTAACCACCTCACGCCCGCTGGCCGTCAAATGACGGCTAGGCGGCGCAGCTCTCGTTCTGGGAGGCCGTCATATGATGGCCTCCCAAAACGACCACTCTTGCGCGTCCATGGGGGCGCGCATCGCAGCGATCAGTGGTGTGGTGTGTCAGACACACCGTTACACCGATCTCGGTAAAGAGCCTCTGACGGAGGCTCTTTACCACGTGATCAGCCGTGTCCCATCATGGCTGATCACGATGTAAACAAGAAGAGCAGTTGATTAGTTTTTCCTCACTCGCATCTGGCAGACGCGAGCCGATCGGCTGCTCTTCTGACGGGGGGGGGGGTCTGTGCTGACTGTTTATCAGCGCAGCCCCCCTCGGATGCCCACCCAGGACCACCAGGATGCCGCCAGGACCACCAGGGATTGGCACCACCCTGGACCACCAGGTATGCCACCCTAGACCACCAGGTAGCTGCCAATCAGTGCCCATGCCCAATGTCATCAGTGATGCCTATCAATGCCAACTATCAGTGCCGCATATCCTTGCCCATCAGTGCCACGTATCAGTGCCCATCAGTGCCACCCATGAGTGCCCATCAGTGCTGCCTACCAGTGCCCGTCAGTCCTGCCTTATCAGTGCCCATCAGTGAAGGAGAAAAACCTACTTATTTACAAAATTTTATAACAGAAACAAAAGAAAGAAAAACTCTTTTTTTTTTAATTTTTAGGTCTTTTTTTGTTTAGCAAAAAATAAAAAAATAAAAACGCAGAGGTGATCAAATACCACCAAAAGAAAGCTCTATTTGTGGGAACAAAATGATAAAAATTCTGTTTGGGTACAGTGTAGCATGACCGCGCAATTGTCATTTAAACAGCGACAGCGCTGAAAATTGGCTTGGGCAGCAAGGGGGTGTAAGTGCCCTGTATTGAGGTGGTTAAAGGGCATGCTGCAGAAATAGGAAGCGATATCTTGCAATTCATCTTGTGTTCCAGAACACATAAAACAAAAATTAGAAAACTACATTTCCCAGCATTCTTTTTGTTCCAGAAATATGGGTGTTTCATGTGGGAGGGTCAGTAGGAAGCCATTTGGGTGGGCTGTTTTGCAATAGACCGCAGGGGTGGCAGAGGGTAGTTGTGTGCAGGCAAGAAAAGTGTTCCAAAGAAAAAAAGGAGGCTGTGGGTACTTGTAAGATTCAGGCCATGTTGTAGCATATGGCACGGTGTTATGCTGTAGTGTAGGCTCTGAAAAAGGGCGGATACATACTGGGATTATGGAAAATTTAGGGAGTGCAAAAGTGTTGTCATTCAACTGAGGGAAGTTTAAAAAAAAAAATTATAAAGTTCCTATAATATATATAAAAATATATTTTTTTAAGTCACTTTGAAACTACCGTAGTTTCCGTATACCCCTACAAGCATTTTTGTTTCTCTTTTGTGTCGTACACAAAATTTTTGTTAAAACACATACCTGTTGGTCTTCAGATACACCACTCTTTTGGATAGATTTGACCACTAAAGTCTCCTGTGGAACATCCCAGGTAATATACCTGTTGTAAAAAATTAGAGTTATAAGATGTATGTGTATAGCTTTTTGAAGCTAGAGCTGAGCTTGAGTGTCTTCCGAACTCATTTCTAACCTGAACTCCAAACGTCTGCTATTTTGTACTCCAATATGTAGAAGGAAAGGGTTTTGGGACTTTATATGAGGCATGGGTAGGTGCCTCCATCCCTATTTCAGATACATAAAAAAGGGGATTTTGGGACTTTATATGAAGCAATCAGAATGCAGAGGTATAGATGAAAAAATTTAATAAGAACATAGTATAAAATAATTTGCATATATATACACACAACTGTAATTGCACAAAATATGAACATGAATATATCATAATGAAATTAATCAAATATTGCACAATGGCATAGCCTGCAGACACCAGGTGACTTGCCCGACACTGCATCTGTAATCATAATGATGTAAAAAAGGTTAGACATGGTGAGTGGATTGTAACATCGGATGTAGCTTATAGCTCGACGCCTTTTGTGAATAACTATCACTCATCAGGAGCAGTTACAATGTGTTGCCTGTAGAAGATATAAATATAGGGTAAACCAACTCTGTATAGAGGAGGAAGGGAATTAGATAATTTATATTGACCATGACTAGTTGACCAGGCACACTTACCAGGGCAGCAGTGAATACGGCATGTGGCAGCCTGCATGAGATGCATGGGAGGCATAGATCTAGTCGTGGGGGCTGAGGTGGCGTGCATATAGGGTTGCAGCAACAGATGGCATGGGAAGGTGCATGGGTGCATGGAAGGTGTCCATGTGGGAGGGGAGGTGATATGGCTCATCGATTGAGGTATCAGAATAAAAAAAGTGTTGGTGTTATAGCAAAAAATGTGAAAGAGAACAAAAAAAAAATATATATATATATAAATTTGTTACAGGAAAAAAATGATAGAGTGAGTGAATGAATGGATGAGTGAATGATGTGTGAATAGTGAACATGGTGGCTCTATGGGAAGTGTTAAGTGTGTGTGGGATGGAATCAAAAATGAAGTGATGTGAAGTGTGATGAACCCAGTGGGGTTGTATAAAATGAGATGGTGAAAGGTGAAAAGAAAATATGCCCAATGGTAGGTGGAAACCTATTCTAATAAAAAGCTATTCTAATAAAACCCATGAAGTGAACTAAACCAAAACAAAACCAAAACAGGGAACACTTACCCAGGGGCTGCATCCGATGCAATACCAGCGGAGAATTCGCCAGTACGCAAGAGACTCCAGGAGGAGACCGGCCGTGGAGACAGCCCGCTCCAAATGGGGTGTATATATATGCACACCACCAACGCCACGTGCGTGCCCGGTGGGAGGAGCGGCGACCGCACCCGAGCTAAACAACCGCTCGGCGATTGGCACCAACTCCTCCCCACAATAGGCACGTAGATGGTACTCAATGCGTCAGTGCGGCGGCGCCAGGGATGACGTCATACGCACGACGCAGATTTCGTGGCGCCGATAAGTATCCTCCCGAACCTCCGGCCTCCCTGGGAGTGTGCAGGGAGGAAGGGGGAGGACCCGCAGGGCGCATCGCAGCCCCCGCAGCAAGACTGAACGCCCCCCAACAAGCACCAACACTGCTCGGTATGCCGCAGAGGCACATAAAACTGAACCAGGGGAAGGAGTGCCTGGAACAAGGACATGGTGTTCATGTGGACCACAGGTCTGGTGTCAGGAATGCCAACTATGATAGAATAAATATAAACTATTGTAGAAATACATGAACAAAAACAATTGATTAACCTGGACAAGCAAAACCCACCAGGGCATGCAAGTCTCAGCGCAAGCCTCACGCATGGGTGGCAGGGGAACACTGCCAACCCAATTTTCAAACTGCTTCCATCCCTAGCTTACTGTAGAAGGAAAGGGTTTTGGGACTTTATATGGAGGCATGGGTAGGTGCCTCCATCCCTATTTCAGATACATAAAAAAGGGGATTTTGGGACTTTATATGAAGCAATCAGAATGCAGAGGTATAGATGAAAAAAATTAATAATAACATAGTATAAAATAATTTGCATATATATACAACTGTAATTGCACAAAATATGAACATGAATATATCACTAATCGATTAGTTGGCTGATTATTGTTTCGATTAATCGGTTAATAACTTTAAAAAAAAAAAAAAAAATGTGGTGTATAATTTAGTTAATATGTAAAGTTTAAAAAAAAGGCAATTTATTCTTAAATATCTCTATGCAGTGGTGAATAAAAATAGCCAACTACATGTTTAGGGAGCAAAATATCTAATCCACTCTGAGAATAACAGACAGAACTGGTGACACTTTTTTTTCTCCTGCAGCTACGTTGTTGTTTACATCCTGCTCATTGGACAACAAATTCATATACTGTATATTTATGTATAAATAAGTTGTCATTGTCAACTTGTTTTTTTAAGGTGTATACTCCAGGACTGATGTGCATATTCTTGATTACTCAAAGTGTATGTATAGCCAAAACTCTTTTGGTGTGGACAGTGTAGAGAACACCCTGTCAGTTTATTTTTTGCTCTTCTGTACCATTAAGGAAACTTCCCTTGACTTCCTGCCCCAGTAACACATTAAGAAGTTAAAAAAAAACCCAAAAACATATTTGCCATTCTGAAGCTTCCCTCCAAACACTTTGCATATTCTTTTATATACTGCGATTCTGTACTTGCCAAATATGCTGCAGAAATCTCCCTCCACCACGTCTGGCTGCAACCATTTTAACTGTGGACAGCTGAAGCTGCTGCCTGTTCACTTCCTGGATTTACACAGAGGGACACCTTTCTCTTTACACACACACACATATATATTATAGATAGATAGATAGATAGATAGATAGATGTCCTAAGCCTAGGCTTTTTACCAGACAAGAAAAAGGAAGTGGGCTGCATAGGGTATTTACTGGCAGATTTATTTATTTATTTTATACTATCCAAAGTTAAAACAAGGGCAGAAGATTTAAAAGATGGAAAGTTGAAAAAAGGACTGAAGGTCCACTTTAAGTTTGCTGGAAAACAAATAAATGCCTGAAGTGAAGACTTTTCAATGCATTTATGCCAGGCATATTTTATTTCAGGTGTGTATAGAGAAGTTACCTCTCCTGAGGTGTACGCTATTACCCATTTTTCACTATGCAATCTATTGCAAATTAGCAAGCTAGTGATGTTTATTTGTGCCTCCTCTCCTTGTCCATTCACAGAAAACCTTGTATTCTGTGAACCATTTACCAAACACAAGGAGTTATGTGAATAGCCAAAGCCACAGTGATTCACAGCTCTCATATTAGCAGCATACCAAAACTACAGCAGGAACTGTAGTATCCGACACAAACAAATGTAATTATACAAAAAAAAAAAAAAACACAGCAGCGATTGGGCAATAGAATACACCTCGGAAGAAGCAGCTTTTCTATACATACCTGAAATTAAAACAAAAAACACACGCACACAAAAGAAGTGTCAGGAGTTCTGCTATGACCTCTCATTGCCGATAATTGCAATTTTGTGACTTGGTAGCCTAATATGCCATAGAACAGCTGGAATCAGACTACACGTTCTGTAAAATGGATTTCCCAGTTGATAGTTTAGTTACTGGATTATGCATCGGATTTTAGCAGACATTACCTGAATTTTCTGTATGACCCAAGGTAGACCTTCTGCAATGTCTCCCCGGTGTCAGCAGCAATACGCAACAGCCAGTTGTGACCAGTTATGGCAAGCAACGAGGAGGTATAGTCTGATGGATGAGGAAGAGCCTCCCCCTGAGCAATAAAAAATATTTATATAGTCATCCAGATTTTTCAGTGATCAGAGTAATATAGTTGACATTAAAATCATAAACCAAAGCAGGGATTATCCTTTAGATGTAGACTCAAAGTAGAACCAAACCTAGACGTGCACATTGTTATTTGAGGCTGGGTTCACACTGTGTGCGGATGCGGCTCAAAGTAGGGGTCCGGTGTGTCCCTGTTCTCCATTTTATGGATGACAGGCCCACATTTTTGCCTGAAACGGAGCCAAAGATGCACAGAACCCTTGTGCAATCTGCTCCGCAGCTGCCCCAGCGATGTGTGAACAGGCTCTATTGAGAGCCAGTCACACTCTCCTGCCATGCGAATTTGGTGTGGAAAAACCTGCATCCAATTCGCATCAGTGTGAACCCAGCCTTAAAGTGAACCTTTCCCTTGCTACTACAAGGTACTTACCAATGAACCTTCACATAACATTGCATCTTCAATCTTTTCTGATTTTAGACATCTGGGCATTTCATACAGTTGCTGTGGTTTTGAAGAAATACTGCATAAAACGATAAATACTTAATAATTACCACTCTATTTTGCATTTTTTTGACTCAGGCAGGTCTTATTTAATAACCCCAAAAAACAAACAATAGCCAAAGTGAGCAATAACAACCAACCAGAAACTACCTTTTACTTTGCTAGGTTAAAATTTGATTGGTTGCTTTAAAGTTTAAATTCACCTTTTCAGAACACCATCTACTTCCCTCAGTGCATGAGGAGCTGTCAGTGCCCATGCAGCTGGTGCATCAGTCTGGGGGATTTGAAAACCCCGCTCTACTCATATTTCTCTCTGCAGGGCTACTCGGACGGATCAAAGAGATTCTGATGGGTCAGTAACAGCATAGAGAATCTGTGATTCATCCTGGAAGAGCGGGGATTTCCAAAAAAAAAAAAAAAAAAAACTGGCTGTGTCGGCAGTGACAACTGAGCACCAAATATCGTGCGAACTAGGGTGGATGGGAAATGTCTATGGCGTTAGTTTAACTTTTTTCTTAAAAGGTATACTAACCCACAGTTAAAAGGATGAACTTCAACATCTTCAAATATGTGTTAAAGAAAAAAAAAAAACTTTTAAAGGCCCCTTTTACACGGGCGCCTCCTCTTGACGGACTGTTTTCTCAGCGGGGGATCAGAGCGCTAATCCCCACTGAGCAGGTGGATGACAGGTCCATGTCCGCTCACTGTGAAGACCGGAGACAGACCCAGTCCCGCTCTCCTCTATGGGGAAATCGGGTAAAAAACGGACCGCCTGTCTGTTTTCATCCGGTCCTATCCACCAGACAGATGGAAAAATAGGACCACCATCCATCTGGATTTTGCGGACAGGATTGGATCAGATAGCGGCGGCTAGGTCACCGCTGACATCCGCCGCTCTATAGGGAAGAGTGAAAGGTCCGGTCAGATCTACCTGAAAAACTGACAGGCAGACCTGATCGGACAGCCCGTGTGAAAGGGGCCTTAATCTATTTTTAATATAAGACTTGCTACCAGAATGTATCTATTTTTATTTCCTGTAACTCCCTGCATAATACAAAGGCGAGTCAGAGGTCTATTGCTTTGCTTTTTCACATCATCATTTTTCAGTTGCTTTATCGTTGTTTTTACTCCTTAACTGCAGTTAGGAAAGTAGAGTCACATACCTGTCAGGCTAGGAAGAATGAAAAAAAAAAAAAAAAAAACCTTTGTCATGTATAGCAGCAAGTGTATATAACATAAGATATCCACAAAACTGGTTTAGAGGCATTCATGGGTCTTGCCGAGGAGATGGATCAAAAACAGCAGTGTTTTTATTGTCAATATGTCGATGTCCATCTCCCTAGAGAAAGATGGACTGAGCTTCATCAAAACATGGACAATAAAAACACTACTGTTTTGTCTTCCTCCTCTGCAAGACCCATGAGAGCCTCTAAACCAGTTTTGGATTTATATGGATTTGTTTGTGGGTGAGCACCTGGGCATTCACTTCAACCATAGAGTGCAGTGGCTACCCTTTAAGAAAAAAAAAGTCCTAGAACTGAATAAACATGTCATCTCTGAACCTTGATTGAATTTTTTTTATCAGATCCCTCTTGGTAAGTATGTGATGCACTGCTCTATTACGGTCAGACAGATGCCACAGTGAAAAATTCAGGGCACTGGTTGACATAGTCACCTCTCAGGCACTCAGTGATACCCTTTTTAGACCTATACAATGGTGACCGGGCACCATGGCGCACTCAGTCATACTGTAATGCTGAACTTGCAAAGTACATACAATGCATTATATGATTACACACATCTATAAATTAACTCATTACCTGCTGTAACAGCACCCAAAGTTGGCAAAATAAATTCTTCCATTGACATAGTTGATGGCAGACTTTGAATGTTTTGTCCAAACTCTGCGAAACTTTGTGGTTTTCTAAAGAAAGAGAAGACAATTTGTGAATATCAACTATATTTTCAAGTGTTTTTTTTATTTTTATTTATTTTTATTTTTTTAGGCACTAGGGACACAAATGACTTCTAACTGCAGATGAGTCCAGCAGTCGGTCATCACCGGAGGCTCTGGGTGATAGCGAGCTGAAAACAAGTATAGGCATTCTTTGATAGCTAGTTCGGCACAAATCAGCAGCAGAATTAATGGCAGAGATCTGACAGAGCTCCTCAGGAAAACTTTAGAAGGAATGTCTGTAAGGCTTAAAACATATACTTAATTTTTAGTTAGGAACCAGTGGGATGAAACAAATTTTTTTCTCTATATTGAGGAATAGGGCTGCAAGATTGCCACATCTGTTACTACCCACCTGATACTGAAAAAGTGTCACACACTCTAGACGACTTAAAATTTACCCAAGTGCCCGCTTGCCTCTCTTCAATGGCCTCTTGCGGTGTTTACATCCTCCGCTATCCACTATAATATGCCATACTTGAGCCATTGGAGTAAAGTCCTATTCAAGTCTATGGAAAGTTACTGCACAGGTGGGGCAAAAAGATTTCTCAGCAGAGGATGCCAACACTGCAGGAGGCCATCATTTTTAGAGGACAGTAAATAGCAAACTACCGTATATACTCGAGTATAAGTCGAATTTTTTAGCACATTTTTTTGTGCTGAAAGTGCCCCCCTCGACTTATACTCGAGTCAAGCACTTTTCTGCAGCAAAAAAATTCATTTTCCGAACCAACTTTGGGGCCCCGTATCTCAGGGCCACTTGGTGCTAGGAACCCCAAATTTGGTGTGCAAACCCAGTGGAAATAGTACCATAACATATCCAAAGCTGGGGTTCCTAACACCAAGTGGCCCTGAGATACGGGGCCACAAAACCGGTTCGGAAAATGTCATTCTCTGCTGCAGAAAAGTGCTTGACATTTTCTGAACCGAACTTGGGGCCCCATATCTCAGGGCCACTTGGTGCTAGGAACCCCAAATTTGGTGTGCAAACCCAATGGAAATGGTACCATAACATATCCAAAGCTGGGGTTCCTAACACCAAGTGGCCCTGAGATACGGGGCCCCAAAACCGGTTCGGAAAATGTCATTCTCTGCTGCAGAAAAGTGCTTGACATTTTCTGAACTGATTTTTGGGGCCCTGTATCTCGGGGCCACTTGGTGCTAGAAACCCCAGCTTTGGAAATTTTATGGTGCTAGTTCCACTGGGTTTGCACACCAAATTTGGGGTTATTAGCACTAAGTGGCCCCGAGATATTGGGCCCCAAATTCGGTCAACTGTGTCCATCTGCAGCAATGTCATTTCGGGACCCTTTGGGTTCAGAGACCCCAAATTTTGGCTGCAGCTAGGGGGCATCTAGGAACCCTTAACTACCGAGTTTGAAGTTCAGGGGACCTATGGCTGCAAATGGGCACAGTGATGCTGCAAATGGGCATTGTTGACCCTCTTTTCCACTTACAGTAGCTGTGCATTTCTCACCCTCGTCTTATACTCGGGTCAATACGTTTTTCCCATTTTTTTTGTGGTAAATTAGGGCCTCGACTTATACTCGGAACGACTTATACTCGAGTATATACGGTAGTTGGGTGGTTTGTGTTTAGTTTAAAGCAGTAGTATAGCACACTTTTTTTTTAAACCCTGCAAGATAATTTCATAATGTGCTAGTATGAATTGCATACTAGCACATTATGAAATACTTACCTTAGAACGAAGCCTTCCAGCAGCTGTCGCTGCTTACAGGGTTTCCATCTTTGCCCAGTTATCCTTCCGGGTTTGCGTCCTCTGGCCCATCTAATTGGCCGCGCCGTGATCACATCAATCCCGCACATGGGTCACGGACCACGGCACGGAGGTCTGAAGGGACTGCACAGGTATGCCGAACCTTCAGAGCGCATGCGCTGGTGACATCCCTGGCTGCATGCGGTGTGAAGATCTACTAAACTGTGCAGGTTTAGGAGATATTCACTGTACCTACAGGTAAGCCTTATTATTTTCATGTTTCATGGTTTCTTTATTTTCATTTCCTTTGTTTCTTTCACATTACCTCACATACAATTTTTCTTAAAATGTTCATATTAATCCTGTGGATATTGTAGGAACTCTTTGGGAAGGAGCCCAAAGTCTTTCTGGCGACAAGGACGCAGACATTTTTCACATCATCAGCCCTTGAAGAAAGTCTTCCACTGGTAATTTGAAGAGATGTGGGTGGCTTTAGGCCTATACCAGAATTCATTGCTGGTCACATCACCGATATACTGCAAATGAAAACTTTAAAAACTAGGCAGGCACTTCACAATCCTATGTGGATCCACGTTGCCATTTGTTCCACGCTATGCCAAATCTTCACATGGCCTGTAATAAATATCAAGAATAATCACGTTAGCAGCATATAGCACAAGAACCTAATTTAGGGCACAGATTTTAAAGCAGATCTTCACTGCATCCAAGTACTATAAACCGAAAACACTATTTAAAAATGTATTTTTAATATTCAAAAGCAAAGTCGCACATTCATCCATGTTTCCATGCTTTATTTAGTTGAGAAATCACTTTGAAAAACAACCCCTGGCATTTCTGGCTATGGCCATCTTGAGTAAGGGCAAATAATTCACCTAGCATTTACTTCCTGGAATCCATCTGCCCCTAGCTCAAGCATGCACACAGGAGGATGCGCTTAGCTGAGAAAACCCCTCCTCCCCTCCTAAAGACTCCTGGGATGTATGACATCATTTGCCTGGGCAAAAAAACTAGGAAGGAAGAAATAAAAAAAAAAAAAAAAGCAAAAAAAAGCTTAAAAATATGATATACTTTCTTATGTACAATATTGAGTTGGCCCACTCTTTGCAGCTATAACAGCTTCAACTCTTCGTTTGACCATTCTTCTGGAAGCGCATTTGTGAGGTCAGGCACTGATGTTGGATGAGAAGGCCTGGCTCGCAGTCTCTGATCTAATTCATCCCAAAGGTGTTCTATCGGGTTGAGGTCAGGACTCTGTGCAGGCCAGTCAAGTTCCTTAACCCCAAACTCACTCATTCTTGTATTTAGGGACCTTTATGTTCTGAAATACTAGTTGCCTGGCTGTCTCTGGCATCAATACGTTGAGTTACTGACTCAGGATAAACATGGATAAGGAGAAATCAGAACAAAGTCAGTACTGATGAGAATACTTGTTCTGGGTCAGTGAAACAAAAAGTATTGAATTGCTTTAAAGGCACCATAGTATGCCAGAGCTTAACTATTCCTCTTTGTACTGTTAGATCTCCTAAAATACTCCAGCTTAAGGGGTTTTGAGTCATTAGGTATCCCAACCCCATTGATGACACCAAGTCATCTAATGATATGATGGCAGGCTAAAACACTGTCAAAAAAGGGGTTCAAGGCGAAACCTATGCAAATCATTTTTAGAAAGCCAGTACTCATTAGAAACTTTTGCATGGTCCAGTCCAAGAATGTTCAGCACCTCATGGTGCCTACTATTCAATGCCAAGCTTAATTTCAAACTACAGTGCCTTGAAAAAGTATTCACACCCCTTGAAATTTTCCACATTTTGTCATGTTACAACCAAAAACATAAAATGTATTTTATGTGATAGACCAACACAAAGTGGCACAAAATTGTGAAGTGGACGGAAAATACATGCTTTTAAAAATTTTTTACAAATAAATATCTGAAAAGTGTGGCATGCATTTGTATTCAGCCCCCGAGTCCATACTTTGTAGAACCACCTTTCGCTGCAATTGCAAGTCTTTTTGGGGATGTCTCTACCAGCTTTGCACAATAAATGGGAGAAAAATGCAGCGCTACAAAATTTGAAAATTAAGGTATGGTTTGAACTTATTAAAGGGGGATAATGTGCTTGGCAGTAAAACATGTGTTCAAAAAACCATATAGAAAGTGAAGTGTGCAACCACTATATGAAAAGTCCACATGCAGCAGAGGAATAATTCCAAACTCAAATGTATAGGTAAAACTGGCATGAGCAAGTAAAAATGATGTGAGTCTTAGGAAAACAAAGTCAATGATACACCATGTGAATCCGTGACTGTAAACCAACATCAAGGTACAGAACTTCCACAGCTGCAAGCCAACATCACGGTGTGGGACGTCAAAGTAAAAACATCAAGAAGTAAGGAAGGGTGGATACTCTTACCAGATGACGTGGACTCCACTGTCATATGACATGGAGTCGATAAGGCATGGAGCCCAACCTGGGCTAAGAACGATATCCGGGGCGATGGAACCTCTGTCTCACTCCTCGACCTCCCTGATGAGATGAAGGGGTATCCGGAGGGGCGGCCAGCTGGATATCAACCGATGGACATCAAAAATGTCGTCCGAGAAGAAACCGAGGGTTTAGGGATTAGAACTTCTAATCTACACTGCAAGAAACTGCCTTCCAGTAGCCTACTTCCATCACGAGGCCTGGACCAAGTTTGCCCTCGGTTTCTTCTCGGATGACATTTTTGATGTCCATCGGTTGATATCCAGCTGGCCGCCCCTCCGGATACCCCTTCATCTCATCAGGGAGGTCGAGGAGTGAGACAGAGGTTCCATCGCCCCGGATATCGTTCTTAGCCCAGGTTGGGCTCCATGCCTTATCGACTCCATGTCATATGACAGGGGAGTCCACGTCATCTGGTAAGAGTATCCACCCTTCCTTACTTCTTGATGTTTTTACTTTGACGTCCCACACCGTGATGTTGGCTTGCAGCTACGGAAGTTCTGTACCTTGATGTTGGTTTACAGTCACGGATTCACATGGTGTATCATTGACTTTGTTTTCCTAAGACTCGCATCATTTTCACTTGCTCATGCCAGTTTTCCCTATACATTTGAGTTTGGAATTATTCCTCTGCTGCATGTGGACTTTTCATATAGTGGTTGCACACTTCACTTTCTATATGGTTTTTTGAACACATGTTTTACTGCCAAGCACATTATCCCCCTTTAATAAGTTCAAACTAGGGTTGTCCTGATACCGATACTAGTATCGGTATCGGCACCGATACCGAGCATTTGCCCAAGTACTTGTACTCGGGCAAATGCTCCCGATGCTTCCCCCGATACCTGGAAGTCAGCTGTGATCAGCGCGTGGGGGAGTTACAAGATTCTCCCCCCGCCGGCTTTCAGCTGCTTTAGTGACATACAGCGGTGATCGGTCACCGCTGTATGTCACTGCATCCTCCTCCATGCCCCCTCCTTTCCTCTGTGCCTCTCCTTATCTGTCCCCCTCCGTTCTGCTCTCCTTATCTGTCCCCCTCCGTTCTGCTCTCCTTATCTGTCCCCCTCCGTTCTGCTCTCCTTATCTGTCCCCCTCCGTTCTGCTCTCCTTATCTGTCCCCCTCCGTTCTGCTCTCCTTATCTGTCCCCCTCCGTTCTGCTCTCCTTATCTGTCCCCCTCCGTTCTGCTCTCCTTATCTGTCCCCCTCCGTTCTGCTCTCCTTATCTGTCCCCCTCCGTTCTGCTCTCCTTATCTGTCCCCCTCCGTTCTCCCCCTCCGTTCCTCCGTCCTCCCCCTCCTTCCTTTGTGTATGGAGAGAGTCAGCTGACTCTGTCCATTCACATAACTGAAACATTGTAATCTCCTGTGATTACGATGTGTCAGTTTATGAATGGAGAGGAGCCGCTGTCTTCTCTCCATTCATTCTCAGTGCAGCTGACGCTGCAGAGAAAGGGACTGGGGAATCTCTATCCTCTGTCTCAAGGGGGAGATATCAGAGGTCTGTTAAGACCCCTGATATCTCACCAAAGCCCCCCAAAAGGACTGATTAAAAAAAAAAAACAAGAATAAAAAAATATTATTGTAAAAAATAAAAATTGTAAACAAAAAAAAAATAACACACACATACAACGTTCACCCCCTCCCCCCCACCCCCCCCCCACAAAAAAAGCAAGCACTGTTTAAAAAAAAACAAAAAAAAAAAAAAAACTGTCACTTGACATTAAAAAAAAAGTATCGGTAATCGGTATCGGCGAGTACTTGAAAAAAAGTATCGGTACTTGTACTCGGTCCTAAAAAAGTGGTATCGGGACAACCCTAGTTCAAACCATACCTTAATTTTCACATTTTGTAGCGTTGCATTTTTCTCCCATTTATCATTTATTGTTTGTCACAATGTATGCAGCTGCTGGTTTACACATATTGTACTTGTTGTACTAGAGCGCAGTGTTTTTTATATTCTTTTGTATTTCTTTGCAAAATAGCTCAAGCTCTGTCAGCTTGGATGGAGAGCGTCTGAGAACAACAATTGTCAAGCCTTGCCACAGATTCTCCATTGGATTTAGGTCTGGACTTTGACTGGGTCATGCTAACACATGAATATGCTTTGATCTAAACCATTCCATTGTAGCTCTGGCTGTATGTTTAGGGTCTATGTCCTGCTAGAAGGTGAACCCCCGCCCCAGTCTCAAGTCTTTTGCAGAGTCTAAGGCCTCTTTCAGACGAACGATCCATTCAGGTCTGCCTGTCAGTTTTTTAGGCGGACCTGAATGGACACTCCATAGACCTCTATGGAGCGTCGGATGTCAGCGGTGACATGTCCACTGACATCCGACCCGCTCCGATCCGAAAAAGTGAAGCGGAGGAAAAACCTACTTTTCCATCCGTTTTCGGATCGGATGACGACTGACTCTACGGTCCGTCGTCATCCGATCCCCCATAGGGGGAGAGCGGCGCTCTGACAGGTTCGTCGCTGCACAGTGTGCAGAGACAGACCTGTCATCTTCCTGATCAGCGGGGATCGGCAGAGCGATCCTCGCTGAGCAAGCGGATGTTCACGGGGCGGATCATCATGGATCCGTCCCGTGTGAAAGAGCCCTAACAGGTTTTCTTCTAATGCCGCGTACACACGATCGCACATTCCGTCAACAAAATCCATGTTTTTTTTCCGACGGACGTTGGCTCAAACTTGTCTTGCATACACACGGTCACACAAATGTTGTCGGAAATTCCGAACGTCAAGAACGCTGTGACACACAACACGTACGACGAGTCGAGAAAAATGAAGTTCAATAGCCAGTGCAGCTCTTCTGCTTGATTCTGAGCATGCGTGGAATTTTGTACATATGATCAGAATTTCCGACAACGGATTTTGTTGTCGGAAAATTTGAGATCCAGATCTCAAATTTTGTTTGTTGGAAATTCCGACGGAAAATGTCCGATGGAGCCTACACACGGTTAGAATTTTCGACAACAAGCTCCCATCGAACATTCGTTGTCGGAAATTCCGACCGTGTGTACGCGGCATAAGATTGCCCTGTATTTAGTTCCATCCATCTTCCCAACTCTGACCAGCTTCCCTGTTCTTGCCGAAGAAAAGCATCCCCACAACATGATGCTACTCCCACCTTGTTTCACGGTGGGGATGGTGTATTCAGGGTGATGTGCAGTGTTCGTTTTCCGCCCGACAAAGCGTTTTGCTTTTAGGCCAAAAAGTTCAATTTCAGTCTCATCTGACCAGAGCACCTTCTTCCACATGTTTTCTGTGTTCCCCACATGGCTTCTCACAAACGGGACTTCTTATGGCTTTCTTTCAACAATGGCTTTCTTCTTGCCACTCTTCCATAAAGGCCAGATTGTGGAGTGCACGACTAATAGTTGATCTCTGAAGCTCCTCCAGAGTTACCATGGGTTTCTTGGTTTCTTGGTCTTGGTTTCTTGGCTGCTTCTCTAATTAATGCTCTCCTTGCCCAGCCTGTCAGTTTAGGTGGACGGCCATGTCTTGGTAGGTTTGCAGTTACGCTTACGCTTTCCCTTTTTGGATGATGGATTGAAAAGTGCTCCATGAGATGTTCAAAGTTTGGGATATTTTTTTTTATATCCTAACCCTGCTTTAAACTTCTCCACAGCTTAATCCCTGATCTGTCTGGTGTGTTCCTTTGCCTTCATGATGCTGTTTGTTCACTAAGATTCTCTAACAAACCTCCAAGGGCTTCACAGAACAGCTATTTATACTGAGATTAAATGACACACAGGTGGACTCAATTTACTAGTTAGGTGACTTACTGAAGGCAATTGATTCCATTAGATTTTAGTTAGGGGTATCAGAGTAAAGGGGGCTGAATACAAATGCACGCCGCACTTTTCACATATTTAATTTAAAAATTGTGAAAACCATTTAGCATTTTCCTTCCACTTCACAATTATGTGCCACTTTGTGTTGGTCCATCACATAAAATCCCAATAAAATACATTTACGTTTTTGATTGTAACATGACAAAATGTAGAAAATTTCAAGGGGTATAAATACTTTCTCAAGTCAAGGCTGGCCATATAGAAAACCCAGTTTTTTGGGGGGGATTTTTTTGATTAGCCAAGAGACTGATCGAAAAAAAAACTAAACAGACTTCAGTCGCTGCTCGACAGAAGTCGATTATGTCATTGAACTCTGTCAAAGGCACATGTGATCAAGCCGTGATCAGTGCAAAATACCCCAGTAGGGAAAGGGGAGGCAGGGATCCTCCATCCACCTGGTTTCTGTGGATGGAAGAATCTGAGAAAGTTAACATTCAGTCCGCTGGGTGAAAGAATAACTAACTGTATGTGGCCAACTTTAGAAACACCATGTCAACCACAAAACAAGCACAGTAATGTTGTCAACATGTTGATATTCAGGACCACACTGATATTTCAGTTTTTGGTAGAGGCCAGAAAGTCAAAATTAACTTCTTTAAAGAAAACTTGAACTGTGGAAGCTGTGCTACTAATAATCACCAGTATTGCACGAGGTCTCCCTGCAGCTGACTTGTTCCCTATTCCTTGATTATTCCTTGATAATTATGGCCAAAATGTGAATCACAATTTTTTTTGCCTTGAATAAAGATCACGATTCTCGCATTATACAAAATAAATTGGGCTAACTTTACTGTTTAGTTTTCTATTAATTCATTAAAGTGTGTTTTTTCCCAAAAAATTGCATTTGAAAGACCGCTGCACTAAAACAGTGCGACATAAAATATTGCAACAACCATCATTTTATTCTCTAGTGTTTCTGCTAAAAAAAAAAAATATATAATATTTGGTTCTAAGTAATTTTCTAGCAAAAAAATACTGATTTTAACTTGTAAATGACAAGTGTCAGAAAAAGGTTTAGCCTTTAAGTGGTTAAACTTCCCTCATTTACAGACCAAAGTTCATTCCTTTGATCTATTCTAAAAAGGAGGACATGTTACAATGTTTCTCCTTATCTCTGTCAAAGGGATGATGTCATTAACTTGGTAGGCTGCCTGTTTTTTATTTTTTATTTTAGACAGCTGTCAGCTGTGAGCAGAGAACTCTGCATAGAATCGGAAAAATGCTTTGTTAAGAACACTAGGGGGGAAGAATCGCAATCTGATTCTTTGACTATTAATTAGTGCTATGGAAATTAACTATTAATTCCTAGATCTATTAGTTTTTTTATAGGTCAAGAAATCCGCGCTTTGGGCAATGAAATGGCTGCTGCCTTTCCCTAATTAGTTCCCTAAGGGGGCTAATTGATAAATATAAGGAATGGTTGGGAAAAATTGGCGCTGCCCTATTAACAATATTTAATTAAGGATGTAAAATCCATTAAATCAAGCAATATCTAAGTGAGATATACAAATAAAAGACTGTCTCCTAAAACCATACGTGAAATTGACTATGATCCGCCTTAGACCGTCTTTGAGAACGTCCTATGACGAAACGCGGAAGACAGAGTCACGCTCACACGTCATACCCAGAAGAACAGGCTGGAACACAAGGTGGGACGCACGCTCGGATTCATTTCCTAGTCTCATCCTTGCCTGCAGCCGTGTCTGCACTGGATCTACGGTTTTTAAACACTTGTATATTTCAATAAACTGGACATACTTCACCACGGAAGCCCCCTTTTTCTTTCTTTCTTTATGATGGAGGATAAAACAGATTGATGGCGGGAAGTTGTGGAGGAGCCCAGTCCTGGAACGCATGGTTGAAATTTTAAATCTCTGGAGGGATCCCACGGAGCAGAGGAACGCAAGCAGGATTTTGTCAGAAACACCCACCCCAAGACACCCACTCCTTCGCTCGGTACCCCTGTGGGGGGTGATTGTCTCTGGTGAGTGGGGGAGCACTTCAAGTCACCAGCTGATATGACCTGAAGTGCACTGCTATTTTTCAGGAAGATTGTAGGACAAAACCAGAAATCCTTCACTGTGCTGCTAATATTTCTCAATGTACTCTATGAGATATCAAAGTTTCACTTTCTGAGGACAAGTCCATTTTATTACTTTATTCATCTCTGCATCACTGCTCTGTTTACTTATTTTTTTTGTCATTTACATGATGCCAGTATATGCCGGAGTGGTTTACAGAAACTGGAGTGCAAGCTTTGGTTCTCTGAAGTTTATTCTGGGTGGTATGGATTCATCCCAGAATCCCAAAACCGGTAAGTGTAAAGACCAGATTATTATGTGTGTGTGTGTGTGTGCGTCTTTCCTGGTGTCTTAATAGCAGCATACAAGTGAGGGCAGAGCGCCAACCACATGTATGCTGCCATGTATAGGCACCAGGAAAGGAAAATTATTGAAAGATTAAAGTTACGGTATTTTAAACCTTAATTCTTTTTTAAAGATTTCAGTAATGCAGGTCTACATTTACATGGGATGCTGCTTTCTCACCCTTTTAAAACGTTATTTTCTTCCTTGTTTGGCTGATCCCATTTTCTTCATCGTACATCACGGGACACAGAGCACCATAGTAATAACTATGTGTGTTATAGGCCACCTTCAGGTGATGGACACTGGCACACCCAAGACAGGAAGTTGCTTCCCTATATAACCCCTCCTACACCGGGAGTACCTCCGTTTTTTCGCCAGCGTCTAAGGTGTTGGTCACGGTTAAAGATGTGCTATGAAGAAGCTCCACTGGAAGGATCCTTGCTGGATCAAACAGCCTTTGCAGACCAAAGTGCCATGGAGGCCAAAGTGGATGGTACCTGGGCCTCGTGGAAGTACGAGGTTTTGCCTGTAACGGCTCTCCTTGGAGGGCTGGACCCTGGGATCCAGTACTTTGGTTATGCATCTAATACCATAAAGTTTTCTGGCAGGGTGCTATAAAGGGCCAAGGGAGTGGACCCCCAATAAAAAAGGGACATGGTCCTTGAAGGTTTTTTTTTTTTAAACATGGCCCGCCGTGATGGGTGAAGGTTGGCTCTGTGTGGTTACCAGCAGAATCCTGCGGCAGGGAAAAGGTAAGTGAAGAATCCTAAGTTACTTTAAATGTACTTATCGATTTCTTCTTTTTTTGAGTAAAAGTGTCATGCCTAGCTTCTACCACTAGAGGGTATAAGAGCACATACCTTTTTACATGTTCCTCAGATCTCGCTCTGTGTCAGAAAGGAGAGCAGCGTGCTTAGCCTCTGCCACCAGGAGGATATGCAGGGGGGATTCCTGGATAAGCCATGGATAAAATTGCCTCTGCACACAGGCTCTTTTCCCCCCGGGAGCAGGGGTGATGGAGGCTATGGCGGATGGCCTGGGCCCCATCTCCCCGTGGGGGTCACGGCAGCTCCCCGTTTTTCTCCCTCTCTCTCCCCCCTCCCCACGCTGGATCTGCTGATCGTCAGATCCAAACGGCGCCCGCGGGAAACACAATTCTTTAAATGAAAGATGGGCGTGTTGGGGGAGGGAAAGGGGCGTGGCTTACCGCGGCGTCATATGTGACCCAGTGTCCACCTGAAACACACGGCGCAGGGCTGCTGAGCCCATAAATCAGTCTTTAAGCATACAGTGCAGCTGGCTGAGCGGACACAGGAGCAGTAAGGTCATGTAAGGCTGGTGCATTCAGGCATTCCCAGGACACATTTACTCAGCATCAGGCTGAGCTTTAATAGCAGCATATTTGCTGGACTATAGCTCAGCAGGTGGTGCGTTTGTTACTTTTAGTACCTCCGCTTTTGTGCTTAGGATTATGCCTTCCATAAAGGGGGGTGCAAACACCTCCAAAAGGGGACAAAGGGCATCACCTTTGGGCACTGAGAACCCCAATTACGCCTCTGCCATCTTCCCCTAAAAGGACCAGAAGTGGCTGGCCAGTGTGAGCCATTGGGACCATTAGGTGTTGCAGCTGTTAACAACATTTCAGCCCCTGTCTATGTAACTGAGGACATTTTATCCTCAGCCCTGGTGGGGTTTGAAGAAAGGTTGGTTGCTTTAATCGCATCTCCTACCCAAAGCGGGAGAAAACGCAAAAGGATCCCCCTCCCCCGCCCCGGGCCCTCTAACAAGGGAGCAGTGGGCAGAGAGGGATGAGTTACCCTTAGGGGATCAGGAAGAGGGACAGACTAGCGATTCCTCTTCTGAGGAAACCACTGTGGAAGAACCCTTTTCAGCCTCACATTCTGAGAAATTGCTGGTGCAATTCCTTACGGAAATGGGGTCTCTAAAACCCCCTCAGGCTCTGCATGCCTTTCCTATGCATCTATTACTGGAACAACTTTTATATGCTGAATGGGACCACCCAGATAAGCATTATCTCCCTCCTAAAAAGTTTTCAGCACTTTATCCTATAGAGGAGAAATTCACCAAAAAATGGAGTATACAAGCAGTTGACGCTGCTATATCCTGTGTGAATAAAAGTTTAACTTGTCCAGTAGACAATGCTCAAATGTTTAGAGATCCAACGGTTAAGAGATTGGAATTTTTACTGAAAACCTCCTTTTCCTTGGCAGGTACAGTGACTCAACCTGCAGTTGCTGCAATAGGCATTTGTCAATCCCTAAAAGACCAGTTTAAACAGGTTCTAAAAAAGATCCCTGTCCAGCAGGCCCGGGACTTAGCCAAGCTACCAAGGGCATTATGTTCTGCAATTGATGCAATTAAGGATTCTATTCATCAGGCGTCTCGCCTTACACTCTTACTAGTGCATATGCGTAGAATCCTGTGGTTGAAAAATTGGTCTGCCGAAGCTCCATGCAGAAAGCTCCTGGCTTGGTTTCCTTTTCATGGGGAACGGCTGTTTGGGGATGTAAACGTCCCTCCTTTAAACAAGCCTCTTCTCCAGGGCCAGGGGCATCAGCCTGTAGGCAGTCGCAATGGCCCCTGCTGTCATGTTCAAGAGGTAAACCACAAGGTCAAGCCCAGGCCAAAAGGGGTCCTGGGGGCGGAAGCCTACAAAACAGAATTCTAAGACCTCCTTATGAAGGGGCGCCCACACTCGCTCGGGTGGGGGAAAGGCTTCTGCTGTTTTCAGAAGTTTGGCAGGAAGAGATTCAGGACAGATGGGCCATCTCCACAATAACCCTAGGTTACAAACTAGAGTTCATAGAATTCCCGTCACCTCGTTTTCTGAGGTCGAGCGTCCCCAAAGATCCAGAGAAGGAGTATCTGTTTCTAGCATTAGATCGGTTGATGTCTTAAGGGGTGATCATGGAAATTCCTGCAAAGGAGCAAGGTTTGGGGTTTTATTCAAACCTCTTCACGGTGCCCAAACCAAATAGGGATGTCAGACCGATTCTAGATCTCAAGGATCTGAATCCGTGCCCAAGTGGCCGCTCCTTTCGCATGGAATCAATCAGGTCAGTAGTTTCCATCCTACAAGGAGGAGAACTTCTGGCGTCAATCGACATCAAGGATGCATACCTGGATGTGCCCATTTTTCCTGCTCACCAGAAGTATCTGCGATTCGAAGTGGAACAGCACCATTTTCAGTTTGTAGCTTTGCCCTTCAGTCTAGCTACTGCACCCCGGGTGTTTACAAAGGTTCTGGCCCCATCTTTGGCCAGACAAAGGGCGCAGGGTATAACAGTCATGGCATACCTGGACGACCTGCTGCTGGTAGATCGGACGGTAGCCCGCTTGGAAAAATACGTGGTCAGCACGGTCAAATATCTGGAATGCCTAGGTTGGATTTTCAAACTAGAAAAATGTTCCTTAAAACCACTAGTACCTAGGTCTGATCAGACACAAACCAGAGAAGGGTGTTTTTGCCCCAGGCAAAGATCAGCGCAATAAAGGAATTGGTCCAGCACCTTTTGTGGGCTTTGGAAAAAAAAAAAAAAGGTTTTCTCTCTGGATCCTGCCATTCTTTTGTAATGGCTTCACAAATTACCGAATGGACCACCAAAGTCCACCCTTTAGACTTGTTTAACCCTGCATACATGCGGTCATGAAGAGATAATTCCTTCCTTTCTTCACTTAAGCCAAGAGTAACATGAATAGCTTTAAGGAGCCCATCTACCTCTTCTAGGGATAGCTTAAATTTGGAGGGGGCCACCTCAGCCTCCTCTTCCGAGTCTTTAATGGAAGGAGCAGGGGACTGCTCTTCCCTGCTTAAAGGATCTTTAGGTAGAGCTTCCACCACCGGGATAGAAAGGGAACCCTGGGAAGATCCTGAAGTGGATGGCTGACTAGCAGCTGGATTAACTAAAGAGTCACAAAAAGTTTGAATCGTGGCATATAGTTCCTTTTTACAGAGGCAACCAGGTCATCACAAACAGAAGCTGAATTCCTCCTTGACTAAAGAAGTAATGCAAGCCCTGCACAGGGCTTTTTTCCAATTGTCTCCCATTTTGGCCTTGCAAAAAGGACATTTCTTTTTTGGGTCAGAGCTTTTAGCCTGAAAGACAAAAGTGAGACCCAGTCTCTGCTTTAAAAAGGACCACCGCACAGGTGCACTAAGAAGAAACCAGTCAGCCTCTAGTGCCCAGACAGGCCCCTTGCCACTAAGGGGTAGAGAAAAGGAGAGAGGCCAAAACCACAAGTAAGAGAAAAATGCCTCCTACTTGAGCCTTGCTGGTGCCTGTCCCCACTGCTGCAGATGCCGACTCTTCCATTGCAGGTATGCAGCTTTCCAGTCGTGGCTTCACCCGCCACTTCCAGACTCCCATAGTGCCTCTGCACTGGACCGGACCTCCTCCTCCCTGTGTCCACGGCGGAAATGAGGTTTTCGCCATCCCTGTGACCCGCTTTACATGGGGCGCCGCTTCTCACACTTGTAAAACTTTATTTTCTTCCTTGTTTCGCTGGTCCCATTATTGCTGCCCCCATCTTCCCGTTTTAAGGTAGATCCTTTGCCTAGCAGGGTTCTATCGAGCCACTCATTTGTGCAGCCCCATGCCCCGACGTGCACACACACGCACCGGTAAACATGTCTAAACACGCATTAATGCTAGGCGCGTTTACCACTTGAGCATTAATTCATTTTAATAGCCAGAATAATGTATTATTCTGGCCAATAAAATGAATTCATGCCCAAGTGCTTGATGCGTTTACAAGCGTCTGGCATTTTTTTTTCTGCCAAAAGACCGCTGCCAGGAGGAAAGGCGTCTAGGAGAGACAGCAAAAGGTCTGGTGTGCATGAGGCCTTCCTCTCTGTAAAGTATTTCAGAAAATACTGACATTTTGTAAATGAGAGACATAAGTAAACAGAGAGCAAAAACAGAAGGCCTGAAGGTGCAGCTCAGGATGGAATGGCCATTTAGAAGTATAGGAAAAACTATACCATCTGTCTGGTTGCACAGATGATACATAATGCTGTAACATTGCATTATATGTCAGGATGGACAGGCTGATGTCTCAGCCCCATTTTTCAACAATGTATTAAATAAGGCCACTAGACATAATAATACAGAGCCTGCTGTACACAGAACTTATGCAGTCACACTCACCTCCTATACACAGCACTGGGAATGATTCCAGCAGCAGCACTGAAAACACACAACAATCTTCTAGTTCCGGGTTAAGCCCCTGCTGCTCATGGGAAATGAAGTCTTCTGATAGGCTGCCACGCTGAATGAGCGGCCTGAAAAACTACAGCACCCGGCATGCATTGCGAACTACTTTAACTTCGGAGTGATAGAAAGAAGCACGCTTCCGGTTTAATTGTTATGCTGTCAGTTTGACGAAGTTCTGTTAACTTTCTATATTCCCTGTGTGGGTTTATTCATGTGATAAACGGTATACAGTAGCCATACATTCTGTACTGCACAGCTCTGCTATGCAAGTGATTGTTATATACAGGTGTGATCACCTGACTGCATGGAGCTGCACTTTTCCAGGGAAAGTCACTCTAAACGTTTTCCATATAAAACATTGTGACTGCATCTATGAACAGACCAGCAATAAAGTATGGAAGATTAGTACAACCTGACAGAGGGCGCAATTCACTGCCTGGTACTCACAATGAGATTATCAGAAGAATGATGTGTGTTTTTTTTTTTTGCATGCTAATCTCATATCGAAAATAAAGAGTTTACTTCTACGACAGAATATCATTTTTTTTTTTTCTGTGGGTGATTTGACATCTGCTAAAAGTGATCCAGTCGGCAGATTCACCACGGGATCATTTTTATGGGCAGCGGGAGAGGAGTCACCTCCTCCCGCCACTTACCAGACGTTTTCCCCCTTTTAATGGAGCAGTAAGTTAACCCGGCAATGATCCAGTCCACCAGATGGCTAGGCAGGAAGTCGAGTGAGGGCAAGATGGCCCCCCACTCGGCTCTATTCCCTTGGAGGACAGGAGCGACTTCTGATGTCACTTCCGGTACTGGGGCAGATAAACTGGAGTTTTTTTTTCTTAAAGTCAAAATGTAATTTTATTTTATTTATTTTTTTTGCTTTTAAAGGTAAATGCAAGATCTGGGGGTCTTTTTGACCAAAGATCTCTCAATAAAAAGGACCCGTCATGCTTATTTCTATTACATTCCTTGTAATAGGAATAAAAGTTATAAATAAAAAATAAAGGGACAGTGTAAAAATAAAAATAAATAAGAAAAAAAAATGTAAAGCGCCCCATCCCTCCGTGCTCGTCTGAAGAAGCGAACGCATACGAAAGTCGGTGTTCAAACCACACATGTGAGGTATCGACGGGATTGTTAGGGCGAGAGCAATAATTCTAGTATTCCTCTAACTCTAAGCAGGGACCCTGTAAAAAAATTTTTTTTTTACCAGTTTTACCATCCAGGCCCTCGGATTTACCATTTGACGGCCTGGATGCTGAACAGCGCATCTTACAACTTTACAACTAAAGGGTTGTTCGGAAAAGGTTGTCAACACTATACTAAGTAGTCGTAAATTAGTCACTAGGAAGATTTACGGAAAATTTGAAAGACCTTTAGGTCCTGGCAGAGGAGGAGAGGGAGTGATTTTTTTTCTCTGCCTTCTGTCCTGGATTTCCTCCAAAGTGGCGTTGACAAAGCTTTGTCAGTTTGGACCCTGCGAGTGCAAGTTGCTGCCCTGTCAGTTTTCTTTAATAGGCTTGCTGAATACCCCTTGATTAAGAGATTACTCTTGGCAAGATCTAGATCCATACCGAGGTCAACTAAACAAGTGGCCCCCTGGGACTTATCCTTAGTCGTCAAAGCACTTACCAAGGAACCTTTTGAGCCACTAGAGGGAGCTACATTAAAGTGGTTTACATTAAAGATCCCTCTTCTGTTAGCTGTAACTTCAGGTAGAAGGATCTTGGATCTGGAAACTCTCTCCTGTAAAGACCCCTTTTTGAGAGTCCTGGAGGACAGGGTTATTATAAAGCCAGATACCCTATACCTGCCCAAAAGTCTCTACCTCTTTTCACAGGTCACAAATAGTGATTCTACCCAGTTTTTGCAGTTCTCCCAAAAATAGGGAAGAAGAAAGGTTTAGCTTTCTAGATGTCAGAAGTGTCAAATGTTTTCCATTTGGAAATCACTAGAGAATTCAGGAGTTCTTCTCAGCTTTTGATTTTATTTAGTGGTCTCAAGAAGGGTACTAAAGCATCCAGAACTTATATTGCTAGATGGATTCCAGACACTATTCTCTGGGCATACAGATTTTCCAATCAGGCCCCTCCTGAAAAAATCAGAGCCCATTCTACCAGATCATTAGCTACGTCATGGGTAGAACGAGCAGGAGCTTCATGGGAAGAAATATCCAATCTCTTATCTCCATTGTTATTTGGGTGCTACCAGTAGATTTTATTTATTCCTCCCCCCCCTCTAGAATCTACTATAATTATTCATTGTTACCCACTCACTTCCCAATCCCTTACTATCTAGATTCTACCATGTTTACCAGCCAACTACCAATTCCTTATCTCCATTGCTATTATCACCTTTATACTATGATATACTTTCTATACAATTATTATCATTGTCACTGTTGACACTGTTCTCAATGGAACATTATTATTTACACTTATTTTCAGCCCTACACGGATCCGGTGTCCATGGATGCCTGTCCACCATTGGTGGGGTTTTGGATTTGGGTCACCTTTCTCTATATGCTCCCTCAGTTCCCGTGCCTGACATTACCGGTGGGCCCCCAATATCCAGCGCCTTTCCATGCCTCCTATACACAGCAGACCTGTCTGTAAGTACTACTATATGACTGGTCCCATCCCAATACAGTGGGGTAAAAAAGTATTTAGTCAGCCACCAATTGTGCAAGTTCTCCCACTTAAAAAGATGAGAGAGGCCTGTAATTGTCATCATAGGTATACCTCAACTATGAGAGACAAAATGTGGAAACAAATCCACACAATCACATTGTCTGATTTTTGAAAGAATTTATTTGCAAATTATGGTGGAAAATAAGTATTTGGTCAATATCAAAAGTTCATCTCAATACTTTGTTATATATCCTTTGTTGGTAATGACAGAGGTCAAACGTTTTCTGTAAGTCTTCACAAGGTTGTCACACACTGTTGCTGGTATGTTGGCTCATTCCTCCATGCAGATCTCCTCTAGAGCAGTGATGTTTTGGGGCTGTCGCTGAGCAACATGGCCTTTCAACTCCCTCCAAAGGTTTTCTATGGGGTTGAGATCTGGAGACTGGCTAGGCCACTCCAGGACCTTGAAATGCTTCTTACGAAGCCACTCCTATATTGACCGGGCGGTGTTTTTGGGATCATTGTCATGCTGAAAGACCAAGCCACGTTTCATCTTCAATGCCCTTGCTGATGGGAGGAGGTTTGCACTCAAAATCTCACGATACATGGCCCCATTCATTCTTTCATGTACACGGATCAGTCATCCTGTTCCCTTTGCAGAGAAACAGCCCCAAAGCATGATGTTGCCACCCCCATGCTTCACAGTAGGTATGGTGTTCTTTGGTTGCAACTCAGCATTCTCTCTCCTCCAAACACGACGAGTTGTGTTTCTACCAAACAGTTCTACTTTGGTTTCATCTGACCATTTGACATTCTCCCAATCCTCTTCTGGATCATCCAAATGCTCTCTAGCAAACCTCAGACGGGCCCGGACATGTACTGGCTTAAGCAGGGGGACACGTCTGGCCCGGCAGGATCTGAGTCCCTGGTGGCGTAGTGTGTTACTGATGGTAGCCTTTGTTACGTTGGTCCCAGCTCTTGGCAGGTCATTCACTAGGTCCCCCCCGTGTGGTTCTGGGATTTTTGCTCACCGTTCTTGTGATCATTTTCACCCCACGGGGTGAGATCTTGCGTGGAGCCCCAGATCGAGGGAGATTATCAGTGGTCTTGTATGTCTTCCATTTTCTAATTATTGCTCCCACAGTTGATTTTTTCACACCAAGCTGCTTGCCTTTTGCAGATTCAGTCTTCCCAGCCTGGTGCAGATCTACAATTTTGTTTCTAGTGTCCTTCGACAGCTCTTTGGTCTTCACCATAATGGAGTTTGGAGTGTGACCATTTGAGGTTGTGGACAGGTGTATTTTATACTGATAACAAGTTCAAACAGGTGCCATTAATACAGGTAATGTGTGGAGGACAGATGAGCCTCTTAAAGAAGAAGATACAGGTCTGTGAGAGCCAGAAATCTTGCTTGTTTGTAGGTGACCAAATACTTATTTTCCACCATAATTTGCAAATAAATTCTTTAAAAAATCAGACAATGTGATTGTGTGGATTTGTTTCCACATTTTGTCTCTCATAGTTGAGGTATACCTATGATGACAATTACAGGCCTCTCTCATCTTTTAAAGTGGGAGAACTTGCACAATTGGTGGCTGACTAAATACTTTTTTGCCCCACTGTATGTATATAATTTCATCTCTTATATGTCAATTATTGAATAACTATCTATCTTGTTCTAGATTATTATCACGTGCTTTGCTCCTGATGAGTGGGAATACCAAACGACGAAACGCGCCAAGCTAATTGAAGCCGTGTCTGGATCTACATATGAGCTAATTGAAGCCGTGTCTGGATCTATATATTATAACTTTATACACTTTATACCTAATGTGTGGTATGGGATTGTGACACCACTACCAGGGTCTCTTCCCTATCACACTTGGCAGACTAGGAAGTCTGGAGGTCATCCCCATCATTATAAATACTGTTTTAATATGTAAATAATCAATATATATGTGTATATAGATGAAATCATGGGATATACAACCACTATTAATGATTGCTTTTACCTTATCAATTATGGTCCTATGACGTCTTAATAAACATTTATATTTATACTATTGATAGTTGGTTCTCCCTGAGACTGCGTACTTTATACATGCGTAGGTGTATCTTAGACCCTATCCAAGGGTTATATTGCCACTATAATTTCTCTATTTTATCTTATTGATTATGGTCCTATTGTTATTGTGTGTATATATATATATAAGCAATTGTACTATTTATAGTTGGTTGTCCCTGAGACTGCATGCTTCATACAAAGTCCCACCCGTTCCCACTGTTCTTCCCCCTTCCTTGTTATTTCCAAATATCCAAAGCAGCCGTTTGGTCTTCTTCACATGCCTTCATCAGACACTATAGAGTTCAGGTGCTCTCCAGCCAGGACCTTTCCTTCTTCAGGAAATTTTTACAGACTGTGGTCCCTCCCTAAGGTATGCAATCTTGCATATCCTCTCTAAGTAAGCTGTCCTGGAAGATGAAGGGGGAAAACCCCCATTACCGTTAACGGTATTTCCATGAATCTTCCAGGACAGTATCCATATTCCCACCCTTTCTGTTTGTCCGTTTTTTTGGGCTTGGTTGGAAGTTCCTTCACAGCCTAGTGCCATGTACACACGAGCGGACTTTACGGCAGACTTTGCCCGGCGGACGGGATTTCGTCGGACAATTGGATCGTCTGTGGGCTCCAGCGGACTTTGTTTGCTCAAAAGTTGGACGGACTTATGCCGCGTACACACGGTCGGACTTTCCGGCATACTTGGTCCGGCGGACCAGAGTGTGCCGGACAATCCGCACGTGTGTGGGCGGCGGCGGACTTTTCCGGCGGACTTCTTCCCAAAAGCCCGCCGGACCTAGATTTGAAACAAGTTTTAAATCTTTCCGTCGGACTCAGTTTCGGGCGGAAAGTCCGCTCGTGTGTGTGCTGGTCCGACGGAAAGCCCGCTCGTGTGTATGCTGGTCAGACGGACCAGATACGACACGAGGGCAGGGTATTGCATCTCGCGCTCGCTGCAATAGGAAAAACAAATTTTCCTATTGCGGCGAGCGCGGAGCATACCAGGCCCTTAGGTCTGGTATGGATTATAAAGGGAAGCCCCTACGCCGTAAAAACGGCGTGGGGTCCCCCCTAAAATCCATACCAGACCCCGATCCGAGCACGCAGCCTGGCCGGCCAGGAAAGGGGGTGGGGACGAGCGAGCGCCCCCCCCCTCCTGAACCGTACCAGGCCGCATGCCCTCAACATGGGGGGTGGGTGCTTTGGGGGAGGGGGGCGCCCTGCGGAGACCCCGCCCCGCATATGATGTCACAGTCCCTGGGCATGCTGGGACTGTGACGTTTTAGGGGGCGTGGTCACTGGGTGATGTTGACCACGCCCCCTAAAACGTCACAGTCCCAGTATGCCCAGGGACTGTGACATCATATGGGGGCGGGGTCTCCGCCTATATAAGTCACAACGCAGCCCTCGGAGAGCAGTCCAGCCAGAGAGAGCGTTGTGTCAACATCTGGAGAAGAGAAGACAAGAAGCCCAGCAGCTCAGAAGTCCGGACCTCTGCTGGCAAGAGAGCTGCCTGAAGACAGCAGAGGAGCCGGCCGAAGAACTGGACCACCGGGAGAAGAGAGCGGAGAAGAACCAACCGGACGCCGGGAGAAGATGAAGCGGAGGGACCCCCGAAGCCGGAAGAAGACCCCCGAAGCCGGAGGAAGATCCCCCCCCCGGAGCTGTTTAATAAAATATTTTAAAAACCTGTGTAGTGTGTTTTATTACTTACACTTTTTCCCTAGGTGAATGGGCAGGGGTACCATGTACCCCATACTCATTCACATAGGGTGGGGGTGCCGGGATCTGGGGGCCCCCTTATTAAAGGGGGCTCCCAGATTCCGATAAGCCCCCCGCCCGCAGACCCCGACAACCAACGGCCAGGGTTGTCGGGAAGAGGCCCTTGTCCTCATCAACATGGGGACAAGGTGCTTTGGGGTGGGGGGGGCCCCGCAGGGCGCCCCCCTCCCCCAAAGCACCCACCCCCCATGTTGAGGGCATGCGGCCTGGTACGGTTCAGGAGGGGGGGGCGCTCGCTCGTCCCCACCCCCTTTCCTGACCGGCCAGGCTGCGTGCTCGGATCGGGGTCTGGTATGGATTTTAGGGGGGACCCCACGCCGTTTTTACGGCGTAGGGGCTTCCCTTTATAATCCATACCAGACCTAAGGGCCTGGTATGCCCCGCAACGAGGCTCGCAAGGTGTCAATCTCGCCGATAAAAGCGGCAAGATTGACATCCTTTGCTAGTCCCGTCGCACCTGAGTCACGTTCAAAATGAACGGACTTGTCCGTGTGTGGGCAAGTCCGTTCATTCTGAAAGTCCGCCGGAACTCCGGCGAAAGTCCGTCGGAAAGACGGGCGGACTTAGCCCGCCGGAAAGTCCCGGCGTGTGTGGGCAAGTCCGTCCGTTTTAAAGTCCGGCGCACCTGGCGGACAAAGTCCGTCGGAAAGTGTGCCGGACCAAGTAGGATAGAAAGTCCGACCGTGTGTACGTGGCATTAGATTTGAAACATGTTTTAAATCTATCCGTCGAACTCAAGTCCGGTCGAAAAGTCCGCTCGTCTGTATGCTAGTTCGACGGACAAAAATCCACGCTAGGGCAGCTATTGGCTACTGGCTATGAACTTCCTTATTTTAGTCCGGTCGTACGTCATCACTTACGAATTCGACAGACTTTGGTGGATTGTGTGTAGGCAAGTCCGTTCATTCAGAAAGTCCATCGTAAAGTACGTTGAAAAGTCCGCCAGGCAAAGTCTGCCGTAAAGTCCGACTGTGTGTACGCGGCATAGGTGTTCTTAAGGCCCCTTTCACACTGGGGCGGTGGGGGCGTCGGCGGTACAACAGCGCTATTTTTAGCGCTGCTGTACCGTCGTTCTTGCAGCGGTATTCGGCCGCTAGCGGTGCGGTTTTACCCCCCGCTGGTGGCCGAAAAAGGGTTAAAATCCCTCGTACAGCGCGGCTATAGCCGCAGCTATAGCCGCGGTATTGCCGCGGTATAGCCGCGCTGTCCCATTGATTTCAATGGGCAGGAGCGGGGAAGAAGCGGTGAATACACCGCTCCTTCCCCGCTCCTAAAAAGCGGTTTGCAGGACTTTTTTCACCGCCCTGCCTGCGCACCGCTTCAGTGTGAAAGCCCTCGGGCTTTCACACTGAACAAACAGCGGAGGCTGTTTAGGGGCGGTTTTCAGGCGGTATTTTTAGCGCAATACCGCCTGAAAACCGCTCCAGTGTGAAAGGGGTCTTAGTTGGGAGTGTTTTTTCTTCCTTACGTACATAGTGGAGGTCTCTCTATCTTCAATACAAACTGAGGTGCAAGGGAAGGGAGGGGCCTTTTACACTCTTTCTGATTTGTGTTTCCTGTAGAGGGCGGAGCCAATCATCTCTCTAAGTAAGCTGTACTGGAAGATTAATGGAAATACCATTACTGGTAAGTCTAATGGGGTTTTTTATAATAGGCCTTCTAACTTCAGCTTGTTCAGTTAGGGCCCTTTCACACGGGGCTGCCGGATCGGGTCCGCCTGTCAGTTTTTCAAGCGGACCTGATCGGACCCTGCATTGTCCTCTATGGAGTGGCGGATATCAGTGGACACAGAAAGGCGGTGGTCCTATTTTCCATCCATCTGGTGGATTGGATCCGATAGCATCAGCTGGAAACGGACAGGTGATCCGTTTTCATCTGATTTCCCCATAGAGGAGAGTGGGACTGTGACTGCTCTGGACAGCAGAGCAGACACGAACATGTCCTCTGCCTGCTCAGTGGGGATCAGCGGAACAATCCCCCGCTGAGCAAGTGGATTCCGTTAGGCGGAGGCACCCGTGTGAAAGGGGCCTTAATAGGGTGCCCACGTGTCCCGGATTGCCTGGACAATCCCGCAATTAGCAGGTCTGTCCCGGGTCCCGGGCACCCTCAGGCAATACAGTGCCCTGGAATTGCCCCCTGGCCCTGGACCGTTCTGATACCCTCTAAAATATCTCTCCCATCGCTGCTGTCACTTACTGAAAGCCTGTGGTGGACCCCTGGCTGGTGAGACCCCTTTTTCATGAGCCGCTGGCTCAGTGCCCAAATGGTTGCTAGCCACTGCCCGCCTCGCATCTAGCAACCAGTAACGTCATGAGGAGGAGAGAGACAGAGCCCCAGCATTCACAGCGGGAAGATTTAACTTCCTCCTCCTCGCCTACTGATTAGCTCCACCCACCTCCTCCCTGCATCGTTCAGCCAGCAGCATGCAGAAGTGTACGAAGGAGAGATGAGTTTTGTAGAAAGGCAAGTGAATCCAAAGCGCTCACCATGGACAGATCGGGGTTAAAATCCTCAGTCAGCTCCCCCCCAGCAGCCAGCATTCTGTGCTGAACTGTCAGCACTTCACAGGAGCTCCAGAGTGTGTGTCAGCCTGGAGCTAGCACTGATAAGAAGAAGGTAGGCAGATAAGGGGCCTGCAGAAGAGGAGAGAACACTGACAGATGAGATGACACCCTTGGAGGGATGGAAGGAGGACACATCCTTAGATATCAGGACAGGGTTCATGCTGGGATGTGACCCCTCAAAAGTGAAGAACTACAGGTCCCAGCAGGAACCCCTCAGAACTGAAGATGTGATGCCCCCCAATCAGTGAAGAACTACAGGTCCCAGCATTAGCATGTGAAATCTATGAGGTGGCGGATTCTCAGGGGTCCATGCTGGGACCTGCAGTCCTTCAATTTGGGGGGGGATCACATCCTTAGTTATCAGGGGTTCATGCAGGGACTTGTAGTCCTTCACTTTTGGGGGATGTGATGCCCCCAAAACTGAAGGACTACAGGCCCCACCATGAACCCCTCAGGGCTGAAGATGAGACACCCCCCCCCCCCCCCCCCGGTGCCCTCGCATGGGAGAAGTAACATCAGCAGCCAGCGGCGGGAGGGGAGTTCACTTTCCCAGGGCTTCGGTTTATCAGACTGGTGGCAAACAAATGGCCCCTGCCCCCACCTATAATTGGCCTTCACAGAAAGGAGCACATGAGTCACCTTTCTGAGTCTACTGTTTTCTCTGCCCCTAGCCACCTACGAGCACCATTCCTTGGTTTCACCCCCTACCCATCTCCCAGTACTGCCTTTTTTAGAGAATACAGAACCAAGTTTAATTTTGTAATTTGTATGGAATTTTTATGGAATTTGGTAATAATAACAAGAAAAGCACCAAGATAGATCCCCTTCAGCCAGTAGCAATAGAGCCCCCCCCCCCCCAGCAACAATAGATTCCCCCATCAACAATGGACCACCCGCAACAAAATTTCCCCCAAGCAACAATAGACTTGTGGCATCAACAACAGATCTCTCACAGACAGCATCAATAGACTTTACGGCAGCCAACAACAATGGACCCCTCCCTCAACAGTAGATCTCTCCCAGCAACAACTGACCCCCAGCAATATAAGACCCACCCCAAGCAACAATAGATCCCCCCCTCAGCAACAATAGACCCCTAGTGCTGAAGGTGCCGGAACTGCTTTCCCCCACGTTCCCGCTGAAAAAAAGCCTTGGGTGTTTGCCATCTTTTTGTATAGCTCAGTCACATAGAAAGAGCGCTCAGCTGCAATATGTTTTTGTGTGTTTTTTTGCACTCCCACAGTAAATATACATCATTACTTTGTCGTTCAATACCGGGGTTATGGCAGCAGTTAGCTACCATAACCCTGGTATCATTTTTTACTGTGGGCAATTCGGCATCTGCTAAAAGTGATCCTGGTGGCGGATTTGCCACGGGATCACTTTTAGACTTGGGTTAACCGTAGCCGTCGGTAAGCCCGGAGGCGATCTGATCCGTTTGATAGATAGACAGGAAGTCGAGTGAGGGTAAGAGGTCCCCCCGCTCGGCTCTATCCCGTTTGAGGACCGTCAAAATGTCAAGTCAAAATGTTTTTTTTTTACTTTTGCTTTTAAAGGTAAATGAGAGATCTGGGGTCTTTTTGACACAACTCATGTGAGGTATTGCCGTGATCGTTAGAGCGAGAGCAATGATTCTAGCACTAGACCTCCTCTGTAACTCTAAAACGGAAACCTGTAAACATTTTTAACCATACAGGGCACTTATACACCTTTCTGTCCAGACCAGTTTTCAGCGTTCAGCGCTATCACATTTTGAATGACAATTGCGCGGTCATGCGACGCTGTACCCAAACAAAATTTTTATAATTTTTTTCCCCACAAAAAGAGCTTTCTTTTGGTGGTATTTGACCACCTCTTGGGGGTTTTTTTGCGCTACAAATAAAAAATGACCAAAAATTTTGAAGAAAAAAACTGTTTTCTTCGTTTCTGTTACAAAACTTTGTAAATAAGTAAGTTTGCTCCTTCATTAATGGGCACTGATGAGGCTGCACTGATTGGCACTGATGAGGTGTCATTGATAAGGTGGCACTTTTATGCAGCACTGTTAGGCACTGATAGGCGGCACTGATAAGCGGCACTAATGGGCACTGATATACAGCACTGATAGGTGGCACTGATGGGCACTCATAGGCAGCACTGATGGGCATTGATAGGTGGCACTGATGGGCACTGATAGGTGGCACTGATGGGCACTGGTGGGCACTGATAGGCAGCACTGATCAGAGGCGCTGGCAGGCATCGCTGATGGGCACAGAGTGCCATCACTAATGGGCAATGATTGGCATCCCTGGTGGGCTCTAGTGGACTTACCTGATGGACATGGTTGGCATTCCTGGTGGCCATGGGTGGGTATCCCTAGTGGTCCTGGGTGGGCACCTTCAGGGGGGCTGCACTGATAATCAATCAGTGCAGACCCCCCCTCCCCGTCAGGAGAGCAGCCGATCGGCTCTCCTCTACTCGCATCTGTCAGTGCGAGTAGAGGAAAAGCTGATACACGGCTTTTCCTGTTTACACTGTGATCAGCTGTGTTTGGGCACAGCTGATCACGTGATAAAGAGCCTCCATCAGAAGCTCTTTACCTCGATCGGAGATGCGGCGTGTCATGCTGACACACCACAGTACCGATCACCGCTATGGACGGCTTAACCTGCCGGACGTCATATGACGCCCAGTCAGGATAAGGAAACCATTTCCTGGCCGTCATTTTGTTATATCGTGGGTGGAAATTGGTTAAAGCATAGCCTATGGAGATTTGTAAGTACCTCGAGAACATCTCGAACCAGCAATGTGCACAAGAGCCTCAGCTTTCTGGGGACTCTCACTTCTCATTGGCTGAGACAGCAGCAGGCGCCATTGGCGCTCGCTGCTGTCAATCACAGCCAGTGAGCCAATGAGAAGAGAGAGGGGGTGGGTCTGAGCCGTGGCTCAGTGTGTGAATGGACACACAGGGTAGTGGCTTGGGAGTGAGCCTGCTCGGGTGCCCCCACAGCAAGCTGCTTGCTGTGGGGGCAGGAGAGAGGAACCAGGAGAGCTGGGGGGGGGGGGGGCAGAGAAGAGGAGGATTGCAGAACATCTAGCAGTCAGTGTTAAAGTGGTTCTAAAGGCAGAAGGTTTTTTACCTTAATGCATTCTATGCATTAAGATACAAAGCCTGCTGTGTACAACAGCTCCCCTAGCCCCCTCAATACTCACCTGAGCCCCATCTCAATCCAGCGGTGCGCACAAGAGACTTGGCTCTCCGGGGACTCTCCCTTCTCATTGTCTGAGACAGCAGCAGCTGCCATTGGCGCCCGCTACTGTCAATCACAGCCAGTGAGCCAATGTGGAGAGAGTGGGGGTGGGGCCAAGCAGTGGCTCTGTGTGTGAATGTACACACAAGACAGTGGCTCAGGAGCAAGCCTGTTCGGGTGCCCCCACTGCAAGCTGCTTGCTCTGGGGACTCAAGAGGAGGGAGGAGCCAGGAGCACCAGTGGGGGGCCAGAGAAGAGGAGGATCGAAGCTGCTCTGTGCAAAACCACTACACAGAGCGAGTAAGTATGACATTTTTTTTTTGTTTTGTTTTTTTTGTTTTTTAAGGCCCATCCTTTAATATCACTTTAAGCTGCCCTCCATCCACTAGGGGGTGTACTGAGGATGTGGACTGCTAAAGACTCTGGAGAGAATTGTAGAGGATTGTGGGAGATATCGTTTCCAGGAAGCAGCCCTGACAAAATTATATACTGTGGGACTACATGTTCCAGGAGAAAGGGCTGTTGCAGGAGGGGAGGAGAGCAAAAGCTTGGGTTAGTGATACAGAGTCTCACATGGAGAGAGAGAAGGAAAGCTGCTGGTGTGCTGGTACTTGTGATCCTAAGTGCCAGCCCTCTCTGTTTGCCTAAATAGAGATTGAACTGTTGTCAGTTAAAGGGATATTAAAGGCAATTAAAAAAATAAAAAATAAACATGTCATACTTACCTGCTCTGTGCAGTGGTTTTGCACAGAGCAGCTCCGATCCTCCACTTCTTGTCTCCCTCCTGCCGAGTGCCCTCAGAGCAAGCTGCTTGCTATGGGGCACCCGAGCAGGCTCACTTCTGAGCCGCTGCTCTGCGTGTCCATTCACACACAGAGCCGCGACTCGGCCCCACCCTCTCTCTCTCCTCATTGGCTCAATGTCTGTCAATGGCTCCCACTGCTGCCTCAGCCTCAGCCAATGAGGTCTCAGCCAATAAGAAGAGAGCCGAGGCCCTTGTGCACATTGCTGGATCCAGACACAGGCACCTAATATCAGTAAAATGGCATCATGATCATTTAGATCAGTAAAAAGAAAAAAAAAGCCCCAAAAAACTGAATTACTGGTTAATAATTTACATGTGAGTATGTGCACATACGCATGTAAATCATACTTACCCTATATTATTTAGCATTGTGAGAGGTAGAAGAACTTTACGAGCCTAATCGCATTTATAAATACATATAATTGTGCAAATGTGCACACTATAAGGCCCATATTTGCATTTCTGGGCAGGAACTTTCTGCCAGATCGATCCAGCAATCATAAAATATAAATGGTGAACCACAGAGAGAAAATAATAAATTCTCTAATATAATGTTGCCAACATTAAAGTGGATGTAAACCCAATGTCATCCTTTCTAAACTACTGCCATAGGGGTTATCTATAAGGATATACATGCCTCCTGCATGTATCTTTACCTGTCAAATGTCTCCCCTCTGTCTGTTATGAGACCTGAAAAACTGCATATTCTGTGGGTGGGTCTGTTGTCTGGAGCTCGGTGGGTGGAGTCGTGATGTCGGTAGACTCCCCGCCCACCTCTACACTCCCCTTGTCAATATGCATTTTCTCCTGTGTAGTTCTAACACTGAACTTCTGCTATGATCTCTAACATCCAGTGAAAAGACAGGAAAGTAACCACATGACTTTAGCATGCCAAATCATGGTGAGGTGTGGAACAGTCAATCCTTGCAGAGCTGCTGAAGAAAGGAGTGGGGGAGGGAATTAAAAAATACTGCATGTGTCTTAGGCTGAAGCACGGGATATGTAAATCACCTGTCACTCACAGCAAGGGGGAGTATTTGACAAAGTTTTTCTCAGTTTGTCAAGATTTATCTCACTGAAAAATAAAAGAGGATTGCTTAGAGATGGATTAACTCTGTGTGGCAAGACTGGGCTCAAATGATAGGAAATCTTATACTCTACAGTATGAAAAAAAAAAAAAAATTTGGGTTTACATCCACTTTAATGATTTGTTGTATGAGGTCCCCTAGGGAAGGGACACAAGTACTGTATGGGCGAACAGTAAGAAAATCGTATATATAAAAAATTTCATTTATTTAGAAAAATATTCAAAAGGTATGTATCGGAAATATAGTCATGGTTGATACAGCACATAAAAAACAAGATTTCACATACAAATACAATATTGCGAGTTCAAGAATGAATATGAAATTCCTCTATTGGCCTGACATGTTTTGGGAGAGTATCCCAGAGGCCTTTATTAAAGAGGATATAAATATATTCAGTGTTGAATGTTAAAAAATGTATATAGATTTTATTTAGAGAGATAGTTTGTAAAGTTTGTCACTGTCTATCCATCAATTTGATGAATCCCATCCGAGCTCGGAATAGCCCCCACAAGGGTCCCCAAAAGGATGACCACTGCAGCACGACCATAAAGAAAAACCTTTTGCTGAGAACTAAGCATATAAGTGCAGATGGCTGGAGCGTTCCTACTTCTCAGGCATAGAGACTTACACCTAATGATCCAGCAATCATACATTAGTATTATGTGCAAGGAACCTAAGGCCTTTTGTGCACAGACCTAATAGTTTACTGATGTTTAGGCCTCTTGCACTCGGATGTAAAAATGTAAATCACAACAGTGCGTTTTGAATGCAGTGCAGGAAAGGCTCATGGAACGCAGGATTCTCGCATCACGTTCTGGTGTTAACTGGCCCTAAATGTAATATCTTGTTCAGAGAAATATCCTGAGTAAAATGTTCTGTGAAGACTTTGCATGTATGTAGCACCCTCTAGAGTGCTAGATGTAGATTTGTTTGTTGTTAGTGTAGGTAAAAATGTGTTTTAGCTCAGGGCTAAGCCTGAGCTATGAACATGGGTCAGGGTTTAGTGACGTAGGGCTGAGTGACTCATCCTAGCAGCTTCTCTGGTACCTCCCCCTGTTTTCTGGGACATTGGAAAATGTTCCAGACATAATGGGTGGAGGTTAGGAGGAGCTGCTTGGAATATTTATGAGGGCCTCAGCCAATCCCCAGTGAAGGGCTGGCAGGTGGCAGGCCACCTCATAAACAGGCATGAGTGGGGCAGTCAGGTGGAAGATGGAGATGGAGTGCTGAGAAGGCTCTCGGTGGCCCTTGAGGGTGCCCCCTAGTCGGGGGTGGGGGGGTGACCTCTAACTTGGGGCTTTGGTGCTGGAAGGTTCCTACCAAAACACACGGAGGAAGCCACGGGAGCAAGAAGAGAGGACAGCGGGAGCAGGTCAGCACGTCTGGGAAAATTTCCTGAGAGTCAGCCGGGTGTGCTGGTGAGTGTCAGTCTGGAGGACTGTGGTGGAGAAGTTAGCCTGGTGGGTTAGTGAAAGAGGCAGCTGCAGCCAGGTGGGTTGGCAGTGCCTGAAGAGGTGGTGCTGGGATCAGTAGCCACAGGAGTGATGCAAGCTGGACACTGAAATTCTGCTACACACCTAAGGGGCCTTGGGTTCCTGCCTGTAATGGGCCATTGCTTTCATCTGACTGAGTGACTGTCAGGTATTTACATACCTCCCAACTTTTTGAGATGGGAATGAGGGACACCTATCAGCAAAAGTATGCAGGCATAGGACACACCCCTTGCCACGCCCCCTTAAAGGAGAATTGTACAAAAAACAAGAGTGCTTTTTTTTACCACTACTATTCCTTTATATTGGCTTTTGGAATTTACAAATGCAGCAATTTAGAAATCAGATGAAAGGTTTAACACTGGGAAACACTTTTGGATGGATACAAAGTGCATATTATATACAGATTCATAGATCAGACCAAAATGAGGGACAAATGAGAAGGAATGAGGGACAGAGGGACATTTCTCCAAATCAGGGACTGTCCCACGAAATCAGGGACAGTTGGGAGCTATGTATTTACAGTGTCCCAACTAGGTTCTGCAAGCAAGCCTGTGCTGGAGGAAGAAGAGGGGCTTTATCCCCTTCCCGCCGAGCATACGCAGATGTGCGTACTCGGCTTTCGGGGGTTATACTGGGATGATGCCCGCAGCTGCGGGGACGGGGCGCTTTAAAAAAAATTGTTTTTTCTTATTTATTTTATTTATTTTTATATTTATAAATTGTGTTTAAAAAAAAAAAAAAATTGATCACTTGTATTGCTGTCACAAGGAATGTAAACATCCCTTGTGACAGTAATAGGTGGTGACAGGTACTCTTTATGGAGGGATCGGGGGTCTAAAAGACCCCCGATCCCTCCTTTGCACTTTATAGTATTCAGATCGCCATTTTCGGCGATTCTGAATATTGTATATTTTGTTAAAACCGGCGCCATTGGCAGCCGAGTAAACGGGAAGTGACGTCATGACTATCAGTAGCCGCCGGCGCCGGACTATCAGTAGCCGCCGGAGGCCGGAGCCGCATCAGTTGTTATACTTGGAAAGCCGATCGCCCGCTCTACAAAACGGGCAGCTGCGGGCATCATCCCGGTACCGTTTTGTAGAGTGGGCGATCGGCTTTCCAAGTATAACAACTGATGCGGCTAAAAGCCACTCGGCTTTTATACCGGAGGAGCGGGAGGGGACGTCCTCCACCAGGAGGCCCGATCACCAATCCGCCGGCGGCTACTGACAGTCTGGAACAAAGCCGTGCACGGCTTCGTTCCAGCCTCCTAATTGTAAACGCGGAAACGACGTCATGACGTCACTTCCCATTTATTCGGCTGCCAATGGCGCCGGTTTTAAAAAGATATACAGTATTCAGAATCGCCGAAAACTGCGATCTGAATACTGTGAAGTGCAAAGGAGGGTTCAGGGGTCTAAAAGAGTACCTGTCACCACCTATTACTGTCACAAGGGATGTTTACATTCCTTGTGACAGCAATACAAGTGATCAAAATTTTTTTTTTTTTAAACACAGTTTATAAATATAAAAATAAATAAAATAAATAAGAAAAAATTTTTTTTTTTAAAGCGCCCCCATCCCCGCGACCTCGCGCAGCAAAAAAAAACGCATACTGAAGTCGCGCCCGCATATGTAAACGGTGTTCAAATCACACATGTGAGGTATCGCCGCGATCGTCAGAGCGAGAGCAATAATTCTAGCACTAGACCTCCTATTTAACTCTAACCTGGTAACCGTAAAAAAAATTAAAGCGGCGCCTATGGAGATTTTTAAGTACCGTAGTTTGTCGCCATTCCAGGAGTGCGTGCAATTATAAAGCATGACATGTTTGGTATTTATTTACTCAGCGTAACATCATCTTTCACATTATGCAAAAAAATTGGGCTAACTTTACTGTTTGTTTTTTTTTTAAATTCATGAGTGTCCCTTTTCCCAAAAAGTTGTGTGATAAAAAATATTGCAACAATCACCATTTTATTCTCTGGATTCTCTGCTAAAAAATATATATATATAATGTTTGTGGGCTCTCTAAGTAATTTTCTAGCAAAAAATACGGATTTTAACTTGTGAACACCAAATGTCAAAAATAGGCTTAGTCATGAAAGGGTTAAATAAAGACTGTATATAGGAACAGTTCTCCTTGAAGTTGTTGAAGTCAAATGGGCATCCCATAACCTCCCATCCCTATCCAAGTTATTACCCTCATATGATAACAAAAACAAAGTCATGGACTGTTCTCTAACTCAAGAGTGCATGTAAAGATTCGGTGTGCCTGGCTGTGCAGGGTGGGGGTCCTGAGACCCAGGTTACTTTTGGCTCCTAAGGGGGTGCTCTATATATACAAGCATTAAGGCGTGTAAATATGTCTATGTGTATACATACGTAAAATTCTTCTTCATCCTTTTCTAATTACCAGTGTTGTAATTTACGCACGTACACATGCATATACACACATATGCGCTTAAATTACTGCACTGAAATGTAAAATATTCTTTTTTTTTTTAGGGCTCTGTACTCATCACTGTGTTACTGATCTTTTCGCAGCTGTGTGCATTGTTACATAGACAACAATGGACCTGTGTTCAGATCAATAAAAAATGTGGTGTTTTTTTTACTCCTATATGCAAGAGGCCTAACTGTGCTGCGTCATGGCTCTGCACCTGCCAGGAGAGGGCTCAAGCACTCTGTGACACTCTTTTTTTTATTTTTTCAGACCTGTCTTCTATAAGCCATCACTTGTGTATATATGGCCTTATACAAGAATGTATTCAGTTTGTGTGTCTATGCTCACTGCTAAGGTTTGGAACTTTTCCCTTGCAGCATAATTCACAGGAGAATGAAGCGTGTATCTCTATGTGCCAGTGCAGTTAAAATAATATATCTGTCTGTGTACCTTCCTGGGAAAACATACGGCACTTTTATTGCAAATAGAAATTGCTGTGTGCTTGTAATATGGGAGGCAGTGCAGGGAGCCACAGGGAATTAGTGAGGGGCGCTGAGCTAGCACTGAATAACGTCTACTTAGTCAAAATAAATAATGGGTAATACATGTCTAGTGCAGACAAAGGATGCAAATAGAATCCAGAAGTAGCTGCTGCCCATTGTTCTGTCCACATCTCTCAAGGACATTTCCCGACTTCTCTCCTGCTTGAAATACAGATTCATGGCCGCTGTGTGTCTTCTGCAGCAGGTACTAAATAAAACCCATAAAATGATGAGAAGAATACAAAAAACATAAACAGTGCCCAACATTTCTGACCTGATATTTAAATGGAAGTCACACAGCAGCCCGTTTCTTCATTATTTATTAGGAGTTCGTATTCGAATTTTTGCAGATGCCAAGTTAGTTAGGCTGAATTATTACTTTGAAAACTGTTTATTTTTTGTGGTTTTTGTTGTTCAATAAAAGACAAGAGCTCCCATGTGTTTGTGTCATTCATTATTATTTAATTTGACTTTCTTTTTCTGAAGAGTTATTGTTTTCTGCTGGCAAGATTTGTATTACAGTTTACTGCATAGCTAAAGCATGGTGGTTGTGCTTTTCTACTGCTGTCTATGATCTAATTTGTGAAAGTGAACCTTTAATAAAATGTAATGATAGGTACCTATAGACATCCAGAGGTGGCCAGCTATGCAAGCATGATCCAACCACTGAATAACCTTCCTTATAAAGTCTGAATAATAAAAACAAAAAGGCAAGCAGTCCCTTTATTGCAGAAGAGATATACCATGCTCGATCCTAAATGATCACATCCTCTTCCTTCACATACTGTTTGTACAGTCAGGTCCATAAATATTGGGACATCAACACAATTCTAATCTTTTTGGCTCTGTACACCACCACAATGGATTTGAAATGAAACTAACAAGAGGTGATTTAACTACAGACTTTCAGCTTTAATTTGAGGGTATTTACATCCAAAATTAGGTGAACGATGTAGGAATTGCAACAGTTTGTATATGTGCCTCCCACTTTTTAAGGGATCAAAAGTAATGGGACAGATTAACAATCATCCATCAAACTTTCACTTTTTAATACTTGGTTGCAAATCCTTTACAGTCAATTACAGCCTGAAGTCTAGAACGCATAGACATCACCAGACGCTGGGTTTCATCCCTGGTGATGCTCTGCCAGGCCTCTACTGCAACTTTCTTCAGTTCCTGCTTGTTCTTGAGGCATTTTCCCTTCAGTTTCGTCTTCAGCAAGTGAAATGCATGCTCAATCTGATTCAGGTCAGGTGATTGACTTGGCCATTGCATAACATTCCACTTCTTTCCCTTAAAAAACTCTTTGGTTGCTTTCGCAGTATGCTTCGGGTCATTGTCCATCTGCACTGTGAAGCGCCGTCCAATGGGTTCTGAAGCATTTTGCTGAATATGAGCAGATAATATTGCCTGAAACATTTCAAAATTAATCCTGCTGCTTTTGTCAGCAGTCACATCATCAATAAATACAAGAGAACCAGTTCCATTGGCAGCCATACATGCCCACGCCATGACACTACCACCACCATGTTTCACTGATGAGGTGGTATGCTTTGGATCATGAGCAGTTCCTTTCCTTCTCCATACTCTTCTCTTCCTATCACTCTGGTACAAGTTGATCTTGGTCTCATCTGTCCATAGGATGTTGTTCCAGAACTGTGAAGGCTTTTTTAGATGTTGTTTGGCAAACTCTAATCTGGCCTTCCTGTTATTGAGGCTCACCAATGGTTTACATCTTGTGGTGAACCCTCTTTATTCGCTCTGGTGAAGTCTTCTCTTGATTGTTGACTTTGACACACATACACCTACCCTCTGGAGAGTGTTCTTGATCTGGCCAACTGTTGTGAAGGGTGTTTTCTTCACCAGGGAAATAATTCTTCGGTCATCCACCACAGTTGTTTTCCGTGGTCTTCCGGGTCTTTTGGTGTTGCTGAACTCACCGGTGCATTCTTTCTTTTTAAGGATGTTCCAAACAGTTGATTTGGCCACACCTAATGTTTTTGCTATCTCTCTGATGGGTTTGTTTTGTTTTTTCAGCTTAATGATGGCTTGCTTCACTGATAGTGACAGCTCTTTGGATCTCATATTGAGAGTTGACAGCAACAGATTCCAAATGCAAATAGCACACTTGAAATGAACTCTGGACCTTTTATCTGCTCCTTGTAAATGGGATAATGAGGGAATAACACACGTCTGGCCATGGAACAGCTGAGCAGCCAATTGTTCTGTTACTTTTGGTCCCTTAAAAAGTGGGAGGCACATATGCAAACTGTTGTAATTCCTACACCATTCACCTGATTTGGATGTAAATACCCTCAAGTTAAACCTGAAAGCCTGCAATTAAAGCACCTCTTGTTAGTTTAATTTAAAATCCATTGTGGTGGTGTATAGAGCCAAAAAGATTAGAATTGTGTCGATCTCCCAATAATTATGGACCTGACTGTAGGTGCAAACTGAAATTCTTTATCGTAAGTTCACACAAAATCAGATAAGAGCTTGATCACATTATCCTAAACAATGCAAACATTAAACAGTAATATCATCAGTACATCTAATGAACAGCTAGCATAAACATAAACACATAAATATCCCACAATGCTTCTGTAACAAGGTAAAGTGGGCATAATACTAATCACATATCCAAGAGGATTACCAGAAAGACAGAAACAATAGGTGACTCAATTAACAATGGGAATTCACACCTAGGAGGCACACAATGGGGAAATATACAATGAGAGAAAGACACCTTTATAAACTGATTTACACAAAGCAGCAGGAGACACCAGCATCAGGTTGTTTGAACTGATTATAATCTTCTGCTGTGAGTCTCTAAGTCTAGGAGGGGGTTGAAGCAGGCAAGACTGGCTCGGACTGTTAATTCCATACCCCAGCAAAACACAGGGGCCCCAAATCTGTATCCAGGTCCTATGTTCCCAGAGTGTGTGTTTCGGGGAGACATGGATCAAACCTGAACCAAAACCACTCCGAAGGTCCCCAAGGCACACACCTCCCAAAAAATAAAGCCCCCTCAAAAGCCAAGGCCCATAGTCAGTAGGCAAGAGGCTACCCTGCAGTCCCCTCTAAAAGCTCCTGTCCCGGTTGGGTGTGTCACGGAGCCACTTGGTATTTTGGGCTCTCTGTTTTGCGTCTCAATTCCAAGAACACCTTCAGCCCCTCTGAAACAGTCAGGTCCATAAATATTGGGACATCAACACAATTCTACTCTTGTTGGCTCTATACACCACCACAATGGATTTAAAATGAAACAAACAAGATGTGCTTTAACTGCAGACTTTCAGCTTTAATTTAAGGGTATTTACATCCAAATCAGGTGAACAGTGTAGGAATTACAACAGTTTGTACATGTGCCTCCCACTTTTTAAGGGACCAAAAGTAATGGGACAATTGGCTGCTCAGCTGTTCCATGGCCAGGTGTGTGTTATTCCCTCATTATCCCATTTACAAGGAGCAGATAAAAGATCCAGAGTTCATTTCAAGTGCGCTATTTGCATTTGGAATCTGTTGCTGTCAACTCTCAATATGAGATCCAAAGAGCTGTCATTATCAGTGAAGCAAGCCATCTGTACCAGAGTGATAGGAAGAGAAGAATATGGAGAAGGAAAGGAAATGCTCATGATCCAAAGCATACCACCTCATCAGTGAAGCATGGTGGTGGTAGTGTCATGGCGTGGGCATGTATGGCTGCCAATGGAACTGGTTCTCTTGTATTTATTGATGATGTGACTGCTGACAAAAGCAGCAGGATGAATTCTGAAGTGTTTCGGGCAATATTATCTGCTCATATTTAGCAAAATGCTTCATAACTTATTGGACGGCGCTTCACAGTGCAGATGGATAATGGCCCGAAGCATACTGCAAAAGCAACCAAAGAGTTTTTTAAGGGAAAGAAGTGGAATGTTATGCAATGGCCAAGTCAATCACCTGACCTGTATCAGATTGAGCATGCATTTCACTTGCTGAAGACAAAACTGAAGGGAAAATGTCCCAAGAACAAGCAGGAACTGAAGACAGTTGTAGTAGAGGCCTGGCAGAGCATCACCAGGGATGAAACCCAGCGTCTGGTGATGTCTATGCGTTCCAGACTTCAGGCTGTAATTGACTGCAAAGGATTTGCAACCAAGTATTAAAAAGTAAAAGTTTGACGGATGATTGTTAATCTCTCCCATTACTTTTGGTCCTTTAAAAAGTGGGAGGCACATATACAAACTGTTGTAATTCCTACACCGTTCACCTGATTTGGATGTAAATACCCTCAAATCAAAGCTGAAAGTCTGCAGTTAAAGCACCTCTTGTTAGTTTAATTTCAAATCCATTGTGGTGGTATATAGAGCCAAAAAGATTAGAATTGTGTCGATGTCCCAATATTTATGGACCTGACTGTACATCTGGTTGAATGAAAGTCAACGAAAGCACCTATAAAACCAGGTATAGATACCTTTACCTTAGCAGTGAGCAGGGTCGAAACTAGGGGGGCACTGAGGAGGCCCTGGGCTGGGGGGGTGCAGAGGAGGCCCTGGACTGGGGGGTGCAGTGGAGGCCTGGGCTGGGGGGGTGCGGAGGAGGCCCTGGAATGGGGGGGTCAGAGGAGCCCCTGGAATGGGGGGTCAGAGGAGCCCCTGGACTGGGGGGTGCAGTGGGGGCCTTGGGCTGATGGGGGTGTGGAGGAAACAATGGACTGAGGGTGCAGAGGAGGCCCTGGACTGAGGGGAGTGCAGAGGAGATTCTGACCTGGGGGGGCGCAGAGGAGATCCTGGACTAGGGGGGTGCAGAGGAGGCCCTGTAATGGGGGGTGGTGCGGATGAGGCCCTGGACTGGCGTGGTGCAGAAGAGGCTCTTGACTGGGGAAGGGGGGGGGGGTGCAGTGGAGGCCCTGGACTGGGGGGTGCAGAGGAGGTGCTGGAGCAGGGGGGGTGCAGAGGAGGTCTGGACTAGAAAAGGGTTGGTGTGGTAAATACCCTGGATTAGGAAAGGAGGCCCTGGACTAGCAGGGGAGTGCAGAGGAGGCCTTGGACTAGATCGGGAGTACACAGGAGGCCCTGGACTGGGTGATGCAGGGGAGGCCCTGGACTAGGAGGGGAGTATGCCGGAGGCCCTGGACTGGGGGGGGTAGAGGAGGCTCTGGAATCAGGAGATGGCGTGGGTGGGAGCACGCCTGCTTTGATCCGACCATAGCAAGCGTCTTGCTGTGGGGGCACCCGGCAGGAGGGAGGGTCCAGGGGCGCCGGCGAGGGACCCGAGAAGAGGAGGATCCTGGCTGCTCTGTGCAAAACCATTACACAGAGCAGGTAAGTATAACATGTTTGTTATTTAAAATAAATAAATTAATTAAAAAATACTTTTATATCACTTTAAGATTAGCTGTATGTAGTAAAGGATATGCAATAGAACAGCTTTATTTTATTAAAATGAGTGTACTGAGGTTTGTACTGTCTGTTACATACTCGCTTGTGGCACAATCATTAAAGCATATGGCCATTTAAGCCCCTCCCACTGTTGATGCAATCTGACTACACCCACAGTTTTGGCGCAGCACCGCTATATTGCCAAATACAATTTTTCTTGGGGGGGGGGGGTGCCAAAAAAATGACCAGCCCCGGGTGCCAGATGTGCTAGCTACGCCACTGGCAGTGAGCTAGTAGCAGGAAATAGACACAAGACCGTTTAGTGGACTCAGGTCCGGTTCACACCACATGCAGTCCAGTGCGTTTTTTTCCTGCATCAAAAACGCATGGAAAGTAGGTTATATGGTTTTCAATGGCATAGTTCACACCAGTGCTTGCAGTTCCAGTGCGTTCTAGTTCCAGAAAAAAAAGTTGAACATGCTGCATCTTTCCTACACTTGACTGTACTGGAATGCCGTAAAACGCCCTGGAACGCATCGGAATGCACCTAAACGCACCAAAAATGCACTGGAATACACATATTTTTATTTAAGGTTGAGAAAAAAGAGGGGGGAAATGCACTGGACTGCATCAAAAACACACCAAAAATGCATCAAAAACACACCAAAAACTCACATGCAGAAAAGCATCTAGAACGCATCCGGACAACTTTTCTATGGTGTGAACTGGCCCTCAATGTATTGGTATGAGTTAGAATGAATGGTGGTTTGAGCAAAAATGAGCACACAGAAGAAACAGTCTAGGGGTGTCTTTTGTTTTTTTATTGCTGAGTTAAACTTGGATGGGTATGGAGGGGATAGCATAGGATACCCCAAAAGAACTGAAACAACTGAGAACACGTCTCTTCTCACTGGTGAGACCTTCCACACCATTCACTACTTGCTGGGAAAATGCACACAATCTATAGGGCACAAGATTAAGGGCACTCAGAATCCAACATGATCATTAGTTGCCTCCTTCTGATATGCACCAGGCACTCTGCAGTGAGGGAGACACAAACTCACGATAACACAGGACCAAGGGACACTCTTTCCTCCAGCCTCCACTGAACTTCTCCAGACCATAAGGGAGAAATCACATACTTTAGAAAATAGGCCTTCCAGTTTACACAATAGCTGTAACCTCGATGACCTCCAAGCACCGTCTCCAGCAGGCTGCCCAGAGGGGCAGAATTCTCCAGACAGGGCATCCCTTTGACATAGCTGAATCCGGGATCCAAAAATAACCCCTCTGCTCCAAGCCTCATCCTATTTATTGGCTCTCCAGCTACCTAGTGGACACACCTCCCCAGGGATTGGCTGGATCCCCAAAAATATATTCAAGCTGCCTATTTATTCTTTATTCTTCCTTCCACTATGCTTCTAGAATATTCTAGAAGGCAGGGGGAAGTAATCAGATCACCAGCATGATAAGGAGGGCTTATCTTGATCCTTTATTCTGTAGAACCCTGATCATTTATTTTCTGCCAAAGATTCACAAGCATAATGAACCCCCCCTCCCGGGCAGACCGATGGTCAATGGGATAGATTCGGTCACTGCCCGGTTTGGGCAATATATTGATTTTTTTCCTTCAGCCTTTAGTTGTGAAAACAGATGCTTTTCTTTATTTTAACAAGAAAGAAAAGATGCTTTTCTTAAAGATAGTAAGCATATTATTCAAGTTCTTGAAACTCTTAATAGCACCCCTTTCCAGTATCCTGATTACAGCTGACGTGAGCTCTTTGTACACCATTATTGGACATGAAAAGGTCTTGCATCTTGCAATGGGCCCTAGCTGACTCAGATTTATCTAGGAAACATAGCACTTTTTCTTGAGTAGTTAAAATTTTTGTTTATTGAAGAATTATTTTTGGTACGAACGTCAGTTCTTTTTGCAGACAAGGGGAGTAGCGATGGGCGCTCACTTCGCTCCCAGTGTGGCCAATCTATTTATGGCCCACTGGGAGGAAGAAAAAAAAGAGGAATTGGGACTTTAGATGAAGCAATTGAATAGTGGAGGTAAGTTACAATATAAAATGTTTATTTAATGTTTATTTAATGACATAGGTCTAAAGACATTGAAACATGGTTCATTGGGAGGAAGAAGTTGTTTTTAACGATTGCCGACCAGTGCACGACGATATACCTTTGGCACAGTGGCACAGCTGCGCAAATGGGTGTACAGGTACGTCCCCTTTAAGACGCGGCATTGTGGGAGCGCGCGCGCCGCCACGTACTCTGTGACCATGCCCGCGGGTCCCACGGACTCGATGACCACCGGTGTCCTGTGATTGTGTCACAGAGTGGCAGAACGGGAGATGCAAACAAGGCATTACCCCATTCTGCCTAGTGACACGACAGAGATCTACTGCTCCCTGTCATCAGGAGCAGTGATCGCTGTCATGTAAGTAGTAGCCCATCCCCCCACAGTTAGTATCACTCCCTAGGACACCCTTAACCCCTTGATCGCCCCCTAGTGTTTAACCCCTTCCCTGCTAGTGTCATTTATACAGTAATCAGTGCATTTTATAGCACTGATTACTGTATAAATGACAATGGTCCCAAAATAGTGTCAAAAGTGTCCGATGTGTACGCAATAATGTCGCAGTCACGAAAAAAATCCCAGATCGCCACCATTACTAATAAAAAAAATAATAATAAAAATGCCATAAATCTATCCCCTATTTTGTAAACGCTATAACTTTTGTGCAAACCAATTAATATATGCTTATTGCGATTTTTTTAACCAAAAATATGTAGAAGAATATATATCAGCCTAAACTGAGAAAGAAATTAGTTCTTTTAAATATTTTTTGGGGATATTTATCATAACAAAAAGTAAAAAATATTGCTTTTTTTTTTCAAAATTGTCGCTCATTTTTTTATTATAGCACAAAAAATAAAAACCGCAGAAGCGAACAAATACCACCAAAAGAAAGCTCTATTTGTGGGAAAAAAAGGACGTCAATTTTGTTTGGGTGCAACGTCGCACGACTGCGCAATTGTCAGTTATAGCGACGCAGTGCCATATCGCAAAAAGTGCTCTGGTCAGGAAGGTGGTAAATTCTTCCGGGGCTGAAGTGGTTAAAGATCGTCCCTACCAGTTAGTTTGCTATAAAAGGCACATCAGCGACCTGATTTTGATTTGGAAGGTGACATGCCCAGTCTGGAGGTGTTTATATGAAAACGCAACCAGCGGGCCGTGGCCTCTCTAACCAGCAGGGCCGCCAGTGCGGCGAGGGGGCGGGCTACATGAAAGAACCGGGCGACATCTCTCTCCGCCCGCCCTGCATCACTTCACCACTTTTCTGCCCTCACAGCCGGGCCTCTTCAATGTTGGAGGTGCAGCGGGGAGCAGCGAGATGACATCTCTCACTGCCCGCCCCGCATCACCACACTCCGGCCCTCACTCAGGACTGACAACTGCACCTGCCTCTGTGCTAAATGGACCAGTGCTGCCAGCCTGCCACCAATGCAGCGACAATGCACATTTGGTGACACTGGCTGGCATGGCAAGTGACAATCTGCAAATAGTGGCAGTTGACATGGCAAACGATCATCCACATCTGATGGCAGGCGGCGTAGCAGGTGACAATCCACATCTGGTGGCAAGTGACAATGCACATCTGGTGGCAGGCGATGTGGCAAGTGACAATCCGGATCTGGTGGCAGGCGATGTGGCAGGTGACAATCCACATCTGGTGACAGGTGATAGTGGCATGTGACAAGCTGCATCTGGTGGCAGGAGATGTGGCAAGTGACATGCCCAGGGCTCCCACTAATTCTGCATTATGGTGAGTTGAACCACTTCATTATATATTGCAATGTAACAATAAAAATAATGCTCTTAATCACCATAACACCATATCAACCATGGTGCTGTAATGGTTGAAGCGCCAACATCAGCCATTGCCCATGACAAATTGCTTGCCACCCGCTGCCCTGCCCCCCCCCCCCCCCCGCCTGCAGAAAGGTTGGTGACCACTGCTATGGGCTCTAGCCCCAGATCTATTGCAGACCTAGCAACATGGCTGTTTTTTCTTGATTTGGAGATTTTTAATGATGGCGATCGTTTCCAGACTCGCAATTACTTCAAGCCGACAGATCGCAATGCTTATATACCCTTGGATAGTTGCCACCACAAGTTGTGGTTGTGCAACATCCCTAAAGGGCAATTTATTAGGCTTAGGTGTAATTGCTCTCTGGATGATGTTTTCCTTACCCAATCCCAGGTATTATCGTTGAGATTCCAACAGAAGGGTTATGAGAAAGCTACTCTGAATAGGCAAATAGATAGAGTAAGATCATTGGATAGATGCTGTAACGAGCCCCTGCTCGCTCGGTTCCACTCTCCCGACACTCCTCTGCTGCTATAGAATCAGATTGCAGATCGCAACGTCTGATGGTTCAGTCATCCGATGCTCCGGGATTCGAACTACAGCTATGTGCCGTTCTAATCCAGTTGTGATAGCTCAGAACAAACACCAGGCAGGCTGTATGTAAGTTCAAACAGGAATCTCATTTATTGAAAAGAATACAGGCTCTTTTATACAGTAAAAGAGGAGGAGCATACCTCTTGCTCATATTACTCTGAACATACACCTGTGACCAGAAACCTAATTAACATGGGCTAATTAACTAATCCCTTTAGACAGCCTAGATGACTCAGTCATGACCTTTAGGCCAGACTGGCCGTCTTGTAGCTCAGAAAACACAATCAACATTATCACAAATCAACAGAGAACTCTTCTTCACACAATAGCAGAGTTAATTAACACAAACAACAATGGGGATCTAATGACTCTTAGATCCCATACTAGACTTATTTACAATACACATTCTAGCATGCAACAGACAGACAGTTGGAGTTGATGACACCAGCATCTCCTCACAGGATGTGTCCCAACAGTATGAATCAGTCTTATCAGCAAGGGGGCTGCTGGAGGAATCCCCCCTCCCTCTACAGGGACACACATCCCAAATGACCACAGCAAAGAGTCCACAACAGAATGAGACAACATACAATATATACATATATACACAATTGAGTCTGATTAGTACAGATCAGACTGGATTTCTAATTCACCTTGCAGAGTATTGTTCCCTTAAAATCCAGGGCCCATATTCTGTTGGCAAGAGGCTTGCGTTCAGTCCCCTCCAATAGCCTCTGTCCCGGGTGAGTATGTCACAGGTGCAGGTTCACATTAAACTCTAATACAAGAAAAGAGGATAGTGGAAAGGAAGAGAAATTCAAATTACTGTTGGACTATAATGTCCACTATAGGAAATTTGAAAAAAATGTCAACAAAAATTGGGCAATATTAAAGCAGGATAAGGTCTTAGGTCAGGTGCTACCATCACATCCACAATTCATCTATAGGAAGGCACCTTCTCTCTGAGATTATATAGACTCAGGGATTGTGGACTCCCCGAATAATACGGAAAATAGGCTTTTCTCCTTTCTTACCAGTTTTTATGCATGTGGGCGCTGTACTGCCTGTAAGCATTCTAAAGTTAATAACAAAAAACGTAAAGAATTTATTTCTACAGTAACAAAGAAACAATATAGAATTTGAGACCTCATTACATGTACAACACAAGGGGTAGTTTACATGCAAATGCGGCCTTCAGTATATTGGTAGAACGTCCAGGTTGCTTCATGTCAGGTTGGGTGAGCATGTGAACAACATTAAAAGAGGGGTGAAGACCCACAGTGTCTCTAAGCACTTCAGAATGTTCCACAATAGGGACCCCAGAGGTCTCAAATTTTGGGACATAGAAAAGGTAAAAAGACTTTGGGAGGTGGAAACTTCATTAGACAATTGAGCTGCAGGGAGTGTTTTTTAATAATTAACAAGTTGGCAGGTCCGATTGTGTCTTCATTCATATTGGCGGTGTTGTGTTGCCACGAGAAAGAAAATGCAGTTTTAAAAATGCATTATGTCTCGAGGCCAAGAGTACTTCTTTAATATGTAATAGTCTGGCCGTGCTGACGCTTCCTAGTTTTACTAGGATGTGGTAGGGCGCTATGGCAATTGATGGAGGGAGGCGGCGATTCGTCGCTATGGTACCTGAGTGAGTCTATTTAAGTGCAGGTGTACATGGCTCCGTACCCGCTGACGAAGTCCGTCTCAGGACATAACGTGTACATGGGAGGAGCCACATGACTTCACCCGTGGCCATCTTCTTGGTTATACTGATGTATTGAGCACTTGCACTAAGTTTTAAGTGCCGTAGTTGTACGTTTTTAATCTTTGAATTTAATAAATGTTGGTATAGTAGAGAGCACTACAGTTTTTTTTTTTATTCGCTTTACATACAGTAACGGCTGTGTTATTCTCACGGAGGGGTCATTCCTCTTTGACTTAAGGAGATTTACCCTGACACGGGCAAGCATGTTTGACGTACCTATTCACTCGGGGGGTCAAATGTGTCGGGTGAGCCGCCATATGTGTTTATGGTGGAGGCACTGCATGGATTGAGACACTCAGTTTCTTTGTTTTTGTGGACTAAATGGTGTCTGCCTTTCCCACTTTTGCTAAACTACTAAATCCGTCCCACTGTCCTCATCCCCACAACATAAAGTCTAATTTTTCTGTAGTTCAAGATAAGAACTGGGAGGGCAAACCAACCTCTTGTGAAAATCATGTGACGTGTGCAGGAAACAAAGGTTAGTTCCGAATTTCTGAGATCAACAGGTATTTGTTTGTCTTTATCAAATATATTACAAAACATTTTCAGTGGTACACTTTAAGTTCTGTTCATTTTTGAACTAATAAAAAATCAGAAAAGCAGTGAAGTTCCAGTACTACAGTATGCTATTTATTCAGTATCTTGTGGTACCTACTTAGTGGTGTAGTTTTGGCAGTTATTTTGGTTGCAATGATAATGTAATATCAAAAGTGGACTACTGAAAACTTTCAGACTGAGACTAAAACATGCACTATTGAAGGGAACCTAGTGGTTTTATTTAATGTGTTTCTTTGTTGAGCTACAAAAATAGTCTTTATGTATGTTTATACTTGATACATTCCCAAATGTATGGGATACCTAAAGAGCCTGCCTTTAGGTTTATGCCCAGTACACACGGTCGGATTTTCCGACGGAAAATGTGCGATCGGAGAGTGTTGTCGGAAATTCCGACCGTGTGTGGGCTCCATCGGACATTTTCCATTGGATTTTCCGACACACAAAGTTTGAGAGCAGGCTATAAAATTTTCCGACAACAAAATCCTATCGCGTCAATTCTGACCGTGGGTGGACAATTCCGACGCACAAAGTTCCACGCATGCTCAGAAGAAATTCCGAGACGGAACAGCTCGGTCTGGTAAAATTAGCGTTCGGAATGGATAGAGCACTTTCGTCACGCTGCAATGTAAAAAATGGTTTAATACAGCGCACTCTCTTCTTCTTTATAATGTGAGAAGAATGAAGTAGTTTTGCTGCTCATATTCACACAGACTTCTCACAAACTTCTTTCTTTATTATTTATCGTGATTCCCTCAATATATTTTGATTTATCACATCTGACCAAATTTCTTTTTTGTTGTTTTATTTTTGTTTTTTGTTTTTTTCAAGGCTGTTTTTTGTTTTTGGGGGGGTTTGTATTTTTTTCAAGGCTGATCTTTGTTTTATTTTATTTTTAGTTTTACTCCATAATATTTTTGTGTGTGTTTTGTGTGTCAAGTTACCACAACACAATTGATATCTTGTATTATTTAATCTCAAGGAGATTGCTTGGTGTTGGTGTCCCTTGTTAATTTCACATTGTATTTTTGAAATGTACCTGCCTCCTCACAAACAAACTTTCCTTTTTGAAGGAAAACACACATAGGCGAGTATAATTGAAACAAAAATTCCTTTATTAAGGGCTCAGAACCAAACAAAGAGGGAGGCAACATCATAGATTGGCGAAGCCTTGGACCCCCAGGGCAGACATCAATTCTTTTACTGCAAAATTGGTGGCCTGAGGAGTCCATATCTAAGAGCCTATTCACACAGGGGCAACACGACTTGCAGGTCGCCTCAGCGAGGCGACCTGCAAATGACTTCCGCGGCGACTTGCAAAACGACTTCTGTATAGAAGTCTATGCAAGTCGCCCCAAGTCGCCCCCAAAGTCGTACAGGAACCTTTTTCTAAGTTGGAGCGACTTGCGTCGCTCCGATTAGAACGGTTCCATTGTACAGAACGGGAGGCGACTTGTCAGGCGACTAGGTCGCCTGACAAGTCGTCCCTGTGTGAATGGGCTCTAAGAGAGTGCAGTCTGGTCCAGAAGTCCCAGAGATCATGAAAGCAGCAGATGACATCTATGTCCCCAGGCTGTGGTACTACAAGAGCCTGCATCTTTTGCCAGACCAGACTGGACCCAGGGTCATCACACTCTGGTCTTCTTTCCACGCTTCCTTCCCGGCTGTGGCTCTGGTGTTGGAGATGTGGCCGGAGGAGGAGTAGAACCTGAAGGAGGAGGAGGAGTAGTAGGACCAGGAGGAGGAGGACTATGTGTGAGGTTACAAATTGAGAGCTTCCAAAATTAAGGACTCACACAGGAGTCGTTGGCCCTCCTCCATCTGCATCATTTTGCAGGCAGTTATGCCAGCAAAGTCTTCCTCCACACTGTGGGGGCTTCTCAGGGCCTCTGTAGCCTTCCAAAAGAGGCCTATGGCAGCCTCCTCCAGGTTACTCCTCTTCCTGCCACTTTGTCTTTGAAGGTGTAGGAGAGGGACCTGGATATCAGGCAGCCTGCTTGGCCCGGACACCTCCTGGCTGAGACTTCCCTGTGTATGAAAAAGGGGCATGGTTTTAGTTTTTGCATCATCAATCACAATCATAAATTAGTACTCCAAACTAACATCTAGTTAACATCATTGATTGGACAACCATGAAGATTTAGAGGAATGCTATACCTGGCTCAAGCTGGGTTCCTCCACATGTTGCTGCCTGGAAGGCCCAGGTTGGGCTTCAGAAGCCTCAGCTGGGGGGGAAGGAAGCCTGGAAGGAAGATTGGAGAGTGCTGGCCTGGTTTCAGTCTGACCTGCCAGAAAATGCAGTCTGTCATAGTACCACAGCCTGGGGACATAAATGTCATCTGCAGCTCCTGATCTCTGGGAATCCTGGACCTTCTTGTGCTCCCTTAGATAAGTGCTCCTCAGGCCACCAATTAGGATCTTCAAATAGGTGATGTCTGCCGTGGGGATCACCGTCTTCACAAATTCCAACAAATTATCCAGCGCTGCATTCCTCTTTGTTTGGTTCTTATATTCAGGGTGGTTTATCTACCATAGACAGGGCAGCTCCCTGAACATATCAATGAAGATTGGCATAAAGTCCTTATCTTTCAAGATATCCATTTTCACTGCAAGACACAACACAAGACAAACTCTAATGTCAGCCTAAAGTCTTCTAAACTTGTGCAAATACAGGCCTCAATCTAGAAGCAGTATAGGCCCAATGTTAAATCTTACCTTCGCAATCACGATCGGCGCCTCCGTTACTCCTTCCTCCGCTCACAGATCGTATGTACTACGCACGCGTGTTATGCTTTATAGACACTGCGCATGCGTGAAACTCCGCCGGCCCCTGACGTTCTTTCTAGTCTATTCTCCACCCCTTCTCGTTCGTCGCAGTGGGGAAGAGCACATGGCGGAGTCAGAGCAGGTGTCTGATAATTACACCAACAAGGAGGACGAAAGCCCGGAGGCAGAAACGTCCCAATCCAGAAGGAGACGATTTAAGGCATCAAATAGGTCCTTTGGGGAGATGTTGGAGATGGTCGACATCCTGAAGAAGGCTGACTATGACGGGAAGTATGGACCTTACCCCAACCCCAATGTCCGAAAGGCCAAGATCATGGCGAAAGTGGTCAAAAGTCTGCACCGGAAATTCGGGGTACGACGATCGAAAGATTCAACCCCCCTTTTTTTCTTACCACATTTATTAGGGCCTACTTGTATGAAACTAATTTGGTTGTGTAGATGGGTTTGTTACTAGAATGAAATGCAAACTAGATTCTGTGTAAGGAGAGGACACTCAGCAGCTGTTTACACATCTTGACGCTGGAGCACTAGTGTGGGACACAAGAACACCCTTTTTATTAGGGGGCCCACACAGGTGCTCCAGTGTATACTATAGGGGTGTCTCCATCTGTGAAGCTTGTACAAAACAGGTAAGTATTGAAGCTTCACAAAGGACAAGAAAAATGCAACATCTTGGAACTCTGCCAAAACAGACAATTGTACCCCACATCCAAGCAATGTTTCATATTTATAGTTCTGCCATCAAATATCTGTGTGCTAAGTAGACCTATTTTTTTTTTACATAGGGGAGAAAAGACTCGGAGGACACCCCTCATCCGAGAAGACCAGAGACCCCCCACCTCTGGAAGAAGGGGAAATCCACCCAGAACAAGCAGAGCAGGAGGAGGAAGACGTGGTGGAAATTGGCACCACAACAGGTGAGTGTCTGCGACCACAGGCTCAGGTAAGAGATGGATGCCGGCATATTTATAATACATGGTGTTTTTTGGTTTCTATCTTTTTAGGTGATCGTGATGTTGTGGATCCAGATCCTTTCACCTCGGAAAGTGCACAGATCCTGATCGGGGAGATCATGGGGTGTAATAGGGACTTGGAAAACCTCAAGAAAAACATCAATGATGTTCTTTAAAAAATGAAGAACATCATTGATGTTTTAGGGAGAGTTTAAAACCCCTCAAAATCCCTTTTTTTTTGTGTGCTAAAATTTTTTGACATTTTTTGACAAATTTGAGAAAAGCCAAATTTTGAAGATGCACACAGTGTGTCAACATGTGCTATCTGCCATCACGAGAGATCAATGGACGCGTTTTGGGGGTGCAACCCCTTCCTCAATAATAAAGTAGCTGTGAGGAAGGGGTTGCACCCCCAAAACACGTCCCTTGATCCCCCGTGATGGCAGGTAGAACATGTTGACATTCGTAAATTTGTGTGCATCTTCAAAATTTGGCTTTTCCTGGGGTGACTTCACCCCATCTGAACACAATATCAAACACAGTTTGTAAATACTCATGTCTGATATTGCCTTCAAGTTCTACCAAATTTGAACTTTGTAAGTTCAAGATTTGTGTCTTTCTTGTTGGTTTTAAACATGCCTGTTTTATCTTAAATGGACATTTCTACTTTTTCTAATGTGACCCCAAAAATTGTTATACAACAAACATGTTGGTTTGTTTTAAAAACCTTTTCTAAATGCACATGTGATTGTGCTGGTATTAAAAAGATTGATAATCAAGAATGTGTGGATTTTTGTTCCAACGCTCCAACACTTTTGTGGTGCTCTAATTGGTGTTTTCTGTGACAATGGGTGTTATTTCCTAAGGGCAAATCCACTTTGCACTACAAGTGCAGTTTCAAGTGCACTTGTAGTGCAAAGTGTGTTTGCCTTTAGTAAATAACACCCACCAGTGCTTTGTAAGGTTACACAATCACGGCATTTTCAGGACTCATCACATTTCTGTCAGGGTCAGCTAAAACAAACACAAGCAGTAAATGTCACCAAAGATTTGAGTAGTTATTTGTTTTTTTTATTTGAAAAAAGTTTCAGACGTTGTCTGGCATATTGATAGCCTCCCTACTTGCTAAGAATTCAAGGTATCTTAGCCGGACATCACGGGCATTCAGGGGGGCAAGCCAGGACGGCCACTTTCAAGCACTGTCAGGGTTGTTTCATTTTCAAGTCCAGCCTCAGGCCCAACTGAGCCAGCATAGTTGGCAGAATGTTGCCGTAAAAAGTTGTGTAGAACACAGCACGCCAGGATAATATGATTCAGTTTGTACTCCGCCATGTGTATGGGTGTAAGAAATAGGCGGAACCGGCAGGCCATGATTCCAAACGTGTTCTCCACCACTCTTCTGGCTCTGGCCAGCCGATAATTAAAAACCCTCTGGTCTGGCTGCATAAGATGGTCCCCCAGCGCAAACGCTTCATCCGCAACGAAGATAAATGGGAGTCCTTCCACATTGTCTTCTGGAGGTGGCAAGTCCAAGCTGCCATTCTGGAGACACCTGTAGAACTCCGTCTGGGCGATGACTCCACCATCGGACATCCGGCCATTCTTCCCCACGTCCACATACAGGAACTCATAAGTAGCTGACACCACCGCCAACATCACAATACTATTGAACCCCTTATAATTATAATAGTACGACCCCGAGTTGGGGGGTGGGACGATGTGGACGTGTTTCCCATCAATTGCCCCTCCGCAGTTAGGAAAGTCCCACCGCTGGGCAAAGTGGGAGGCCACAGTCTGCCATTCCTGTGGCGTGGAAGGAAACTGTGGAGTCAAAAAATAATAATTTTTGTCATTTTGCACATAAACAGGGAAAGCTGATTAGACACACACATTTTTGGCCAACATCAAGATAACATTTAATTTGAGGGAGTTTTTAAAGACCAAAGTATAAGGTACACCTTTCAGATCCCCCCCCCCCCTCTCATGGGCCATTTCTAACATTATAGGGGGGGACTCTTGGACAGGTAACCCTCCCCTCTTCATTAAGAGATGAATGCCTAAATAATGTGTATTACTTTGAACAGCTTCTCCTCAGTTACACTATTGACAGCCCACTGGACAGGTAAGAAGTGTCATAATACAAAGATATAAATACACACTGTACACATTTGAGCACATTTGGACATTCTGCTATTACCTATCAAGATAATAATAGTATGCAGAAACTTGAAATTTGAAAGTATACAGGCAGGCCCTTGCACTACATGCTTTGGGGAATTCATCCATAAATCTGACCACAAAAGAGGTGGGTATAGTGTGTATGGGTTTGGCAAAGTCAGCAGCTAGATGATTGAGGATAGATAGAGAATTGGTATCAGCTGACTTAGCAGTTGGGGGGAGGGAGGGTTAAAAATGATTTGGGGACCCCCCAAAAAAAGCCTCTGGCACTCTGCCTGAATTTAAAGCACAAATCACATTTAAAAACATTTTAGGGGGTGTTTGGGGTAAAGCACTACTATGGAGCTGATAAAATACATTTTTAAGTGACTACATGAAGTGAATATAGGGGCAGGAGACCATGCTGGGGAGGTAAGTGAAGGCACATATGTATGAAGGACAACAAAAATAATTAAATAAAAATCCAGCATGCATGAGGACAAAGGGGACATTCACAGCATATTACAATCATGGTAATTAGGGAATGAGGAAAGAAATACAATACATTATCAAATATTAAATACAATAAAATGTGATATTAAAGAATAAAAATCTTACCTTAACCGGTTCAATACAGGGCAATTTCACCCCCTTCCTTCCCAGGCCAATTTTTAGTTTTCAGCGCTGTCGCACTTCAAACGTCAATTGCGCGGTCGTGCGACGTTGTACCCAAAAAAAATTGACGTACTTTTTTCCCCACAAATAGAGCTTTCTTTTGGTGGTATTTGATCGCCTCTGCGGTTTTTATTTTTTGCGCTATAAACAAAAGAAGAGCGACAATTTTGAAAAAAACACAATATTTTTTACTTTTTGCTATAATAAATATCCCAATTTTTTTTTTAAAAAACTAATTTTTTCCTCAGTTTCGGCCGATACGTATTCTTCTACATATTTTTGGTAAAAAAAATCGCAATAAGCGTATATTGATTGGTTTGCGCAAAAGTTATAGCGTCTACAAAATACGGGATAGATTTATGGCGTTTTTAAAAAAAAATATTTATTTATTTTTTTAGCGCCGATCGCGATTTTTTTTCATGACTGCGACATTATGGCGGACACATCGGACACTTTTGACACATTTTTGGGACCATTCACATTTATACAGCGATCAATGCTATAAAATTGCATTGATTACTGTGTAAATGTGACAGGCAGTGAAGGGGTTAACCACTAGGGGGCGGGGAGGGGTTAATGTGTTTCCTAGGGAGTGATTACTAACTGTAGGGGGAGGGGACGTACAAGGGGAGGAGACCGATCAGTGTTCCTCCGTTCTGGGAACACAGATCGCTCTCCTCAGAGCTGACAGGCTGTGGATCTGTGTGTTTACACACACAGATCCACATGCCGGTCCGGTTAACCGGCAATCGCGGGTGCCCGGCGGACATCGCGGCCGCCGGGCACACGCACCGGGTCCCGAGGAACGCGGCGGGCACGCGCGCGCGCTCCCGGCGGCGCGCGCGCGCCCCCTAGGCGGCCGGGAATCCCAGGGCGTCATATGACGCCCACCCAGGATGGGAGATCCCATCTGTGGACGTCATATGACTATGGGCGGGTAGGGAAGTGGTTAATATACTCCTTCTGCAGGACCTGGATGATGGCAGAACAGGTCTCTGGGATAATGATCCCCAGAGCCTGGGGGGAGATGCCTGTCGAGAACTTCAAGTCCTGCAGGCTTCTCCCCGTCGCCAAATCCCGCAGGGTAGCGACTAACCTCTGCTCCGGAGTGATGGCTTGCCTCATGCAGGTATCCTGCCTGCTGATATAGGGGGTCAGCAAAGCCAACAAACGGTGAAATACGGGGTCCGTCATCCTGAGAAAGTTCCTGAAATCATCAGGATTATTCTCACGGATCTCACGGAGCAAAGGCATATGACAGAACTGGTCACGCTGAAGCAACCAATTCTTGGTCCATGAACTCCTCCCCACCCTGTTCATGGACTGGACTTGTGTCAAGGTAAGACCCCAACAGCAAGCCCCTGCACAGCACGAACTCTACGAGGAGAACGTATACGCAACATGGCTAGAAAACGGTCGGCTGCTCAGAACTAAGTAACAGAACGCACTGAAGAACAGCAAGGCCTGTGAAGAGCGACCTGAAAAACAGTAACGAACTAACAAGAACAGAATGACAAGAGTCACGTGTCACTTGCTGAAGAACAGATACAAACCCACAAGCACAAACTGAACAGCAGAAGACTATCTGAAAACCACGAGTCTGAAAAAGTGCGAATCGTCTCTCACCAAACTTTTACTAACACGAGATTAGCAAAAGGAGCCCAAAGGGTGCCACGCTTGGTTCCGAACTGGCCTTTTCTAGTCTCGTCGTACGTGGTGTACGTCTCCGTGTTCGGAAATTCTGAAAACTTTGTGCGACCGTGTGTACGCAAAACAAGTTTGAGCCAACATCCGTCTGACAAAATCCATGGATTTTGTTATCGGAATGTCCGATCAATGTCCGATCGTGTGTACGGGGCATTACTCTGTCTTATTGAAGCCTCACATGCAGCTTGACAAAAGGAGGGGAAGGAGTCACCACTCTGACATATTTACTTGTGTGGATGTACAGTGGGGATGGAAAGTATTCAGACCCCCTTAAATTTTTCACTCTTTGTTATATTGCAGCCATTTGCTAAAATCATTTAAGTTAATTTTTTCTCCTCATTAATGTACACAGAGCACCCCATATTGACAGAAAAACACAGAATTTTTGACATTTTTGCAGATGTATTAAAAAAGAAAAACTGAAATATCACATGGTCCTAAGTATTCAGACCCTTTGCTGTGACACTCATATTTTTAACTCAGGTGCTGTCCATTTCTTCTGGTCATCCTTGAGATGGTTCTACACCTTTATTTGAGTCCAGCTGTGTTTGATTATACTGATTGGACTTGATTAGGAAAGCCACACACCTGTCTATAAGACCTTGCAGCTCACAGTGCATGTCAGAGCAAATGAGAATCAGACAGACAGAATCAGAGACAGAATTGTGGCAAGGCACTGATCTGGACAAGGTTACAAAAAAATTTTCTGCTGCACTTAAGGTTCCTAAGAGCACAGTGGCCTCCATAATCCTTAAATGGAAGATGTTTGGGATGACCAGAACCCTTCCTAGAGCTGGCCATCCAGCAAAACTGAGATATCGGGGGAGAAGAGCCTTGGTAAGAGAGGTAAAGAAGAGCCCAAAGATCACTGTGGCTGAGCTCCAGAGATGCAGTCGGTATGTGTGGAGAAAACCAGGCACTGTTCATCACCTGTCTAATACAGTCCCAACAGTGAAGCATGGTGGTGGCAGCATCATGCTGTGGGGTGTTTTTCAGCTGCAGGGCCAGGACGACTGGTTGCAATTGAGGGAAAGATGAATGCGGCCAAGTACAGGGATATCCTGGACTAAAACCTTCTCCAGAGTGCTTAGGACCTCAGACTGGGCCAAAGGTTTACCTTCCAACAAGACAATGACCCTAAGCACACAGCTAAAATAACGAAGGAGTGGCTTCACAACAACTCCGTGACTGTTCTTGAATGGCCCAGCCAGAGCCCTGACTTAAACCCAATTGAGCATCTCTGGCGAGACCTAAAAATGGCTGTCCACCAATGTTTACCATCCAACCTGACAGAACTGGAAAGGATCTGCAAGGAGGAATGGCAGAGGATCCCCAAATCCAGGTGTGAAAAACTTGTTGCATCTTTCCCAAAAAAGACTCATGGCTGTATAAGATCAAAAGGGTGCTTCTACTAAATACTGAGCAAAGGGTCTGAATACTTAGGACCATGTGATATTTCAGGGTTTTTTTTTAATAAATCTGCAAAAATTGCAACAATTCTTTGTTTTCTGTCAATATGGGGTGCTGTGTGTACATTAATGAGGAAAAAAAAAAGAACTTAAATGATTTTAGCAAATGGCTGCAATATAACAAAGAGTGAAAAATTTAAGGGGGTCTGAATACTTTCCGTCCCCACTGTATGTGTGTAAACATTATCTTGAGCTACTGCGATACAAGAAAACATGTAAAAAGGAGCCGAAAGGTCCACCTGCTGGCCGGATATTAGAATACATAATATTCAAAAACCATATATCACATTTACCTGACTAGACATTTTTTTTTTTAATTTACAAAAATTGTATTGATTTTTCAAAGAAAAAATATTTATAGACATAAACAAACATATTACACATTACAAGGAAGGAGTCCAAAGTTTATACTACAATAATACATCAAATATCAATCACGGGATGTTATATTTTACACCAATATTAAAAAACAAAAAACAGCTTTTTAATAATATAGATTATTCCGATCCATTACTGACTCCTTTTCTCTCTAACCTTTCACCCAACAAACTCTATCCCCAAAATTCCTACATATTTTGTTTACCATTAATTTCTTCTCACTGTCACAACTCTCTCGTAATATATAAACATTTTCCATAGATAGACAGAAATTTAGAATCTAAGATCTGAAATATAAAATATAAACCCCCAAACATTTTCTAGTTTTGAGGCTTGTATACACCAAAATAGGTTATATCGTATCTTTTTCCTGTGCCGGTAAAGCTTTTTCCATATATAGTGCCCATTCTTGATTCATTTTCTTCAAATATTGCTGCTCTCCTTTACCTTTTTTAATTGATATGTTTTCAAATGTTTTAATTTTTTTTTCTTGACCATAATAAATAAATAAATGACATAGAAAACCACTACTGCATTCTCTTTTAAAGCTTGGAAGATCCCTACTGAAAATGTTGGTGACAGCGACTAGCAGTCTATGTAATTATGTCCCAGTGTTAACTTGTTTACAAGTTGTTCCACCCTGTGGGGACTATCACTTTAAGGTGATGTGCAATCCTCTCGTTGGTTGCTTGGTCTCCTGTGGTTTATGTTATGCCAGCAGAAGCAACCCTCAATGTCATTTGCAGTTATTATTATGTACCAAGGAGGATATCGTTACTCTCTCTTATCTTTCATGCTAATGCAATTTCACTAATGATTTACACTGAATGAAACAGACTGTTTAATCAGCCGTTCTGTGCCTTCATTATGCATTAACTCAGTGTGTTCACAAATTCATAGGTCTGTATGCTCCTCCTTAATGTACATCTGTGGAAGGATTGTACCCACTTCACAAGGAGTCAACGAAGAGCGTGTAGCCAGCATTTTAACTGCTATTTAAAGAACAGTAAACCTAAAACAGAAGCTGGTTTTTAGAAAGAGTACAGAGATTTTATCTATTAAAAAAGCACACTGGCCTGAATTAGATATCACTCTAGCACTGGGGCCTGGGTTTACTTTCTACCACGTTGCCTGTCTGCATGACATTTTTATTTTTTCCTAAAACAGCCCAAAAAATAAATCAGGAGGTCAGTTGGCTTCCAACCGAAATAGACATGGCCATTGTGTTTGTTTGTAGGACTGGTGATAAGGTTATATTTATACCTACCTCACTTATATACTTAATGATACATAAGTGATTAAAACCTTTTATCTATATATGAATCAACCCATGAACCCCACGAATGATACATGTGCGAATAGGGTAACAATCTAATTTATTTAAACTTACTATTGTACAGAAAAGAAACTTGTAATAATATGAGATTAGCAACTGTAACATAAATGATACAACCTTAAAAACAACAATGTTACCAATGATACAAAATATTGCTATAATGGTCATATACATGCTATCAAGAGATTATTAATGTATTAAGGCAAAATTCTACGATAGAAAAGGTTAGGGAAGAAAAGAGACATGAGAGATAATACAGATACATTGTATAGAGAGGTCTTACGTGTGGCCATCTTTCATCTAGACCAGGGGTCCTCAAACTTTTTAAACAGGGGGCCGGTTCACTATCCCTCAGACTGTTGGAGGGCCGGACTATAGTTTAAAAAAAAAAAACTATGAACAAATACCTATGCACACTGCACATATTGTATTTTGAAGTGAAAAAACAAAACGGGAACAAATGCAATATTTAAAATGAAGAAAAAGTAAAGTTAAATCAACACTTACCAGTATTCGATTCAATGGGAACTATGGGCCTGCTTTTGGCTAATGAGATGGTCAATGTCCGGTTCCATATTTGTCACTGCTAGTCGTAACAAGTGATGCAAGTGTGCATCAGTTAGTCTAGATCTGGTTGGCGATTTCAGGTGTTTCATTCTGGAAAAAGTCTGTTCACAGACATAAGTGCTGCCAAAGATGGTTGCCATTTTGAGCGCATGGTTCCTGAGAATAGGATATGTCTCAGAGGGGAGAGATGCATAAAAATTAGGAAGGCTGCTTGTCTTGAATGCGTCTTTCAGAGAGTCACAAGTCTGCAGTTCAGCCAGTTCCATTTGGTAAATTGTATCCACATTTTCAATGTCAATAGAAAATGGGTTACGAAAAAGTTGTATGTCCTGTTCATGGAGATGAAGATCTTTAAATCTACATTGGAACTCCTTTTGCAACTTTTCCAGTGAATCCACACATGTTTTGTTTGGGAATGCAACCAATGGTTTTTCCGCTAACAAGTTTTGAGTTGTGGGGAGATGGCAGAAGTTTTCCTCCTTCACTTGTTTGATGAGGAGGCCTAATTTTACTTCAAATGCTTTCACATGTGATTGCATATCACAGATGAGCTTCCCCTTTCCTTGAAGTTGCACATTGAAACTATTGAGTAGCTCTGTTACATCTGTCAGAAAGGCAAGGTGCCATTTCCATTCTGCATCATTGAGCTCTGGTACTTCTTTGTTTTTTGAAAGCAGAAAAGCTGTAATCTGTGGAAGTAAGTCATAGAAACGTTTCAAAACTCTCCCTCGACTCAGCCAACGGACTTCTGTGTGGTACAGAACATCTTCATAGGCAACATTTAGCTCAGACAGAAATTCCTGAAATTGTCTGCGGTTTAGTGCATGAGCTCTAATGAAGTTAACACAAGATACCACAATTTTCATAACAGAGTCCCACTTCAATGATTTACTACACAGCGCTTGTTGGTGGATGAGGCAATGTATGGCTATTGGATGAGAATGGTTATGTTTGTCCATCTCTTGGTTAATGCGAGCAATTACTCCTTTCTTAGACCCCACCATGCTAGGAGCACCATCAGTTGTCACACTTGCTAGTTTAGCCCAGTCCAGCTCCAAACCATTCACAGTTTGGCAAACCTTCTCATAGATGTCTTCTCCTGTAGTTGTTCCTTTCATGGTTTGCAGTGCAGCAAGCTCTTCTGTGACTTCGAAATAGTCATTTGTCCCACGAATAAAAATTAGAAGTTGTGCAGAATCACAAACATCATTGCTTTCGTCGAGTGCCAAGGAAAAATAGGAACGTTTTTTTGCAGAGTTTTGCAAATGCTGATGCAAATTGTCTCCCATTTCTTCAATCCTTCGTGTAATTGTAGGTCCTGAAAGACTCACTGTACTAAATAAATCGGTCTTCTCTGGACACATCTCTTTGGCAACAGAAAGAAGACATTCTTTTACAAATTCTCCCTCCACGAATGGTCTGCCAGTGCACGCTATTAGCTTGGCAACTTGAAAACTTGCTCGCAGTGATGAAATATTTAGCTGCTTCTGCTTCACAAAAGTATTTTGCTGAGTTGTCAATGTATTTTTCAGTTTTAATATTTTATCTTTTCTCACTTCTCCGACCAAACAATCATATTTATCTTTATGATGAGTTTGATAGTGTCGACGCAAATTGTATTCTTTGAACACAGCCACTACATTCTGGCATATGAGACACACAGCTTTTTCCTTGTACCGCATGAAAAAGTAATCAAGTCCACTGTTCTTTGAATATCCTACACTCCGAGTCAATTTTTCTTTTTCTTGACATCATTCTTTCCTAGGGATTCCAAATTGCTATTAGTAAAATACCTATATATATATATATATATATATATATATAGCGCTACAAAAACAATATACCAGCAATAAATTTGCCCACACAGAGACAATCAATGCAGTCTGATCAGTGTCCATCAATGCTCACCAACGCAGCCCAATCAGTGCCCGCTAGCACAGCCCAATCAGTGCCCGCCAGCGCAGCCAAATCAGTGCCCGCCTCACCATCAGTGCAAGCCCCCCCTCACCATCATTGCAAGCCCCCCTCTCAGCCTTACTTTGCCAAACAATGTCTCACCAGTCAGTGTGTGTGCACATTGGGCATCTCCTGCTGCGGTGTCATGGCTCACATTGAAAAATTCAGGTGCGCTGTGATAAAAGTCCCACCCTCCTCCTACCTAGACCAGCTTGTGGCCCATTCTATCTCAACACTCCAAATCAGTCCATCATATCTAAGGCACCCCACAGTGGACCACCCTAACCACAGCACCACAAAGAACCCCACACCAGCGGGATGCACAGGGGGAGGCAGTGGGGTGAGGGGGGGGGGGCTGCAGAGTGGTCAGAAGGACAGTGAGATGGACAAGGGGACAGAGGGATGGACAAGGGGACAGAGGGATGGACAAGGGGACAGAGGGATGGACAGAGGGGTGGACAGGGGGACAGTGGGATGGACAGAGGGGTGGACAGGGGGACAGTGGGATGGACAGAGGGGTGGACAGGGGGACAGAGGGGTGGACAGGGGGACAGAGGGGTGGACAGGGGGACAGAGGGGATGGACAGGGGGACAGAGGGGATAGTGGGATGGACAGGGGGACAGTGGGATGGACAAGGGGACAGTGGGATGGACAAGGGGACAGAGGGATGGACAAGGGGACAGAGGGATGGACAAGGGGACAGAGGGATGGGACAAGGGGACAGAGGGATGGACAAGGGGACAGAGGGATGGACAAGGGGACAGAGGGATGGACAGGGGGGTGGACAGGGGGACAGTGGGATGGACAAGGGGACAGAGGGATGGACAGGGGGATGGACAGGGGGACAGTGGGGTGGACAGAGGGGTGGACAGTGGGACAGAGGGATGGACAAGGGGACAGAGGGATGGACAAGGGGACAGAGGGATGGACAGAGGGGTGGACAGGGGGACAGTGGGATGGACAGAGGGGGGGACAGAGGGGTGGACAGGGGGACAGAGGGGTGGACAGGGGGACAGTGGGGTGGACAGGGTGACAGTGGGGTGGACAGGGTGACAGTGGGATGGACAGGGGGATGGACAGGGGGATGGACAGGGGGATGGACAGGGGGACAGTGGGATGGACAGGGGGACAGGGGGGGGACAGTGGGGTGGACAGGGGGACAGTGGGGTGGACAGGGGGACAGAGGGGTGGACAGGGGGGGGAAAGGGTGAAAGTGGGGTGGACAGGGGGACACTTACATATACGGACTTGCCTCTGACTGTCTCCCCGACCTCTTGGTCCTCACTTGTTTTTACTAGGCTGTTGCCTGAAGCCTGCGCTCTCGCTGTCACTCTTCTTCCTCCTCACTGTCCTGGGACAAGGCGAGTGTCCCCTCCGCGCCTCCTGTCTGCCACATAAGTAAGAAGACGTGAATCATCGTGGGACTGTGCTGGAAACTACAAAGGGGGACAGAAGGATGGACAGGGGGACAAAGGGATGGACAGGGGGACAGAGGGATGGACAGAGGGGTGGACAGGGGGACAGAGGGGGGGCAGTGGGGTGAACAGGGGGACAGTGGGGTGGACAGAGGGGTGGACAGGGGGACAGGGACAGGGTGAAAGTGGGGTGGACAGGGGGACACTTACATATACGGACTTGCCTCTGACTGTCTCCCCGACCTCTTGGTCCTCATTCGTTTTTACTAGGCTGTTGCCTGAAGCCTGCGCTCTCGCTGTCACTCTTCTTCCTCCTCACTGTCCTGGGACAAGGCGAGTGTCCCCTCCGCGCCTCCTGTCTGCCACATAAGTAAGAAGACGTGAATCATCGTGGGACTGTGCTGGAAACTACAAAGGGGGACAGAAGGATGGACAGGGGGACAAAGGGATGGACAGGGGGACAGAGGGATGGACAGAGGGGTGGACAGGGGGACAGAGGGGGGCAGTGGGGTGAACAGGGGGACAGTGGGGTGGACAGAGGGGTGGACAGGGGGACAGAGGGGTGGACAGGGGGGGGACAGGGTGAAAGTGGGGTGGACAGGGGGACACTTACATATACGGACTTGCCTCTGACTGTCTCCCCGACCTCTTGGTCCTCACTTGTTTTTACTAGGCTGTTGCCTGAAGCCTGCGCTCTCGCTGTCACTCTTCTTCCTCCTCACTGTCCTGGGACAAGGCGAGTGTCCCCTCCGCGCCTCCTGTCTGCCACATAAGTAAGAAGACGTGAATCATCGTGGGACTGTGCTGGAAACTACAAAGGGGGACAGAAGGATGGACAGGGGGACAAAGGGATGGACAGGGGGACAGAGGGATGGACAGAGGGGTGGACAGGGGGACAGAGGGGGGGCAGTGGGGTGAACAGGGGGACAGTGGGGTGGACAGAGGGGTGGACAGGGGGACAGAGGGGTGGACAGGGGGGGGGGACAGGGTGAAAGTGGGGTGGACAGGGGGACACTTACATATACGGACTTGCCTCTGACTGTCTCCCCGACCTCTTGGTCCTCACTTGTTTTTACTAGGCTGTTGCCTGAAGCCTGCGCTCTCGCTGTCACTCTTCTTCCTCCTCACTGTCCTGGGACAAGGCGAGTGTCCCCTCCGCGCCTCCTGTCTGCCACATAAGTAAGAAGACGTGAATCATCGTGGGACTGTGCTGGAAACTACAAAGGGGGACAGAAGGATGGACAGGGGGACAAAGGGATGGACAGGGGGACAGAGGGATGGACAGAGGGGTGGACAGGGGGACAGAGGGGGGGCAGTGGGGTGAACAGGGGGACAGTGGGGTGGACAGAGGGGTGGACAGGGGGACAGAGGGGTGGACAGGGGGGGGGGGGACAGGGTGAAAGTGGGGTGGACAGGGGGACACTTACATATACGGACTTGCCTCTGACTGTCTCCCCGACCTCTTGGTCCTCACTTGTTTTTACTAGGCTGTTGCCTGAAGCCTGCGCTCTCGCTGTCACTCTTCTTCCTCCTCACTGTCCTGGGACAAGGCGAGTGTCCCCTCCGCGCCTCCTGTCTGCCACATAAGTAAGAAGACGTGAATCATCGTGGGACTGTGCTGGAAACTACAAAGGGGGACAGATGGATGGACAGGGGGACAGAGGGATGGACAGAGGGGTGGACAGGGGGACAGAGGGGGGGGCAGTGGGGTGAACAGGGGGACAGTGGGGTGGACAGAGGGGTGGACAGGGGGACAGAGGGGTGGACAGGGGGACAGAGGGGTGGACAGGGGGACAGAGGGGTGGACAGGGGGACAGTGGGGTGGACAGGGGGACAGTGGGGTGGACAGGGGGACAGGGGGTGGACAGGTGCACAGTGGGGTGGACAGTGGGGTGGACAGTGGGACAGTGGGGTGAACAGGGGGACAGTGGGGTGAACAGGGGGGTGGACAGGGGGACAGAGGGGTGGACAGGGGGGGGACAGGGTGAAAGTGGGGTGGACAGGGGGACACTTACATATACGGACTTGCCTCTGACTGTCTCCCCGACCTCTTGGTTCTCACTTGTTTTTACTAGGCTGTTGCCTGAAGCCTGCGCTCTCGCTGTCACTCTTCTTACTCCTCACTGTCCTGGGACAAGGCGAGTGTCCCCTCCGCGCCTCCTGTCTGCCACATAAGTAAGAAGACGTGAATCATCGTGGGACTGTGCTGGAAACTACAAAGGGGGACAGAAGGATGGACAGGGGGACAGAGGGATGGACAGGGGGACAGAGGGGGGGCAGTGGGGTGAACAGGGGGACAGTGGGGTGGACAGGGGGACAGAGGGGGGGACAGTCGGGTGGACAGGGGGTGGACAGGTGGACAGTGGTGAGGTGGACAGGGGGACAGTCGGGTGGACAGGGGGACAGTGGTGAGGTGGACGGGGGACAGTGGGGTGGACAGTGGGGTGGACAGGGGGACAGAGGGGGGGGACAGTCGGGTGGACAGGGGGACAGTGGGGTGGACAGGGGGACAGTGGGGTGGACAGGTGGACAGTGGGGTGGACAGGGGGACAGTGGGGTGGACAGTGGGGTGGACAGGGGGACAGTGGGATGGACAGTGGGGTGGACAGGGGGACAGTGGGGTGGACAGTCGGGTGGACAGGGGGACAGTCGGGTGGACAGGGGGACAGTGGTGAGGTGGACGGGGGACAGTGGGGTGGACAGGGGGACAGTGGGGTGGACAGTGGGGTGGACAGGGGGACAGTCGGGTGGACAGGGGGACAGTCGGGTGGACAGGGGGACAGTGGTGAGGTGGACGGGGGACAGTGGGGTGGACAGTGGGGTGGACAGGGGGACAGTCGGGTGGACAGGGGGACAGTGGGGTGGACAGTGGGGTGGACAGGGGGACAGAGGGGGGGGACAGTCGGGTAGACAGGGGGTGGACAGGTGGACAGGGGGACAGTGGGGTGGACAGGGGGACAGTGGGGTGGACAGGGGGTGGACAGGGGGACAGTGGGGTGGACAGGGGGACAGTGGGGTGGACAGGTGGACAGTGGGGTGGACAGGTGGACAGTGGGGTGGACAGTGGGGTGGACAGGGGGACAGTGGGGTGGACAGATGGACAGTGGGGTGGACAGATGGACAGTGGGGTGGACAGGGGGACAGTGGGGTGGACAGGGGGACAGTGGGGTGGACAGGGGGACAGTGGGGTGGACAGGTGGACAGTGGGGTGGACAGGGGGACAGTGGGGTGGACAGGGGGACAGTGGGGTGGACAGGGGGACAGTGGGGTGGACAGATGGACAGTGGGGTGGACAGGGGGACAGTGGGGTGGACAGGGGGACAGTGGGGTGGACAGTGGGGTGGACAGGGGGACAGTGGGGTGGACAGGGGGACAGTGGGGTGGACAGGGGGACAGTGGGGTGGACAGGGGGACAGTGGGGTGGACAGATGGACAGTGGGGTGGACAGGGGGACAGTGGGGTGGACAGGGGGACAGTGGGGTGGACAGTGGGGTGGACAGGGGGACAGTGGGGTGGACAGGGGGACAGTGGGGGGGACAGTGGGGTGGACAGGGGGACAGTGGGGTGGACAGTGGGGTGGACAGGGGGACAGAGGGGGGGACAGTCGGGTGGACAGGGGGTGGACAGGTGGACAGGGGGACAGTGGTGAGGTGGACAGGGGGACAGTCGGGTGGACAGGGGGACAGTGGTGAGGTGGACGGGGGACAGTGGGGTGGACAGCGGTCCTCACTTGTTAGTAGGCCTCCGCTCTCGCTTCACCTCCGCGCCTTCTGTCTACTCTACCTCTACCACGTGAGGAAGATGTGAATCCGCGCGGGACTGTGCTGGAAACTACAGTTCCCAGCACGCAGCGCGGCACATGGAGCCCTCCATCAATGACTGGGGTGGGGGAGGCGGCTTGAGCGGAGCGGATATGCTCCCTGCCGATGCAGAGTGGACCTGCCCAAGCCGAGCCGGCCTGGCCTGTCGAGAATCCGGCCCTGGATGGGGCGGGCCGGATAAATGTCCTTGGCGGGCCGCATGTGGCCCGCGGGCCGTAGTTTGAGGACCCCTGATCTAGACTGTGAGCCCAAGAGAACTAGCATCTCTAGGTTTTTGGTTTTATGTTGTTAGAATAACCCACTCCCACTAATCAGAACTCAGGGTCACCTCATTGGTTCAGAAGTAGCATTGAATCCTGATTGGCTACCCCTGAAGCCTAAGGTTCATTGGTTAAGTTGCCTCAACTTCTGATTGGCTGTAATTTCAAGCCCAGTTAAACATCATGCTTAAACATTAGACTCTCTGGTGCCTCTGAGTCCTGTTTGATCACAATATAGCCAATTCCGAAATTAGCATGTCAAAAGACCCCCCAACCAGGTGGTGAATTATCACCTGCCTAAAACATTAAACAGCTTTTGAGAACCAGGAAAATCTAAGCTGGGATCAACCTGAAATCAAAAAATATAGTCCTTTTATTATAGAATTCCCCTGAAGATATAAATATGGATTGAAAAATCTCCACCACAGTCCCCCCCTGAAGTTCATTCTTGAACTTATGTCCTCCTTCAATGATTTTGTATCCACCCACAACCGCAAGAAGCCCCGACCCTTCCCCACCACCACCACTGTGGCCTCCTCTTCCTTTCTTGAACAGGCAGGAGCAGCGGTGTGGCCATTAAGGCTAAATACTTATAAGGGGTGTAATGTGGACGAGTAAAAGTGGGCTCCCCAAAGGAACAGAGTCCAAGCAACAGCCAGTATTATCCATGGCCCTTGATGGTAGGTATAGTCAACACTGCCTGCTATTGCCAGGTCCCTGGGTTCACCACACCTGCACACGGGGCTCAGGTTAAAGCAGTAGGCAGACTAGGGGAGGTAGAATTACATTAAGACATAAAAACGGAGTCAGGCAGCAACCGTAAAGCCTTACAATTCACAGCTCATCTCTGATATTTTGTTAAATTCCTTTATTTTATTGTAAAGAAGGCATGGATACATAGTCCAGTATAAAACAGGTCATACATTTTCATACATTAACATATTTAGGATATATTAGATTGAGACCGTAGACCCAGATCAGGTTATCCACCAAACAAGTGGGGTAATACATGTGTGTTCCAGCCAACTATATATCATTCCTAAACATAAGAAAGCAAGGGCTTCCTTGCATAAACCTTAGATAGATCTTAAACAATATTGATATATAATGTAATGCTTAAAATATTTTAACACAGATGTGTCTAATGCTATACGTACATATGTTTCCTGCTCACCGTGAATAACATGCTTTCAATAATACGTTAACGCCTTCACCACGGCTACTTGGTGAGCTTATCAGTACAAAGGAACAGAAAAAGTGGGGAATAGTAAAGAGTCAGAGGGAAGGCGGGGAAGGAAAGACAAGAAGGGCTTAGGGAGGAGGGGGAGAAGAGATCCAGAAGAGGGTTGGAAGGGTATGGCTGCGACACCGCCCCCCCCCATCGAACCCACCCCCCAGACTCCAAAGGGGCAAGTAAAGGTGCCTGTTTTAGTAATACCTACGGGGGTGCCCTCTCAGGTAGATTGGGTCTGTGCTTGTGCCAACTCCTGTAGATATGCGTTAGTACCAACAAAATATCTCCAGGGTCTCCACTTGTCCATAAATTGTTCCTCCTTGTTTTGTAGAGTTGCAGTCAGTTCCTCCATACGTAGGATACAGTTTACTTTCGAATACCACAGGACCCTAGTAGGTGGGAGGGGATCTCGCCATAGTACGGGAATACAGGCTCTCGCTGCGTTCAGGAGTTGCATTGTCAAAGTTTTCTTGTATTTACTAGTGGGTCTGGTGGTTAGGTGTAGAAGGCATGCAGCTGGGTTGTCTTTAAGTTCGACCGAGGTCAAACTTTGAATGGTAGAAGTAACCTCCTCCCAAAAGGGTCTCAGAACCGGGCACGACCAAAAGACATGAAGCATATTTCCTACCTCTGTGCCACACCTCCAACACCTATCCGAGAGCGTAGGGTTCATTTTGTGTAACATATATGGGACTCTATACCACCTGGTCAGGATTTTGTATCCCGATTCTTGGTAATGACTCGCAATCGAGGATTTGTGAGCTAAAGCCAAGATCTTCTCCCTTTGTTGTGTGGTAAACTGGGTCTCTAGGTCTCTTTCCCACTTCAATAGAAACTCTGGCGTCTTGTCCTCTCCCTGAGTAGTGAGGAGGTTATATAAAAATGAGAGTGCGTGTCTTATCGGTTCCCCCGATTTACACAGAGATTCCAGAGGGGTGTGACCCCGTGGGACATAGGGAGCTTTCTGAAGAGTCTGCAGAAAATGTCTAAGCTGGATGGTACTGAGGCTGTCTAACGGAGGTTCTGTGAGTCTAGAGATGGTGGAAGAAGATGGGAGTTCCCCCTGGGGCCAAACCTCACCTAGAGACTGTTTCTCAAAAGTAATTAATTGTCTCAGTCTACGGCTTGTAAGTCCGGGGGAAAAGTCTGGGTTACCTATGATAGGTGTCAATGGGGAAGGTAACGGTGATATATCCGTGTTACGGAATATTTTCCTTGCCACCTGAAGGGTAGCTCCTATTAGCGGGTGGGTTTTCTGGTCTTCTGGGAGTGGGGACAAGAGCCACGGGGACGGGAGCAAGGGAATAGAGGAGTCCTCAATTTCCATTCCCACCCATTGTTTTGAATCCTTGTTGCAATGCCAATCAACAATCCTGGCAAGGTGTACCGCTCGGTAATACCGGGAGATGTCTGGGAAACCGATGCCCCCCCTCTCCTTGGGTCTGTACAGTGTTTGCATGTTTATTCTGGGGGATTTATGAGACCAGATAAACTCCCTCACGATGGACTGTATTTGCTTAAAGAAGGTCATTGGCAACTTTATTGGTAATGTTTGAAGTATATATAAAACCTGGGGTAGGGCCGTCATTTTCAGGGCATTGCATCGCCCAAACCAGGTCAAAGTGAGTTTGTGCCAAGTCTGAAGGTCAATTTTAAGTCTCTGGAGTAGGGGTTGGAAGTTACATGTGTACAGGTGTGCCAAGTCTGGAGTGATGTCCACCCCCAGGTAGCGGATAGATTTCTCCGCCCATCGAAACGGGAAGGATTTGCTCATATTTACTGCTTCCGTGGCTGGTATTGTGATATTCAACACTGCGGACTTGGCACAGTTGACCTTGAAATTTGAGACTTCGCCATACAACCGTAGAGCTGCCAAGATGTTAGGTAATGAGATTCGTGGGTTGGAGACGAAGAAAATCAGATCGTCGGCGAAGGCCGCGATTTTGTGATGTCCAGAGGACTTCGTGATCCCGGTTATATTGGGATTCTTGCGAAGGCTACACAGGAACGGCTTAAGAGTCAAAATAAAAACCAGTGGGGACAGGGGACACCCCTGTCTCGTCCCGTTAGAAATGTCGAAAAAGTCCGACCGCCACTCATTGACCCTTACCGCCGCCGAGGGAGCCGAGTAGAGAGACGATATCCAGCCTCTCATATTTGGGCCAACACCGATATGTTCCAGAGTAGCCCGCATAAAATGCCAGGCCACCCTGTCAAAAGCCTTTTCCGCATCTGTAGAGAGTAGCAGAAAAGGCTTCTTGACGGACCGCGCTTCGTGAATAAGGTTGAGGACTCTTATGGTATTGTCCCTCGTCTCCCTCAGCGGCACGAACCCCGCCTGGTCAAAGTGGATCAAATGTGAGATATGTGGCAGTAGTCTGTTAGCCAGAATTTTGGAGAACAATTTAAGATCCACGTTTAGTAGAGCAATCGGGCAGTAATTACTGCAGTGGCTAGGATCTTTCCCCTCTTTTGGGATCAAAGAAATAAATGCCCGTAGGGAGTCCACCATGTTAATCCCACCCTCTTTTAGTGCGTTGTAGGCTTTCAGAAAGTGTGTCGATAAGTTAGACCCAAAAGTCTGGTAGTAGATCAGGGTGAAGCCATCTGGCCCGGGCGCCTTCCTTGGCTTCGTTTGAGCCAAGGCTAGTGAAAGTTCTTCAGGGGTGATGTCCGACTCAAAGGAGTCTCCTACATCAGCTGGCAAAGAAGGCATGCCCGAAGACCTGATGTACTCACCCGCTGCCACCTCTCTTTCTGTCAAAAGCTCAGCAGGTTCTCCCTTGTGTAAGTTATACAGTTGTTGGTAGTATGTAGCGAATTCATTGGCTATATCCCTAGAGGAGTGGACTGTAGATCCCTGTGAGGTCACTATAGAGGGAATATAGGTGCGTTGTCTCGGGCCACGAAGCAGTCTGGCCAGCATGGTACCTGGCTTGTTAGAGAATTCAAACATAGACCTTCTAGCCCAGGCCAGATTTTGTACCGTTTTATGGTACAAGAGGTCTTTCTTTTTTTTTTTTTTTTTTATTTATGTTTGCAATCTTCCCTTTCCCCCTTCTATGTACCTTACAAAGGTTTATGTCTTGTATAAACATCTTTATTTTCCCCGACCCACCTTCCCACATATCCCACCCCCCCCCTCAACTCCCCTCTCTACCAGTCGCTTTTCCGGGCCTTTCTCTCGGTTGCTCTTCTGAATTCCGGTTGGGTTGTCAACTACCTCTAATTTTTCTCCTCTTCCCTTGGTGCCTGCATTCTCCTACTCCCTAGGCTCCCATAGCTTCGGCATATCTCATCGTTTGTTTGAATTTATCCCATTCTTGCCATTTTTCCTCATAGGTGACCAAGCCTTCCCCGTCACTATACCTCAAGTACTCTAAGTTTTGAATCTCATTAACTTTATTGCACCAACTGCTCATTGTGGGTCTCAATGATTCCTTCCAATGTCTAGGGATAAGACTTTTAGCTGAATTTAGAAGTGGCGGCAATAGACTTTTCAGGTATTGTTTGTTCGGGATATTTGTCCCATGGAATAGGCAACTCCATGGATCGTCTAGAAGCTTTATCTTAGTTATTTCTCCTATTATTTGCCTAATTTCTTCCCAAAATTTTTTAATTTCCGGGCATTGCCACCATATATGGGCCGTCGTCCCAATCTCTTTGCACCCTCGCCAACAGTATTGTGAATTTTCCTTTTGAATTTTATGCGCTTTATCGGGGGTGATATGCCATCTCACCAAGCATTTGTAATTCATCTCCCTCGTATTGCTGTTTACTGTAGTAGTGTGTACCCTCCGCATTATTTGACTAATCTCTTCCTTCTTCAGGCAGGTCCCCAGTTCGTTTTCCCACATAGTAATATACTGTGGAATATCCGGACCAGTCCTTTCTATGAGTGTTCTATATATTTTTGAGATCACCCTCTTTTTTCCCTTGGCCACGCAGATTTTTTCTAGGGGAAGCAGATTTGCTTCCGATCTTATTGGCTGAGGCAGATGCTCAGTAAAATGTTTTAATTGATTGTATTGCCATTCATCTAACGATCTCCACTCCCTTTTGCTCTTTAATTCGTGATACGTGCAGATTTTACCTTGGTCCATAATATCTTTCAGTTGTGCGTTTTCTATTGTTATCCATTTCCCAAACCAGGCTTCGATTCCCGGTATGAAATATTCTGTATTTGTTAGTGGTATTAGTGGTGAGTTAAATTCCCATTTTTCCTGTCTGTGGATGTGATCCCATATTTTTAGTGCGTGTCTAGTAATATTGTTTGTGCCTTTATCTAATTTTCTATATTGTGGGGGTATCCAAATTATTTTGCCTAAGTTAACTGTGCTTATTGTGCCCTCCATCTTCACCCATCTCTTTTCTTTATTTTCTTTAGCCCATTCTACAACCCGTGCCAATATTACCGCATTATAGTAATTTCTAATATCAGGTGCACCCCAGCCCCCTCTTATTCTATCTTTGATTAACTGTGCCATACTTATTCTTACTTTTTTCCTTTTCCAGATAAATCTTGTGAATAGCTTTTGTATTGTTTTAAAAAAGGCGTCCGGGAGTGGGATCGTTGGCATCTGCATTTTATATATGATTTTGGGGAGGGTGATCATTTTGATAATGTTTATTCTGCCCCCCCACGAGATGTTTCCTGTTGTTATTCTATTTAATTCATTTTTGATCTCATCTAGTAGTGGAAGGAAGTTTATTTGATATAGACTTTCGTTGGTTTTGGTCATCTTAACCCCTAAGTAATTTATTTCTTTTTTACCCCAGACAAATGCGAAACGCTTTTTAAATAGGAGTTCCTCACCTTTTGGGATATTAAACGTGAGGGTTTCAGACTTCGCTGGGTTTAGCTTAAAGTTTGAGATCTCACCGTACTCTTTTAAAGTTTTCATTATATTTGGGAGAGATGTCTTTGGCCTGGTTACGTAGAACAGGATATCATCCGCGTACGCGGCTAACTTGTGTGTTTCCTCCCCCAACTTTATCCCCCTTATGTCAGGATTCTGTCTTATCCTCGCTAAAAGTGGTTCCAGTGCCAACACGAAGAGCAAGGGGGATAGTGGACACCCCTGTCTCGTTCCATTGAACATTTCAAATGGGTCCGAAACTATCCCGTTTACCTTTACCCTGGCAGTAGGTCTGATGTATAGGGCCTTTATGCGTTTTAACATTTTTACACCCAGTCCTATTTCTTCCCATGTACCTTGCATGAGGCCCCAGTCTACCCTGTCGAATGCTTTCTCGGCATCTATCGACAGGAGTAGTCCTGGGGCCCCATTTCCTTTCATCTCCTGGATTGTTAGTAGGGTCCTGATACCATTATCTTTCCCTTCCCTCCCTGCGATAAAGCCGACTTGGTCTGGGTGTATTATTGTTTGCATAACTTTTTTCAGCCTATCCGCAAGGATTTTAGCGTAGATTTTGGTATCTAGATTTAGGAGGGAAATCGGTCTGTAACTTGAACATAACGTTCCATCTTTTCCTTCCTTAGGGATAACAATCATAGTAGCTTCTAAAGCCTCTTTGCGTAAATCCTCTTTATCCCCTATCCTGTTCATGAGATAGCACATTTTTGGGATCAGGATGTCTTCAAACTTTCTGTAATAGAGAATTGTCAGGCCATCCGGCCCCGGGCTTTTCCCCATCGGTGTTTCTCTTATGGTTTTTATTATTTCTTCCTCCGTGATGGGTGTCTCTAACTGACTGATTTGTTCCTCAGTAATTTTCTTTAGACCGCTCTCTCTCAGGTATGTTTTTATTTTAGCCCTTTTCTGTTCGTCCTCACTTTTAGTACCTATATCATATAAACTCGCATAGTAGTCCTTAAAAGTCTTGGCAATTTCCACTGATTTATGTGCGAATTCCCCGTTACCTGTTTGTATTTTGTCTATGTAATTTGCTGATTTTTTTTTTTGCTAGAGCCTGCGCTAGGTGTCTCCCCGGTTTGTTCCCATAAAGGTACCTTTCTTTTTTTACTTTGTTATACGTCCTTCTTGTTTCTTGCTCTATAAGTTCTCTCATCTCCTCCCTTTTTCTGCTGAGCTTTAACAAAGTTTCGTTGTCGTTCTTGTTCTTATGTAGCTGTTCTAGTGTGTTAATTTCCTTCCTCAGGGCCCTGGTCTTCTCTCTAGTGCACCTTCTTTTCACCGCCTCCTCTTTTATCATAATACCTCTTATATAGGCCTTATGAGCCTCCCACACGGTCATTATTGATACCCCTTCTGTATTCTGTAAATGGTAAAATAAAATTTGACAGAGTGCATAGGATTCGCAAACCCCCTGAGATCAAGGGGGACGTCCCAAGAGACGTGATCGCGAGATTTCACAATTTTCAGGATAAAGAACTGGTGAAGACGTGCATAAAAAAGAACCAAGCTGTGCGATATGGCGAGACGAACTTACAAATCTTTGCGGACCTGGCGGCGGAGACGCTGACCAGGAGAAGAGTGTTGAAACCGCTGTTGGCCCAGCTTCAAGCGCACGAAGTTAAATATTCTTGGGGTTTTCCTGCCTGCTTGAACGGGTTCAAGGAAGGCCGCTCGGCAACTTTGAGATTCCCCGAAGAAACTCAGAAATTTTGTGACCGCTTGGGGATCCCTTTAGTCGAAGTCCCAGGATGGTGGGAAAGAACAGGAAATAGGGATCCCACTAAAGAACAGCAGGTCTGGCAACCAGTGCTCAAGATAAAATTAAGATAAACTGAGATAATCAGAACTACACCCGTGGGGCAACAGGAAAATACCGTGCGGTCACGTGGGGGGGGGGTTGGGGGGGAGGGGAGCAGAGGGGAGGGGGGATCGTGAGGAACTAAGGGGGAGCAGAGGATCTGGGGACGCCTAAGCCGAGCTTCACCTCAAGGGGGATAACCAGTGGGCCAGGAGGGGAGGTAGGGCTCATGGTTTTTCAGGTCACCGGGAGACCAGATTACCCCATTGGAGAGGAGGTGGTGGGAGGGGAGGGTGGGGGAAGAGGGAGGTTTTGGGGGGTAGGGGGGATGGGTGGGGGGGGGAAGGGGGAGAGAGGGAGGGGACGGGGGGGGCGCAGGGAAGTGGGAGGGATAAGGAATCTACCAGTAACAATAGGAAAGAACAAGAATGTGGTCCTTTCTCTCACAAAGTGGTGCGACCAAACATAACAACTGAGTCTCTAAAGGTTATTTCCTATAATGTACGTGGCATAAATGATCCGAGGAAAAGAGCGAATATTGTGGGTGAGCTGAGATCCCTGGAGGCGGACGTGGTCCTTCTTCAGGAAACTCATTTCGCAATAACAAATAACAATAAGATAGGCTCAAAAGATTACCCCATGTGGTATTATGCTGATTCCCCACTTAGCCGAGCAAAAGGAGTAGCCATAGGGTTTGCCAGAGGTGTAAAATTTGAGCTAGACGAGAGACTAGTGGACCCCGACGGGCGATACTTGTTCCTAAGAGGAAAATTAAATGGAATAGAGTGCACCTTGGCAAACATTTATGGCCCAAATAAGAACCCCATAGGTTACCTTCTCAGGCGGTTGGCCGATCTAGCGGAATTTAAGAAGGGGGGCCTTATAATGGGGGGCGATTTTAATTTCTGCCGGGAACCAAAGGAGGATAGTACGTCGAGTGCACAGGGGACTGGGATGAGATGGAGGAACAAACTAAAACAGAAATTGCACCAATATCAACTGGTAGACGTATGGAGGCTACAACATTCCAAAACAAGAGACTTCACGTTCCACTCCCCTGTCCACTCGACATACTCTAGACTCGACTACTTTTTAATAGAGCATAGGTGGCTAGAGGCGGCAATTTGCACAAACATCGGTATAATGACACTCTCTGATCATGCGCCGGTAATGTTACAACTAAAGATAGGAGAGGCAAATATAAGGAATAAGGGCTGGAGATTAAATGAAGAACTCCTGCACGATAAATTAATAGAAGAACGAATGAAAAAAGAATTAGAGATTTATTTTAAAGAAAACAAGAGGTCTTTCAATTCACCTCTGGTCTTCAATAATGCCTTGAGGTGTGTTTCCGCTAGAGACTTCTTGTGAAGTAGCTCGAGAGACCGCACCTGTGAGATCAAAAGGTCAATCTGTTTAGTCCTTTCTCTTTTTTTCGCTGCCCCAATCCTAATTAATTCCCCTCTCACTACACATTTATGGGCCTCCCAAATTGTCAATGGAGACAGCGAGGGATCTATATTTTCTGAGAAGTAATTGGTCAGTGTCCTGCTTATCTCCTCACGTACCTCGGGGATTTGTAATAGTGACTCGTTTAGTTTCCAAGTTGGAGGGGACCTGAGTTCTGTATCCCAGCAAAGGGTCACATGCGTAGGGGCATGGTCAGAGAGCGAAAGTCAATCTGGGATGCGGTGACATACGGTAGATCTTTATGTTGGATCTGAAAGAAGTCTATCCTGGAGTATGTACCATGCACCGCAGAAAAATAGGTAAAATCCCTCTCACCAGGGTGCATGATCCTCCAGGGGTCAACTAACTGTAGATTGGTCAATTCTACCTTGAGTTTTTTAAGGTATGAAAAGGACAAATGAGATGCCCCCCTCGATACGTCTAGTAGTGGTTCTGGAGCAAAATTGAAATCTCCGCCCATCAGGAACAAACCCTCCCGGAAATCCAAGATTATGGGAATGAGAGATCTCAAAAAAGACAGGTGGTCAGAATTAGGGAAATAGACGTTTACTAGGGTCACTGTGGTATTTCTGATTTTGCCTTTTAAGAGCAAGAATCGGCCCAGTGGGTCAGCTCTCTCCTCTAATAGCGTCAACGGCAGTGATCTGGCTATCAATATGCTGACCCCCTTTGATTTCGATAGAGGGGAGGGATCGTGGTATACAGTGGGGAAGTCCCTGTTACGGAGTCTGGGGACTGCCGACTGTTTGAAATGCGTTTCCTGAATGAGCGCCACCTGTGTGCGCGTTTTTTTGAGATCTGAAAGCAGTCTGGAGCGTTTTTCCGGAGTAGCTAGGCCTCTGACATTGAGGGAGGTAAATTTTATCTCCCCTCCAGGGTGTGAGCCTTCCTGGGGGGGCCATGTCGCGTACCGATATCAAATCGGGGGAGGGTGGTATAGGGAAGGGTTAAAAAAGGGGGGGAGGGTTACTGGAAGGGAAAAGGAGGGGGTGGAAAGTTGGGTCAGGGAGGGGAAGAAAGACCAGATATAAAGGGAAGGACGGAGAGCAAGAGAAAGGGAGGGATTAGAGTTCAAAAAGGATGAAGGAAAATACTAGGAAGGATAAATTAATTATCCAACTGTTGCTATATTAAGCCTTGCGCAAATATGCGCTTCCTATTAGTGGGTGTGGAAGACTAGACTCTGCGACACAACGGGAGACGTGTCGTCAGGAGAGAACCGGCATGATGAGAAATACCTGACTATTACCGTTATAGACAGAAGACAAAATAAAAAAACATAAATAACTTGATTCTATGTTATAGAATCTTCAGATTGTGTGTATGCGACCACCTAAAATGAAATGTATATCAACTAAGAGATCTATGTGACCCAACATTCCTAGTACAGTGTAAGTATTGCAACTATCCCTCTTGACAAGGAACAAAAGGGTACAAAACTAAACACGACTCCGTGCCTTTTTGAATTAGAGTCCCCCCTACCCCTCCACCTCATGACCCACAAAAAAAAAGGGAAAAAAAAGAACAATAACAAAGGGTGTCAAAACTGCCCTTAATAAACCTGTGGGACAATGAGGCGGAGGTGCGGCGAGACCCCCCCGCAAGATTTAAATCACAACAGCAATCCAAGGCACGTCATCTTTTCACGGAGGAGCAACAAGTCTCTCCAACATATATATAATATACCCCTGAATCACTTTACGTCCTACTCATAAAACTCAGCGGGTTTTCTGTGCTGTCAAAAAGAAAAAAGGATATCAGTGTGGTCTAGGATTCTGGGGATCACAGGGGTCCCTTTCTTGCTTCTCAGTAAGTAGCCTTCTGAGCCAGTGTGATCGATTAAGACTCCGGCGAGGTAGGATTGTCTCTTGGAGTTGTCCTGGATCTTGAGCGCCATTGTCGTCTGCTGGCTCGTTGAGGTCTTGGTGATGTAGATCGCGAGCTATTGAAGGTGATCGGGAAGTCCAACCAGTTGGGTATCGAGAACCCGGGGATCGCCAGGAACCTGAACAAGTCCGGAAGTTGGTCTGGCCAACGCAGCACAAAAGAGTTGTTCCCTTTCAGTACGATCAAGTGGAAGGGGTGACCCCATCTGTAAGTGGCTCCTGTCGTTCTGATTGCCTCTAGCAATGGTTGTATTTGACCTCTCATGCGCAGGGTCAGCCGCGATAGATCAGGGAAAAATTGCACCGACGCCCCATCAAAGTCCAAGGGGCCCTGGGACCATGCCCTTCTCAGGATTTCTTCCTTAATTGTGTAATAGTGAACTCTCGCCAATATGTCTCTCGGTGCGAGATCATCTCCTCCCCTAGGACCCTGCACGCGGTGAACATGGTCCAGTTCTAATTCCGCTGTAGGGGGCTTGTCTAGTAGTCGATTGAATATGGCCACAATCGTTGCTCTGAGATCACTTCCAGAAGTGGCTTCAGGCAGGCCGCGCACTCTGATGTTGTTTCTCCTGCTGCGATTTTCGCCATCATCTATTGAAAGTTGCATCAGGATCAGGCACCTTTTATAATCCACATGAGCCTTTTCTATGTCTGACATTCTTGATTCCAGCAGAGAAGTAGATGTTTCTACCTCTGATACCCTGGTGTCTACAGTATCTATTCTCTGCTTTAGATCATGAATCTCTTTAGACAGAGTGTTCACAATAGTAGCTGCAGATTCAGTGATGTCTTGTTTAGTGGGGAGGAGGGCGATTATCCCTTTCCAGCATTCAGGGAATGATTGCTCCTGGGTGTTAGCAGGCTGTATGGATGAACAGCTATCAGCCCCTGGGATTTCTGGGGACAGGATCGGGGAGTCCGGTCTGTTAGGGAGAGACCCGTTACCTTGTGGGGCATTAGGGAGCCCCTTGCCTGTCTTCTTGAGCGATGCTGTGCCTGCATTGCCAGTGCGTGGCGGCGCCATCTTGGACTCCGGGGCCTGTGACGGAGTTGCCGAATTCCGTAGAAAATAAGCAGCAATGTCCGCGGTTCTGTTAGCTGCGGGTGATCCCGGAGGTCTGTCCGTCATGGACATGTAGTTTTAACGCCGGTACGTGCGCTAGATCCGGTTCTCAGCCTAAACGAGGCACGGAGCTCCCAGAGAAAGCAGCCTCACAAGCGCCATTGCCAAGCCACGCCAGATCCATCTCTGATATTTAAACAAAAGTTCCAGAAGACTAATACATTTACTTTTAAAGATATAGAAGAAATTAGAACATTATCAGCTAATGGACTGACTTGAAGTAATTAAAGATAAAAATATGAAACAAAGAAAGTAGGAACGAGAAAGAAGAGAAAAAAAATAAAATAAGCGAAAAAACAAACATACAGGTTTAATGCTGCTTCAACCCAGCACTTGTCAAAGAGCATTGAATCTGCATTTATAAAAACAAACGAACAATATATAACTGTCCTGAAAAAATATTATAAAGTGCCTTGAAAAATAATACATTGCAGCTCTTGCAGCAGCAACTTAGCAAAGAAAAAAATAATAAAGAGGAAAAAAAAAAAAAAAAGAAGAAAATAAAAATAGGTAAGTCCACTCCCATATTAGTGATCAACAGGTGAAAAGGATCACTGTCACTAAAAATGTACAAGTCGGGTACAAAAAAATATTTAAAAAAACGGAGAGAATAAAACAATGGTTGCCAAAAACTTTTAGAATGTAGTCAAACCCAACTGCACTTTATTGCTCAAATTTTTTTTTTTAGAGGCTTTTTCCCAAAACAACAAAAAGAAAAATTTAGTTCTAGGGTCCTCTTTTAAATGCGCACAATACTTTACATCAGTCTCATAATAGCTACCCACATCAGGACAGCAACAGGGTGGAGTTTACTAAAGCTGTGGCCCTAAGACTGTACCTGAATAAACTTTTCCCATTAAGAAACCTTAGTTTTAGATATTTAGATTGACCTCTTTTGATCTTGAGATCACCCAAATCGTCCACTTCGCTAGTCCTAAGACATCCTGATTTCCAGCTCCCTTGTTACCTCCTCCCAAACTCAACATCAGGACCCCACCCCAATATGTCCAGCCAGGCCCTAAACTTTTCACACCTAGGTGATCCCTACAAAAACTCTTTTATTCCGGGAAGCCTACCCCGCCTCCACCTAAAATGTTACCTCAGCCAGCTCCATATTCCCAGCCACTATTATTTTTGTACCACCCTCCTCTCCTTAGATCATAAACCCCTTGAGCAGGATCCTTCTATTCACGCCCTGCACAGACTGTTGGCACTATCTACCTGCTGCCCAAACTACCCAACTACCCAACTTTTTACTCCTCCCTGAATCCCAACGGAAGTTTCAGTAGGTGTAAGGGGATGTCAGGTTTGCTATAAAACCTTTTTTCAGGGGTGATTGGGGTACAACCCGGTGTTCCTGCTATATCCATGCCAAGGGCCAGGGGAGATGTACAATAGACTCCCCCAATTAGTGTACCCTGCTGAGTACCATTTAACCTGATGCTGAATACAGTGCATGATACCAGCACCAGTACCCTGGTCTCAGGTCTCAAGTATTTTAAACTTTGTTTAGGACCAGTTGTGGCACTACCTCGGCATCCATTAGACACGACCCCCTCCTGTGCCAGAATTGTTGCCTTTTCCCATAACACAACACCTTTCTTTCTCCAGCACTCATCAGTACCAGTCATCTGGGGCTGTCCAGACTTAAACCATCAGAACAAGATGGACTCCAGGGTGTAACACAGTAGGGTCTGATAAGATAGTACCCAGATTGACCATGATATCTGATAAACTAAGGGCAATCAGCGCAAACAATAATAACTATAAAATGAGTATAAATGCAAGCTGAACACTATAGGATTCACCAGCCTAAAGAAACAATAAATAATGCAAAGTTAGTGCAACGCAAAGAATAAATGCAAATGTCCTTATAATCTCATAAACCAAGCCATTGATCTTGATGGAAAAACACTGATGTAGTTCCCACTAGCACCAATAATCATCAAACCAGTAAAAAAATGTGCTTACCAGACGCGGTGGACCTCTAAATTATAGGAGGTCAAATGAGCCTGGTTCCTAAGGGACTGGTTGCAACCTGGATCTCTTAAGGACACCGATAGTCAACATCCGCCAGTAGTCACATAAAAAATGGATATGGTGAGTAACATCACTCTGTAGGTTCCTTATGTAAATCCTCCAATGCAGTGTATCATAAGGTGGTAACAGGTAAAATCCCCAACGACAGAAAAAAAGATCCTCTAAGTGTATACCGTTTACCAATTTATTAAAAAATATCAAAGCAGAGATGTATTGGATAAAGCGCTGAGCAGCGCAACTTGATAAAAGAAAAAGCAGTTCAATAAAATACGGCTTCACAAGTAAACCACAGACTGTTCATGTCCGAACAGCTGAGAAGGCTGCGACTTCACAGGCAAAGCTTTGCCCCCGTACGCGGCATTACGTCCACATGGACTTCGTCAGCGAGGGTGGAGCCATGATATCTGCACAATGTTCCATCCCTGCCATTAGAGATGAGAACAGTGCAAGTTAGATTTTGACGATCCTGGAACTGGAAGAGCTCTTGGCCTGGGATGCTCAGACAACTTCTGTGTAGGAGAACAAAAAGAGCAGTTTGGACTGATAAGCACACACCGAACCACATGGTTGTGACATGGTCACCTGGTCCTCACCTGGCTGCTGTTTTCTGGCCTGGACGGGATTCCTCACCTCAGCCCCGGGTGAGATGATTATCCTTGTCCCCCTTTTCCCTTTGGATCCTAGGTTGGGCGCCACCATTTGACCGTACTCTTGATGAAGCAGCGCAGCTACCGTGACATCGTAGCCCGTACGCTCATGAAACGCGTCGCATTCCAGTGACGTCACAGCTCCGCGCCTGCCTTCCACCAGCGTTCCAGGCCTCGCTTTGAAGCACATCATCACCGCGGCCGGCTCGAGCGGTGTTCAGCAAAGCCCTACGCACAGCAGGCAGCAGTGATACCTGTGATCGATCTGATGGACTCCCTCTTTGGATCTTAACCACACTACATGCTGTATTTTATTCCTATAAATGTGAGTTGCTTGTACAGTGTTTTTAATAAATTGGCTTACATACTACACTTAGAGGCGCCTCCCCGCCTTGTGTTTTTTCCTTCAAAAAAATTAGCCTGGAGATTTTCCAAGCTATAATAGTTCAATCACCCCGTGGACTTTTCAGAAGTATTCTAAAAGAAATGCTTAACGAAGGGCTATTACTTCTGTTATCTCAAGAATGACTAGAGCAGACTTGGTTACTGCATCTTACCATCTGGGGTGTAATACCTGGAACCATTGAAAAAAAATTCCTATGGCAGCGTCCTTCACTAGACTGCTGATTCAAATTCCATCAAACACACAAACATGTACTACACATCCATCATTACAGATTTCTGAAGCCACAGCTGAACTATTTCCAAGGTATTTTTATTCTGGGGTCTTGTACCACCAGACATCAAAAGTGCCTTCCAGAGGTATGCACCTTACTTTACCCTCTGACCGTATATACCAAACTTTAAGGGGGTCTCATGGCCTTAGCCCCATACCCAGATTTCATGTACAGTGCAGCTGTCTGACTGGTGTCACCCTTTCACTAACTTTCAGAGCAGTACTGCCTAGTGACTATTTTTACAGTACTGGCACCTGGCGTCTCCGATTATTATACACGGCCTCCTGGTATGCTAGCGTACTACTCCTAACATTTAAAATGTGTTGTCAGACAAACTACAAAGCTCAATGAAATCCTCCACTATTCAAAACAAGATTATGGCTTCTATCTGTACCTAGATATTACAACAATAACTTTGGATGCCTCCTGTTTGCTCTCTACCCAAAACTGTATTACAATATAAAACTTTCACAAAACAACTGGAATTAAATTTAATGCAGTTGTTGATCCTGCCAAAATAATGTGTTGGTAGAGAGAGTTGGTGATGGCAGAAGCATCAGAGGAAACTACAACAGATCCAGTGTTGGTGGACGCCGCCTGCCTCAGCAGAGTTAGCCCAAAAAGAGCCTCTTCCGCTTCGTGCATTGGATCACCAGTCACTGCTACCCCCTCGGGCTAGGTGTATATAATGCGGTTCGTCCAGGTTGAAACCGCTTTCTATATACCCTGCTGGTTTACCATAATCACAAAAAAAATCAATAAAAATAAAATGGGGATAGCCTTCTGTTGTCTATATAATAAATTTATGGCTAAACATCATATATTTCAACAATTAAAAAAAAAACTTTTGTCCAAGAGAGGGTGGAAAATACCCCCATATTGCAAATAGGAGGGAATCCCCCTTGACTCATGAAAGGTAAAAAAGTGCTAAAAGAGTACCCTACTATGCAAAAGGGTACACATAAAGGTGCATAAAAGCATAAAACCATATGGAGATAGATAAAAAATTTGCATAGCGTGATACCGTTAAAATAGGGTTTATTAAAGGAAAAAAGTGTAAACTCACATGTTAGAGGATCATCAAATAGGCTTAATAAATACAGGAATAAGAGCGGTATAGATGTGTGGGCCCAATAAATAAACCCTATTTAAACTGTATCACACTATGCAAATTTTTTATCTATCTCCGCATGGTTTTTGAACACCGAGCCTTTTATCCTATTGGAATACTATCTCCAATTTGATGTCTGAAAACGTCTGTGCCAAGTTGGTGCTTTGATTCAAGACCTGTCGTGCCAGTTTAGCCCGGTGTATCCATCAAGTCAGTTGACTTGCAAGCCTGTATGACTTGGGGGGCGTAAGCCTCTCTAGGTCATCGACATCTGGTAAGCCTGCTTTTTGTTCATTGGTGGTGGCCCATTTGTTATTACAGTTTCTTTGGAGTATCAACGTCCTGCGAATATCTGCCTAAGTGTGTTTTGGATCATCCTTGGACTTGTCAAATTTATATGTACTTGCCAAACCTAAAAACAAACTTGCTAGCTTTGTTCTTCACATAATAATTTCATTCACATCATAATTGTTATTTATTGTGGTATGATTGCTTTATTTATATATTCAGTCACTTTTTATTGACTCTATTCACGTTTATAGTAGGTCATTTATTGATTTTTTACATATCATGTTGTTTATTTAGCATGAGTCATTTATTCAGCATGAGTCACTTTTTTCACTAAGGTAGACATTTTATGCACATTTATGTGTAACCTTTTGTATAGTAGGGTACTCTTTTAGCACTTTTTTACCTTTCATGGTTACATTTAATATTTATGTACGGTATAATAGCTCTACACTTTTTTACACCTACAAGAATTGCTTGTAGGTGTAATTGCTTTTAGTCTATAGCTGTGTTGGCTGCTATTTACACCTTTATTCTACACAGCGCTGTATTTCCTTTTTCCTAATGCTCCTTGACTCACCTATCCCCTGGGAAATCAAACCACAAGTTTTGAGACCGAAATACCACACAACAGTGCAACAAAAGCCCAAACTGAAACTCCTGTAAAAAGAGAGATGGCTCAAGAAGGCCAACCAAAGCCCCCCTCCTCCTCTTGCAGGATATACAATACAAGCCTCAAAACAATGAATTGCCCTCTGAAGAACTCCAAAAATATTTAAAATCAGGCACCGCTAAAAGTACAAAAAACTCAGTTAACGCTATTAAACTCAATGCAAAGTAGACTGCATGGCTACACACATACAAAGGAATTGGAACAGCTTCCCCTCTGGGATGATTTACAGGCTAAAAAGCACAAAATCCTTAAACTGCACCTTGGCCTCATGGTGACTACAACAAAAGCCAGGCCACAACAAAATGGCGCATTTTCCCACCAAAACCGAAATCCAATACAAAAATCGCCACTGTTCTACTGAGAAGTTGACACCTACAATAGCTTACATTCACTTAAAGGAAAACAGAAATGATGCCTAGAAACAAGATGGTGGCTCATGTCACATGGTTTCACACACAAAGGAATGGTTGCTGCACCTTCCCCTATAGGATGACCCACAGGCCAAACAACACAAATGAAAGCCAGGCCACGACCACATGGTAAACTACAGCAAGATGGCCGACAAAAACCACAGCACAGTCATTTGGTAACAAAAAAAGGAAATGGCAGACGAAAACCAGGCAATGACAAAATGGTGCATTTTCCTGCCAAAACCAAAATTTCTCCCCATAAAATTACACATTTGAGATACTAAATGAACACTTACAAACATTTCATTCTGCATACCACTAGGGACCTTGGCAGGCCTCAAACACAGGCTCTCCAACCAAACAAAACATCTGAAAAAGCCAAAAGTTACATAAAACATAAAATGGTAGTTGCAAAAAATGAACATCGAGCCATAGTCTCACGGCAACCTCAAAATGGCCGATGAGAAAAGGGGCACACTAAAACACCAACACATGAAATGCAATTGTTGATCCTGCTAAATCAGACTTCTTCACTAGAATCTTTCTCCACAAAGACTGACTACACATTTGAAAATGCACACTTAACCATAGACACACAGTTTAGGAACAGTTCCACTGAAAAGTATGTAATCTCACCGCACAATTGAGCATGCACTCTTAGGAACACATGCTATCCAATGAAACAACAACGCCACATAAACCACAATATAACACAGCTCAAACATACCCTCTTTTCTCAAACAAAGTTCAAAACTTATTCTGGCATCAGCTTTCACAGAAAAAAACATTTCAGAAATACAAACAGCCATCCTACAAACCGAGACCACCCCACCCACAGTGAATGCTTGCATGGTCTTTTCATTTCAAAAAACAAAATAAACCCTCCCCTTCCTATTGTGCACAGGGAGTAACCCTTTCAACATACATATTCTATTGTAACAACCATGGAACAGCCAGCCTGGCTGCCCCTCCCCCGTGCATGACCACAAACATGCAGTTACTTACAAATTGCTCAGCCACCCACACATTGCAGGTTGCAACTAATCCCACATCTATAATCATACACAATATACAGTTTCCATTTCTATTTCTCATATGCATTATTCAAAATCAGTCTCATCAATGTATTAGCATAGACAAAAGGTAAACAGGAAAGTTCTGATAAGTTTTTTTTAGTCTTGGTATTCAGATGGGAGACAGGTAAACACAAAACCAGCTCTGTCTTCCATACAAGAAATCGCATTCACCCCAACATTAAACTTCCTCACACGGGGCACCATCTGATAGGGCTATATTTATATCTACCTCACTTATATACTTAATGATACATAAGTGATTAAAACCTTTTATCTATATATGAATCAACCCATGAAATTAAAGTGGTGTTCCGGCCGAAATTTACTTTTTAAATAAAAATACCCCTATAATACACAAGCTTAATGTATTCTAGTAAAGTTAGTCTGTAAACTAAGGTCTGTTTTGTTAGTTTATAGCAGTAGTTTGTTATTTTATAAACTTACAGCAGGCCGTGGCCATCTTAAGTGTGGGCATCTGAAGCCAGACTGTATTTCTTCCTGGATCTCATCCTTGCAGATCTCACACATGCTCAGTGCAGCACAAGCAGTGTAATAGGTTTCAGGTCAGGTTTCCATAGCAACGGCAGTGTCAGAGGAAGTTGCCGCCCCTTCCCAGAAGGCATTGGAAACAGGAAATGATGCGATGGGCCACGGCCAGGGAGGAGGAAGTGAAAAATGAATACAGCAGATATACAGTAGGTGCTGAGAAAAAAATATCCAATTCGTTTACAGTGCACAGTTTAGTGAGGGATGCTGAAGAGTTGTAAAAGTGGGTGGAACTCCACTTTAAGAATGAATGATACATGTGCGGAAAGGGTAACAATCTAATTTATTTAAACTTACTATTGTACAGAAAAGAAACTTGTATTAATATGAGATTAGCAACTGTAACATAAATGATACAACCTTAAAAACAACAATGTTACCAATGATACAAAATATTGCTATATTGGTCATACACATGCGATCAAGAGATTATTAATGTACTAAGGCAAAATCCTATGATAGAAAAGGTTAGGGAAGAAAAGAGACACAAGAGATAATACAGATACATTGTATAGAGAGGTCTTATGTGTGGCCATCTTTCATCTAGACTGTGAGCCCGAGAAAACTAGCATCTCTAGGTTTTTGGTTTTGTGTTGTTAGAATAACTCACTCCCACCAATCAGAACTCAGGGTCACGTCATTGGTTCAGAAGTGGCATTATATCCTGATTGGCTACCCCTGAAGCCTAAGGTTCATTGGTTAAATTGCCTCAACTTCTGATTGGCTGTAATTTCAAGCCCAGTTAAACATCATGCTTAAACATTAGACTCTCTGGTGCCTCTGAGTCTGCCTTAAACCAGTTAGCCCTGTTTGATCCCAATATAGCCAATTCCGAAATTAGCATGTCAAAAGACCCCCCAACCAGGTGGTGAATTATCACCTGCCTAAAACATTCAACAGCTTTTGAGAACCAGGAAAAATCTAAGCTGGGCTCAACCTGAAATCACAAAATATAGTCCTTTTATTATAGAATTCCCCATAAGATATAAATATAGATTGCAAAATCTCCACCACACGGAGATGTATGTATGCAGGGACAGATATGAATTGCATACATACACTGAAGAGTCAGGAAATATATTGATGTTAAATAGGGACTCTATCAGCGAATATTTTGATAAGGCAGAAACTTCATTAAGCTGCTTTGGTAAAATTTGTCTGGAAAATAATCTGTTCTTTACTTACTAAAGGGTGTTTTTTTAGTTTAGTTTATTTCACTTTTTTCACCCTTTTTGACTATTTGGTTGTCATTTGGTACTGTCATATTATTTTTTTTACTTCTGCAGTCTGTTGTTTTCTTTATGTGAAAAAAGTAAAATAATTTGACTAATCAGGGGCCATTCTGTGGCATGAAAACAGGTCTAGTATATTTGAAAGTGTTTTTTTCTGACCCTCAGGAGCTATTTAAAAGAGAAGGGCAGGATATTAAAAAAAATAAACATTCATACTTATTTAGATGGATGCAGCATCAATCTAAAGCTGCATCTGTCCCCCAGCTTCTACACAGAGAACTGAGCAATCAAAGACCACTGATTGCTCAGTTCTCAGTCTTCAGTGAGCAGAGAGCCGGTGACTGTCAGTCACCATCTCTCTAGAGCCTGGACTGGGTGAGTGACATACGAGTGAATACAAGTCACAGGAGTGCAGAACAAAGTGACTCCTGTGATCCCCAAGAGATTTGGCGCTACTTCTCCTTTAAAGCCTATTGAAAACATAAAGCCCTACTATGGGAGACTTGATAATTCTCCCTTGAAGTGGAGCTGCTCCTGCACTGCAAGAGTTAACTGCTCATTTAGGGCATGGATAAGATTTACTTACCCTATTCTCAGTTTCTCCACACTGCTAGAATGGTCCCTGCTGCATATTTTCATATTTTCCCCATGCTCCAGCACTCTAAGTTCCTGAGATCATTAAGACCTATGCAGGCTCCATAGCTCTCAATGTGTAAGGAGAGGATTTGGGACTTTGAATGAAGCATGCAACCCAAAAAACAACATGGCCAAATTGTGTCTGGTGAATGTGTAAATTATTATATCCAAACATACTCATAGCATAATACAAACAAAAATTGCATTCATAGGTAAAATGTATTTTGTGTATATAACACATAGTAACATAGTAGCAAAATAGCATGTTTGCTCAAATTAATAACATTATAAAACACCAGACTCTTGGATCCATGTTCATACACTGTATAACCAAACCATAATACGTTGGGTACAATCCAATAAAACATGATCAATAAAATTGATGGTAACACTAATGAGATGTAAATACATGTAAACACATAACATTGGCATCTATTCGGCTCGACGCGTTTCATGGATAACTTCCAATCTTCAGGAGCAGATGCGGGATGGGTGTCTATAAGATATTATAAAATTAATGGTCTATCCACATGAGAGGAATTATAATTTACACATTCACCAGACACAATTTGGCCATGTCGCTTTTTGGGTTGCATGCTTCATTCAAAGTCCAAAATCCTCTCCTTACACATACAGTAACTAGGGATGGAGGCACCTGATCTATTTGTCCTGTGCCTCATACAAAGTCCCAAACCCTTCTTTTTTCCTCTAATGCCGCGTACACACAAGCAGACTTCTCGTCAGACTGAACTCCGAAGGACTTTTCAACGGAGTTCCGACGGAGTTCCGCTGAAACGGACTTGCCTACACACGATCACACCAAAGTCCAACCATCTACAACGCGGTGACGTACACCAGGTCCAACGGGACTATAAAACGGAAGTTCAAAAGCTAGCGTGCCACCCTTTGGGCCCCTTCTGCTAATTTCGTGTTTATCTCGTGTTAGTAGAAGTTTGGTGAGAGACGATTCGCGCTTTTCAGACTCGTGTTTTTTCAGATCGTTTAACTGTTGTTCAGTTTGTGCTTGTGGGGTTTGTGTCTGCTTTTCAGTGCGTGTAGTCAGTTTGCATTTGTTAACTCAGTGCGTTCTTGTCCGCTCGTTGCTGATTTTCAGCTCGCTCTTCAGAGGCCTTGCTGTTCTTCAGTGCGTTCTGTTAAGTTCGTTCTGACCAGCCGACCGTTTTGAAGCCATGTTGCATGTACGTACTCGTCGTAAAGTTCGTGCTTTGCTTGGGCTTGGTGTTGGGGTTCATTCTTCGCCCCAAGCCCAGTCCATGAACAGCGTGACCAATTCTCTCACATGTCTTTGCTTCGTGAGATCTGTGAGAATAATTCTGACGATTTCAGGAACTTTCTCAGGATGACGGACCCCATTTTTCACCATTTGTTGACTTTGCTGACCCCTTATATCAGCAGGCAGGATACCTGCATGAGGCAAGCAATCACTCCGGAGCAGAGGCTAGTTGCCACGTTGTGGTACTTGGCGACTGGGAGAAGCCTGCAGGACCTCAAGTTCTCGACAGGCATCTCCCCCCAGGCTCTGGGAATTATTATCCCAGAGACCTGTTCTGCTATCATTCAGGTCCTGCAGAATGACTATAATAAGGTAAGATTTATCCTTTAACATCACATTTTATTGTATTTTATGTTTGTTAATGTATTGTATTTCTTTCCTCAATCCCTAATTACCACGATTGCAATATGCTGTGAATCCCCTTTGTCCTCATGCATGCTGTAATCTTTTAATGCTCCTTTTTTGTCCTTCATGCATATTTGTCTTCACTAATCTCCCCAGCATGCTATGCTGGGCCCATATCCACCTAGTCTTGTCACTTAACAATGTATTTTGTCAGCTCCATTGTAGTGCTTTACCCTAAATACCCCCTTAAAATGTGTCCAAATGGTATGTGTGTCCTTAAATTCATTTATACATCCCCCTTAAAATGTTTCCAAATGGTCTGTGTGTCCTTAAATTAACTTATAAGCCCCCCCTTAAAATGTGTCCAAATGGTATGTGTGTCCTTAAATTACTTTATAAGCCCCCCTTAAAATGTTTCCAAATGGTCTGTGTGTCCTTAAATAATTTATAACCCCCCCCTAAAAATGTTTCCAAATTGTCTGTGTGTCCTTAAATTAATTTATAATTCCCACCCCCCTTAAATTTTATCAATGGGCCATCAGAGGGGGTGAGGAATCTGATAAGTGGGCCTTATATTTTAGTCTTTAAATAATACTTAAAATAAATGTTATACTGATGTTGGGCAAGGATGTTTTTTGTGTACTGTGCTTGCAATGTTATGTGCAAAAGTACTTATATATTTTTTTTCTTGTTTGACTCCCCAGTTTCCTTCAACGCCACAGGAACGGCAGACTGTGGCATCCCATTTTGCCACCCATTGGGACGTTCCCAACTGTGGAGGGGCTATAGATGGGAAGCACGTCCACATTGTGCCACCATCCCATTCGGGGTCATACTATTTTAACTATAAGGGGTTTCATAGTAGCCTGTTAATGGCGGTGGTGTCGGCACAATATGAATTTCTGTATGTGGACATGGGGAAGAATGGCCGGATGTCGGATGGAGGAGTCTTCGCCCAGACAGAGTTCTACAAGGGTCTCCAGAGTGGTGGCCTCGGATTACCACCTGATGCAGATAACGTGGAAGGACTCCCCTTTGTCTTCATTGTAGATGAAGCCTTCGGTCTGGACGAGCACCTGGTGAGGCCATTCCCCAAAAGGACCCTCACCCCGGAGAGGAGGGTTTTTAACTACCGGCTGGCCAGAGCGAGAAGAGTTGTGGAGAATGCCTTTGGGATAATGGCCAGCCGGTTCCGCCTGTTTCTGACAGCAATCCATATGGCGGACTACAAACTTAATCATATTGTCCTAGCATGCTGCATCCTGCACAATTTTTTAAGAAAAAAATTCTAGAAATGATATTGCCTCAGTTGGGCCTGAGGCCGAACTTATTCCAGAGAATCCTCTGACAGGCCTGTATACTGGCCGTACTGGCTTGGCCCCCCAAAGCGCCCGTGAAGTTAGGGATAAATATGTTACTTTTTTTATGGGTAGGGGGGCCGTTGCAATGCCAGACAATGTCTAATTTCTATTAATTAAAAAAAATGATCAGATAAAGTCTAGAAATGTATTTATTACTTGCTTTTCTTTTTGGCTGTCTCCTAGGTTCTCCTAGTGCACTTGTAGTGCCAAGTGTATTTTCCTTTAGTAAATAAGCCCCATTGTCACTGTAAACACCAAATTACTTACAAAACTGGTATTGAGCATTGAAAGAAGAAGCCACACATTGTTGATTAGCAAACCTTTTAATCTGTGCACATTCACATGTGCGTTTATAATTTTTTTTCTTAAATATATATTTATTTTTTTAACAATATTTTTTTTTTTTTTGGTTTTAAAAAACTTTTTTTTTTTTTTTTTTTTACAAACAGGCATGCTTTAAAACATAACATACACACAACTCTGGAACTTACAAAGTTCAACATCTATAAAATGAAGGCAATATCAGACATTATAGTGTCAAAAATGTCTTGATATTGCCATCAATCAGATGGGGTGATGTCACCCCTGTAAAAGCCAAATTTTGAAGATGCACACAAATTGGGATTCCTAATGGGTAATGTCAACATGTGCTATCTCCCATCATGGGGGATCAATGGATGTGTTTTGTGGGTGCAAACCCTTCCTCTCACCTACTAGCGTTATGAAGAAGGGGTTGCACCCACAAAACGCGTACATTGAGATTCCCTGATGGCAGATAGCACATGTTGACACACCGTGTGCATCTTCAAAATTTGGCTTTTAAAATTTAAAAAAAAATTAAAATCCCAGAATGTGTTCATCTAAAAAGGAAATAAAGAACATGATCAATTTAGTTTTAGGGAAAAAGGGATTAGATTCTCCCCAAAACATCGATCATGTTCTTCATTTCCTGCTGCATGATGTCCATGCGATTGCGCATGGCATCAATCTCCCCATTCCAGGCCATGATCTTGGCAATGAGGGTTTGGGTTGTAAATGGTTCCGCCACTTCCCCTTTCCACAACCAGCACATAACCTAAAATAGATGAAAAAACATGTGTTTAGAAATATGCAGGCATACATAGATTACCTGAAGCTGGGGTGTCAGACACTCACCTGGTGGGGTGCCCATGTCGCCCACTTCCTCCACCTCTCCTTCATCCACATCCTCGGGGGGGCTGGGGCTAACCTCCGATTCCCTGGGATCCTGTTGTCTGAGTCTATTCTTCCCTATGAGAATGAAACAAAAGATATACTTAGCACACAGATATTTGAGTCCAGAAATAGGAATATGAAACATTGCTTTAAAGTGGTGTACAATTGTCTATTTGGGGAGAGATCCAAGTTGAAGACATGATTAAAAATCCCTTTTAACCAAACTGCAATATTTACATTTTTTGGCCAAGTTTCACAGATGGAGACACCCCAAGTATCCACTGGAGCACCTGTGTGGGTTACCCTAAAAAATGTGCTCTGGTGTCCCACACTAGTGCTCCTGAGTCCAGATGTGTAAACAGCTGCTGAGGGTCCTCTCCTTACATTCCACTGAATCAAGTTTGCAATTCATTCAAGTTTCAAAGACATCTAGAAAACAATGTCCTAAACTTCTTTTAATAAGACAAATTAGCAAGACCAAAATGTAGTTAAAACCCTGTATCAACGAAATACATTGTATATATTTTCAAACGATGTTTCCCACTAACGATGTTTCCTACGAACGATGACTGTGACAACGAACCTGAAAGTAGCCATTTAAAACTGTACAACAGTAAAGAAAAGCACATGGAGCAGCATGCAAGTTAATAATCAGAATAGGAACACACGACAAGTAATTACTTTTTTGAAGCACTTTCTTTATTCTTCTGTACTGATCCGGCTCCCTCAGTTTAAGGTCGGACCAGCGTTTCCTTAACCACTTCAGCCCGGAAGAATTTACCCCCTTCCTGACCAGAGCACTTTTTACAATTTGGCACTTCGTCGCTTTAACTGCTAATTGCGCGGTCATGCAATGCTGTACCCAAACGAAATTTGCGTCCTTTTCTTCCCACAAATAGAGCTTTCTTTTGATGGTATTTGATCACCTCTGCCGTTTTTATTTTTTGCGCTATAAACGGAAAAAGACCGAAAATTTTGAAAAAAAATGATATTTTCTACTTTTTGTTATAAAAAAAATCCAATAAACTAAATTTTAGTCATACATTTAGGCCAAAATGTATTCGGCCACATGTCTTTGGTAAAAAAAATGTCAATAAGCGTATATTTATTGGTTTGCGCAAAAGTTATAGCGTCTTCAAACTAGGGTACATTTTCTGGAATTTACACAGCTTTTAGTTTATGACTGCCTATGTCATTTCATGAGGTGCTAAAATGGCAGGGCAGTACAAACCCCCCCCCCAAAAGACCCCATTTTGGAAAGTAGACACCCCAAGGAAATTGCTGAGGCGCATGTTGAACCCATTGAATATTTATTTTTTTTGGCCCAAGTGATTGAATAATGACAAAAAAAAAAAAAATTACAAAAAGTTGTCACTAAATGATATATTGCTCACACAGGCCATGGGCATATGTGGAATTGTACCCCAAAATACATTCAGCTGCTTCTTTTGAGTATGGGGATACCACATGTGTGGGGCTTTTTGGGAGCCTAGCCGCGTACGGGGCCCCGAAAACCAAGCACCGCCTTCAGGATTTCAAAGGGCCTAAATTTTTGATGTCACTCCTCACTACCTATCACAGTTTTGAAGGCCATAAAATGCCAAGATGGCACAAAACCCCCCCAAATGACCCCATTTTGGAAAGTAGACACCCCAAGCTATTTGCTGAGAGGCATGTTGAGTCCATGGAATATTTTATTTTTTGACACAATTTGCGGGAATGTGACAATTTTTTTTTTTTTTGCACAAAGTTGTCACTAAATGATATATTGCTCACACAGGCCATGGGCATATGTGGAATTGCACCCCAAAATACATTTAGCTGCTTCTCCTGAGTACGGGGATACCACATGTGTGGGACTTTTTGGGAGCCTAGCCGCGTACGGGGCCCCGAAAACCAAGCACCGCCTTCAGGATTTCTAAGGGCATAAATTTTTGATTTCACTTCTCACTACCTATCACAGTTTTGAAGGCCATAAAATGCCAAGATGGCACAAAACCCCCCCAAATGACCCCATTTTGGAAAGTAGACACCCCAAGCTATTTGCTGAGAGGCATGTTGAGTCCATGGAATATTTTATATTTTGACACAAGTTGCGGGAAAGTGACAATTTTTTTTTTTTTTTTTTTCACAAAGTTGTCACTAAATGATATATTGCTCAAACATGCCATGGGCATATGTGGAATTACACCCCAAAATACATTCTGCTGCTTCTCCTGAGTACGGGGATACCAAATGTGTGGGACTTTTTGGGAGCCTAGCCGCGTACGGGGCCCCGAAAACCAAGCACCGCCTTCAGGATTTCTAAGGGCATAAATTTTTGATTTCACTCCTCATTACCTATCACAGTTTTGAAGGCCATAAAATGCCAAGATGGCACAAAACCCCCCCAAATGACCCCATTTTGGAAAGTAGACACCCCAAGCTATTTGCTGAGAGGCATGTTGAGTCCATGGAATATTTTATTTTTTGACACAAGTTGCGGGAAAGTGACAATTTTTTTTTTTGCACAAAGTTGACACTAAATGATATATTGCTCACACAGGCCATGGGCATATGTGGAATTGCACCCCAAAATACATTCTGCTGCTTCTCCTGAGTACGGGGATACCACATGTGTGGGACTTTTTGGGAGCCTAGCCGCGTACGGGGCCCCGAAAACCAAGCACCGCCTTCAGGATTTCTAAGGGCGGAAAGTTGTGATTTCACTCCTTACTACCTATCACAGTTTTGAAGGCCATAAAATGCCCAGATGCCACAAACCCCCCCCAAATGACCCCATTTTGGAAAGTAGACACCCCAAGCTATTTGCTGAGAGGCATGTTGAGTCCATGGAATATTTTATATTTTGACACAAGTTGCGGGAACGTGACAATTTTTTTTTTTTTTTTTTTTGCACAAAGTTGTCACAAAATGATATATTTCTCAAACATGCCATGGGCATATGTGGAATTACACCCCAAAATACATTCTTCTGCTTCTCCTGAGTACGGGGATACCACATGAGTGGCACTTTTTGGAAGCCTAGCTTCATACGGGGCCCCGAAATCCAATCACCGCCTTCAGGATTTCTAAGAGCGTTAATTTTTGATTTCACTCCTCACTACCGATCACAGTTTTGAAGGCCATAAAATGCCAAGATTGCACAAAACCCCCCAAAATGACCCCATTTTGGAAAGTAGACTGCCCAAGCTATTTGCTGAGAGGCATGGTGAGTATTTTGCAGCTCTCATTTGTTTTTGAAAATGAAGAAAGACAAGAAAAACGTATTTTTTTTTCTTTTTTCAATTTTCAAAAGTTTGTGACAAAAAGTGAGGTCTGCAAAATACTCACTATACCTCTCAGCAAATAGCTTTGGGTGTCTATTTTCCAAAATGGGGTCATTTGGGGGTGGTTTGTGCCATCTGGGCATTCCACGGCCTCCGAAACTGTGATAGGCAGTGAAGACTGAAATCAAAAATTTACGCCCTTAGAAAGCCTGAAGGCGGTGCTTGGTTTTCGGGGTCCCGTACGTGGCTAGGCTCCCAAAAAGTCTCACACATGTGGTATCTCCGTACTCAGGAGAAGCAACAGAAAGTATTTTGGGGTGTAATTTCACATATTCCCATGGCATGTTTGAGCAATATATCATTTAGTGACAACTTTGTGCAAAAAAAAAAAAAAAAAATTGTCTTTTTCCCGCAACTTGTGTCACAATATAAAATATTCCATGGACTCGACATGCCTCTCAGCAAATAGCTTGGGGTGTCTACTTTCCAAAATGGGGTCATTTGGGGGGGTTTTGAACTGTCCTGGCATTTTATGCACAACATTTAGAAGCTTATGTCACACATCACCCACTCTTCTAACCACTTGAAGACAAAGCCCTTTCTGACACTTTTTGTTTACATGAAAAAATTATTTTTTTTTGCAAGAAAATTACTTTGAACCCCCAAACATTATATATTTTTTTAAAGCAAATGCCCTACAGATTAAAATGGTGGGTGTTTAATTTTTTTTTTTCACACAGTAGTTGCGCAGCGATTTTTCAAACGCATTTTTTGGGGAAAAAACACACTTTTTTAAATTTTAATGCACTAAAACACACTATATTCCCCAAATGTTTGATGAAATAAAAAAGATGATCTTAGGCCGAGTACATGGATACCAAACATGACATGCTTTAAAATTGCGCACAAACGTGCAGTGGCGACAAACTAAATACATTTTTAAAAGCCTTTAAAAGCCTTTACAGGTTACCACTTTAGATTTACAGAGGAGGTCTACTGCTAAAATTACTGCCCTCAATCTGACCTTCGCGGTGATACCTCACATGCATGGTGCAATTGCTGTTTACATTTGACGCCAGACCGACGCTTGCGTTCGCCTTTGTGCGAGAGCAGGGGGGGACAGGGGTGTTTTTTTTTTTTTGGTTTTTTTTTCTTTATTATTTTTTTGCTTTTTTATCTTATTTTTAAACTGTTCCTTTCATTTTTATTTTTTTTTAATAATTTTTATTGTTATCTCAGGGAATGTAAATATCCCCTATGATAGCAATAGGTAGTGACAGGTACTCTTTTTTGAAAAAATTGGGGTCTATTAGACCCTAGATCTCTCCTCTGCCCTCAAAGCATCTGACCACACCAAGATCGGTGTGATAAAATGCTTTCCCAATTTCCCAATGGCGCTGTTTACATCCGGCGAAATCTAAGTCATCGTAGCTTCCGGTTTCTTAGGCCATAGAGATGTTTGGAGCCATTCTGGTCTCTGATTAGCTCTATGGTCAGCTGGCTGAATCACCGGCTGCATTCTCAGGTTCCCTGTTGGGACAGGAGAGCCAGAGAAAAACATAGAAGACGGTGGGGGTGGGGGGGGGGCATTCCCTCCCACTGCTTGTAAAAGCAGTCTAGAGGCTAATTAGCCGCTAGGATTGCTTTTACATGAAAGCCGACCGCTGGCGGAAAAGAATGATACCAAGATGATACCTAAACCTGCAGGTATCATTCTGGTATAACCACTCAAAGTCCAGCAACATACCAGTACGTTGCTGGTCCTTGTTGGGCATACATTGTAAACTTTTTTTTCATGCCTGTGGGCTGAACGAAAAAAAAATATTGATCGGTGGGTATGCCCACCATTAGAATACCTCCCTTCATCCACCCACTTCTAATGATGGGCATACATGCACCGTTTATATATGCCGAAGCATGGGGGCATCCTCCCGCAAAAGGCAGGAGCAAATTGCTCCTCCACCCACTGCTGCCCCCACGCTTCGGCATATATGCTGAAGTATGTAACTGTGGTGGTGAAATCACCTCCGACAGCGCTGGAGTCGCGGCTTTATGTATCGTGGGAGCAAACGCTGTTGCTGTCAAGATAAATAAATCCGCGCTGCAACTGAATGGCGTACCTGCTAAGCAAATGATGGTTAACAAAAAAACAAAGTAACATTACAGTATAACAGTAATACTTACCATACCTGCAAAGCAAAATACAAAAAAAAAACATAGTAAAAAATAAAACATTTAACGCAACCTGTGCCTACCTAAAATATATATATGCCGAAGCATGGGGGCATCCTCCCGCAAAAGGCAGGAGCAAATCGCTCCTCCACCCACTGCTGCCCCCACGCTTCGGCATATATGCTGAAGTATGTAACTGTGGTGGTGAAATCACCTCTGACAGCGCTGGAGTCACGGCTTTATGTATCGTGGGAGCAAACGCTGTTGCTGTCAAGATAAATAAATCCGCACTGCAACTGAATGGCGTACCTGCTAAGCAAATGATGGTTAACAAAAAACAAAGTAACATTACAGTATAACAGTAATACTTACCATACCTGCAAAGCAAAATACAAAAAAAAACATAGTAAAAAATAAAACATTTAACGCAACCTGTACCTACCTAAAATATATATATGCCGAAGCATGGGGGCATCCTCCCGCAAAAGGCAGGAGCAAATCGCTCCTCCACCCACTACTGCCCCCACGCTTCGGCATATATGCTGAAGTATGTAACTGTGGTGGTGAAATCACCTCCGACAGCGCTGGAGTCACGGCTTTATGTATCGTGGGAGCAAACACTGTTGCTGTCAAGATAAATAAATCCGCTCTGCAGCTGAATGGCGTACCTGAAAACAAAAAAGTGGTTAACAATAAAAAAACAAAGTATAAAAAAATTGCATACCTATAAAGCAAACATGATAAAAACATAACAATAAAACATTGCAGTATAGAATGCAGAACAATAGAGAGAGAATAGAGAGAGAACAATAAAACAACAACTATTTTTGGTTTTTTTATTTTATATATTTTTATGTGTTTTTTTCTTTTTTTTTACTTTTTTTTGTTTTTTTTACACTTTTTTTTGTAACTTTAACTTTTTTAACTGGTACCAGGTTTGGGTCTCTCAAAATGCGACAGCATTTTGGGAGACCCTGTGAAAGTGTGTCCTAGTCTGTGCAGTGCTGTACCCTACGCTAATACTCCGCTAGTGTATGGTAGCGTTCAAAACATTCACCAATGCAAAGACCAGGACTGCCAGGACAGAGGGGACAATAATACCGGGTGTCACGCCTAAATCCGCGCTTGCTGCAGACACGACATCTTTTTTGGGGGGTTCGTTGGGTAGGGGTACTCGGGAGGGCATAAAGAAAATGCCTCTCATGCAGTCGGCTTACTGCATTTGGTTGGGGAAGGTGAGGTAGAGCACCGTCTGGAAACAGAAGGGCTCTGACGATCTCTTCCTGGAATTTAAGGAAGGATCCAGTCCGTCCTGAAGCTCTGTATAGCACATGAGCGTTCAGCAAAGCCAATTGAAATAAATAAACAGACACTTTTTTGTACCAGCGTCTGGCCTTACGGGCAACTAGGTACGGCGCCAACAACTGGTTGTTGAGGTCCACCCCTCCCATATTAAGGTTGTATTCGTGGACACAGAGGGGTTTCTCCACAACACCAGTCGCCGTAGGAATTTGGACCGTCGTGTCTGCATGAAGGGAGGTAAGAACGAAAACATTCTTATTGTCCCTCCACTTCATAGCGAGCAAGTTATTACACTTCAAGCAGGCTCTCTCCCCCAGCCTAAGACGGGAATCTACAAGCCGCTGGGGAAAGCCCCGGCGATTAGGTCGCACGGTGCCACATGCTCCAATCTGATGATCAAACAAGTGACTAAAAAGTGGCACGCTCGTGTAATAATTGTCCACGTACAAGTGGTACCCCTTTCCGAATAAGGGTGACACCAAGTCCCACACTATCTTGCCAGCGCTTCCTATGTAGTCAGGGCAGTTTGTCGGCTCTACGTGACTATCTCTTCCCTCGTAAACCATAAAACTACATGTATAGCCTGTGGCCCTGTCACAGAGCTTATACATCTTGACCCCGTATCTGGCACGCTTGCTGGGAAGGTACTGTTTGAATGACAAGCGGCCAGAAAACTTAATCAGGGACTCATCAACGCAGACAACTTGATGGGGGGTAAACAAGTCTGCAAAACGTTGGTTGAAGTGGTTTACGAGGGGCCGAATTTTGTAGAGCCGATCGTATGCAGGGTCTCCACGAGGACGACAGAGTTCATTGTCGTTGAAGTGCATGAACCGCAAAATCTGCTCGTATCGTGCCCTGGCCATGGAAGCAGAGAACAAGGGCGAATGGTAAATTGGGTCAGTGGACCAATATGACCGCAACTCACTCTTTTTATTCAAGCCCATGAGGAGGGAAAGGCCCAGAAAGATCTTAAATTCGGAAACCGTAATTGGTTTCCAATCTCTGGCAAGGGTGGACTGGGGAATAGTGGCGATGTGTTGACCAGCGTACAAATTGCTTTGGTCCACAATAGATCTATAGAGATCTTCGGTGAAAAACAGCGAATAAAAATCCAGTGGCATAAAGTCAACTGTTTCCACCTGAATTCCGGGTTGGCCAGTGAAAGGGGGAAGTACGGGTGCTGCAGAAGTGGTGGGTTCCCAATTTGGATTGGCCAATGCAGCAGGAAGGGCACTATGGGCACGACGGGCCTGTGTTCGTCTTCTTGGTGGCAGCGGGACACTACTAGTGCTTGCCACCTCGCCAGCTTGAACTGCACTTATGGGACTCGCCACGTCACCACGTGATACTGCAGTGCTGGATGTACGACCAGGGTGTACTAGGCCGCTGGTGCTTGCCAGTTCACCAGAAGGAATAGCGGCGCTAGTACTTCTCTGCTCCATACGAGAGCCCTGCGGTTCTTGCACTTCAAGGACAGAAGAAGAAGTTCGGGGTCTGGTACGCCTGACCTTAGCAGGGACCACAACTCCGTCGTCAGAGCTATCTGTCATGGAGCCGCTGTCCTCTACAGGATCGTATTCTGAGCCTGAATCTGACAGATGAGTGACTTCCTCTTCACTATCTGTCATGCTCAGAAACGTGTAGGCCTCTTCACTAGTGTACCTTCGATTTGCCATTTTGGGCTCTAAATTTAGGGGTACACTAGTGAGACTCACAGGCAAAAAAGCTCCTGACTGTCAGCGACTGTATCAAAACGCTACCAAAAAACTGTTAGCGATCGCAGGGATCAGGCCTGACTCTGCGAACGCTGCAGTTATGTGTGCTTAGTGTTTTGTAAGTGTCAGTTATCGATCGATACTGCACTTGGGTGGGCTGGGCAGGGCTGGGCAGAGGAGCAAAACGCAGGTGCTAGCAGGTATCTGGGCTGATCCCGCTAACACTGCGTTTTTTTGGGGGACCCTAAATTGCTGGGGAGTATAGATCTGATCGGATCAGATATCGATCCGTTCAGATACTATAGCACTAAGGGAGGTGTATGCTGCGTGCGTAGGTGTTAGCGGTACTGGTGCTAACCTGACGCTGCCTGGGGCGACGCAGACCTTATCTGATCCTAAAAACGTAACTTCTATCACCGCCGGGCAATTAGGGGGTTAAACCTTTATAAGGTAATAAACGGCGGGTGCCCTAAAACTATAATAAACTATAATAAACGATAATAAACTGTAATAAACTACAAAAAACAAACTAGCTAACCAGCGTCACCCGTAACACTTATACGGTGATCGCTGGTGAAAGGGTTAACTAGGGGGCAATCAAGGGGTTAAAACCTTTAGCAGGTAGTATATGGGGGTCTCTGTCGCTATAAAACACTCACAGCGAACCTATATACTTACCTCCCTAACTAGCGTCACCTGTCTCACTAATGCAGCGATCAGAAAAACGATCGCTTAGCGACACTGGCGACGGGGGGTGATCACGGGGTTAACCTTTATTAGGGGGGGTTAGGGGGGTACCCTGGACCTAAAGGGGGGTACCCTAGACCTAAAGGGGGCTAACCTAACTGCCCTAACACTTATAACTGTCACAAACTGACACCAATGCAAAAAAAAAAAAAAATGCTATTGGTATCAGAGTCACAGGGGGTACAGGGGGGTGATCGGGGGGTGATCGGGGTGTGAAGGGGGGTGAAAAGTGTGCCTGCGTGTTCTACTGGAAGTGTAGTGTTGGTGTTCTTACTTGGATGTCTTCTCTCCTCTGCGCCGGGACGAAAAGACCGGCTCCAGGAGAGATGACATCACTTCCTCTCCCTCTGTTTACATTACAGAGGGAGAGGAAGCATTTGATTCGCTGGGAGCGATCGGGAGGGGGTGGCCATCAATGGATGGCCTCCCGCTGACCTTTCATCGCCCGCGAACAAGAGCCGACCGCCTATGGCACCGGGGGGGGGGTCCAATCGGACCCCCCGCCCGCGGGAAGGCATAACGTATCAGGTACGTGATTTTGCCTGCCCGTGCCATTCTGCTCACGTATATAGGCGTGAGGCGGTCGGCAAGTGGTTAATTGGTCTTTGGAGCGGCGTACCCCAAAATTCTTCTGCAGAGTCTTCATAACTTTTGACATGATTTTGACCGCAAATTCGGCTGGGTGTACGGTCCATGCTTCCCATCAAAATCGTTCCTCCGCAAGATGTCCACCATCTCCACCATCTCTTCAAAGGCCATATTGGAGGCCTTAAATCTCCTCTTTCCAGATCGGGACGTTTCAGGCTCCGGGCTTTCCTCGTTACTGGAATAATTTCCAACCACCTGCTGTGTCTCCGCCATGTTGCTCCTACTGTGCACCGTAGAGAGAAGGGGGGGGATATTCGTGAAAAAGAACTTCAGGGGCAGGCGACGCAGGCGGAGTTTCACGCATGTGCAGTGTATATAAAGCTAACACGCATGCGCCGTACGTACGTTCTGTGCATGGGGGAAAGAGGAACGGAAGTTGCGAGCGTCTGAAACAAAGGTAATTTTTTACTATTTTGGAACATCAGTGGCCTATACTGCTTAAAGATTAAGGCCTATATTGGTATAAGATTATGAGAGTTTAGGCTAACATTAGTGTTTATGTCTTGTGTATTGTCTTAAGAATGAAGAAAAAATGAATGAGTTTAAGGAGCCTGAATTTATGTGCAAATTTATTGACAAGTACAGGGAGATGAGGAATCTGTGGGAGGTCAAACATAGTTTATATTACAATAAACAAGCAAGGAAGGCAAAGCTGGAGACACTTCTGGAATTTGTGCAGACTTTGATCCCAGAAGCAACCATGAAGATTTTGGAAAGTAAAATTGGGATCTTGAGGAACATGTATAGGAGGGAGCATAAGAAGATCCAAGCTTCCCTGAGATCAGGAGCATCAGCAGATGATGTGTATGTATCCAGGCTGTGGTACTTCCAAAAACTGCGTTTTCTTGACTACCAGACTGAAGCCAGGGAATCTCTTTCGACCCTTCCCACCACCCTTCCCTCCACCCCTCCCTGCAGTCTTCCCTCCACCCTTCTCTCCACCCCAGCAGAGGCTGACAAGGAACAACCGGCCTTCCATCCTGGAAGAAGTGGATGTGCCCAGCTGGAGCCAGGTATATTATTTTTATACATATTTAGTGTCCTAATATTAATGATGTTAACTAGATGTTATAATTGATTACCTATTAAGGATTTTATCCAAAAAATGATGTATACATATCAATTGACAGTAGTGGCCAAAAATGTTTGTCACCAGCTTGAAAAAATGCTGGGGTCAGAATGATACTCTTTTATATGTATTAACATTGAATTTGCAAGTCATGAGCTGAAAATTGTGTGTGATTGATGAACCAAAAACTAAAACTATATCCCTTTTTTATACACAGGATGAGCTCAGCCAGGACGAGGGTCTGGAAAGTGGCAGGCAGGAGGTGGCCGTGCCCAGTGACAGCCAGGAGGTGGGCGGGCCCAGTGTCAGCCAGGAGGTGGCCGGGCCCAGTAGGAGCCTCACCCAATCGCAGGTGCCTCTCCCCTGCCTTCATACTAAAAGGCCCAGGAAGGGGACAGTGACACAGGAGGCATCACTGCGCCTAATTAGGAAAGCTACAAATGTCCTCAGGAGCCCCTTAAATGCTGAAGAGGCCTATGGCTGCTATATAGCCACCAGGTTGCTCGAATTGGAGAAGGGCCAACGCCTCATCTGTGAGAGAATTTTTTTTATGCCCTTCAGAAGGGGCTGAGGGGCCAGCTAACTGAGAATAGACAGATAGATGAGCAAGCCCCTCCTCCTCCTGCCACAAGTCCACCACCAGAGCCACAGCCTCCAAGGAAGGCTGCAGGGAAGGCTACAGGGAAGGCTGCAGGGCAGCGTGGAGAGAAGGCTGCAGCAAAGAGAAGAAAGTGATGACCTGGGTTCAGACTGGTCTGACAGAAGATGCAGGCTGGTGTAGTACCACAGCCTGGGGACATATATGTCATCTGCTGCTGGTCTGCTGGTCTCTGGGATTCATGGACCAGATTGTGCTCCCTATTTTATGGACTCCTCAAGATCCCAATTTTCTTTTCCACAGACTTGATGTGTGCCCTGGGGCCAAAAGGCTTCACAAATTCCTAAAGTTTCTCCAGCGTTGCCTTCATCTTTATTTTGTTAACCAGAATAAATGGATATTTTATTTTCTGAAAATACTTGCCTATGTGTTTTTATTCAAATACATTTCTAAAAGACAATGTCAAATTAACAAGGAACACCAACCTCCTTGAGGTTCCAAAAAAATTAAAAAATTATAATGTTATTGTGGTAACTTGACACACAAAAAAAATCAAACATTAATAATGTTATTGTGGTAACTTGACACACAAAAAAATAAAACATTATTAATGATATTGTGGTAACTTGACAAAAAAGTAAAACATTAATAATGTTATTGTGGTAACTTGACACACAAAAAAAATAAAACATTAATAATGTTATTGTGGTAACTTGACCCAAAAAAAAATATGGAGATCTCTAGAAAATAATTTTTGAATAATCCTAAAAAAAGATGAGAAAATAGGAAAAAGAAGCACTACCAATGCCACATCCGAAAATATGGAGACAATATGGAGATAAAGACGAGTATACTACTGAAGTAGCCAAAAATCGGACGTTATAGGCATGGAAGCAATGGAGAAGTGACAAAAAATATTATTCATAGCATTTATTGAAAAAAGTACATTATATAAACACAATGTTCAAAAAGAGATAATAAACGTTAAAATTGATACAATTAGTACAGTGAGCCCTTGTGAACTACCGTATTTATTGGCGTATAACACGCACTTTTTTCCCCTTAAAATCAGGGGGAAATTGTGGGTGCATGTTATACGCCGATCCCCGCTAATTGTGAACGATCGCTGCGATTGCCGCCGACATACACATAGCGCGTAGATTTAAATATGACGCCGCGGAGTTCGCAGGTACTCGGCGGCGCTCGTTCAGCAGTGACTGGGCGGAGCCGAGATACACATAGCCGAGTGTACTCTCGACTCGGCGCCGCTCACAGTCACGCCCAGTCCCGCCATTGGACCTGTGTTATGTCCATCATAGGGCGGGACTGGGCGTGACTGTGAGTGGCGCCGAGAAGAGCCGAGAGTACACTCGGCTATGTGTATCTCGGCTCCGCCCAGTCACTGTGATCTCGGCGGCGCTCATTCAGCTCCGCCGAGTACCTGCGAACTCCGCGGCGCCATATTTAAATCTGCACGCTATGTGTATGCATGTCGGCGGCGATCGCGGGGCAAAGCTGCACTGGGGCAAAGCTGCACTGGGGCAAGGCTGAAATGACAAGGCTGCTCTGGGGAAAAGCTGCACTGGGGCAAAGCTGCACTGACAAGGCTGCACTGGGACAAAGATGCACTGACAAGGCTGCAATAGACACTGGGGCAAGGCTGCACTGACACTGAAAAGGCTGCAATGACACTGACAGGGCTGCAGATGGACATGATAAGGCTGCATTGATGGACATTTTAAAGTAAGTTTTTTTCCTTAAACTTCCCTCCTAAAAGTTTTTTTCCTTAAAATCCCTCCTAAACTTGGGGTACGTGTTATATGCTGGCGTGTGTTATACGCCGATAAATATGGTAATTGTATCAATTTTCATGTTTTTTATCTCTTTATGAACATTGTGTTTATATAATGTACTTTTTTCAATATATGCTATGAATAATATTTTTTGTCACTTCTCCATGGTTTCAATGCCTATAAAGTCTGGTTTTTGGCTACTTCAGTAGTATCCTTCTCTTTGTCCCCTAAAAAAAGATCTTGATGAAATCAAAAATAATAAAAGATGACTCTAAAAAAAAAAATTGTAAACATTATTATGGAGATCGGGCTTTTAAAAAATAAAATATTATTCATGAGATCAGGATAAATAATCCATAAATCAGTTTGTGAGAACATGAGCAGCAAAACAACTTAGTTCTTCTAGCATTATAAAGAAGACAATAATGCGCTGCATTAAACGATCACAGAATTTGCAGCGTGAGGAATGTGCTAGCTACAATACGAATACTAGTTTTACCAGACAGAGCGCTTCCGTCTCGTACTTGCTTCAGAGCATGCGTTGTTTTTGGTCCGTCGGAACAGCATACAGATGAGCGATTTTCTCTATAGGAACTGGTTCCGGCGTAGTTCCGGCAGAAAGATTTGAAACTTGTTCTATTTCTAGGTCCGTCAGAATTTTTGAAAAAAAAAAACTCTGATGAAGCCCACGCACGATCGAATTGTCTAACGGATTCGTTCCGTCGGACCTTTGATGCCGAAAAGTCCGGTCGTGTGTATGCGGCATAATAGTTAATAGGGATGAAAACATGCGCCCATTACTAATAATTTTAGGACCATGTGATATTTCAGTTTTTCTTTTTTAATAAATCTGCAAAAATGTCAAAAATGTTGTCTTTTTCTGTCAATATGGGGTGTTGTGTGTACATTAATGAGGAAAAAAATGAACTTAAATGATTTTAGCAAATGGCTGCAATGTAACAAAGAGTAAAAAAATTAAGGGGGTCTGAATACTTTCTGTCCCCACTGTATACACACATTTCTTTCATATGGGATCAATTAATTAATGATTCAATGCAGATGAGGCTAATTAACAAATGGGAAAATGCATGTAGACATATGAAGAATCATGGCTCATCAGGTGCTACCACTTTTCTCATTACATTCGATATGCACTAAAGAAGAACAAACACATATCGTGAATTTCCATATATGACCAACTGTATCTAAAAAAATAATGATAATTATTATCATCATTTTACAAGCCTAAACCAGTAAGAAAAAAGAAAGAAAAAAAGGGAAAAAATAAATCAAAGAAATAAATATACTGTATTTATCGGCGTATAGCACGCACAGGCGTATAACACGCATCTTCATTTTAAGAGAGTAGTTTCATGAAAAAAATGTAAATTTTAAATAAAGAATTTTGAAGCAAAAGGGTCAATGCCCATCAATGCAGCCTTATCAGTGCCCATCTGCAGCCTCGCTATTCCCGATCATTGCAGCCTGATCAGTGCCCATCTGCAGCCTTCGCCATTGCTCATCATTGCAGCCTGATCAGTGCCCATCTGCAGCCTCGCCATTGCTTATCATTGCAGCCTGATCAGTGCCCAGCTTCAGCCTCACCATTGCCCATAACTGCAGCCTAATTAGTGCCCACCTGCAGCCTCTCTATTGCCCATAATTGCAGCCTAATCAGTGTCCATCTGCAGCCGTGCCATTGCCCATCATTGCAGCCTGATCAGTGCCCACCTGCAGCCTTGCTCCTCACTGCAGCCTAATCAGTGTCCATCTGCAGCCTTGCTCCTCACTGCAGCCTAATCAGTACCCATCTGCAGCCTTGCTTCTCACTGCAGCCTGATCAGTGCCCATCTGCAGCCTTGCCCATCATTGCACATCTGCAGCCGTGCTCCTCACTGCAGCCTGATCAGTGTCCATCTGCAGCCTTGCCCATCATTGCACATCTGCAGCCTTGACCACCATTGCAGCCTGATCAGTGCCCATCTGCAGCCTTGCCCATCATTGCACATCTGCAGCCTTGCTCCTCACTTCAGCCTGATCAGTGTCCATCTGCAGCCTTGCCATTGCCAAAATAGACAGAACCAGATCTCCCGTTTACTCGGCTCGGCTTGGCGACACGCCTAGTCCTGCCCCTTAGCCCAGATCCTATGATGGACATAACGCCAGGACATCAAAGCTAGGAGCCGTCCAGGGGGCAGGATTGGGCGTGACTGCGAACTGAGCCAAGTACACAGGAGATCCGACTGTCTATTTCGGCGGCGCTCGTCCCCTCCTTCCCCTCCGTGGCAGCCTATATCGGCATATAACACGCACACACGAATTTACCCCTATTTTAGGGGGGAAAAGTGCGTGTTATACGTCGATGAATACGGTAAATCAAAATCTGAATTCAATCTATTGGGCAATAATGTATTCAAACGATGTATCCATTGGACCTCCTGTTTTTTAAGGGTTAATTCTCTATTCCCCCCACATCTGTTCTTGGATATGCTGCCTATAACCATAAATTTTAATTGAGAAACAGTATGCCCGAGGCGCATTCGCGAGGCTGACTAGGCAGGACATGGCTGCTTAGTGCTCAGCATCTCCCTCCACGTCTATTCTTGGATTTGCCATCTATAACCATAAACTTTAATTGAGAAACAATATGTCAGAGGTGCATGCGTGAGGCTGACTAGGCAGGACATGGCTGCTTAGCGCTCTGCATCTACCGGGACCCGACAGACTCGCAACGCCAAGTCACAACCGAATACCGCATCCCCAAGGTGACCCACTTATTGCTGAGACTACCGGGCATGAATTGACAGTATGTACAGCAGGAGGAAGTCCAAGCTGAAGACAGTAAAGTGCCAAGAAGTGCTGACGAGAGCCGCATCTAAGATGGCGGTGGTGCTTTTAGTTTCAGTATAAATCACACAAATAGGAAACATGAAGGGAACACAAAGACACTGAATTTCAAAAGAGCCAACTTCCCTAAACTACAAACCTTGCTAAAAGGCATAAATTGGGATAAAATATTAGTAACAAAGAATACGGAGGAGAGATGGGTTTGCTTTAAGAGCATATTAAATAAGGGCATTAGCCAATGTATCCCATTGGGTAATAAATTTAAAAGAGCGAACAAAAATCCTGGATGGCTTAACTCCAATGTAAAAATGCATATAAAAGCAAAGGAGAAGGCCTTCAAAAAATACAAGGTTGAGGGATCATCCTCAGCATTCAGACTTTATAAAGAATGCAATAAGAAATGTAAGGGTGCAATTAGGACGGCTAAGATAGAACATGAAAGACACATAGCGGAGGAGAGCAAAAAAAATCCCAAGAAATTCTTTAAGTATGTAAACAGTAAAAAAGGGAGGACAGACCATATTGGCCCCATAAAGAATGAGGAAGGACATCTGGTTACAAAGGATGGGGAGATGGCAAAGGTATTGAATTTATTCTTCTCCTCAGTCTTCACGAGTGAATCGGGGGGCTTCAGTAACCAAAACTGCAGTGTTTATCCTCATGACACAACACAGGAAGCACCTCCATGGTTAACAGAGGACGGAATTAAAATTAGACTTGAGAAACTTAACATTAATAAATCACCGGGACCAGATGGCTTGCATCCGAGGGTACTTAGGGAACTCAGTCAGGTGATTGCCAGACCGTTGTACCTAATTTTTACAGACAGTCTATTGACTGGAATGGTACCAGCTGATTGGAGAAAAGCCAATGTAGCACCAATATTTAAAAAGGGCCCAAAAAACATCCCTGGGAATTACAGACCAGTTAGCCTAACATCAATAGTATGTAAACTCTTGGAGGGGATGATAAGGGACTATATACAAGATTTTAGTAATAAGAACGATATCATTAGCAGTAATCAGCATGGATTCATGAAGAATCGTTCTTGCCAAAACAATCTATTAACCTTCTATGAGGAGGTGAGTTGCTATCTAGATAAAGGAAGACCCGTAGACGTGGTGTATCTGGATTTTGCAAAAGCATTTGACACAGTTCCCCATAAACGTTTACTGTACAAAATAAGGTCTGTTGGCATGGACCATAGGGTGAGTACATGGATTGGAAACTGGCTACAAGGGCGTGTTCAGAGGGTGGTGATAAATGGGGAGTACTCAGAATGGTCAGGGGTGGGTAGTGGGGTTCCCCAGGGTTCTGTGCTGGGACCAATCCTATTTAATTTGTTTATAAACGACCTGGAGGATGGGATAAACAGTTCAATCTCTGTATTTGCAGACGATACTAAGCTAAGCAGGGCAATAACTTCTCCGCAGGATGTGGAAACCTTGCAAAAAGACCTGAACAAATTAATGGGGTGGGCGACTACATGGCAAATGAGGTTCAATGTAGCAAAATGTAAAATAATGCATTTGGGTGGCAAAAATATGAATGCAATCTATACACTGGGGGGAGAACCTCTGGGGGAATCTAGGATGGAAAAGGACCTGGGGGTCCTAGTAGATGATAGGCTCAGCAAAGGTATGCAATGCCAAGCTGCTGCTAATAAATCAATCAGAATATTGGCATGCATTAAAAGGGGGATCAACTCCAGAGATAAAACGATAATTCTCCCGCTCTACAAGACTCTGGTCCGGCCGCACCTGGAGTATGCTGTCCAGTTCTGGGCACCAGTCCTCAGGAGGGATGTACTGGAAATGGAGCGAGTACAAAGAAGGGCAACAAAGCTAATAAAGGGTCTGGAGGATCTTAGTTATGAGGAAAGGTTGCGAGCACTGAACTTATTCTCTCTGGAGAAGAGACGCTTGAGAGGGGATATGATTTCAATTTACAAATACTGTACTGGTGACCCCACAATAGGGATAAAACTTTTTTGCAGAAGAGAGTTTAATAAGACTCGTGGCCACTCATTACAATTAGAAGAAAAGAGGTTTAACCTTAAACTACGTAGAGGGTTCTTTACTGTAAGAGCGGCAAGGATGTGGAATTCCCTTCCACAGGCGGTGGTCTCAGCGGGGAGCATTGATAGCTTCAAGAAACTATTAGATAATCACCTGAATGACCGCAACATACAGGGATATGTAATGTAATACTGACACATAATCACACACATAGGTTGGACTTGATGGACTTGTGTCTTTTTTCAACCTCACCTACTATGTAACTATATATGCAGAAACAGACCCGGACTTCTCCTTCCTCTCAGCGTGGTGAGCCCGACTTTGATTTTGGGATGACACCCATCGCCCTGCAGAATACCCCCCGGCTCTGACCTCCTTAGTCAGCTTGAACAGGTACTCCAAAAGGCCCTGCGAAACACCTCAGACACCATCACTGAAAAACTCACGTGAGAGATTCGTGAGGTGGGACACCGCACGTCCGTCCTGAAGCAGAGGATGGATGACCTAGATGTCATCACTAACCACAACAACGAACTAGAAGCCCTTAGGGAGGAAAACTCTTCCCTCTATACCCGCCTTGAGAACTTTGAGAATAGAGCCAGGAGGTCTAACCTCTAAGTCCGTGGCATTCCTGAGGCCATAGAGGATCTCCAATCTACCATCACGGTGCTCTTCCAGGAACTCGCCCCATCCATCCCCATAGAACGCCTAGAGATGGACAGGATCCACAGAACTCTGGCTCCCCGAAAAGACGATGCCCCCTCCCAGGGACATTGTTATAAAACGACACAATTTCTGCACCAGGGAGCAAATGGAAGCAGCCCGCAACAAGGGCTCATTAACATTCCAAGGACACCGCTACCAAACCTTCCAAGACCTCTCACAGCAGACCCTCATCAAGCAAAAAGCGGTGAAACCACACCTGCAGGTCCTCAAACACCATAACATTTCCTACTGTTGGAGTTTCCCCTTTGACATTCGCCTTTCCCACAAAGGTTCCTCCTATACCTGCAAGTCAGCAGATGACCTCCGCAATCCACGATCTCCGCCTGTCAATGCCAGAAAATGCTGCTGAGGGATCCAAACGCTGAGCGACATCTTGCTCCCAAGAAGCCACAGGACACTCCTTAACATCAAGTTCACTCCAACATCCACAATAGGAGCCGCTTTGCCTCACCACCACCAGCACAAGATGGACTGATGTAACTCCTATGGGTGATATCATGCCTCAAGGGCTTGCACTTTTTGTCACCACACACACTAAGACCTGATGGGTGCTACCCCCTGAGACAGACCTTACACTCTGCCTCATGTAGGGTTCTCCATCATAAGGTCGCCACAATCACACTATTCAAAATGTGATAATGTTTCTTGGCCAACAGGGGTATTATATCCCACCACCTTCCCTTGGGCCTGTGGACCAGGGTACTGGTTCCCCTACTCGATACGCACAGGGAAGCAGGGATCCACAGACATGTTGTCAGGGCGCTGACAGCAGGAGAAGGTCTTTAGGACCCAGCATCTGTCAGGGCACCAACAGGAGAAGGGCTCTAGGACCCAGCATCCCCAGCAGCACATCACATGGGCCTTTATAAGGAAGTGTATCAGTGCTTGAAGTTGCTGACTGATCTCAGCTTGTTACCTGTGTTCCCTAGTTTCTGACCCGGCTCGTTCCCGACCTGTCTGCCTATCTCCAATTCCTGACCCCAGCTCGACTCACGGATACCCTCTGCCTGCTTCTCGTGTTTGACCTGGCTTCCAACTTACTTTGTCTGCTCTGCTTTAAACCTGGTTCTGATCTCGGCTTGTGTTGGATACTCTATTATCTCAGTGACTTTACAGACCTGTCTCACCTCACAGGTGCCACCAGCCTGCAGACTCTGTTCATCACAAAAGCAGCATTCCTGAGCTTTCTGCAAGCAACTTCACAGGCGACCTGTGCTACTTTGTGCCTGACTCCTCCTGTCTCACCTTCAGGGGAGTCTGCAACTTAGCAGCAAAGGAAGCCCTCTCTCCATTGGCCTCCAGCACCTGACTTAAGACCTCCTGCAGTGAGCTTGACTGCTCCTCCCTCTCACATAGCAATCCAGGTGACCCTTGCCCTATGGCTGCGATCAATCCCCGCCTGACTTACGCCATCAACTCACCTGCAAGACGTCCGCTCCACCACCCTAGCTTGGCAACACCTTGTTCTTCACCTTGTTTACTTTACCTCACACCTTACCAGCTTATAACTAACTATTGTTACGCTAGTGACTCGTTTGTTCTATAGTTTATTACTTGTATAGCTTTTGTAGGGGCTGTTGTAGTCCCGGAGACAGCCCACTGCACCTCCTATTTCATCCTTGAGTGCCCGGCATTGTTGATCGGACACTCTGTACACATTGGCTGGTGACTTTTCACCACCCCCTGGATACTCACTCCACATAGGAGCCGCCCTCCCTCTTCTTCAACTAGAGCTTCTCACACACCTTCCTACTATCAGGAACTACCTACGCTGCCCAGTTCACACCTGATACCACCCCCAGTCCTCTTTCCTCACTTTGTCCTACCCTCCCTATCCCCCTCTTCTCCAGAGAACAATCCCAAAACGACTAGCCACAGGACCCCCTGATCCCATCTACTCTATATAATGATGTCTTTAAATATACTGACACTCAATGTATAGGGCCTCAACTCCCCTCCAAATCGAACAAAGGCTTTCCGCTCCTTCACACTCTCAGCACACATGGTTTGCTTATAGGAAACGCACTTCTCATCACAATCCTCACCTAAATTTTTCAGCCGCCAATACCCCCATGTTTATTTGGCTTCAGCCTCCACTAAACAAAGAGGGGTTTTGATTGCATTCCACCACACTACACCATTCACGCTCCATGAGGAGATCAAAGATCCCGAGGGGCAATATCTACTACTCACTGGTCTCTTGCTAGACAGTGAAATTACCATTGTTTCATACTACACCCCCAATAAAAACCCACTGTCATTCCTTTCCCACATGTTCTCCGTAGTGGACTCCCATAAACAGGGTACCCTCATGCTATGTGTCGACTCAAATCAAGTACTATACCCAATTTTAGAGAAATCCCCGACTCCCATAACTGTCCATCACCTCTCCTACCAACAGTTCCTAAACCAACACTCCCTCATCGATTCATGGCGAGAACAAAACTCTACAAAGCGACAATATGCGCATTACTCCCATTCCCCATGACGTCTCTCTACTAACTGGTCCCACGACCTAACCTCTGAACCTGGTCTCTAAATGACAGTCTACTAGCCAATCCAACATATCGGCAAGACATAGAAAACGCTATACAGGACTATCTTACAAACAATACACCTACGGATACAAACTCCCTGACGCTATGGGAAGCCCTTAAACCATCCATCAGAGGGGTTTGCATCAGCCAGGCATCCTACCAATGTAAACTGAAATGACAGCTTCATAAGCAACTAGAAGAAGCCTTCTACAAAGCATCAGAGAACTTTCAAAACTTGACCTCCCCTGTTGAATAAACAAATCTATGACAAAGCATGATTAGAATGCGACCTCTTTGTGACAGACTCGGCAGAAAAGAGTCTCCGCAAATCTAAACATGCTTTCTACATGAAAGCAAACAAGCCAAGCACATTCTTAGCCTTAACACTACATAAGGCTGACTAAACCCCAAAACCAATCCCTTCTTCAACTAACCAAGGGTACCTACTCCAGCAAGCCACAAAAAATTCTCCATGAGTTCTGCAGAAAACTCACTGACCTGTATCGGGATACTTACAAATTCAACTAAACAAGCTTAGATACCCTTCTATCCTCTATTCAACTCCCCTCCCTCCCCACTGCTCAACAAGAAACCCTCGATAGACCTATCACAGATTTAGAAGTCCACAACGCAATAAAAACATTGAAACCACACAAACGCCCAGGCCCTAGTAGGTATAGTAGGTTCAACAACCTACTATAAACGCTTTGCTACCCTGTTATCCCCCCTCATGGTTGAAGCCTTCAATTCTCTCCTCGCAGGCCGTTCCTTTCGCACAGAATCCCTCTTAGCATTTATCTCCATGATCTCTAAACCGAACACTGACGACAAATCCTGGTCTAGTTACAGGGCGATTTCTATACTCAACCTAGACATCAATACTAGCTAAGATTCTCTCTACCTGACTTAACCCAATTATAGGAACCCTGATCCACAAAGATCAGACTGGGTTTATCCCTTCCAGACAAACAAGTGACAACATCTGTCGCGCTACCCTCCTAGTCCAAACGTCACAAACCCGCCGCATCCCTGCCTGCTTCCTCTCCATTGACATACAGAAGGTATTCAACTCGTTATCTTGGCCTTATCTTAACTCCATCCTCTGCCGGTAACGATTTGGAACACATTTCCTAAGAGGGATCTCTTCTCTGTATCAAAATCCAAAAGCATATGTATTCTACTCAGGATTCCATTCTGACCCCTTCGTTATTGAAAGAGGAACCCGGCAGGGGTGCCCCCTATACCCTCCTCTCTTTCCCTTGGCAATCAAACCCCTAGCCCAGCTCATTCGCTCTAATCCGAATATTAAAGGCCTAGAACTAGGTGGTCATCAGCACAAATTATGCATGTTTGCCGACGATGTCCTGATATTTCTCACTTTACCCCTAATATCAGCTCCAAACCTTATTGACACCCTTACCAAATTTGGATTAACATCTGGCCTCTAAATAAATCCTCATAAATCTAAAGCCCTAAACATTTCACTACCGTCTGACCTACAGGCACAACTACAGGACTCCCAATTACCTGGTCGACAACACATATCGCCTACCTAGGTATCTAATGAAGAACTGGTCTTCCCTGCCATTAGCATGGATGGGCAGAATCACAGTGGTCAAGATGTCTATACTGCCTAGCATCCTATATCCCTTTAGAGTGCTCCCAATTGTTAGGGCTGAGCTCAGCCCTTCCTTCTCTGAGCTGGCTGCTCGGCTGTCGGCTAATTGCCAGCTCCCATCTCTCTCCACAGTTACCCAGCTGTTGTTGATTCTGCTCGTCAGTTCTGCCTACTTAAAGTCGCCCAGCTCACTTGATCTCTGCCTTCGCCTTTGTCAACATCACAGAGACTTTCTCCTGTGTTCCTGTTGAAGACTTACTCAGCTGACTTTCTTTCTGGCTCCTGATCCTGCTTGCTGTGTACTACTACGTTTATCTCTGTCTCTCTGACAATTGCTTGGCTGACTACCCGATCTGGCTACTGAACTCTGGCTTGTTTTGACTACGCTTACTCTGTTTACCTTATTATTATTATTATTATTATTATTATTATTAATAAACAAGTGTGATTTAACTATACTTCTGTCTCGGTCTGATTCATGGTTCCTCATACCAATACAGGTCCCAGCATACTTCCTACGAATCCTTCAGTGCAAAGCCTTCCAATTCATTTGGGGCAAACTTAAACCCCGTCTATCACAACCTACTCTGTATACACCCAGAATCCGCGGAGGGCTAAGTGTTCCCAATTTCTCCAAATACTACTATGCCACCCAACTAACGCAACTACCCAAATACCACGGCACTAAGGAAATTCTCCTTTGGGTCTCGATCGAGTCGGATGACTGTGACCCGATTTCTACAGCAAATCTCCTATGGCTCACACCTGCTCAACACTGAACAATCACAAACAATGTCACTAAACATAGCCTCTCAGTTTGGCTAAGACAGGCTAAGAACCTGCTTGGGTCTCCAATCTCAACACAATCCCCTCCTCTTCTTCCTGAGCAACCCCTCCTTCTACACAGCTTGGTCCATCCTCCTTCTCTGCATGGTCAAATGCAAGACTAATATGGGCCTATAATTTCTACAAATCCGCTACTATCATACCTTTTCCTACACTTCGCGAATACATGATCTACCACATAAGGAAACTTTTAGATACCTACAAATAAAACACTTCCTGTCCCAAAATGCTCCCCTAAACGCAACGACTCCGGGCTTCATAACCTTTGAGCAAACTTCCTCATAGATGTGGACTCATCTCAGATTTGTATGCCCAGCTACTTTCACACACAACCTCTTCCCCCCAACCTACACTACCAATGTGAGACTGACCTAAACCTCCAATGAGACACATTGGATTGGGCTCAAATCCAATCCAATAGCGGCCCTTGAAACCAATTACAAGGTACTTACCAGATGGTACCTTGTCCCCGCCAGGATATCAAAATCCCCCCCCCCCCCCATACCCCTCCCACTGCTTCCGAGGCTGTAGCGACCCAGGTACGCATCTACACATCTGGTGGGACTCTTCCATAGTCCACACCTTTTGGTCAGAAGTGTTCAACATTCTCTCTACCATGTTCAAAACCACCTTGCCACCTGACCCAACAGTAGCGCTCCTGAATAACAAAACATTTAAACAATGAGTAACACAGGCAATGATCTACACGAAAACAGAGGCAATCTTACTAGATAAACTATCCAAATTCAAATTACTGTGGCATCCATGGATTGAACACCACCTACCACCAGGTTTCGATTGCTCACTTCTATTACCCTGAGGGTGCATACCACCCACCACACCACTACCCATACACCATACCTGGTTTGCTGAACCACTGATCTCCTCTGGAGATGCCTCCTTTTCTCCATCTTCCCTCCAAACCTCACTCCCCCCCCTTTTCTTTTTTTTCTCTTCTCCCCCCCCCCCCCCCCATTTGATATACCTTTTTGTTCTCAACCTTCACACTACCTGTGACCTATCGGTTCCCCTGTACATAAGAACCTAATACAATAAAGGTCACCTACACATAGTTCAATGACAAACCTACAATGGGGACACTTGGGATAGTTAGGACTATTGATCCTCACCCCAGGATGAGCCAAGCCACATAGCCGGATCTTGGCCCTGGAAAATATACCTCCCCCAACTATCCCACAGATAACCATCCTATCAACCTACAGAATACCTTGTCTCCACCAGATCCATGTTTTAAGATTGTATTACACGGTTTTAGTTTTAACTCTTCTCCGTTTGTAATTTGTGACTGCCATAGTCAGAGATGTTTCCCTTAGGATACACACTGTACTGCATAACTTACTGAAAAAAAACATATACCATTTGTTTTATTATTGAGAAGCCTTGCTGTCTGTACCTGTTCATCTTGTTTTCTTTCAAATATTCTTGACTAATAACTTATACTGTATTATTCTCAATAAAAAGTTTGAAAAAGAGAAATAGTATGTCCCTTCTCCATAAAAATGCCTGGCTAAGGGAAGTTTATCTAATTTATCTCTAATAGAGTACTTGTGCCTGGCAATCCTATCTTTGACTTTTTGGGTAGTTTCTCCCACATATAATAACCCACAAGGGCATTTTATTATGTATATAACATAAAAGGATTGGCAAGTATAATGATATTTGATGTCAATGTTGTAACCTTTATGTGGATGGGAAAAAGATTTGCATTTTTTCATACTGTTGCACCGAATGCAACAGAAACAGGCAAAGGATCCAAATTGCGTGGTCCCAGAAAGGTGATACAAGGTGAGGGAGGATAATATCGATCAGATTTAACTAATCTGTCATATATCGTCTGACCTCGATGGGTCAGTAGGAAGGTAAAGGTGGAAAATGAAATTCCTGTACCAACAGATAACCTTCATACAGGATAGATACCAATACTCGCCATCTCCCTTTCATCTCTCAATTCCATCCTTACTCTACTAAGGTTTATAACATAATAAAAAAAAAACACTGGTCTATCCTGTATGACAGTTATCCATCGGTACAAGAATTCCAGTTTCCTCCTACCTTCTTACCGTTGAGGTCGGACGATATATGACAGATTTACCACCTTTCTGGAACCACGCAATTTTGGCTCCTTTCCCTGTCTTTATTGCATTCAATGCAGCAGTATGATAAAAGGGAAATCTTTTTCCCATCCGCATAAAGGTTACAACATTGACATGAAAAAGCATTATACGTGCCAAACATCTTATGTTATATATATAATAGAATGCCCTTGTGTGTTACTATATGTGGGAGGAACTACTCAAAAAGTCAAAGATAGGATTGCCAGGCACAAGTACTCTATTAGAGATAAATTAGATAAACTTCCCTTAGCCAGGCATTTTCTGGAGAAGGGACATATTGTTTCTCAATTAAAGTTTATGGTTATAGATGGCATATCCAAGAATAGACGTGGAGGGAATAGAGAATTAACCCATAAAAAACGGGAGGTCCAATGGATACATCGTTTGAATACATTATTGCCCAATGGATTGAATTCAGATTTTGATTTATATTTATTTCTTTGATTTATTTTTTTTTCCTTTTTTCTTTCTTTTTTCTTTCTGGTTTAGGCTTGTAAAATGATGATAATAATTATTATTATTTTTTTAGATACATTTGGTTATACATGGAAATAAACGCTATGTGTTTGTTCTTCTTTAGTGCATATCGAATGTAATGAGAAAAGCGGTAGCACCTGTTGGGCCATGATTCTACATATGTCCACATGCATTTTTCCATTTGTTAATTAGCTTCATTGGCATTAAATGATTAATGAATTGATCCCATATTAAAGAAATGTGTATATATATATATATATATATATATATATATATATATATATATATATATACACACAATGGGAAAGTATTCATACCCCCTTACATTTTTCACTCTTTGTTATATTGCAGCCATTTGCTAAAATCATTTAAGTTCATTTTTTTCCTCAGTAATGTACACACATCACCCCATATTGACAGAAAAACACAGAATCAACATTTTTGCAGATTTATTAAAAAAGAAAAACTGAAATATCACATGGTCCTAAGTATTCAGACCCTTTGCTGTGACACTCATATATTTAACTCAGGTGCTGTCCATTTCTTCTGATCATCCTTGAGATGGTTCTACATCTTAATTTGAGTCCAGCTGTGTTTGATTATACTAATTGGACTTGATTAGGAAAGCCACACACCTGTCTATATAAGACCTTACAGCTCACAGTGCATGTCAGAGCAAATGAGAATCGTGGGTCAAAGGAACTGCCTGAAGAGCTCAGAGACAGAATTGTGGAAAGGCACAGATCTGGCCAAGGTTACAAAAAAAATCTGCTGCACTTAAGGTTCCTAAGAGCACAGTGGCCTCTATAATCCTTAAATGGAGAACCCAGAACCCTTCTAGAGCTGGCCGTCTGGCCAAACTGAGCTATCGGGGGAGAAGAGCCTTGGTGAGAGAGGTAAAGTAGAACCCAAAGATCACTGTGGCTGAGCTCCAGAGATGCAGTCGGGAGATGGGAGAAAGTTGTAGAAAGTCAACCATCACAGCAGCCCTCCACCAGTCAGGGCCGATCCCAAACGGGGTGCACGGGGTGCAGTGCACCCCAGCGCCAGAGAGGTGGGGGCGCTGTAGCGCCAGAGTGCTCCCTTCCCTCCTCCTCTTGTTTGTGTCCTGTGGCAGTGCGGCGCCTCTCCGCTAGTGTTCTAAGAAGAAAGGCGCCGCTGTATTCAGTGCTCAAGCCCCTCCCTCCTTCAGCCAGCCGAAGATGAGAAGGGAGGCAGAGCGGCTGGTCTCTGTGTGGAGAGAGACCAGCCGTGCAGTGAGTGATGTCGCGCGCGTGGGGGGGGGGGAGCGGAGCGGTCCGTGCTGACACATTCTCCTCCTCTCTGTGTCTCTCACTCCTGCTGTGTACTCTTCTGTTCTCCACCCGGCTGCACACTCTCCTCTCCAGCTGCCGCCCGGGTGTTTTTATGTACTGTACCCTAATGGAGGGGGGGGCTGTAGTAATGGAGGGGGGGTCCTGCCCTGGGGGGTCATTACTAATAGAGGGGGGCTCTGTCCTGGGGGGTCTGTAGTAATGGAGGGGGGGGCTCTGTCCTGGGGGGTCATTACTAATAGAGGGGGGCTCTGTCCTGGGGGGTCTGTAGTAATGGGGGGGGGGGGGCTCTGTTCTGGGGGGGGTCTGTACTAGTGGAGGGGGGTCCTGCCCTGGGGGGTCTGTAGTAATGGAGGGGGGCTCTGTCCTGGGGGGTCTGTAGTAATGGAGGGGGGTCTATCCTGGGGGGTCTGTAGTAATGGAGGGGGGACTGTAGTAATGGAGGGGGCTCTGTCCTGGGGGGGTCTGTAGTAATGGAGGGGGGCTCTGTCCTGGTTGGTCTGTAGTAATGGAGGGGGGCTCTGTCCTGGGGGGTCTGTAGTAATGGAGGGGGGCTCTGTCCTGGGGGGTCTGTAGTAATGGAGGGGGGCTCTGTCCTGGGGGGTCTGTAGTAATGGAGGGAGGTCTGTCCTGGGGGTCTGTAGTAATGGAGGGGGGTCTGTAGTAATGGAGGGGGGGGCTCTGTCCTGGGGGGTCATTACTAATAGAGGGGGGCTCTGTCCTGGGGGGTCTGTAGTAATGGAGGGGGGCTCTGTTCTGGGGGGGGTCTGTACTAGTGGAGGGGGGTCCTGCCCTGGGGGGTCTGTAGTAATGGAGGGGGGCTCTGTCCTGGGGGGTCTGTAGTAATGGAGGGGGGTCTATCCTGGGGGGTCTGTAGTAATGGAGGGGCGACTGTAGTAATGGAGGGGGCTCTGTCCTGGGGGGGGGTCTGTAGTAATGGAGGGGGGCTCTGTCCTGGTTGGTCTGTAGTAATGGAGGGGGGCTCTGTCCTGGGGGGTCTGTAGTAATGGAGGGGGGCTCTGTCCTGGGGGGTCTGTAGTAATGGAGGGGGGCTCTGTCCTGGGGGGTCTGTAGTAATGGAGGGGGGCTCTGTCCTGGGGGGTCTGTAGTAATGGAGGGGGGCTCTGTCCTGGGGGGTCTGTAGTAATGGAGGGGGGCTCTGTCCTGGGGGGTCTGTAGTAATGGAGGGAGGTCTGTCCTGGGGGGTCTGTAGTAATGGAGGGGGGTCTGTCCTGGGGGGTCTGTAGTAATGGAGGGGGGCTCTGTCCTGGGGGGTCTGTAGTAATGGAGGGGGGCTCTGTCCTGGGGGGTCTGTAGTAATGGAAGGGGGTCTGTCCTGGCGGGTCTGTAGTAATGGAGGGGGGCTCTGTCCTGGGGGGTCTGTAGTAATGGTGGGGGACTCTGTCCTGGGGGGTCTGTAGTGATGGAGGGGGGTCCTGCCCTGGGGGGTTTGTAGTAATGGAGGGGGGCTCTGTCCTGGGCGGTCTGTAGTAATGGAGGGGGGTCTGTCCTGGGGGGTCTGTAGTAATGGAGGGGGGCTCTGTCCTGGGGGGGTCTGTAGTAATGAAGGGTGGTCTGTCCTGGGGGGTCTGTAGTAATGGAGGGGGGGGCTCTGTCCTGGGGGGGTCTGTACTAATGGAGGGGGGTCCTGCCCTGGGGGGTCTGTAGTAATGGAGGGGGGCTCTGTCCTGGGGGGTCTGTAGTAATGGAGGGGGGTCTGTCCTGGGGGGTCTGTAGTAATGGAGGGGGCTCTGTCCTGGGGGGGTCTGTAGTAATGGAGGGGGGTCTGTCCTGGGGGGCCTGTAGTAATGAAGGGGGGTCTGTCCTGGGGGGTCTGTAGTAATGGAGGGGGGCTCTGTCCTGGGGGGTCTGTAGTAATGGAGGGTGGTCTGTCCTGGGGGGTCTGTAGTAATGGAGGGGGGCTCTGTCCTGGGGGGTCTGTAGTAATGGAGGGGGGTCTATCCTGGGGGGTCTGTAGTAATGGAGGGGGGACTGTAGTAATGGAGGGGGCTCTGTCCTGGGGGGGTCTGTAGTAATGGAGGGGGGCTCTGTCCTGGTTGGTCTGTAGTAATGGAGGGGGGCTCTGTCCTGGGGGGTCTGTAGTAATGGAGGGGGGCTCTGTCCTGGGGGGTCTGTAGTAATGGAGGGGGGCTCTGTCCTGGGGGGTCTGTAGTAATGGAGGGAGGTCTGTCCTGGGGGGTCTGTAGTAATGGAGGGGGGTCTGTAGTAATGGAGGGGGGGGCTCTGTCCTGGGGGGTCATTACTAATAGAGGGGGGCTCTGTCCTGGGGGGTCTGTAGTAATGGAGGGGGGCTCTGTTCTGGGGGGGGTCTGTACTAGTGGAGGGGGGTCCTGCCCTGGGGGGTCTGTAGTAATGGAGGGGGGCTCTGTCCTGGGGGGTCTGTAGTAATGGAGGGGGGTCTATCCTGGGGGGTCTGTAGTAATGGAGGGGCGACTGTAGTAATGGAGGGGGCTCTGTCCTGGGGGGGGGTCTGTAGTAATGGAGGGGGGCTCTGTCCTGGTTGGTCTGTAGTAATGGAGGGGGGCTCTGTCCTGGGGGGTCTGTAGTAATGGAGGGGGGCTCTGTCCTGGGGGGTCTGTAGTAATGGAGGGGGGCTCTGTCCTGGGGGGTCTGTAGTAATGGAGGGGGGCTCTGTCCTGGGGGGTCTGTAGTAATGGAGGGGGGCTCTGTCCTGGGGGGTCTGTAGTAATGGAGGGGGGCTCTGTCCTGGGGGGTCTGTAGTAATGGAGGGAGGTCTGTCCTGGGGGGTCTGTAGTAATGGAGGGGGGTCTGTCCTGGGGGGTCTGTAGTAATGGAGGGGGGCTCTGTCCTGGGGGTCTGTAGTAATGGAGGGGGGCTCTGTCCTGGGGGGTCTGTAGTAATGGAAGGGGGTCTGTCCTGGCGGGTCTGTAGTAATGGAGGGGGGCTCTGTCCTGGGGGGTCTGTAGTAATGGTGGGGGACTCTGTCCTGGGGGGTCTGTAGTGATGGAGGGGGGTCCTGCCCTGGGGGGTCTGTAGTAATGGAGGGGGGCTCTGTCCTGGGCGGTCTGTAGTAATGGAGGGGGTCTGTCCTGGGGGGTCTGTAGTAATGGAGGGGGGCTCTGTCCTGGGGGGGTCTGTAGTAATGAAGGGTGGTCTGTCCTGGGGGGTCTGTAGTAATGGAGGGGGGGGGCTCTGTCCTGGGGGGGTCTGTACTAATGGAGGGGGGTCCTGCCCTGGGGGGTCTGTAGTAATGGAGGGGGGCTCTGTCCTGGGGGGTCTGTAGTAATGGAGGGGGGTCTGTCCTGGGGGGTCTGTAGTAATGGAGGGGGCTCTGTCCTGGGGGGGTCTGTAGTAATGGAGGGGGGTCTGTCCTGGGGGGCCTGTAGTAATGAAGGGGGGTCTGTCCTGGGGGGTCTGTAGTAATGGAGGGGGGCTCTGTCCTGGGGGGTCTGTAGTAATGGAGGGTGGTCTGTCCTGGGGGGTCTGTAGTAATGGAGGGGGGCTCTGTCCTGGGGGGTCTGTAGTAATGGAGGGGGGCTCTGTCCTGGGGGGTCTGTAGTAATGGAGGGGGGCTCTGTCCTGGGGGGTCTGTAGTAATGGAGGGAGGTCTGTCCTGGGGGGTCTGTAGTAATGGAGGGGGGTCTGTCCTGGGGGGTCTGTAGTAATGGAGGGGGGCTCTGTCCTGGGGGGTCTGTAGTAATGGAGGGGGGCTCTGTCCTGGGGGGTCTGTAGTAATGGAAGGGGGTCTGTCCTGGCAGGTCTGTAGTAATGGAGGGGGGCTCTGTCCTGGGGGGTCTATAGTAATGGTGGGGGACTCTGTCCTGGGGGGTCTGTAGTGATGGAGGGGGGTCCTGCCCTGGGGGGTCTGTAGTAATGGAGGGGGGCTCTGTCCTGGGCGGTCTGTAGTAATGGAGGGGGGTCTGTCCTGGGGGGTCTGTAGTAATGGAGGGGGGCTCTGTCCTGGGGGGGTCTGTAGTAATGGAGGGTGGTCTGTCCTGGGGGGTCTGTAGTAATGGAGGGGGGGGCTCTGTCCTGGGGGGGTCTGTACTAATGGAGGGGGGTCCTGCCCTGGGGGGTCTGTAGTAATGGATGGGGGCTCTGTCCTGGGGGGTCTGTAGTAATGGAGGGGGGTCTGTCCTGGGGGGTCTGTAGTAATGGAGGGGGCTCTGTCCTGGGGGGGTCTGTAGTAATGGAGGGGGGTCTGTCCTGGGGGGCCTGTAGTAATGAAGGGGGGTCTGTCCTGGGGGGTCTGTAGTAATGGAGGGGGGCTCTGTCCTGGGGGGTCTGTAGTAATGGAGGGTGGTCTGTCCTGGGGGGTCTGTAGTAATGGAGGGGGGGGCTCTGTCCTGGGGGGGTCTGTACTAATGGAGGGGGGGTCCTGCCCTTGGAGGTCTGTAGTAATGGTGGGGGGCTCTGTCCTGGGGGGTCTGTAGTAATGGAGGGGGGTCTGTCCTGGGGGGTCTGTAGTAATGGAGGGGGCTCTGTCCTGGGGGGTCTGTAGTAATGGAGGGGGCTCTGTCCTGGGGGGTGTGTAGTAATGGAGGGGGGTCTGTCCTGGGGGGTCTGTAGTAATGGAGGGGGGCCTGTAGTAATGGAGGGGGCTCTGTCCTGGGGGGGTCTGTAGTAATGGAGGGGGGCTCTGTCCTGGTTGGTCTGTAGTAATGGAGGGGGGCTCTGTCCTGGGGGGTCTGTAGTAATGGAGGGGGGCTCTGTCCTGGGGGGTCTGTAGTAATGGAGGGGGGCTCTGTCCTGGGGGGTCTGTAGTAATGGAGGGAGGTCTGTCCTGGGGGGTCTGTAGTAATGGAGGGGGGTCTGTCCTGGGGGGTCTGTAGTAATGGAGGGGGGCTCTGTCCTGGGGGGTCTGTAGTAATGGAGGGGGGCTCTGTCCTGGGGGGTCTGTAGTAATGGAGGGGGGCTCTGTCCTGGGGGGTCTGTAGTAATGGAAGGGGGTCTGTCCTGGCGGGTCTGTAGTAATGGAGGGGGGCTCTGTCCTGGGGGGTCTGTAGTAATGGTGGGGGACTCTGTCCTGGGGGGTCTGTAGTGATGGAGGGGGGTCCTGCCCTGGGGGGTCTGTAGTAATGGAGGGGGGCTCTGTCCTGGGCGGTCTGTAGTAATGGAGGGGGGTCTGTCCTGGGGGGTCTGTAGTAATGGAGGGGGGCTCTGTCCTGGGGGGGTCTGTAGTAATGGAGGGTGGTCTGTCCTGGGGGGTCTGTAGTAATGGAGGGGGGGGCTCTGTCCTGGGGGGGTCTGTACTAATGGAGGGGGGTCCTGCCCTGGGGGGTCTGTAGTAATGGAGGAGGGCTCTGTCCTGGGGGGTCTGTAGTAATGGAGGGGGGTCTGTCCTGGGGGGTCTGTAGTAATGGAGGGGGCTCTGTCCTGGGGGGGTCTGTAGTAATGGAGGGGGGTCTGTCCTGGGGGGCCTGTAGTAATGGAGGGGGGTCTGTCCTGGGGGGTCTGTAGTAATGGAGGGGGGCTCTGTCCTGGGGGGTCTGTAGTAATGGAGGGTGGTCTGTCCTGGGGGGTCTGTAGTAATGGAGGGGGGGGCTCTGTCCTGGGGGGGTCTGTACTAATGGAGGGGGGGTCCTGCCCTTGGGGGTCTGTAGTAATGGTGGGGGGCTCTGTCCTGGGGGGTCTGTAGTAATGGAGGGGGGTCTGTCCTGGGGGGTCTGTAGTAATGGAGGGGGCTCTGTCCTGGGGGGTCTGTAGTAATGGAGGGGGCTCTGTCCTGGGGGGTCTGTAGTAATGGAGGGTGGTCTGTCCTGGGGGGTCTGTAGTAATGGAGGGGGGGGGGGCTCTGTCCTGGGGGGGTCTGTACTAATGGAGGGGGGGTCCTGCCCTTGGGGGTCTGTAGTAATGGTGGGGGGCTCTGTCCTGGGGGGTCTGTAGTAATGGAGGGGGGTCTGTCCTGGGGGGTCTGTAGTAATGGAGGGGGCTCTGTCCTGGGGGGTCTGTAGTAATGGAGGGGGCTCTGTCCTGGGGGGTGTGTAGTAATGGAGGGGGGTCTGTCCTGGGGGGTCTGTAGTAATGGAGGGGGGCTCTGTCCTGGCGGGTCTGTAGTAATGGATGGGGGTCTGTCTTGGGGGGGTCTATACTAATGGAGGGGGGGTCTGTCCTGGGGGGTCTGTATTAATGGAGGGGGGTCTGTCCTGGGGGTCGTTACTAATGGAGGGGGGGTCTGTCCTGGGGGGGTCTGTACTAATGGAGGGTGGGGTCTGTCCTGGGGGGGTCTGTACTAATGGAGGGGGGTTTTCCTGGGGGGTCTGCACTGAGTAAGGTCTGTACTGAGGGAGGGGTTTATACTTAGTGCGGGTTCTGCACTGATGGAGGGGGTCTATAGTTAGTGGAGGGGGGTCTGTACTGAGGGGCGACTATAGTTGGTGGAAGGAGGGGTGACCCCAACCCTAGTGATGCCAATGCAGCTGCGGGCTCTTCTTTCCCCCCTCCCTCTCCCTCTTGCGCACGCTGCTGTACTAGTGAGCAGCGCTTGCCAGGACAGCTGCCTTCATATACCCAGGGAAGAAACAGAATAGAAAAAGGAGCAGAGAAGAGCATTGTGGGACATGTAGTCCCGAGGACTGGCAGCCCCACTGTAACACGGAAACTGCAGCTCACAGAGCATGCTCAGCTAAATGGGAGAGAGAGAGATACAGGAGCCTGGGAAAGCTTTCAGGGAAGTACACCCAGGACTCCGGAGGGAGAGGGCAGTGCTGAGGGAACACCATCAGAGAGAGAACCCCGCTGACCTGTGCCACCAGAGGGAAAGCCACACAGCCTGGCACCATCCCTGGCGGAGAAAGGAATGGAGTCATTGCCAGAATATAGATCTGGGCTCTACCCAGCGGAGTCGCCATGGGCAATTCAGAGTGAGCTGACTCCTGATCAGAGGAACCATCGCTGTATCGCTGGGTCAGGTGAGAGGGCCAATCGGCCATTATCTACTAACGTTCATAGGAAATGCAGTCTCTGATCATCTCCTGTATTATGTCTGCAGTCTCTGATCATCTCCTGTACTATGTCTGCAGTCTCTGACCATCTCCTGTATTATGTCTGCAGTCCCTGATCATCTCCTTACTATGTCTGCAGTCTCTGACCATCTCCTGTATTATGTCTGCAGTCTCTGATCATCTCCTGTACTATGTCTGCAGTCCCTGATCATCTCCTGTACTATGTCTGCAGTCTCTGACCATCTCCTGTACTATGTCTGCAGTCTCTGACCATCTCCTGTACTATGTCTGCAGTCTCTGATCATCTCCTGTACTATGTCTGCAGTCTCTGATCATCTCTTGTACTATGTCTGCAGTCTCTGATCATCTCCTGTATTATGTCTCCAGTCTCTGATCATCTCCTGTACTATGTCTGCAGTCTCTGACCATCTCCTGTACTATGTCTGCAGTCTCTGATCATCTCCTGTACTATGTCTGCAGTCTCTGATCATCTCCTGTACTATGTCTGCAGTCTCTGATCATCTTCTGTACTATGTCTGCAGTCTCTGATCATCTCCTGTATTATGTCTGCAGTCTTTGATCATCTCTTATATCCTGTCTGCAGTCTCTGATCATCTCCTGTATTATGTCTGCAGTCTTTGATCATCTCCTGTATTATGTCTGCAGTCTCTGATCATCTCCTGTATTATGTCTGCAGTCTTTGATCATCTCTTATATCCTGTCTGCAGTCTCTGATCATCTCCTGTATTATGTCTGCAGTCTCTGATCATCTCCTGTATTATGTCTGCAGTCTTTGATCATCTCTTATATCCTGTCTGCAGTCTCTGATCATCTCCTGTACTGTGTCTGCAGTCTCTGATCATCTCCTGTACTGTGTCTGCAGTCTCTGACCATCTCCTGTACTGTGTCTGCAGTCTCTGACCATCTCCTGTACTGTGTCTGCAGTCCCTGACCATCTCCTGTACTGTGTCTGCAGTCTCTGATCATCTCCTGTACTGTGTCTTCAGTCTCTGATCATCTCCTGTACTGTGTCTGCAGTCTCTGATCATCTCCTGTACTGTGTCTGCAGTCTCTGATCATCTCCTGTATTATGTCTGCAGTCTCTGATCATCTCCTGTATTATGTCTGCAGTCTCTGATCATCTCCTGTACTGTGTCTGCAGTCTCTGATCATCTCCTGTACTATGTCTACCGTCTCTGATCATCTCCTGTATTATGTCTGCAGTCTCTGATCATCTCCTGTAGTATGTCTGCAGTCTCTGATCATCTCCTGTAGTATGTCTGCAGTCTCTGATCATCTCCTGTATTATGTCTGCAGTCTCTGATCATCTCCTGTAGTATGTCTGCAGTCTCTGATCATCTCCTGTATTATGTCTGCAGTCTCTGATCATCTCCTGTACTATGTCTGCAGTCTCTGATCATCTCCTGTACTATGTCTGCAGTCTCTGATCATCTCCTGTACTATGTCTGCAGTATCTGATCATCTCCTATATTATGTCTGCAGTCTCTGATCATCTCCTGTATTATGTCTGCACTCTCTGATCATCTCCTGTACTGTGTCTGCAGTCTCCGATTATCTCCTGTACTGTGCCTGCAGTCTCTGACCATCTCCTGTACTGTGTCTGCAGTCTCTGACCATCTCCTGTACTGTGTCTGCAATCTCTGACCATCTCCTGTACTGTGTCTGCAGTCTCTGATCATCTCCTGTATTATGTCTGCAGTCTCTGATCATCTCCTGTACTATGTGTGCAGTCTCTGATCATCTCCTGTACTATGTGTGCAGTCTCTGATCATCTCCTGTATTATGTCTGCAGTCTCTAATCATCTCCTGTATTATGTCTGCAGTCTCTGATCATCTCCTGTACTGTGTCTGCAGTCTCTGACCATCTCCTGTACTGTGTCTGCAGTCTCTGATCATCTCCTGTATTATGTCTGCAGTCTCTGATCATCTCCTGTACTGTGTCTGCAGTCTCTGACCATCTCCTGTACTGTGTCTGCAGTCTCTGATCATCTCCTGTACTGTGTCTGCAGTCTCTGACCATCTCCTGTACTGTGTCTGCAGTCTCTGATCATCTCCTGTACTATGTCTGCAGTCTCTGATCATCTCCTGTATTATGTCTGCAGTCTCTGATCATCTCCTGTAGTATGTCTGCAGTCTCTGATCATCTCCTGTAGTATGTCTGCAGTCTCTGATCATCTCCTGTACTATGTCTGCAGTCTCTGATCATCTCCTGTACTATGTCTGCAGTCTCTGATCATCTCCTGTACTATGTCTGCAGTCTCTGATCATCTCCTGTATTATGTCTGCAGTCTCTGATCATCTCCTGTACTGTGTCTGCAGTCTCCGATCATCTCCTGTACCGTGTCTGCAGTCTCTGACCATCTCCTGTACTGTGTCTGCAGTCTCTGACCATCTCCTGTTCTGTGTCTGCAGTCTCTGATCATCTCCTGTACTATGTCTGCAGTCTCTGACCATCTCCTATTCTGTGTCTGCAGTCTCTGACCATCTCCTGTTCTGTGTCTGCAGTCTCTGATCATCTCCTGTATTATGTCTGCAGTCTCTGATCATCTCCTGTACTGTGTCTGCAGTCTCTGACCGTCTCCTATTCTGTGTCTGCAGTCTCTGACCATCTCCTGTTCTGTGTCTGCAGTCTCTGATCATCTCCTGTATTATGTCTGCAGTCTCTGATCATCTCCTGTTCTGTGTCTGCAGTCTCTGATCATCTCCTGTATTATGTCTGCAGTCTCTGATCATCTCCTGTACTATGTCTGCAGTCTCTGATCATCTCCTGTACTATGTCTGCAGTCTCTGATCATCTCCTGTATTATGTCTGCAGTCTCTGATCATCTCCTGTATTATGTCTGCAGTCTCTGATCATCTCCTGTACTGTGTCTGCAGTCTCTGATCATCTCCTGTACTGTGTCTGCAGTCTCTGATCATCTCCTGTACTGTGTCTGCAGTCTCTGACCGTCTCCTATTCTGTGTCTGCAGTCTCTGACCATCTCCTGTTCTGTGTCTGCAGTCTCTGATCATCTCCTGTATTATGTCTGCAGTCTCTGATCATCTCCTGTTCTGTGTCTGCAGTCTCTGATCATCTCCTGTATTATGTCTGCAGTCTCTGATCATCTCCTGTACTATGTGTGCAGTCTCTGATCATCTCCTGTATTATGTCTGCAGTCTCTGATCATCTCCTGTATTATGTCTGCAGTCTCTGATCATCTCCTGTACTGTGTCTGCAGTCTCTGATCATCTCCTGTACTGTGTCTGCAGTCTCTGATCATCTCCTGTACTGTGTCTGCAGTCTCTGACCATCTCCTGTACTGTGTCTGCAGTCTCTGATCATCTTCTGTATTATGTCTGGGGGCTCTTTCTAACAGACTCTCTAACAGAAGCCCTCTCTGTGTGCATCAGAGAGACTCTCCTCCAGGTCTCATTAGTGTACCCTCTTCCTGTATTTTATTTATTAAAAGATCACAGGAGGATCCCAGGGTAACAAAGACTTCTTAGGGGAGCATCTCTGTGTTTGAGTCGTTGCCATAGAAACATTTGTAAAGGGGAGGAGTTGGTAAGATGACCACGCCCATGTGGGGGCGCCAGAAATATTTCTGCACCCAGGCGCCGGTGACCCTAGGATCGGCCCTGCCACCAGTCGGGGCTTTATGGCAGAGTGGCCCGACGGAAGCCTCTCCTCAGTGCAAGACACATGAAAGCCCGCATGGAGTTTGCTAAAAAAACACCTGAAGGACTCCAAGATGGTGAGAAATAAGATTCTCTGGTCTGATGAGACCAAGATAGAACTTTTTGGCCTTAATTCTAAGCAGTATGTGTGGAGGAAACCAGGCACTGCTCATCACCTGTCCAATACAGTCCCAACAGTGAAGCATGGTGGTGGCAGCATCATGCTGTTGGGGTGTTTTTCAGCTGCAGAGACAGGACGACTGGTTGCAATCGACGGAAAGATGAATGCGGCCAAGTACAGGGATTTCCTGGACGAAAACCTTCTCCAAGACAATGAACCTAAGTGCACAACTAAAATAACGAAGGAGTGGCTTCACATCAACTCAGTGGCTGTTCTTGAATGAATTAATGTCTTTTCTAAATAAATTTTTAAGTGCAGCAATCCTATTTGTGCGTTTTTCTATATATGGCCTGTGGAAGGGTCTGATTGCTTGCACTGCTACGTTGGATCATGTGCACTCCACCCTCAACATTTGTGTTGAGGGGCAGAGAGACGCCCGCCGTCGGCTTCAACACACAGAGTGCACAACGGCACGCCGTGACGAACACCAGAGGGGGCCGGAATGCCACCAGTTTGGCGACCCTCGTCCTGACACTCTCCTGGTGCGATTGCTCACGCTGATGTGGGGGGGTGGCTGTGCGACCACGTGGTTGACTCTATGCGTCACGTGATTGGGCCATCTTTTAGCGCCAAACTGGAGGCGTTCCAGCCCCCTCTGGTGTTTGTGCCGGCGCGCCGACGTGCACGCTGTGTGTTAACGCCGACGGCCGGCATCTCTCCACCCCTCGTCCTGACACTTTCCTGGTATTATTGGCCGGATTGATGTAGGGGGGTGTGGCTGTGCGACCACATGGTTGACATTATGCGTCATGTGATTGGGCCGTCTTTTGGTGCCAAATTGGCGGTGTTCCGGCCCCCTCTGCACTTCAACTCCTATATATAGGATAATTGGGCAGAGATGTTGTGGTCACATACGGAGAGGATACCTATACATATTGGAGCAGATCATATGGGTGAGCTTATTCTTTGGGACTCTATCTGATTGCTTGTTGGTGATTAGATGTGAACTTTGTCTTGAAACTTTTTATCTTTTGATCATAGACCCTCCATCACCTACTGGGTATTTTTTGTCAGGGCCTGACAATAGGCCTGCCTAATAGGAATATCTGCTGCATTGAGACATTTTAGGTTGGTATGTGCTAACTGACCTACTAATGTGATCTTTCAACTGGCTCATACCGGTACTTAGTAGTTTCTTATAATGTTTCCCTCTCAGATGTTATCCTTTTCCTCTCAGTTGGGAGAAACGCTCCTTTCTGAATCTAGTACTTCAGGATCAAGCCTATATGTACCTGGTAAGTGCTACTTACATATTTTCGGTCACGCTTGATGTGATCACCTATATGGCTACCCCTTTACCCTGTCTATATCTCCTAGATATTTTTCCTGGCTGAGGTCCTATGCCACAGTGTACCGAAACATATAGTTTTATCACGGGCTTGAAATCTGCTCTCCGATATGTGGTTGGTCTAGTCAGTAGGTCAGAACAATTTTTAGCTTGGTTCTGATCTTAAGGCACCCTATATGCTTGTATTACTATTTCCAATATTTAGGAAATTTCATCTATATCAATCTCTGTGTTTTTTTTTTCCAGATATACATTTCTGAACCTGGTTCTATAGTGGCGTATAGCCTTTTTGCACTTTATCTTTCGGGTTCATTATAAACAACCTTTCATGCATTGACCTCATTTTGTTATACTCAAAACTATAGATCTTTGAATGTTTGTTCAGTTTTGTGGAGTCTCCCATATCCTTGGGCACAGACCTACCAGGCAAGCATATGTGTGTCCATGTATGTGTTTTGTGTGTTTGTGTCGGTCTCTCTTGGATATGTAATTAAATAATTACTGTTGGTGTCTATACAAATATATACTGTATGTAATACTTATACACAATTTTCTATCTCTGTTTTTTCAATATACCAACACCTACCCAGTACTTGTCCTGAGGAAGCTAATATCTAGTGAAACGCGTTGACAAGCAAGTGTGAAGGGGTTATTGGATCAAATTCTTCTACTTTAATACGATATGAGATATCTTTATACATAGATCCAACCTTCATAACTGCATTATTGGGTAACTGATAACCTGTGTCCATATGGGGTGTTGAATGTATGTTTTTTCATGTTTTTTAATCATGTTGTAATAAAATTATATTTCTACTAAATTCTCCTCTCATGTGTGCCTACAAAAAACACTTTTTTTGAGTCTCTCAATCCTCTTAAAGCCTATGTGTGAATGGACACATAGGCTAACATGTAGGGGCGTTTAGAGACAGGAGAAAAAAAATGCCAGATGCCCCTAGGAGCAGCTGAAAAAACATCCAGTGTGCATGAGGCCTTAATGTTGTACCACTCGAGTGCATGCACAAGAAACCTCCAGAAACCTGTGAAGGTGGCCCAAAGGTTTTGACTGCCTAGGGGCCTCCACAGAGTTTAATATGGCAATTTGTGTGGCTGAAGCTTGACACAGCTGTGCTAATTTTTAAAGTGACAGCAGTTGCGGGGGGAGAAGAACCCTTGCCAGTTGTCATGGGGGGGGGGCCCAGAGGGTCAGGGTGCTTAGCAACATGCTACATGTCACACCCTAGTTCAGGTTTAACACTTGTTGCTAAAGGTGGAGATAGCCTTTAAAGCGGAGTTCTGCCCCCTCCCCCAGCAAAAAAATAAAAGTCAGCAGCTACACATACTGTAGCTCTTGACTTTTAATCTTAGGACACTTACCTGTCTTAAATCCAGTGACATCGACACCCTAACCGATGTTTTCATCGGCTCTCGAGTGCTGCCACCGCCATTGCCTGTAAGGGAAACCGGAACTGAAGCCTTGCAGCTTCACAGCTGGTTCCCTACTGTGCATGCGCAAAGCGCGCTGTGCTTTCTGAATGGCCCGGCGGCGGGAAAGGAGGAGGGGGGCCAAACTTCCAAGATTTCTCGGAAGTGTAGATGGGTATCTGTCAAAAACAGGTACTCGCTTCCCTAGAAAGGTGCCAAATGTGACATCGGAGGACAGGTTCCACTCAGAACAGGCCTTGCCATGGTCAACCAAAGAAGTTGAGTGCACGTGCTCAGCGTCATATGCAGAGGTTGTCTTTGGGAAATAGACATATGAGTACTGCCAGCATTGCTGCAGAGGTTGAAGAGGTGGGGGGTCAGTCTGTCAGTGCTCAGACCATACGCCACACACTGCATCAAATTGGTCTGCATGGCTGTCATCCCAGAAGGAATCCTCTTCTAATGCCCTGTACACACGGTCGGATTTTCTGACGGAAAATGTGCGATCGGAGCTTGTTGTCGGATATTCCGACCGTGTGTGGGCTCCATCTGACTTTTTCCATCAGAATTTACGACACACAAAGTTGGAGAGCAGGCTATAAAATTTTCCGACAACAAAATCCGTTCGCGTCAATTCCGACCGTGTGTGGACAATTCCGACGCACAAAGTGCCACGCATGCTCAGAATAAGTTCCGAGACTGAACTGCTCGGTCTGGTAAAATTAGCATTCGGGAATGGATATAGCACTTTCGTCACGCTGCAATGTTTTAAATTGTTTAATGCAGCGCACTCTCTTCTTCTTTATAATGCTAGAAGAATGAAGTTGTTTTGCTGCTCATATTCACACAGAGTTCTCACAAACTTCTTTCTTTATTATTTATCGTGATTTCATCAATATAATATTTTTATTTGTCACATCTACCGAAAAAAAAAATTTTTTTGATGTTTTTAGATTAAAATTTTTTTTGGGATTTGTTTAAATCCTGATCTTGTGTTTTTTGTTTTTTTTTTTACTCCAGAATAGTTTTGGTGTGTTTTGTGTGTCAAGTTACCACAACACGATTATTATCTTGTATTATTTAATCTCAAGGAGATTGCTTGGTGTTGGTGTCTCTTGTTAATTTCACATTGTATTTTTCAAATGTACCTGCCTCCTCACAAACAAACTGTCCTTTTTGAATGAAAACACATAGGCGAGTCTAATCGAAAAAAAAATTACTTTATTACGGGGTCATAGCCAAACAAAGAGGGAGGCAACACTGGATAAACAGCAGAAATTGGCGAAGCCTTTGGCCCCCAGGGCACACATCAACTATTTTAATGCAAAATTGGTGGCCTGAGGAGTCCATATATAAGTACAATCTGGTCCAGAAGTCCAAGAGATCATGAACAGCAGCAGATGACATGTATGTCCCCAGGCTGTGGTCATACAAGAGTCTGCTTCTTTTGTCAGACCAGACTGAACCCAGGTCATCACTCTCTGGTCTTCCTTAGATGCTTCCTTCCAGGCTGTGTCTGTGGTGTCTGAGGTGTGGCAGGAGGAGGAGGACCTGGAGGAGGAGGAGGAGGACCATGGTTGAGCTCTCAAACGTGGCTTTGGCTTGTGAGTAGGCCCCTCAACCCCTTAACTCCTTATTTAGGGTTTGGAAGATGATATACTCGCATATTAATCGTTGGCCCTCCTCCATTTCCAGCATTTTGCAGGCTGTTATGTATGCAAAGTCCTCTTGAACACTGTGGGGGGTTCTGAGGGCCGCAGTAGCCTTCCAAAATAGGCCAATTGCTGCCTCCTCCAGGTTACTCCTCTTCCTGCCACTTTATGGTTAAAGGCGGTGGGGCCTGGGTATCGGGGAGGCTACTGGGCCCGGCCACCTCCTGGCTGCCACTTACCCCCGCCATCTTCTGGCTGAGACTTTCCTGTGTATGAAAAGGGACATCGTTTTAGTTTTTGGTTCATCAATCACAATCATAAATTATTAATCCAAACTAACATAGATTTAACATCATTAATTTGACCAACAGAAATATTTAGAAGAATGCTATACCTGGCTCAAGCTGGGCTCCTCCACATGTTGCTGCCTGGAAGGCCCAGGTTGGGCGTCTGAAGCCTCAGCTGAGGGGGAAGGAAGCGTGGAAGGAAGAGTAGAGAGTGCTGGCCTGGGTTCAGTCTGACCTGCCAGAAAATGCAGTCTGTCATAATACCACAGCCTGGGGACATAAATGGCATCTGCAGCTGCTGATCTCTGGGAATCCTGGACCTTCTTGTGCTCCCTAAGATAAGTGCTCCTCATGCCACCAATTAGGGCCTTCAAATAGGTGATGTCTACCATTGGGATCACCGGCTTCACAAATTCCAGCAATTGATCCAGCGCTGCCTTCCTCTTTGTTTGATTGTTATAATAGGGGTGGTTTACCTGCCACAGACAGGGCAGCTCCCTGAACATATCAATGAATATTGGCATAAAGTCATGATCATTGACTAGATCCATTTTCTCTGCAAGACACAACACAAGACAAACCCTAATGTCAGGCTAAAGTCTCCTAATCTTGTCCCAATATAGGCCTCAATCTGTAAGCAGTATAGGCCCAAGTTTAAATGTTACCTTCGTTATCACGATCGGCGCTTCCTATACTCCTTCCTCGGCTCACAGATTGTACACACTACGCACGCGTGTTACGCTTTATATATACTGCGCATGCATGAAAATCCGCCCGCCCCTGATGTTCTTTCTAGTCTATTCCCCCGCACCTTCTCGTTCGGCGCAGTGGGGAAGAGTACATGGCGGAGACAGAGCAGGTGCGTGCTAATTACAGCAACGAGGAGGAGGAAAGCCCGGAGCCAGAAACGGCACGATCCCGGAGGAAACGATTTAAGGCCTCAAATATGTCCTTTGGGGAGATGGTGGAGATGGTGGACATACTGAAGAGGGCCGACTATGACAGGAAGTATGGACCTTACCCCAACCCTAATGTCAGAAAGGCCAAGATCATGGCGAAAGTTGTAAAGAGTGTGCACAGGAATTTTGGGGTACGTCGATCCAAGAATCAACTCAGGAAGCGGTGGTTGGACCACAAAATCAGGGAGCACAATCAGTATAGAAGGATCAGGAGAGTGCTACAAAAAAGTAAGTAGTTGTGCTGTGTTCCTATTCTTTATTTTTATTACGTTCATGCTTCTCCATGTGCTTTTCTTTACTGTTGTACAGTTTAAAATGGCAACTTTCATGTTCATGGACACATTATTCGTTCGTAGGAAACATTGTTCGTTCGGCCAATAAAACACCATGTTTTGTCCAGATGCAGTTCAATACATTTTTTCAGGCCTACTTCTCAGAAAATAATTTTGTTGTCTAGATGGGTTTGTAACTAGAATGAAATGCAAACTAGATTCTGTGTAAGGAGAGGACACTCAGCAGCTGTTTAGACATCTGGACGCTGGAGCACTAGTGGGAACCCAGAACACCCTTTTTATTAGGGGGCCCACACAGGTGCTCCAGTGTATACTATAGGGGTGTCTCCATCTGTGAAGCTTGTACAAAACAGGTAAGTATTCAAGCTTGACAAAGGATAAAAATATTTCTTCATCTTGGAACTCTGACAAAACAGACAATTGTAACCCACTTCCAAGCAATGTTTCATATTCCTGTTTCTGTCATCAAATATCTGTGTGCTAAGTATACCTATTTTTTTTTTACATAGGGGAGAAAAGACTCGGAGGACACCACTCATCAGAGGAGACAACGGACCCCCCACCTCAGGAAGAAGTGGAAATTCCCCAAACACAACAGGAGGAGGAGGAGGGAGACGTGGTGGAAATTGTCACCACAACAGGTAAGTGTCTGAGACCACAGGCTCAGGTAAGAGATGGATGCCTGCATATTTATAATACATGGTGTGTTTTTTTTATATATTTTTAGGTGATCGTGATGTTGTGGAAGAAGGTCATTTCACCAGTGAAAGTGCCCAGATCCTGATCGGGGAGATAATGGGGTGTAATAGGGACTTGGAAAACATCAAGCAAAACATCAATGATGTTCAAAACAAAATGAAGAACATCATTGATGTTTTAGGGAGAATTTAAAAACCCTAGAAATCCCTAACTTATTTGTGCTTTGTTTTTTTGTTTTTCTGACAATTTTGTGAAAATTTTGTGACATATTATAGAAAAGCCAGATTTTGAAGATGCACACAGTGTGTCAACATGTGCTATCTGCCATCACGGGAGATCAATGTACGCATTTTGTGGGTGCAACCCCTTCCTCAATAATAAAGTAGCTGAGAGGAAGGGGTTGCACCCACAAAACACGTCCAGTGATCCACCATGATGGCAGCTAGCACATGTTGACATTCGGCAATTTGTATGCATCTTCACAATTTGGCTTTTCCAGGGGTGACTTCACCCCATTTGCTGAACGCAATATCAAACACAGTTTATAAATACTTATGACTGATATTGCCTTCACGTTCTATAAAAGTTGAACTTTGTAAGTTCCAGAGTCGTGTATTTCTTGTTGGCTTTAAACATGCCTGTTTTACCTTAAAAGGCAATTTCGACTTTTTAATGTGACCTAAACAATTGTTATACAACAAACATGTTGGTTTGTTTTAAAAACCTTTTAGAAATGCACATGTGATTGTGCTTTGATTAAAAAGATTGAGAATCAACGATGTGTGGCTTCTTCTTTCAATGCTCAAAAGCATTTTTTGTTGTAAAGTTGGTGTTTTCAGTGACAATGGGGGTTATTTATTAAAGTCAAATCCACTTTGCACTACAAGTGCAGTTTCTGTGCAGTCCCAAGTGCACTTGTAGTGCAAAGTGTATTTTCCTTTAGTAAATAACACCCAACAGTGCTTTCAAATTTTACACAATCACGCCATTTTCAGTACTCCCCAAATTTCAGTCATGGTCAGCTAAAAGAAAGCCAAGCAGTAAATTTAATCAAATATTTGTTCAGTTTAAAATATAATTTTATTTAAAAAATGTCTCAGACATTGTCTAGCATATCGATGGCCCCCCTACCCGCAAAGTATTCCATGTATCTTAGACGGACCTTGTGGGCACTCTGGGGGGGGGGGGGGGGCAAGCCAGGACGGCCAGCTTCAAGCGCCATCAGGTTTGGTTCATTCATATTGATTTCGGCTTCAGGCCCAACTGAGCCAGCATAGTTCACAGAATTTCTCCTTAAAAAGTTGTGGAGAACACAGCAAGCCAGGATGATGTGATTGAGCTTATATTCCGCCATGTGTATCGGTGTAAGAAATAGGCGGAACCGGCAGGCCATTATTCCAAACGTGTTCTCCACCACTCTTCTGGCTCTGGCCAGCCAGTAATTAAAAACCCTCTGGTCCGGGGTGAGGGTCCTCATAGGGAATGGCCGCATAAGATGGTCCCCCAGCGCAAATGCTTCATCTGCAATGAGGACGAATGGGAGTCCTTCCCCATTGTCTTCTGGAGGTGGCAAGCCCAAGCTGCCATTCTGGAGACGCCTGTAGAACTCCGTGTGGGCGATGACTCCACCATCTGACATCCGGTAATTCTTCCCCACGTCCACATACAGGAACTCGTAAGTAGCCGATACCACCGCCAACATCACAATACTATTGAACCCCTTGTAGTTGTAATAGTATGACCCCGAGTTGGGTGGTGGGACGATGTGGACGTCCCACCGCTGGGCAAAGTGAGAGGCCACAGTCTGCCATTCCTGTGGGTTGGAAGTAAACTGTGGAGTCAAACAAGAAAAATAAATTAATCATTTTGCACATAAACATTGAAAGCAGATTAGACACAAACATTCTTGGCCAACATCAGTATAACATTTATTTTAGGGAGTATTTAAAGACAAAGGTATAAAGGTCCACCTATCAGATTCCTCCCCCCTCTCATGGGCCATTTTATAAATTTTACGGGGGGACATGTTTTGGCCAGGTAACCCTCTCCACTTCATTGAGAGATGAATGCCTAAATAATGTGTATTACTTTGGCCAGCCCCTCATTACTTACACTATTGGCAGCCCACTGGACAGGTAAGAAGTGTCATAATACAAAGATATAAATACACACTGTACACATTTTAGCACATTTTTACATTCTGCTATTACCTATCAAGATAATAATAGGCTACAAAAAATTTTAACATTACCATTTGAAAGTATTCAAGCAGGCCATTGCACTACATTCTTTGGGGAATTCATCCATAAATATGACCACAAAAGAGGTGGGTATAGTGTGTATAGGTTTGGCAAAGTCATCAGATAGAGGATTGAGGATAGATAGAGGATTGGTATCAGCTGAGTTAGCAGTTGGGGGGAGGGAGGGTTGCAAATAATTTTGGGACCCAAAAAAAAAGCCTCTGGCACTCTGCCTAAATTTAAAGCACAAATCACAATTTTACACATTTTAGGGGGTGTTTAGGGTAAAACACTACTATGGAGCTGACAAAATACACTGTTATTTGAGTAGACGAGGCGGATATAGGCCCAGGAGAGCATGCTGGGGAGGTAAGTGGAGGCAAATATGTATGAAGGACAAAAAAAAAAATTCCAGCATGCATGAGGACAAAGGGGACATTCACAGCATATTACAATCATGGTAATTAGGGAATAAGGAAAGAAATACAATACATTAGCAAAAATTTAATAATATGTGATGTTAAAGGATAAAAATCTTAAGTTAATATAGTCCTTCTGCAGGACCTGGATGATGGCAGAACAGGTCTCCGGGATAATGATCCCCAGGACCTGGGGGGAGATGCCTATCGAGAACTTGAGGTCCTGCAGGCTTCTCCCCGTCGCCAAGTACCACAGGGTGGTGACTAGCCTCTGCTCTGGAGTGATGGCTTGCCTCATGCAGGTATCCTGCCTGCTGAGGAAAGGGGTCAGCAAAGCCAACAAACGGTGAAATATGGGGTCCGTCATCCGGAGAAAGTTCCTGAAATCGTCAGAATTATTCGCACAGATCTCACGAAGCAAAGGCATGTGAGAGAATTGGTCACACTGGAGCAACCAATTCTTGTTCCATGAACTCCTCCTCGCCCTGTTTATGGACTGGGCTTGTGTCAAATTAAGGACCCCAACACCAAGCCCCCGCACAGCACGAACTCTACAATGAGTACGTACACGCAACATGGCTAGAAAACGGTCAGCTGCTCAGAACGAAGTAACAGAACGCACTGAAGAGCAGCAAGGCCTGTGAAGAGCGACCTGAAAATCAGTAACGAACGGACAAGAACACAATGACAAGTCAATGGTAACTCGCTGCATGCACTGAAGACCAGATACAAACCCACAAGCACAAACTGAACAGCAGAAATAAAATCTGAAAACGACGAGTCTGAAAAAGCGCGAATCGTCTCTCACCAAACTTTTACTAACACGAGATTAGCAAAAGGAGCCCAAAGGGTGCCGCGTTTGGTACTGAACTGCCCTTTTATAGTCTCGTCGTACGTGGTGTACGTCACCGCGTTCTTGGCGCTCGGTAATTCCGTCAACTTTGTGCGACTGTGTGTATGCAAGACAAGTTTGAGCCAACATCCGTCGGAAAAAATCCATGGATATTGTTGTCGGAATGTCAGATCAATGTCCGACCGTGTGTACAGGGCATAAAGATGACGCACAAAAAAGCTTGCAAACAGTTTGCTGAAGACAAGCAGACTAAGGACATGGATTACTGGAACCATGTCCTGTGGTCTGATGAGACCAAGATAAACATATTTGGTTCAGATGGTGTCAAGCGTGTGTGGCGGCAACCAGGTGAGGAGTACAAAGACAAGTGTGTCTTGCCTACAGTCAAGCATGGTGGTGGGAGTGTCATGGTCTGGGGCTGCATGAGTGCTGCCAGCACTGGGAAGCTACAGTTCATTGAGGGAACCATGAATGCCAACATGTACGGTGACATACTGAAGCTGAGCATGATCCCCTCCCTTCGGAGACTGGGCCACAGGGCAGTATTCCAACTGAAAACGACCCCAAACACATCTCCAAGCGACCACTGCCTTGCTAAAGAAGCTGAGGGTAAAGGTGATAGAGTGGCCAAGCATGTCTCCAGACCTAAACCCTATTGAGCATCTGTGGGGCATCCTCAAACGGAAAGTGGAGGAGCGCAAGGTCTCTAACATCCACCAGCTCCGTGATGTCGAAGCTCTGGTGAAGTCCATGCCCAAGAGGGTTAAGGCAGTGCTGGAAAATAATGGTGGTGACACAAAATATTGACACTTTTGGGCCCAATTTGGACATTTTCAATCAGGGGTGTAATCACTTTTGTTGCCAGTGGTTTAGACATTAATGGCTGTGTGTTGAGTTGTTTTGAGGGGACAGCAAATTTACACTGTTATACAAGCTGTACACTCACTACTTTACATTGTAGCAAAGTGTCATTTCTTCAGTGTTGTCACATGAAAAGATAGAATAAAATATTTACAAAAATGTGAGGGGTGTACTCACTTTTGTGAAATACTGTATATATACTGTATGTAAAGTGCTGCATAAATTGTTGGTACTATACTTGTAATAAACTAAATAAAATTAAATAAATTAACACAGGCTCCAGTAAAGGAAATTCTGATCTAACTAAAAATGCTCTAAAAATGCAGCAGTCCATCTGCAGACTGTGGCTTTCCTTTTCCAGGCACATTTAAATGTAATTGGTGACCATGGGACAAAAGCTACCTTAAATATTCCATAAAATGAGACAGCCATATGCTTTCAGGCCTGAAATAGTGGATAACCTAATTGCATCATGCAACACGTACTCTATTTATTTTATTTATAAAGCGCTAACTTATACAGCACTGCTTTATAGAGGCCAGGGTACCAATCACATCATTTCCTGAAGAGGCCTGCACACCTACAGTATATAAACAAGAGAGCACTGGTGGGAATAGATTCCTGGACTCCAATGATGGAGTACATCAGTGTAAAGCAGTCCACACATGTTACAATCATATTTTTTATGTTTACTTGAAAATAATTGTTGATGAGACTTTCAAATTTTACATGCTTGTTATATCATTGTTTTGTTTTTTGTTTTCCATATTTATCTTTGTAGATTAATGCTCTACTGTAGGGGTAGGCAAACATTGGCCCTCCAGCTGTTGCGGAACTACCAGTCCTATGAGAGGACTCTGACAGGCACAAGCATGATTCCTAGAAGCAGAGGCATAATGGGACTTGTAGTTTGGTAGTAGTGTAGTGGTATAGTGGCTATTTTTACATCAAAGTTATAGTAAGCCCTCAGATTTTAAGCACTTCTAGTAGCTGATGTCTAATTAAAAGAAACACACAGAGCATCCCCCTGCTCCACCCTCTTTACCCCCCCCCCCCCCCCACTTCTACAAGACAACAGACTGGCTACAGACTGCACTGTCCACTGTTAACTCTTCCCTGTGAAGACCAAAAGTTAAGAGAAGCAGTACTGATTAAGCAGGACCCAGCAGCATTGAAAGTTGTAAATTGAAAGTGCTAGGGTAACAATTTTATGGATTCTTAAATTAAATTAAACAGCAATTCAACGTGACAAGTCCAGTCATAAAATCACAGAAAGTGACAAATAAGTACATAGCGTGGTTTAAGACAATATTAATAGGCAAATTGTCACATCATTATATCTTCAAGATCAGTGGCAGCCCGTCCAGGGACATCCCCCCCCCCCGCAGTCACAAAAAAAAGGCCCTTTAAAAAAAATAAATAAATAAAAAGGGACGCCGGACGCAGTTTGCAGACGAGACGTTTCATTTGCAGGGTTTTGACCTGCCTTGTGGCGCAATGCATTGTGCTGGAATACTTCCACCCCATAGTATTACTACAGGTGCTTTGTTTTTGATTGGCACCGCCCTAGGTGCGAGAATTTCCCTCCGAGTTATGGCGTCACTTCCGGTTTCCCTGTGCCAGTGATAAACCGGAAGTGATGTCAGCAGCTCCGTGGAACACACGGCCCGAGCGGAGCTATATCAGAATTGGAATTGGTAAGCACTGCCTCTGTAGTATATCCACCTCGACCCTCACACAATTCAAAAGACATCATTCTTCATGTATTATTACTAGACCAGTATTTCATTGCTATGTAATTTAATGCACTAATGATGGGGCACAGTGGCTGCATATGATGGGGCACAGTGGCTGAATATGATAGGCACAGTGGCTGCATATCATGGGGCACAGTGGCTGCATATAATGGGCACAGTGGCTGCATATCATGGGGCACAGTGGCTGAATATGATGGGAACAGTGGCTGCATATGATGAGCACAGTGGCTGCATATGATGGGCACAGTGGCTGCATTTGATGAGGCACAGTGGCTGCATATAATGGGCACAGTGGCTGCATATCATGGGGCACAGTGGCTGAATATGATGGGCACAGTGGCTGCATATCATGGGGCACAGTGGCTGAATATGATGGGCACAGTGGCTGTATATCATGGGGTACAGTGGCTGCATATCATGGGCACAGTGGCTGCATATCATGGGGCACAGTGGCTGCATATGATGGGCACAGAGGCTGAATATCATGGGGCACAGTGGCTGAATATGATGGGCACAGTGGCTGCATATGATGGACACAGTGGCTGCATATGATGGGCACAGTGGCTGTATATCACGGGGCACAGTGGCTGCATATGATGAGCACATTGGCTGCATATGATGGGCACTGTACAGTGAGGCTGCATATGATGAGCACAGTGGCTACATATGATGGGCACTGCACTGTGAGGCTGCATTTGATGGGCACAGTGGCTGCATTTGATGGGCACAGTGCCTGCATATGATGGGCACAGTGAGGCTGCATTTGATGGGCATAGTAGCTGCAAATGATGGGCACAGTAGCTGCAATTGATGGGCACAATGGCTGCATTTGATGGGGCACAGTGGCTGCATATGATGGGCACAGAGGCTGCATTTGATGGGGCAGAGTGGCTGCATATGATGGGCACAGTGGCTGCATATGATGGGCACAGTGGCTGCATTTGATGGGGTACAGTAGCTGCATTTGATGGGGCACAGTGGCTGCATTTGATGGGCACAGTGGCTGCATTTGAAGTTTTTATTTTCAGTATTTTTCAGTTTGTTTGCGCCCCCCCCCCCCCAAATTTTGAGCACCAGCTGCCACTGTTCAAGATCCTCTAAAAGACCAAGCTTGCCAGAGACATTAACACAATATGCAGGATATGTTACAGTGCCTTGAAAAAGTATTCATGCTTCTTGAAATTTTCTACATTTAGTCATGTTACCACCAAAAAAACATAAATGTATTTTATTGAGATTTTATATGATAGACCAACACAAAGTGGCAAATAATTGTGAAGTGGAAGGAAAATGATAAATGGTTTTCAAAAATGTTTACAAATAAATATCTGAAAAGTGTGCCGTGCATTTGTATTCAGCCCTCTTTACTCTGATACCCCTAACTAAAATCTAATGGAGCCAATTTCCTTCAGAAGTCAATAATTAGTAAATACAGTCCACCTGTGTGTAATTCAATCTCAGTTTAAATACAGCTGTTCTGTGAAGCCCTTGGAGGTTTGTTAGAGAACCTTAGTGAACAAACAGCATCATGAAGGCCAAGGAACACTCCAGACAGGTCAGAGATAAAGTTGTGGAGAAGTTAAAAGCAGGGTTAGGTTATAAAAAATATCCCAAGCTTTGAACATCTCACTGAGTGCTGTTCAATCCATCATCCGATAATAGAAATGTATGGCACAACTGCAAACCTACCAAGACATGGCCGTCCACCTAAACTGACAGGCTGGGCAAGAAGAGCATTAATCAAAGAAGCAGCCAAGAGGCCCATGGTAACTATGGAGGAGCTGCAGAGATCCACAGCTCAGGTGGGAGAATCTGTCCACAGGACAACTATGAGTCGTGCACTCCATAAATTTGGCCTTTATGGAAAAGTGACAAGAAGAAAGCCATTGTTGAAAGAAAGCCATAGGAAAGTCCTGTTTGCAGTTTGCAAGAAGTCATTATGGGACACAACAAACATGTGGAAGAGGGTGCTCTGGTCAGATGAGACCAAAATTAAAATGTTGGCCTAAAAGCAAAACGCTATGTGTGGCAGAAAACTAACACTGCACATCACCCTGAACACACCATCCCCACCATAAAACATGGTGGTGGCAGCATCATGTTGTGGGGATGCTTTTCTTTAGCAGGGACAGGGATGCCAGTCAGAGTTGATGGGAAGATGGATGGAGCCAAATACAGGACAATCTTAGAAGAAAACCTGCAAAAGACTTGAGACTGGGGCGGAGGTTTGACTCTAAACATACAGCCAGAGCCACAATGGAATGGTTTAGATCAAAGCATTTTCATGTGTTAGAATGGCCTAGTCAAGTCCAGACCTAAATCCGATTGAGAATTTGTGGCAATACTTGAAAATTGCTGTTCACAGACACTCTCCATCCAACCTGACAGAGCTTGAGCTATTTTGTAAAGAAGAATAGGCAAAAATGTCACTCTCTAGATGTGCAAAGATGGCAGAGACATACCCAAAAAGACTTGCAGCTGTAATTGCAGTGAAAGTTGGCTCTACAAAGTATTGACTCAGGGGGGCTGAATACAAATGCACGCCACACTTTGCAGATATTTATTTGTAAGAAAATGTTGAAAACCATTTATCATCTTCCTTCCACTTCACAATTATGTGCCACTTTGTGTTGGTCTATCACATAAAATCCCAATAAAATACATTTGCGTTTTTCGTTGTAACATGACAAAATGTGGAAAATTTTAAGGGGTATGAATAACTTTTCAAGGCACTGGATATTCAAGTAGTAATTGCAGTTTCCAAATTTTTCACAATTTGCATACTATAGAAAAAGACTCAGATAGACTAGGAGAGTATAGAAGTGGAAAGCGAGGGTAAGAAACTGAGAAAGGTGAAAAAAAAACACACCAGGGGGATGGAACAAAAAAGGGGAGTGGGAAGGAATGGAGATCCCACTCCCCTTCTGGCCATCAAACATGAATCTCAGAAATTAAAGCCAGCCATACACAGAGAGAAGGAAAAGAAATTGGAGGAAAGGAATTCACTTGATTCGCCCATCAACACAGATAGTGTTGATGCAGGAATTCCTCCTGCCGGGCCATTGTCTTCCTCGCGGGGGGAGGGTTATGGGGGTTTGGGGCTGGGGAAACGGTTCCTGCTGGAAGAAGACAGTGATAATCACAAGAGAATCCAGTAAGCTAATTGTACCCAAGTTGATCGATAGATCAACTTGGTACATTCAACCTGCCCATTAACAGTTCGAATCTCAGCCCGTTCCTGCTAAACCGGCCAGGATTCTAACTGTGCATGGCCGGCCTAAGACAGAGCTGATAGGATTTAGGAGAGTAAAACTTGCCGTTGGGAGGCTAGAAGGCACTACTCTTTATAAATGGAGCACAAATCTTCCAATATTTCTCACTCTGTTCTTTCATTGTTAAGATAAGTTCTTCCATCAATTGAATTTCCTTAATCCTGGCTGGCAAGTGAGATCTATTTGGGAAGTCCAGTACTCTTTCACAGTGCAGGACTGCCTAGCTTTAGCAGCTGTGAGTAGGTGTTTCAGCAATACTTGTGTTTATATTTTTTAATAGATATGGGGGTGTCGTGTGACTGGTAAGCTAACGGACTTCTTTTCAGGGACACACCCTTAAGAGCTTCAATGGTTTGTTCAACCATGTCCCAAAAGTCTTTCAGCCTTAGGAAATCCCAAAAGATGTGAAGGGTAGTACCCTCAGAATCCTGACAGTGCCAGCAAGTCTTTGGTACTTGAGGGAACATACGGTGTAATACCACTGGTGTTCTTTACCATCTTGTAAGAAGCTTATAGCCCCCCTCCTGATGCTATGGTAAGAATTTTAACAAATGTTTATTTTGTTGTACTCAGTGTTTTAAACTTAGGGGTTTAGCCCACAACTGAGCAAAAATAACAAGATAAAGAATTATGGTTGCATCCATTTCAGTTTGCCAAGGGCCGTCCCCATTTTGAAGAGTCAGTCCCCGTCAAACAAATGTCCCCAGCAGTGTAGTCCTCCCCTATCTTGCACTGTTGGGTAGCCATGTAGCCATGTTCAGAACAGATCCAGTAGTAATCACAGGCGCCATCTCAATATGGTGCTGCTGAAGCCAATCACCTATGCACTTTTCTCTCAGGCCGGCTTTTCTATTCACTGTGCAGCCATTTTGCAGATGACGCCATATGCAAACGCAAGCTATGTTTACCTATGATCCAACAGCTGCAGCAAAGGGACAAGAAACAAGGTTGGATAGAAGAAATGCCTGGGAAAAGGAGAGGGGCATGGCCAAACCTGTATAACAAATCATACCAAGAAGGTAGGCGCTATTATGTTTCAGCTTCTTGATGGTTAGGAAATTACCACAGCCCAGTAACTAGTAATTGTAATGTACTCTGGTTACTGTACACTTAATTTGTTTCATGTTTGTATTAAAACAAGGCTCTGCAATCCATTTTATTTCAACTCTTCTGCTCTCCCATATGCCGTCATTTCACGTGGAGCAGTTAAATTATGCTCTCATGCAGATCTTGGTGCCCCTTATTTGAAATCTGTTTATTTTTTCTTTATACCTTGAATGTCTGCCATTTGTTCCAAAAGCCCGGGGCCAACTGTTGGGAGGCATGTTAAAAATATGTTTTCAAGATGCAGGAAATTAGATCTTTAAGGTGCCAATAGAAAAAACAATCTGTATCTTGAAAATTTCTTTGCGTCACGGGATGTGGTGCCTTTTGGTTTCTCAGCACCCCAAATCCTCTTTTTCTATGTTAAAAATATGGGTGTAATTTTGTGGGTGTGGCTACAACTGGGGGTATAATTTTATGGTTATAAGTAGGCGTGGTCAGTAGGGTGTCTGCAGATTTTATCTTGAAAATCTGGTAACCATAAATTAATAGCCATTAAAAGATAAAATAAGCTTGTGAATGAAAAGATGTCTAGCACTCTCAATGATTCACAACCAAAATTCCTTAAAACGTGCCATCTGTGGCTCAGGTATGCCTTACCTTCCCTGAATCCCGATAATCTGAGTGGCCCACGATATACCTACCGCTCAGAGTCTTTGCATTATAAGTCCGTCCCTTTCCCTTCTCCTTCCCTTTTTACCTCGCTCTCTTTATATTTCACCTCTTCATGTTTCTATGCCAGAACTTCCCTTGGTCTTTACAGGTCCCAGTAGGGGCTTCCCTACTGTCTATTGTCTATGCACTGTAGTTACAATTTAAGGACCTCAGCCTTGTATGATGTTATGATGATGATTTAATTTATGTTCTCAGTCATCTCTATACCTATTTCTATTTTATTTTTATGGCTCTTGACTGGGTATTTCAGTTGTTATTTTCCCTTTCATAAAATAATAAAATGAGGTGAACAGAAAAAAAAGCAGTTATTGCAATATGTACCTTTTATTTAGGGCTTTTCCCTGCAGTACTTCTTTTCTGCCAAAAGATGCCCTCAGTCTCATGGCCAGCATCATTCACCCCACTTCCTCTGAGCCCAGACTGTCCTGGACCTACCCTTGCCTGTGACTGGATAGTGAAAGAAGAAGCAGCACAGTGAGGCATTCATCTCCCTGTCATTCTGCTTCCTCCTCTTCTCCTTGTCAGTGATTGGCCTCTTCTGCTGATGATACAGGTGAAAATGTACAAGTGTGGAGTTCACAGAAACCTACATTTTTTTTTTCCTTGCGGACATTTTAATGCAATTTCAAAAATACAGGCTTGTGGAGAGATTATTTTGAAGCTATAATCTTCTTTGCTTGTACACTATTTTTATGTTATTAGTGTCTTCTCAGAGCGGTGATGCTGAACATCTCCAGTAATCCAGTAGCATGGGAATATTCCCCGAACTTGGAGGAGACCTAAAGGGACCAAATATAGAAATAGAAATTTTTATTTTTCTTTTTTTTTAAGCCACACTAGTAAAAATAAAGCATATATGAAAAAAATAAGCCGTATAATTTATTTTAAATATCTTCTGTGGAGGATGAAGGAAAAGTACCTTTAAAGAAGGATATTTTCAAAGAGGAAACTGAAGAGCAAAAATTACATTATGATAACCAAGGTGATTTGAGGAAATTGATGGAAACTCTGTGTTACCCTGAACAGCCAATGAAATTCCAACTGTCTTCATTTGAGCATGACTGATGATGAAAGCTGCTCTCTTCCTGGCTGCTATGGGCAATGTTTCCTTTTGTATTTTTTTGAAAAAAAAAACTATGATGGTTTTAGGTACATTTTATTTTTGTTTTGTTTTTTTAAATGCTTGTACGTTTATAAACTTGGTGTATATAACAATTTAATGCTTTACATAAAATCTTTAATTAACACACACTGTTTTTTTATTTTTTAATTTAGAAAAGTGAAAGTAGTTTTACCAAAAAAGTATGTAAGAACAGCGTATAGAATAAGTAGGCATGGGGGGGGGGGGGGGGGGGGCTATTAATTAAAACTGGAGCGTGCAAATTCAAAGCAAGTGCAAAATATGGTGCAGCTCTGCATAGAAACCAATCAGCTTCCAGTTTTTTTTTTACAAAGCTTAATTGAACAAGCTGAAGTTAGAAGCTGATTGGCTACCATGCACAGCTGCACCATATTTTGCACTTGCCAGTTTTAGTAAATCAACCCCATAGTCTTTAGACCATCAGGAGTACACAGACAAAGCATTTAAAGTGAAACTTAACTTGCCCCTAACTTTTCTGGGTTACATTCAAAATACTTGTTCACCTGCCCAGCGGATCCAGTGTTGTCCTGCAGCAGTCCACTGTTGAGGTGTCTGTGCCTGTGCCATCTTACGCCTCTTCAGCTGGCTGCTTCTTCCAGGTTCAGGGAGCCCTACTCCCGATGATGTGTGAGCTCTGCCCCCCCCCCCCCCCCCGCCTTTATGTCAATGGGCTCCTGCAGTCTCCTGGGATATGTGATGAGGGTCACCCAGGGGGCTTTGGGAGCAGGCTATGTCATTCTGGCCTGGGCTTGGGCCAGAACGGCAAAGCGGGACAGGGCTACCAAAAAAATAAATAAAAATGTGCAAAAATTAAAGGAGTGCCAGACCAAAATATAAGAGCCCAGTTTCTTTATTTTTCAAGTAAGCCCAATTTAATTTACAGTGCCTTGAAAAAGTATTCATACACCTTGAAATTTTCCACATTTTGCATTGTTACAACCAAAAATATAAATGTATTTTATTGGGATTTTATGTGATAGACCAACACAAGGTTGCACATAATTGTGAAGTGGAAGGAAATTTATAAATAGTTTTAAAATTGTTTTACAAATAAATATGTAAAAAGTGTGGCATGCATTTTTTAGCCCCACCGAGTCAATACTTTATAGAACCACCTTTCACTGCAATTACAGCTGCAAGTCTTTTTGGGGATGTCTGTACCAGCTTTGCACATCTAGAGACATTTTTGCCCATTCTTCTTTGCAAAATAGCTCAAGCTCTGTCAGATTGGATGGAGAGCATCTGTGAACAGTAATTTTCAAGTCTTGACACAGATTTTCAAATGGATTTAGGTCTGGACTTTGACTGGGCCATTCTAATACATGAATTGTATGCTTTGATCTAAACCATTCCACTGTAGCTCTGGCTGTATGTTTAGGGTTGTTGTCCTGCTGGAAGTTGAACCTCCGCCCCAGTCTCAAGTCTTTTGCAGACTTGAACAGGTTTTCTTCTAAGATTGCCCTGTATTTGGTTCCATCCATCTTCCCATCAACTCTGACCAGCTTCCCTGTCCCTGCTGAAGAAAAGCATCCCCACAACATGATGCTGCCACCACCATGTTTCACGGTGGGGGTGGTGTGTTCAGTGTTTGTTTTCTGCCACACATAGCGTTTTGCTTTTATGCCAAAAAGTTAAATTTTGGTTTCATCTGACCAGAGCACCTTCTTCCACATGTTTGCTGTGTCCCCCACATGGCTTCCGTCAAACTGCAAACGGGACTTCTTATGGCTTTCTTTCAACAATAGCTTTCTTCTTGCCACTCTTCCATAAAGGCCAGATTTGTGAAGTGCACAACTCATAGCTGTCCTGTGGACAGATTCTTCCACCTGAGCTGTGGATCTCTGCAGCTCCTCCATAGTTACCTTGGGCCTCTTGGCTGCTTCTCTAATTAATGTTCTCCTTGCCCGGCCTGTCAGTTTAGGTGGACAGCCATGTCCTGGTAGATATACAGTTGTGCCATACTCTTTCCATTTTCGGATTATGGATTGAACAGTGCTCAGTGAGATGTTCAAAGCTTGGGATAATTTTTTATAACCTAACTCTGCTTTAAACTTCTCCAGAACTTTATCCCTGACCTGTCTGCTGTGTTCCTTGGCCTTCATGATGATGTTTGCTCAACAATGTTCTCTAACAAACCTCTGAGGGCTTCACAGAACAGCTGTATTTATACTGAGAATAAATTACACACAGGGGGAAACTTTTAACTAATTAGGTGCCTTCTGAAGGCAATTGGTTCCACTAGATTTTATTTAGGGGTATCAGAGTAAAGGGGCTGAATACAAATGCACGCCACACTTTTCAGATATTTGTTTGTAAAAAATGTTGAAAACCATTTATCATTTTCCTTCCACTTCACAATTATGTGCCACTTTGTGTTGGTCTATCACATAAAACCCCAATAAATAACATTTAAGTTTTTGGTTGTAACATGACAAAAATGTGGAAAATTTCAAGGGGTAGGAATACTTTTTTAAGGCACTGTTTTGGTATTGTGCTAAAAGACAGCCAAAGCGTTTCGGGGGTCAAAGGAACCCCCCCCCCCCTTCATCAAGGCTTCAACCAAACATAATATAATGTAAATATAATTGTGAATAGCATGCTATTTTTGGATGTACGTATGTGTACACATATGTATATGTATTTTATCCATGATGTTTTGTGATTGTTAGGCTCATGATTTTATCAGTCATGTAACAATGCTTGGTAAGTGAAGATAAAGACTCTTTGCCTGTCTTCTTCAGATACGGTGTAGTATAATTCTTGTTGCCATTTTCTGGTATAGAGGGGCTGGAGTTTGTTTTCTTTGACCAGTGGCATCCCATAAATAGTGGAGGGTGTATGTTCGGTGTATGTTCGGGGGCTCTGTGAAGGAACATAGCTGTTCAAAGTACAAAGCAGGGAACAGTTAAAATCCCCTGTCAGTTTTTTTCTTCTTTTTTTTTTTTTGCTGCCTGTGCCCCATTAAAGAAATTTTCCTTCACATTCTGATATAAAAAACACAAAACTGAATGTGAGAAGAAATTTCTCCAAAAGTGAAGAAAAAATCTTCACTGCCACAGTGATCATTAGAACAGGTGTTCCCTTTAAAAGATTTCCCTCCACCTTTTATTGTAGTGGCAACTATAAAAATTTGCATTTCCCATCCTTTTTTAGTTCCAGTAACATTGGGCACTAGGACAAATAGAGAGGTAATAAATATATAGTAGCTAATAAAAACTTGACAGGGGGTAAAAATCTCACCCATGAGAGTGTACTTAGGGTCTAAAAGTAAACATGTATTGTTAAAGCTGGTTTCCCGGGAAATAAAAAACATTACCCCTGCAGTGGGTGTTCTTTCGCACGTCAAGGGTTAGCTGATTATTTTGCCTGGGGAATGATGAATAAGATAATGTACTTACTCTTGGTCCTACATTGTATTGGATGACCACAACATGCTGAGATGGTTGGGCAGCACAGGGAAGCTGCTTTGGGGGTGCTGATTGTACAGCACAGAAGAAGCTTGAGAGAGCGAGGAATATAGTAACTTTGCAAAAATAATAATAAATGACTCACTATAACCTGCCCTTACCTCAAGTGAAGTCAAATAGCAGCGCTAAAATAACATAAGCATAAATATATGTGTATAAATAATAAACTAAAAAGTGACAAACTATTAGATCTCACTCTCTTAAAATAATCTAGAGTTGACAAATACATACAATATATATTGAATTAGTGACATAAAAAAGGTCCAATAAACAGTGACGTAGTATATATTGGATTAGTGACATAAAAAAAGTCCAATAAACAGTGACGTAGTGATGTAAGTGATGATTCATAAATAATATGATATAGATCTTCAGTGAACAAAATCTTCCACCACACCGCTGTGAAATGTGATCTCCACTCCCCTTCAGCGAGCAAACTCACCAGCTACTTTTGCCTTACACTCTCGTGTTCGGCTCACAGGCTATTCCCACACAGTAGGGGGTAAGTGATAATCTCCACTGAATCCCTGTTAGGTGTCCAGAGTGTATATACAAAGGTACTCTCCACATGAAAAAAAGAAAAGCGATACAATAGTGCAGTAACGCAATAAACTTTAATAAAAGCAACACTCTCCTCCACCATTGAACTCACATTTCATAAACTTGAATCAAGCAGAACAGCACAGCAAACATGGTCATCACCAATAAAAGACACTCTTCAAATGATAAACGGACGTATGGTGGTCACGGCGGACCCAGGCAGCTAGGTGTTCGGTAACACTCTCACCCGTTCCCCCGAGTCTCCTGGAGCCGCTTCCCTGCTACCTCGTATGGCGCCTCCTGTCACAGCGTCCTACGTCTAGCGCGTCAGATTGCCTCGTAGCCACGCCCCAACATGTTTCGTCACAAGGGACTTATTCATGGGATTGGCTAAACTATCTGGCAATCTTTCTTATATACTCCCCTCCCGTATGACACGCGGTAATGGTGACACCGCGCTTGCGCACTACCCGTGTCTCCGCTCGCACCATACGTATACATTGCTTTGTATGCACAAGTCAACATACATTTAAAACCATCTGTTACTGCAAATGTTAAAAATGCCATTAGATATCAGCAAAAGAACTAGTTGGTAGTCCTGCAAAACCATCTTATAGATAGTGCAGATCACCAATTGTACTCGCGTATGTTCTATATTGCAGATACAGGGTGACATCTTATAAAACATTTTTTTATTATAAAATTATAAAAAATATATATTAAAATTAACATTAAAACTGAATGGTTGAAAAAATAAAAATAAAATAGTAAATAAGAAACTTAACCCATTACGGTCCATCCCAGGTTGTTGTATCTCCTGGGCGTCCTAAATGACCCTGACGACACACATTTCTTATCTCAGATTCCCTTTCTGAAATTACTAAAGTGCAATATGCTATCATATACCGTCTCACCTCCCTATCTGTCACTCCCACTTATAGGTGATCTCATGATTGCGTTGGTGTTAAAGATTCTCAACCTCTCTAAATTTAAGATTAGGGTGACCTATATAGAAGGACCTCAACTGTTTGCTCAAAAATCATTAATAAAACAGTTGAGGTCCAATTCTATGTTTAAACCCCCCGGGAAAAGACATCTAAAAAGGTATATCCATCGGGTTTCTCGTTGAGACAAGTCCCTTATTCTGTTTGAGCCCCTCCATGATGGATATACAATGTCTATCCCACAGAACTGTAGTACACTGGGGTCCTGATTATGGTATTCCTTAAAATGGAGGGACACGCTGTGATACTTAAAACCATTTTTTATATTGGTTAAATGCTCAGAAATACGCACCCTTAATAGTCTTTTCATGCGTCCTACATAAAACAGGCCGCACGGGCACCACATCAAGTACACCACAAATGATGAGTTGCATGTAATGAACTCTTTTATTTCAAATGTCTCATTCGCTCGGTTAGTGAAAAGGAAAGGTTCCTTCAGAAAGGATATTCAGGTAAATCTATGGATGATGTCATAGAGCAGGTTGCTAATATACCAAGGGAGGACTGTTTGAAAAATAAAGAAAGGATTAGATCCGAGGAAAAACATCAATGGAGCTTTATATCGAACTATCACAGTCAGTATAGAGAGATAGAGACCATTTTCAAAAAATATTGGTACATACTCCGTAGGGATCGACATCTAGGAGAGGTGCTACCAGAAATCCCCAAGTTCATTTACAGGAGGGCCCCCAACTTTGGAGACAAAGTGGTAAGAAAAATTCTTGACCCTCCAGGTCGACCATCCATTAAGATTGACCTTAAAGGCTTTTTTCCATGTAATAAGTGCATATGTTGTAGAACAGTGAGAAACAGGAGCAGGAGCACGAAGAGCATCACTAACCGAGCGAATGAGACATTTGAAATAAAAGAGTTCATTACATGCAACTCATCATTTGTGGTGTACTTGATGTGGTGCCCGTGCGGCCTGTTTTATGTAGGACGCATGAAAAGACTATTAAGGGTGCGTATTTCTGAGCATTTAACCAATATAAAAAATGGTTTTAAGTATCACAGCGTGTCCCTCCATTTTAAGGAATACCATAATCAGGACCCCAGTGTACTACAGTTCTGTGGGATAGACATTGTATATCCATCATGGAGGGGCTCAAACAGAATAAGGGACTTGTCTCAACGAGAAACCCGATGGATATACCTTTTTAGATGTCTTTTCCCGGGGGGGGGGGGTTTAAACATAGAATTGGACCTCAACTGTTTTATTAATGATTTTTGAGCAAACAGTTGAGATTCTTCTATATAGGTCACCCTAATCTTAAATTTAGAGAGGTTGAGAATCTTTAACACCAATGCAATCATGAGATCACCTATAAGTGGGAGTGACAGATAGGGAGGTGAGACGGTATATGATAGCATATTGCACTTTAGTAATTTCAGAAAGGGAATCTGAGATAAGAAATGTGTGTCGTCAGGGTCATTTAGGACGCCCAGGAGATACAGCAACCTGGGATGGACCGTAATGGGTTAAGTTTCTTATTTACTATTTTATTTTTATTTTTTCAACCATTCAGTTTTAATGTTAATTTTAATATATATTTTTTATAGTTTTATAATAAAAAAATGTTTTATAAGATGTCACCCTGTATCTGCAATATAGAACATACGCGAGTACAATTGGTGATCTGCACTATCTATAAGATGGTTTTGCAGGACTACCAACTAGTTCTTTTGCTGATATCTAATGGCATTTTTAACATTTGCAGTAACAGATGGTTTTAAATGTATGTTGACTTTTGCACACAAAGCAATGTATACGTATGGTGCGAGTGGAGACACGGGTAGTGCGCAAGCGCGGTGTCACCATTACCGCACGTCATACGGGAGGGGAGTATATAAGAAAGATTGCCAGATAGTTTAGCCAATCCCATGAATAAGTCCCTTGTGACGAAACATGTCGGGGCGTGGCTACGAGGCAATCTGACGCGCTAGACGTAGGACGCTGTGACAGGAGGCGCCATACGAGGTAGCGGGGAAGCGGCTCCAGGAGACTCGGGGGAACGGGTGAGAGTGTTACCGAACACCTAGCTGCCTGGGTCCGCCGTGACCACCATACGTCCGTTTATCATTTGAAGAGTGTCTTTTATTGGTGATGACCATGTTTGCTGTGCTGTTCTGCTTGATTCAAGTTTATGAAATGTGAGTTCAATGGTGGAGGAGAGTGTTGCTTTTATTAAAGTTTATTGCGTTACTGCACTATTGGATCGCTTTTCTTTTTTTCATGTGGAGAGTACCTTTATATATACACTCTGGACACCTAACAGGGATTGAGTGGAGATTATCACTTACCCCCTACTGTGTGGGAATAGCCTGTGAGCCGAACACGAGAGTGTAAGGCAAAAGTAGCTGGTGAGTTTGCTCGCTGAAGGGGAGTGGAGATCACATTTCACAGCGGTGTGGTGGAAGATTTTGTTCACTGAAGATCTATATCATATTATTTATGAATCATCACTTACATCACTACGTCACTGTTTATTGGACTTTTTTTATGTCACTAATCCAATATATACTACGTCACTGTTTATTGGACCTTTTTTATGTCACTAATTCAATATATATTGTATGTATTTGTCAACTCTAGATTATTTTAAGAGAGTGAGATCTAATAGTTTGTCACTTTTTAGTTTATTATTTATACACATATATTTATGCTTATGTTATTTTAGCGCTGCTATTTGACTTCACTTGAGGTAAGGGCAGGTTATAGTGAGTCATTTATTATTATTTTTGCACTGTTTAATTTTTAAGCAGCAGCTGTCAGTGAGGTTCAGGTCTGTGAGCACAGCGTTTGGCACATAGGAAGGGGCGGTGATCCTGTGGACCATATTAAGTGACAGAATATAGTAACTTTATTCACATATTCACATATCACACATGCCAGGGTTCTGGGTGTAATCCTTGACTCTGACCTCTCCTTCAGCCCCCACATCCAATCACTGACTCAAGAATTTGCCACTTCCTGACTAACGACACCACAAAACAACTTATTCACTCCTTGGTTATTTCCTGCCTTGACTATTGCAACTTGCTCCTTAATGGCCTACCCTTACGCAGGCTATCCCCCTTCAGTCTATTATGAATGCTGCTGCTAGACTAATACACCTCACTAATCGATCCGTGACTGCTGCCCCTCTCTGCCAATCCCTTCACTGGCTTCCCCTACCCCACCATATAAAATTCAAAATACTAACCACAACATACAAGGCCATGCACAACATCGCCCCCTGCTATATCACCAAACTCATCTGCAGATATTGCCCAAACCATCCCCTCCGCTCCTCCCAGGACCTCCTGCTCTCAAGCTCCCTTGTTACCTCCTCCCATGCTCGCTTTCAGGACTTCTCCAGAGCCTCTCCCATCCTCTGTAACTCCCTGCCTTGGTATGTCCGATCAGCCCCTAACCTGTCCACCTTTAGGAGATCCCTGAAAACTAATTTTTTCAGGGAATCCTATCCCATACCCACCTAAGAACTGTCCCCGAGCCACCCCCATCAAATCCTCCCCAGCAGCTATTACTTTTTGTACCACCACCCCTCCCTTTAAAATGTAAGCTCTATGCGCAGGGCCCTCCTGTCCCTCCTGTAATGAACTGTACTGTAATTGTGTTGTCCCCCCTCTACATTGTAAAGCGCTGCATAAACTGTTGGCGCTATATAATTCAGGTATAATAATAATATTAATAATAATATTCATCATAAGCAAAATAATAAGTTAACTTTTGTGGTGCAGACGGGGACCTACTGCAAGGGTAAGTTTTCTTTTTCCTGGAGCTCAGCTCTGAGAGGAGAAAGCTTGATGAAATCAATCTTTCATAACACATATGGAAGGCAGCTTGTGATAAGGAAGTGCTGGGGATCCAATTTTATATATTTTTCTTAACATTGTAAAGTTTATTTTACACAGTTGATTTAATTTTCAAATATGTTTTGGGGTTAACCATGGGACCATATTAAATCGGAGCTCCACCCAAAAGGGGAAGCTCCGCTTGTTCGCACCCTTTCCCTCCACTGCCACATTTGGCACTTTTTCGGGGGGAGTGGGTACCTGGTTTTGACAGGTACCCACTCCCAGTTCTGGGTAAGATTGCCGCACAATGATCTACGACATTTCCGGCCCCTCCTCCTTACCCCTGCTGCCTTCTGGGACACACAGAGGTCCCAGAAGACTGTGGGACCATTCAGAATGCGCAGCGTGACCCGCACATGTGCAGTAGGAAAAAAGGCTGTGAAGCCACAATACTACAGATGTTGTCGCCTGCACCCAAAGATGATTGACGAATCCGCTAGGGGTGCCAACATTGCGAGATCCTGGACAGGTAAGTGTCCTTGTATTAAAAGTCAGCAGCTCCTCTTTAAGTTTAGTTTTAGATTGTAAGGTCTTCTTTATGATGGTCTTTGACAAGGGGGGTCATGTACTTTATAGATTTGTATGGGGTCCCTGGAAGGGCCTGTACAAGTCTATGAGGTCTCAGGGAATCCTCTGAAGGGGATAATTGTCTTAGGAGAAGAGGTTACCTACTACAGAGGTTAGTAAGAAGCTAGATTTCAAGTGTTAATATAGGTTAGTTCAGATGAGGTGGGTGGACTTGAGCAAAACTGGTCACGATGGTAGATCTGAAATGTGTTGGCCTGTTGTCTGATTTAGTTCAATGGCCTATTTTTCTCTCTATGGTGTACCTTAATGTTTCAAATAAACAATTGATTTAAAAAGCAAAACTATCCTTTAAGTGTCCCCTGGTGTCTGCTTGGATGATCATATTAGCATCTTGGAATCCTTAAATCTCAGTACACTCTGTTATGCAAATGCAATCCAGTTTCAGTAGTTGGGCTCTGGGACGCCTCCTCCTGCCCTCTTCCCATATTGACCAATAGAGGTCCCAGGCCAGGGTGACGCATGTCTGCGAACAACCATGCCATGGTTGATACCATAGGCAGCCATTGCTTAGTCACATTCCTCTGCCAACTGATCTGCTACAAGATTGCCTAGGAAATGGTCAGTGCTTCCTAGTATGGAGGAACATGTGACACTGCCCCAATCTAATGCTTAGGGATCAGTTTAAAAAAAAAATGTTGGACAAATGTCACAAGCCTTTACTAATTCTAACCAATTTTGCTTAATACAGGGATTTCCTAAAATTGTCTGCTCCATCTAGTGCCCATAATGTGTTATTTTCCTTCCTGAGGTATTTCAGAAATAGTTTAGTGTTTCGGCAGCCTATTGCTATGCTTGTGCACTACAAGAAAATACAAGTTATCTGCACTCGTTGAAGTGGATATATATATGAATGAAATGGCTAATTATATAAGCAGCCAGCACAAAAAGTTTCTTGGAAACCAAACATTAATAGCAATAAAAATGCAGAGCTTATATTAAATGGAGACACCAAGTGAATAGTTTGTTAATTGAAAAATATAAATATGAAGTCCATATATCAAAGATTCCAAACGATTCCAGTGATCCAAAACAATAGGTGTTGCAATGAAGACCACCACCCATATGGAGGACACACGCTGACCCTTACCTTAATGCCGTTTACACGCGATTGTAAATTCGGCCAGCAAAAGACCGATGAGAGCTTTTGGTCAGAAAATGCGACCATGTGTATGCTCCATCGGACTTTTGCTGGCGGAATTCCCGCCAGCAAAAGACTGAGAGCAGGTTCTCTATTTTTCGGTCGTAAAAAGTTCCTATCCGAAAATGCGTTTGTGTGTATGCAATTCCGACGTGCAAAAACTCACGCATGCTCAGATTCAAGTACGAGACGGAAGCGCATGGTTTGGTAAAACTACCGCTCGTAATGGAGATGGCACATTCGTCACGCTGAAATTTTTTAAAATAGTTTAAAGCAGCGCATTCTCTTCTTCTTTATAATGCTAGATGAATTTGTTTTGCTGCTCATATTCACACCGAGTTCTCACAAACATCTTTCTTTATTATTTCTCATGATCTCATGAACAATCTTTTTTTGTTTTTAAAGCCAGATCTCTATAATAATGTTTGGAATTATTTTTTATTGTCATTTTATTTTTTTTTAATCAAGAACTCCTTTTTTTGGAATTTTGAAATTATTTTCTAGTCATCTCCATAATATAACAAATGTGAAAACTCCAAACAATCCGCCCTACTCGAGTTTTCACCACTGCGCTCAAATGCCAGGTGAAGGGGTGCTACCCCCCTAAAAAGAAAGTGTAGACAAACGTCCTAATAGAATTGATGCAAAGCTGCCACTTTAAAAATATAATCTGAGCAAATCTATCTATTGTTTCCAAGAGCCCGTGCGTGGCCCCTGCAAATCAATAAAAGTGGCGCTAAAAGCCAGTGTTTAGACTGTCTAATATGAAAAAAAGCTCTATAGGCTAAAGTGATCTAGTGCTGTAAACAATACATAAACAAAAATTATTGCATAAATGTACAAGTAAAATCGTGACAGTGCCTGTGGAAGTGTACCCTGGGGCGTGGCTGTACGGCATCTACCAGTAACAGTTAGTGACGGACGGGACGTGGCTGTGTATCTCCGTGCACCGGCGGGAGCTTTCGAAGGCGACAGAGGAGCTGCCCCCTGGGCTTGCATACGAGCAGGAGATCCACACCAGCAGAGTGTCAGCGAAGCGGGGTGAGAACCTTATCCAACGCTGTCCCTTGAGGTCCGCCGTGACCCTTATTTCCAGAGTGGTGCTGGGCGTTTCACAGAGGAGGATTGAGTTTGAGTTTGATTTGATCTGCAGTGTCAGTTTGGCTTGAACCAAGAAGTTTTCTTGTGAGTGTAATGATTGAAGTTTTAAGTTAAATAAATTTTACATGTTTTACGGTATCACACTATTTTGAGTTCTTTTATGCATTGAGGTGACACTTGGATAAATCAAGGAATCTGGATCTTTTACCTTCAATTGACCAACTATACATATGCCTTAATGCCAAAACACGAGAGTGTGAGGCATATTGAGCTGGTGAGTGTTGAGTTCAAGGGGAGAGGAATCACTGTCACTGAGTGAATTGGTGGACTGTTTCCAGATACTGCACATTTCCTGCACGGTGTCCTGTCTATGGATTCTTTATGGACTAAATCACTCATATTTTACTTTGGATACTAGTTTGCGATATAAAACATTGTTCTGTGTATGGTACACTTCCACAGGCACTGTCACGATTTTACTTGTACATTTATGCAATAATTTTTGTTTATGTATTGTTTACAGCACTAGATCACTTTAGCCTATAGAGCTTTTTTTCATATTAGACAGTCTAAACACTGGCTTTTAGCGCCACTTTTATTGATTTGCAGGGGCCGCGCACGGGCTCTTGGAAACAATAGATAGATTTGCTCATCTCCATAATATATATATTTTTTTTGTGTGTCAAGTTTACACAACAACATTATTATCTTGTATTTTTAAAGCTCAAGGAGGTTGGTGTCCCTTGTTAATTTGACATTGTATTTTTGAAATGTACCTGCCTACTCACAAACTGTCCTATTTGAAGAAAAACACATAGGCAAGTATTTTCAGAAAAAAAAATCTCCATCTATTCTGGCTGATAACAAAATAAAGAGAAAGGCAACACTGGAGAAACTGCTGGAATTTGCAAAGCCGTTCTACCCCCGGGGACACACGAACTATTTATTTTGAAAATAAAATTGGTAGCTTGAGAAGTCCATATAATGGGGAGCACAATCTGGTCCTGGACTCCCAGAGATCATGAACAGCAGCAGATGACATATATGTCCCCAGGCCGTGGTACTACAACAGCCTGCCTCTTCTGTCAGACCAGACTGAACCCAGGCCATAACTTTCTTGTCTTCCCTGCAGCCTTCCCTCCACGCTTCCCTGCAGCCTTCCCTGCAGCCTTCCTTGGAGGCTGTGGCTCTGGAGGTGGACTTGAGGCAGGAGGAGGAGGATGGGCGAGCACACATAAGTGCATGTTATCGCATGTTATCGCTTAATTGGCCACTAAACCCCTTCTGAATGGCCTCAAAAATAAATTTCTCACACCTGAGGTGTTGGCCCTCCTCCATTTGCTGCAATTTAGCAGCTACATAGCAGCCATAGGCCTCTTCAGCGTCGGGGGGGCTTTTAAAGGCCGCATAGCATCCTTAATGAGGCCCAGTGCTGCCTCCTCCACGTTATTCCCCTTCCTGGCTCTTTTTGTTGTAAGGCGGAGGGGAGGCACCTGGGATTGGGTGAGGCTACTGGGCCTGGCCACCTCTTGTCTGCCACATTCCAGAGCCTCATTCTGTCTGCCACATTCCAGAGCCTTGTCCTGGCTGAGGTCTTCCTGTGTCGGAAAAATGGACATAGTTTTAGTTTTTGGTTCATCAATCACACACAATTTTCAGCTCATGACTGTTGCAAATTGTATGTTAATAAATAGAAAAGACTATCATTCTGACCCCAGCATTTTTCATTCTTGTCACACTCATTTTTGGCTACTACTGTCTATTGATAAGTCAAACAATTTTTGTTAAATCATTAAATTTGTTAGCAATAATAACATCTAGTTAACAACATTCATTTTTGGACAAAAAATACTTTAAAAAATACTATACCTGGCTCCAGCTGGGCTCCTCAACTTCTTCCAGGATGGAAAGCCCAGGTTGGTCCTCAGAAGCCTCAGCTTGGGTTGAGAGAAGGGTTGAGGGAACGGTGGATGGAAGTGTAGAAAGTGCTTCCCTGGCTTCCATCTGGTCTTCCAGAAGCATCCTGTTGTAGTACCACAGACTGGGTACATATATATCCTCTGCTGCAGCTCCTGATCTCATGGAAGCCTGGACTTTATTAAGCTCCTTCCTATATGTGCTTCTCAAGCTACCAATTTCCTTCTCCACAAACTCGATGTCTGCATCGGGGACCTGCGTCTTCACAAATTGCAGCAGTTTCTCCAGCGATACCTTCCTAGCTGGTTTATTTCGATATAAGGGGTTTTTAACCTCCCACACATTTCTCATATCCCTGTATCTGTCTATGAACTGGCCCATGAATTCAGGGTCTTTGAATTGTTTCATATTTGCTGAAAGACAAAACACAAGACCAAAACACTAATATCAGGCTAAACTCTCCTAATCTTATCTCAATATAGGCCTCAATCTAGAATGAGTATAGGCCACTGATGTCCCAAGTTAAAATGTTACCTTCGTTATAACGTTCGGCGCTTCCTCCACTCACAGATCATACGTACAACACACACGTGTTAGCTTCATATACACTGCGCATGCGTGAAACTCCGCCCGCGTCGCCCCAGCCCCTGACGTTCTTTCTAGAATATTCCCCGCCCCTTCTCTTTCGGCGCAGTGGGAGACAACATGGCGGAGACACAGCAGGTGCATAATAGCAGTAACGAGGAGGAGGAAAGGTCGGAGTAAGAAACGTCCCGATCCTGGAGGAGAAGATTTAAGACTTCCAATATGTCCTTTGGTGAGATGGTGGAGATGGTGGACATATTGAAGAGGGCCGACTATGATGGGAAGTATGGCCCTTACCTAAACCCAAATGTGAGAAAGGCCAAGATCATGACTAAAGTTGTGAAGAGTCTGCGCCGGAATTTTGGGATACGACGATCCAAGGAGCAATTGAGGAAACGCTGGTCAGACCTCAAATTGAGGGAGCAGGATCAGTCAGAAAGATCAAGAAAGTGCTTCTAAAAAGTAAGTAGTTGTCGTGTGTTCCTAATATTATTATTACTTGCTTGCTGCTCCATGTGCTTTTCTTTACTTTTGTACATTGTTCGGTTGCCAACTAAATACGATGTTTTGTGCAGATACAGGGTTAACTACATTTGGTCATGCTAATTTGTATTAAAAGAAGTTTAGGACATTGTTGTCTAGATGTGTTTGTAACTAGAATGAATTGCAAACTTGATTCAGTATAATGTAAGGAGAGGACACTAAGCAGCTGTTTACACATCTGGACTCAGGAGCACTAGTGTGGGACACAAGAACAAACTTTTTAAGGTGTCCCACACAGGTACTCCAGTGGATACTTGGGGTGTCTACATGTGTGAAACTTGTCCAAAAAAGGAAAATATTAAAGCTTGGTTAAGGGAATTAATCATGTCTTCAGCTTGGAACTCTGCCCAAACAGACAATTGTACCCCGCTTCCAAGCAATATTTCACATTCATATTACTGGCCACAAATATCTGTGTGCTAAGTATACCTTTTGTTTCATTCGCATAGGGGAGAAAAGACTCGGGACGTCGGAGGACAACAGGAACCCCCCACCTCCGAAAGAAGGGGAACAGATGACACCACAATCTGAGGATGTGGAGGAAGGAGAGGTAGAAGAAGGTGGAAGAAGTGATTGAAATTGTCACCACAACAGGTCAGTGTCTGACACCACAGATTCAGGTAATAGATGTATGCCTGCATATTTATAATACATGGTGTGTATTTTTATTTTAGGTGATGTGCAGGATGTGGAAGAACAATCTACTAATTTCAACAGTGACAGTGCACAACGGCTTATCCAGGACCAGGACATAATGTGGTGTAGTCGGGATTTAGACCTTATCAACGAAAAAAACCAAGGAGATTGAACAAAGACTGAAGAACATGATTGATGTACTAGGGAGAATCTAAATCCAAAAAAGATTACACCTTTTTTTTTTTTTAATTTCTCTATAGTTTTAATACAGTTTAAAAGCCAAATTTGAAAGATGCACCCAGTGTGTCAACATGTGCTATCTGCAATCAGGGGATTTCAATGTTACGTTTGTGGGTGCAACCCCTTCCTCCCAACTCTAGTAGGTAAGAGGAAGTGATTGCACCCACAAAACACGTCCATTGATCCCCCATGATGGGAGATAGCACATGTTGACATTAGGTATGGGATCAGAAAGGAAATCCCCATTTTGACTCACAATTTGTGTGCATCTTCTAAATTTGGCTTTTACAGGGGTGACTTCACCCCATCTGATGAAGGCAAGATCAAGACATTTTTCACACTATAATGTCCGATATTGCCTTGATTTTTGCAATGTTGAACTTTGTAAGTTCCAGAGTTGTGTATGTTATGTTTGGAAACATGCCTGTTTATTTAATTTTTCAAAAATCTCAAGATAAAACTTAAAAAAAAAAAAAAAGTGTTTTTTTGTTACAACAAAATGTTTAAGAACTCACATGTGAATGTGCACGGAGTAAAAGGCTTTTTACTCAACAATGTGTGGCTTCTTCTTTCAATGCTCAATAACACTTTTTGTATTAAGTTGGTGTTTACAGTGACAATGAGTGTTATTTAAATAATGTTAAAACCACTTGGCACTACAAGTGCACTAGGAGAACCTAGGAGATAGATAAAAGGAACACAAGCAGTAAATCCAAATCAAGATTTTATCATATCAATTTTTTTTTTATTTTGAAAATATTTAAAAATTAGCTGGCATGGCAACAGCCCCCCATCTGTAAAATATTCTGCATATTTTTCACGCACTTCACGGGCGCTTGGGGGGGGGGGGAAGCCAGGACGGCCAGCTTCCAGGGCCGTCATTGGATTCTCATGAAGTCCGGCCTCAGGCCCAACTGTGGCAAAATAACCAGATGCATTTCGGTTTAAAAAGTTGTGCAGTATGCAGCAGGATAAAACAATGTGGTTAAGTTTGTACTCCGCCATGTTAATTGCTGTTAGAAATAAGCGGAACCGGCTGGCCATTATCCCGAAGATATTCTCCAAGACTCTTCTGGCTCTGGCCAGCGGGTAATTAAAAACCCTCTTCTCTGGGGTGAGGGTCCTCTGGCGGAATGGCCTCATCATGTGATCACCCAGACCAAATGCTTCATCAGCGATAAAAACAAATGGGAGTCCTTCCACGTTCTCTTCAGCAGGTGGCAATCCCAAGCCACCACTCTGGAGACGTCCCTAGAACTCGGTCTGGGCAAAGACTCCACCATCCGACATCCGGCCATTCTCCCCTATGTCCACATAGAGAAACTCATATGTCTCCGACACCACCGCCATCAACACGATACTATGAAACCCCTTATAGTTAAAAAAGTAGGACCCCGAATGGGGTGGTGGGACGATGTGGATGTGTGATTGCCCCTCCACAGTTGGGAAATACTCAACGATGAGCAAAATGGGAAGCCACAGTCTGCCATTCCTGTGGCGTTAAAGGAAACTGTGGAGTCAAACCCAAAAAAAAAAGTATTATAACATTTATTTTAAGGAGTATTTAAAGACAAAAATATAAGGTCCACTTATCAGATTCCTCACCCCCTCTGATGGCCCATTGTAAAAATTTTAGGGGGGGTTCTAGATGAGTTTGGGAGCCAACAAAAAGCCTCTGGCACTCTGCCTGAATTTAAGGACAACAATAACATTTGGACACATTTTAGGGGGTGTTTAGGGTAAAGCACTACAATGGAGCTGACAAAATACATTGTTAAGTGACTAGGCTAGGTGTATATGGACCCAGGATAGCATGCTGGGGAGGTTAGTGAAGGCAAATATGCATGAAGGACAAAAAAGGAACATTAAAAGATTACAGCATGCATGAGGATAAAGAGGACATTCACAGCATATTACAATCAGGGTAATTATGGAATGATGAAAGAAATACAATACATTAGCAAACATTAAATACATATAATGTGATGTTAAAGGAGAAAACTTACCCTAATATAGTCCTTCTGCAGGACCTGAATGATGGCAGAACAGGTCTCTGGAATAATGATCCCCAGACCCTGGGGGGAGATGCCTGTAGAGAACTTTAGGTCCTGTAGACTTCTCCCCGTTGCCAAGTACCGCAACGTGGTGACTAGCCTCTGCTCGGGAGTGATGGCTTGCCGCATGCAGGTGTCCTGCTTCGTAATATAAGGGGTGAGCAAAGCCAACAAACGTTGAAAAACAGGGTCCGTCATCCGGAGAAAATTCCTGATATCATCAGGGTTATTCTCCTGGATCTCCTGCAGCAAAGGCATATGAGAGGATTGGTCACGCTGGAGTAACCAATTCTTGGTCCATGAACTCCTCCCCACCCTGTTCATGGACTGGGCTTGGGTCAACGTAAGAACCCCAACACCAAGCCCCTGCACAGCACGAACTCTATGATGAGTACGTAACCGCAACATGGCTTCAAAATGGTCGACTGGTCAGAATGAAACATGCATTGAAAAACAGATACAAACCCATAAGCACAAACTGAACAGCAGTAAAATGATCTGAAAGAGCACGAGTCTGAAAAGCACGAATTGTCTCTCACCAAACTTCTACTAACACGAGATTAGCAGAAGGAGCCCAAAGGGTAGCGGACTGGGTATTGAACTTCCTTTTTCTAGTCCCGTCGTACGTGTTGTACGCCACCGCGTTCTTGACGGTCAGAATTAGGTGTGACCGTGTGTACGCAAGACAAGCTTGAGGGGAATGTCGTTGGAAAAACCATCATAGCTTTTTCCGACCAAAATTCGACCAAAATGTATACACGGCAAAAGCGTTGGACTACCCAGATAAAGTACTCAAAACAGCTTTATTTACAATATGGGCATGAAGTTCCTCCAAATCCACCGTGACTGAGATCAACAAATAGAGTCTCCTTCCCAGATGTTAATCGAATCTCACATAGATGTAAAACATAACCGCTTCATTGCGCAGTATTACTGTTAAGGTGCTGTAATAAAAAAGTGCCAACGTACTCACAAACATCGAATATAAAATTACATTTGTGTCAACTGACAGCAATGAGGAGTAAAAAACAACCGTTTCTAACACAATGTCCGACCATCAAACGTGGCAATGTCATGTAGCATAACACCTGCCTACGTGTTTCGTTATCATAGCCGTCATCGGGGGCGTGGCTACATCTACACTGGTCACCTTTTTATAATCAGAAGGCCGGAAATAAAAAATGAATGAAGCGTGTGCATTCCGCAAATGAGACCGAAACCGCCAAGTTTACGTTACAAAAAGATGGAAATCAACTACAACCGGAAGTAACTGTGATAAAACAGAGACTATACCATTGTGTGACCGGAACGAAAAAAAGCAACAGTGCTGGATAAAAAAAAACTATATTAAAAATGATACTGTGTAAAAAATAAAATGAAAAGGGGTAATAGATTCTAAAATCTATATAAAAAATTAAATATTCACATGATATCATCATATTCGCGACAATTAATATTGAATGCTAAGACGGCCATCTAGCGGTTGGAAACAGTCGCTGCACAATAATAGCCTATAAAATTGATAAATGTCACATTACAGATAATAAAAACCTATAACAGATGATCAAAAAAGTATACAAAATAAAATAATAGCATTGACGTGGATGTTAACTATTGTTGATAAAAGCGTTGACATCCCATTCAATATTAAGTCCACGGCCCCTATAAGAATGTAACCAATATATCCACTTAGTTTCAAGCTTAGAAATCTCTCTTTTAACATGGCTACCTCTCCAGCTAGGATTAAATTGATCAATAGCCATAAAGGATGTTCCCACTGGATTCCTATCATGGCACTGATCGAAATGCTTGGAGAGACTATGTTTAGGAAAACCTTTTTTAATGTTGGCTCATTAATTCTGACTTGAAATGTGCATGTAGTGCGGCCAACATACTGGAGCCCACAAGGGAACGTGATGATATATACTACATTTTTGGATGTACATGTCAGAAATGATCTAACATCATACATCTTAGATGTAGAATTTGATTGAAAAGAAGTATATTTCCTGTTTTTAAATGAATTGGTTTGAAACACAGCACATTTTCTACAGGGGTAAAACCCTTTAATTTGATGGAAAAAACTACACCTCTTAGGGGGTGCTATTACATTAGGGGCAATCTGTAACTTTAAAGGGAGAGCTCCTCTAAAGGTCACAATAGGGATATCAGGCAAGGAAGAACCTAATAGTCTATAATTTCTAAGGATGCCTGTAAGAGAACTGTTGTAGCACATCAGGCGCACACGTGCGCGCATGCACGCATTTGGAACCTGGCTGATCGCAGATGAGCCAATGCGCATGTGCAAAGGAATGTTTGCAATTGTGGGAGCGCGTCCACAGTTCCCTTTGGTGCCAGACGGCCTATTTAAAGGGCGCTCTGCCCCTTGCTCAACACTGACTGGTCTTCAGCTGTTTCCCTGTGACCTGCCTGTATCCTGTTTAATCATTCATTGCTGACCTGGCTTACCTCTGACATGCCCTTTGGATTCCGATTATACTGCTGATTACTGGTTCCTGATTCTGGCTTATCCCTGACGTTGCTTCTGTCTGATGCCCTGGTACTTCGTTGCCCGCTTGCTGCTGACTCTGGCTGATCGCTCCTGTTTCCTGTCTGGCTCCACGCCACCTCCGAGTAACTGAGCTGGCTTCATCTCATCCAAGCTCCATTGAACACAGTGCACTCCTGTCTCCTGTCTGCTGGAAGCCTCGGCAAGCCGCATTTCCTGAAACTGCAAGCCTGGTGGAGTTCCCCTTTAGGCTCGGTTGATCTACCCAGCATCATCACGGTTCCTGACTTGATGTTCTGCCTGAATCTCCGAGTCCACAACTTCTGCCACAAGCTCTGCAACCTACACCTTGAGGCATTTGTGTTCCTCCTGTCCCTTGGCACCCTCTGTCTCACCCTCAGTGGGGCCTGGGCTGGAGATACAAGAGAGACCGACCTCGTCACTTCAGACCCCGACCAGGTACGTGACAGTACCAGTCAGCCACTGATGGAGTCTAAAAGGGGGGCCTCACCTTTCGAGGACATTTGCCGATCAATTTCTGCATTATCTTATATCGTACAGAGTCTACAAGAGGACCTCAGCCACGTGGTAGGTTGGCTACTGGACAAGATGGATGCCTCGCTTGTCTCTGTTTCCCATACAGTTGTGAACTCTTCTGTGCAAACTGACTTTGGCCTGTTCTGCAAGGCTGCTCTTCCCCCTGTACCTAGAGTGCCTTTGCTAAACGTTTCTCAGGAGATCGTAAAAAGTTACTACCTTCGGAAATGCCTGTGAACTTTATTTCTCCTTGTTACCTCAAACTTTTTCATCAGAGGACATTAAGGTGGGGTTCATTATCACACTGCTTCTAAATGAACCACTTTCCTGGGCTCATCATCTCCGGGAGCAACATGATCCGGCCTTGGCAGCTACTGACTCCTTTTTCACGGCCATGTCCCAGTTATATGCCGATCCCGTCCACCAGCAGACTGCAGAATCCATGCTTGGCACACTGCAACAAGGCCTAAGGTCTGTTGAGGACTACGTGACAGATTTCCATGTATGGAGTGTAGACACCCAGTGAAATAAGGCTGCTCTCCATCATCAGTTTCATCCAGGACTTTCTTATACGTTAAAAGACGAACTTGCCCGAGTGGGTGTACCAGCGTTCCTGGAAGATCTGATCAACCTTGTCATCCAGATCCACCGAAGGCTACATGAAAGGCAATCTGAATAGACTGATACAAACCTACCAGTATCCCCAAGAACTGTTTCTCTTGTTTTCTCAGCTACCGCTAGGATGCCAGGGGCACCCTCTAAGAAAAAAGAATATGATGAATCTCCCCGTAGGAGTTTCCCAAGACATCTCTTTCTCCCGCTGAGCGCCGCCGACGACAATGTTGCGATATTTGCCTTTACTGCGGGGAGGCTGGCCACTTCATACAGACTTGTCCAATAAAGTCTTACAAGTCCGTTCCTCATCAGCTCCACATGATGCACCTTCCCGGGAGAGATCAGCTACATGTCTCTCTTCCACTTCAGCTACAGTTATCTGGAAAGACTATTCTTGTATCTGCAATTATAGATTCAGGGGCCTGCAGTTGTTTTGTGGACTCTGCATTTGTCACACTACACCAGCTTCCCGTGCGCACCAAGAGGCAGGGATTTACTGTTCACCTAGCGGACGGCTCTGGTATCAAATCAGGGCCACAGGTCATCAAGAACTTCTCAGTTTGGATGGTATAACTTCGCCTATGTTTCCTATCATCCTTGGCCTACCATGGTTGAAGGCCCATAACCCTCACATTGACTGGCTCACTGGAGATATCTCCTTTTCATCTAATTACTGTCAGACACATTGCTTCCTAAAAAGGACTAATAACTCTGCTTCTCTCCTCAGCATTCATCCTGATCCTGAAACTGTGAAGTTGATTCCCGTTGCATATCATGGATTCTTGGATGTGTCCAACAAGAAAAATTCAGATACACTTCCTCCCCATAGGACTTATGATTGTCCCATCGAACTCTTGCCAGGGGCCAGGATCCTACTCAGTCGAATCTACCTTCTGAGCCTGAACTGGAAGCCTTGCGCAAATATATTGATGAAAGCCTAGAAAAAGAGTTTATCCGGCCCTCTACCTCACCAGCAGGTGCCGGTATCTTCTTCGTGGAGAAGAAGGATCACACTTTGAGACCCTGTGTAGACTACCGAGATCTTAATAAGATCATATTTTTTATAATGAAATGTTGGCCAGAGTATGGTGTAAAGAAGGAGAATCTTGAAGAAAAGGCAGAAGGGTCCTTGTTTGTTTTTTTAGGCTTAGGTGCTAGTATATTACTTCTATCACGTTTATCTATTTCTAGGATGGCCTGATCAAATTCACCTACATCATAACCCTTTTCAAGGAAACGTCCCTTTAGAATATTGGCTTCATATTCATAATCCTCCTGGAGGGTACAATTTCTTTTTAACTGCAGAGATTGGCTCTTAGGTACAGGTTTAAGCCATGACTTGTGATGACAACTCTTAACATCGATAAAACTATTTCTATTGGTATTTTTAAAGAAAGTGGAAGTTATTCATTCATTATGATGCACCCTGATTTTTAAATCCAGGAAGTGGATTTCTTCCTTGCTAATTTCATGTTGTGGAGTAATACCTCGGACGTTATTATTAAGGCCAGATACAAATGCATTTAAAGAATCAAAATCACCATCCGATAGGAGAAGGACGTCATCGATGTACCTTTTCCAATGAACCAGTTCAGGTCTCCTAGGACCATCAATGACGTCCTCCTCCCATTTTGCCATGAATAAATTGGCCATACTTGGTGAAAACTTTGCACCCATTGCCACTCCACAGCACTGTAAATAATATGTACCATGGAACCAAAAATAATTGTGTCCCATGGCATAATAAAGTAGCTCCAGGCTGAATTTCTTTTGTAAAGTGGGTATCCCTATTCAAAAAATATTGGACTGCTTCTCTACCATGATGATGAAAAATTATAGTATATAGTGAAGTCACGTCTGCTGTGACAAGGATATAGTTCTCCTTCCACTCTACTTCATCAAGGATATTTATCATTTGGGTATTATTTTTCAGATAAGATGGTGTTTTAACCACTAAGGGCTGCAGATAATTATCAATATAGCGACCAACTCTAGAAGTGACAGAATCAATCCCACTTATAATGGGTCTCCCCGGGGGATGGGGGGGATCCTTGTGTACCTTAGGCAGGTAATACATAACTGGTACACTTGGGGCAACTTGTATAAGATATTCCTTTTCTTTTTTATTTTACATTTCAGTTTGGTAACCTTTATCAATAATGATTTGTAATTCTTTTTTAAACTTAAAAGTGGGATTATTTGGTAATACACAATAAGTGTTAGTATCCGAAATAAGCCTTGTCATTTCATCCATGTATGATTCATGGTCTAAAATGACAATCCCTCCCCCTCTAATCGGCGGGGCAGACGACTATATCATTTGGCTTTTTAAGTAACTCAAGGCCTTTTTTAAACTTTGGATCCATCCTCGGCTGACCTATATTAGGACTATTCAGATCGTTCAAAACCATATCCCTAAAAACACCTAAAGAGGGAGCCAGATTACCTGGAGGGTTAAAAAAAAAAAGCATTCCTTAATGAAGAGTGTTTAAACTCATCATTATTAGCTAAGGTATTATGAATAGGATTGGAAATAAAGTATCGTTGAATATTTAACTTCCGAACATATTTATGGACATCCATAAATACTTCAAATCTATTGAGAGGGCGAGGAGGAACAAATTTAAGACCTTGATTTAAAACAAGTTTTTCTTCCTCAGAAAGAATAGCCTTGCTCATATTAAAAAGACCGGAATCTCTTAAACCCGCCTTCTTTTTTGATTTAGTTCTCCTCCCCCCTCTAGAACCTTGTTTTGTTCGATACTTCTTTTTAGTTTGTTCCCCCCCTTTGGAAAAAACTATTATGAAGTGATTGATTGGGTTCAGAATAATAATGACTGTTACTTCTGTTATCCCAATCAGGGGTTCTAGGTGGGCGATCGTTATAGTACTCATCATGCTGATATGATTGATCCCTTCTCGGACCCAGAGGTAAGTAACCATAAAGATGCTGGGTAATATATCTTTCAGTGTAATAATCTGTTCCAGGAGTATGCTCGAAATCCAAAGTACTTGCATATCAAAGCGAGTTTTTCCATTGAAGTAAATGGAAATGAAAATAATTTGTTCTGCATTGACTTCAATGGGATGCAATACCGCATGCGGCCAGAGGCGGGGGGTGCCAAGAGCCTCGGAAATGGCCGAAAAAGCCCAAGGACACTTTGGCTGACCTCGGCAAACCTCGGAAAGACGTCAAACTCGAGATTTGCCAAGGTCAGCCGTGCTGTACTCGGGCCTTTCCGTGCATTTCCGAACGTGATGTTTGGCTCTGCTTGGCTCCGGCGCCCCCCACCTCAGGCCAAAAGCGGTACTGCACACCGCTTTGGCCTGAATCGTGCTTGTTTTGCAAACCGAGTTCCGTTTTTTAAAAATACAGTGCTCGTATTGCGAAACGCTCGTTAACCGCGTTACTTGCAATCCGAGGTTCCACTGTATTTGAAGTATTAACAGGTGCATTACGAATAGAGTGCCCTAAACCCCTCCTACCTCTTTCTTGGAACCTTCCCCTACCTCTTCCATTGTTCACAACCTGTACTCTAGGGGAATCACTGTTCCTAACAAAAGGTTGAAATGGATGAAGATGAAGTTGCGGTTGTGGTTGAGTTACGGGTGTATTAGATATCCCACTGTTACTTGGATATACCATAGTAGAGGTGTTATTTTCAGGAGGATTCTGTTTAACCTGCCATTTTTTTTTTTTTTTACTTAAACAAGATTTTATTGAACAAAAAAGAAAGCATACATGAATAAAGTGATTGTGACATACTTCTGACAGACTTTACAGCATCGTATTTAGATATCACACAGCGACATCCCTCAGCAATACATGCTATTAGTATATGACAATAAAACTGGTATCCTTTTTTTTTGGGTGCTCTGAAGGTTGATAAATAGGCGCCTAAGGTTGAAGGAGGTACAGTGCCTTGCGAAAGTATTCGGCCCCCTTGTACTTTTCAACCTTTTTCCACATTTCAGGCTTCAAACATAAAGATATAACATTTTTATTTTTTGTGAAGAATCACCAACAAGTGGGACACAATTGTGAAGTGGAACGAAATCTATTGGATTGTTGAAACTTTTTTAACTAATAAAAAAATGAAAAGTGGGGCGTGCAAAATTATTCGGCCCCCTTGCGTTAATACTTTGTAGAGCCACCTTTTGCTGCGATTACAGCTGCAAGTCGCTTGGGGTATGTCTCTATCAGTTTTGCACATCGAGAGACTGAAATTCTTGCCCATTCTTCCTTGCAAAACAGCTCGAGCTCAGTGAGGTTGGATGGAGAGCGTTTGTAAACAGCAGTTTTCAGCTCTTTCCACAGATTCTCGATTGGATTCAGGTCTGGACTTTGACTTGGCCATTCTAACACCTGGATACGTTTATTTGTGAACCATTCCTTTGTAGATTTTGCTGTATGTTTGGGATCATTGTCTTGTTGGAAGATAAATCTCCGTCCCAGTTTCAGGTCTTTTGCAGACTCCAACAGGTTTTCATCCAGAATGGTCCTGTATTTGGCTGCATCCACCTTCCCCTCAATTTTAACCATCTTCCCTGTCCCTGCTGAAGAAAAGCAGGCCCAAACCATGATGCTGCCACCACCATGTTTCACGGTGGGGATGGTGTGTTGAGTGTGATGAGCTGTGTTGCTTTTACGCCAAACATATCGTTTTGCATTGTGGCCAAAAAGTTGGATTTTGGTTTCATCGGACCAGAGCACCTTCTTCCACATGTTTGGTGTGTCTCCCAGGTGGCTTGTGGCAAACTTTAGACGAGACTTTTTATGGATATCTTTGAGAAATGGCTTTCTTCTTGCCACTCTTCCATAAAGGCCAGATTTGTGCAGTGTACGACTGATTGTTGTCCTATGGACAGACTCTCCCACCTCAGCTGTAGTTCTCTGCAGTTCATCCAGAGTGATCATGGGCCTCTTGGCTGCATCTCTGATCAGTCTTCTCCTTGTCTGAGCTGAAAGTTTAGAGGGACAGCCAGGTCTTGGTAGATTTTTGTTGTGGTCTGATACTCCTTCCATTTCAAAGTGATCGCTTGCACAGTGCTCCTTGGGATGTTTAAAGCTTGGGAAATTTTGTATCCAAATCTGGCTTTAAACATCTCCACAACAGTATTACGGACCTGCCTGGTGTGTTCCTTGGTCTTCATGATGCTCTCTGCGCTTTCAACAGAACCCTGAGACTATCACAGAGCAGGTGCATTTATACAGAGACTTGATTACACACAGGTGGATTCTATTTATCACCATCAGTCATTTAGGACAACATTGGATCATTCAGAGATCCTCGCTGAACTTCTGGAGTGAGTTTTCTGCACTGAAAGTAAAGGGGCCAAATAATTTTGCACGCACCACTTTTCAGTTTTTTATTTGCTAAAAAAGTTTAAAATATCCAATAGATTTCGTTCCACTTCACAATTGTGTCCCACTTGTTGGTGATTCTTCACAAAAAATTAAAATTTTATATCTTTATGTTTGAAGCCTGAAATGTGGCAAAAGGTTGAAAAGTTTAAGGGGGCCGAATACTTTTGCAAGGCACTGTATTTCTGCCTGGCATAAATCTCGCCTGGTCCCCATATATCAGTGATAAGATGACTTTATTGAGGCAGATGGCAAGCACTTTTGCAAGTATCTTGACATCTACCTGAAGTAAGGAGATGGGGCGGTAGGATTCTGGGAGATGTGGGTCCTTACCTTGTTTGGGAAACAGTACTATCGTTGCTTCCCTCATGGATGCTGGTAGTTCCGAGTCTATAAAGATGTCGTTGTAAAGCGACAGTAGTCTAGGAGCAAGTAGTTCAGAGTATGTGGAGTAGAATTCCACCGGTAGGCCATCTGAGCCTGGAGCCTTAGACCTGGGGAACTCCGCTATGGCCCCAGAGATCTCATCCACTGTGAGTGGTGCCTCTAGTTCCTCAACCTGCTCCTCAGTCAACTGAGGGATATGTAGCTCAGAGAGGAATGACTCCACCATGGATGTATCATCTGGGGCCAATGTGGTATATAGTGAGGTAAAAAAAATGTTTTTTATTGCGTTGCGACTTGGCTAGGCTCTGTTATCAGTGCATCTCCAGGAGAGCGAAGTGACATCACCACGGGCGGTCTCTCCTCGCAATGCACCAGATAGGCCAAAAGTTTTCCAGCCCTTTCCCCGTGTTCAAATGATTATTGTCTGCAAAATAATAATTTACACCTAGACTTTTCATAATGCATAAGTCCACTGTCCTAGAACGCAGTTTGAGATTAGTGGCTCTATCACTAGTGGGGTCTTCCATGAATGCCCTCTCCGCCGAGAGCAAACCCTCCGTGGCTTCAGTCATGGCTGTTTCTGAGGTGCACTTAATCTTATTGATACGCATAGTAAGTGTCATGCGGGCGTGGGTTTTAAATGCGTCCCAAACTATCTGTTGTGATGCAATGCCTTCATTTTTTTTTTTTTTTTTTTATTCTTTTTTTATAGCAATATAAAAAGTTACATACTTTACGTGACAAATTGAGTTTGAGGTGCGATTATCAAAAACAGTAAAACATAATTCAAAGGCTATATTGAAACACAATACCTCGCGTGTCTGCTGTGCCCTATGGTGATTACAAACATTGATATATATCTAAGTGATAATATTTTACAGTGTGCTATTTTTACCCCCTTTTTTCCTTTCCCTTACCCTCCCTACTTTTCCCACCCCCCCTTTATCTTCTAATCCCCTTACCACCCCCCTCCCATCCCTTACCTTATAGTCAGCGCATAAGTTAGGATCGAAAACACTAGGACTCGCGACATACTATAATTGTTTGGGCCCCAGTGGAGCCTGTTCCAGCACTCTGGCTTATCTAATTTGGGCTATTATTCGCCCCCGCATTCATAAGAGGTTCGAAGATAACTGATTCAGAATATATATCGAGTGTTCAGCCCCTGCAGCCAGGGCTTCCATATACCAATGAATTTGCTGTAATTCCCTTTTTTAGTGTATACTGTCCTTTCTGTCCAAACCAAGAAATCCATTGTTTTAAGCCATTCCCCCATAGTTGGAGGGTTTGTTGAGAGCCAGGATTGTGCTATCAGCTTTCTCGCCTGATATAGACATCTAACTATGGCAGTGGTTGTGCTGGTGTGACCCATATCAGCTCCCACCAGCCCCAGCACACATACCTTAGGGTCTAACTCCAAGCTAACCTTGAATCTGCGGTTTATTGTCCTGACCACTTCCGTCCAATATCTTGCCAGTTTTGGGCATCTCCAAACCATGTGTATGAGATCCCCTGTTCTGCAGCACCTAGGGCATCTGTCATCTGGTCTACTCCCAAACCTATATAATCTTCTAGGGGTGTAGTATGCTCTATGTAGAAGGAGTAGGTGTGAGGCCTTCTGTGAGGGAGAGACGGACACCATCTGCCCAAATTCCAGTATTTTTTTCCACTGGGCGTCCGACAACTCCCCCACGTCCGCCTCCCAACCCACTCTGGACCCGAGAGACACGCCTTGAACCAAAATCTTGTCCACTATCTGTGTATACTCAACTCCAATCAACCCCTTGGTGTTTGTTTCTTTAACAACCTTATTGAGAAGCGGTGTTTTACTTCGCTCCGTAGGGGAGGACCTAAATTGGGTACTCAGAGCGTGCCTGATCTGCAGATAATTATAAAATGTATTATATGGAACTCCAAATTCCATTCTCAATTCCATAAAGGATTTCAGGTTAGTGTCGGTGTACAGCTGCGCAAGTCTATAGATTCCGTGGCTTTCCCAAACAGGGTTCTTTTCTATAGCCCTTAATTCCTCCAGGGATTCATTAGACCATATGGGTGAATACTCAGTAATGCCTCTGTACCCCATGATCTTCTTAACTGTCTGCCAGGTCTTATTTACTAATTTAATTGTTGGTAACTTTCTCTGGAGTGAGCCGGCCTCAAGTGCATCCACCAAGCATCTGTGTGGACTGCCTTCCAGCATTATTTTATTGCAAGCACTTGGTTCACCCAGGGATTCGCAGCCCCCTAGATGCTGCAATTGAGCAGCTAGATAATATCCAAACGGATGGGGAATTGCTAAACCTCCCTCCCAGGTAGGTCGCTGCAGTATCTGCAATTTAATCCTAGCCTGGCCTTTCTTCCAGATAAGGTCCCTAAATAAGGAGTCTATTTTTATGAACCATTTTCTCCCGATCCATACCGGGGAGTTATGGAGAATGTAGAGTAATTGTGGCAGCCAGATTATTCTGATCAGATTTGAACGTCCTGCCAGCGACAGGGGAAGCCGACACCAGATGTCACATTTTCTTCTAAACTTCGCAAGCAGGGGGGCCAGGTTATCCCCAATGTAATCGTTGGGGTCACTAGTCATTACTATTCCCAGGTACTTTATCTTATCGGTTACTTTTAGCCCAGGGAGACCGTCAGGGAGGGGATTATTGATTGGGTCAATCTGTAGTAATGAAGATTTGTCCCAGTTAACTACTAGGCCCGATACCTTCCCAAATCCTTCTACCAGTTGCATCGTTTTTTCCAGAGATGGACCCATATCCCCCCAGGAATACCAAGACGTCGTCTGCGTAAAGTGCGACTCTTTCTTCGCTACCCTTCCTCCTAAAGCCCCGTAAACCCGGTGCCCTTCTTATAGCCTCCGCCAGCGGCTCCATTGCCATGGCAAACAGGAGGGGCGATAGCGGGCACCCCTGTCTTGTGCCCCTCTCCAATGTCAGACTATCTGTAAACTCATTGTTGATCTTTAGCTTAGCTGATGGATGACTATACAAGATTTTTACCCAGTTGATAAAAATCGGGCCAAACCCAAATTTGTCCATTATTCCCCAGAGGTAGCCCCACTCCAAGCTATCAAAAGCTTTAGCAATATCCAAAGACATAATTGCTTTAGGGTCCCTGTCTACAACTGGGGTCTGCAAGTTCAAATATGCTCTCCTAATATTGATACTGGTAGACCTATGGGGGATGAATCCTGCTTGGTCTGGGTGTATCAGTTTGTTAATACATTTACTTAGTCTGGTTGCTAATACCTTTGCTAGGATTTTGATGTCCGAGCAAAGCAAAGAAATTGGTCTATATGACGCTACCTCTAGTTGTACCTTCCCTTCCTTTTGGATAAGTGTAATATTAGACTCTGACATTAATGGAGGGAGGCCTCCATCCGCAAACGCCTCCTCTAGTGTCCTCAGGAGAGTGGGGAGCAGAATCTCCCCATAATATTTGTAGATTTCCAGGGGGAGTCCGTCTGGGCCTGGAGACTTATGATTGGGCATAGCAGCCACAGCGCTTCTTAATTCCTCTAGGGTTATAGGGGATTCTAAGTTAATTTTATCTAGTGTAGTTAAGGTTGGTAATGTAATTCCCTCCAGTAGTTTATCCAGCACTCCTCTTTCTGTGGGCTGTTTCGATTTGTACAGGGAACTGTAGAAGTCGAAGAATATCTCCCTGACCTTCACAGGATCCGTCACAATTTCCCCCTTTGGGGATCTAATCGCGGAGATTGTTGAGGACGGGGAGTTGGTGCTAGCCACTACGGCCAGCATCTTAACCCATAGCTCCCCTAGCTCTACAGTGGGGCCCAAAACATACTGCCTTTCCAGGTCCGTAACCTCCTTTCTGATGCGATCTTCCTGCATTCTTGTTTTCCGCTTTGCCCTTGCTATTTGCTGGATTAGGAGCCCTCTGAGAAAGGCCTTTAGAGCGTCCCAGACCACCCCCCCTGCCGCTGTGCCTGTGTTACACAACATAAATTCCTTTAGACTAGTAGAAATTTCTTCCATGTTCCCTATTACCTCCAACCATACTGGGTTTACTGACCAAGGCCTATATATTTGTCTATCCCCGGTGCGCAACAACAGTTTTAAGGGTGAATGGTCTGATAATCCTCTTGGGCCGTAGTCTATTTTATGTACTAGGGGATGCGCTTCCTTATTGCCTATGGCTAGGTCTATTCGAGATAATGTGTAGTGCGTCCCTGAATAGCAAGAGTATTGTCTAACATTTGGGTTGCGGATTCTCCATAGGTCGCACCACCCCACTTCCTCTAAAAACTGCTTAAGCTTGCCCTCCATTGCCCTCCCTGTCCGGGTACCAGATGTAAGTCTATCCTGCCGACTATCGAGGACTGTGTTATAGTCGCCAACCAGAATCAACGGGATCCCTGTCTTGTTCTCCATATATTCCAACAAATAGTATAGGATTTCCAGCTTACTAGGAGGGGGGATATATATATTTGCAATAACAAATTCTCTACCGTCTAACAGGCAGTGTAGAAAAATATAGCAGCCCAACGTGTCGATCCGAGCACTCCTGCAGGTAAACGATACCCCTTTTTTAATCAATATACTCACTCCTCTCGAGTAGGAGGAGTAGACAGAGTGAAATTGCGACTGGAATTTCCTACCCCCAAATTTTGTCCTGGTTTCGTTTGACAGATGCGTCTCCTGCAAGCAGAGCAGATCGACACCCTGGGCCTTCAACTCTGATAATACAGCAGTTCTCTTATCGGGATCGCCCAAGCCCCTAACATTCCATGAACCTATTCCAACCACACTAAGCATCGATAAGAAAATAAAAAAGAATTTTTAGCAGAAGAATAAGAAACAACCGTGTTGTGAAGTATAAAATGTAAGCCACTTTTTAAATCCCACCCGAGCACGCCAAACTTCTTAGCATTTATTATGACTCTTCTGTGATTCCTAGGCCCACCAACAGTGCTGAAACTATATTTTAGGGGCACGAGGAGAAGAGGGAGAAGGAAAAAACCCCTCCCCCCCTGTCTCCCCCAAGCCCCCACTACTCCAATTCTTTCCACATGCATATATGAGTAACACAATCCCTTATTTAGTTTATTACCCTCCCCCACCCCTGCTTCTGTTTACTAATGTGTTTAGGTCCCACATGGGGACTAATTAACTCTTTATCTAGTGACTTTCCCTTACCCCACCCGTGCCTGTTTCGGCTAGCCCTAGGAGCTTTTATTGTGACCCAATCTACCCCATACCTCCCTATCACACCTAATACCAACCATACCCACCCATTAACCTCCTCCTGCCCCCCTCCCCCCCCTACTTTTATGGCATCACCCTTAAGGGGAACCCTAGAGTAGTAAAACAAAAGGAAAAAACAAAACAAAACACCCCGCAACCTTGATCGTGTACCATCATACATTTAAAACTTTCACAAACTCATCAACCCACGCTCCCCCCCACCTCCGGCTCACGCTAAGTAACAAAAAATTAATAAACCCTCCCTCAGCCCCCCCAACCCCATCCCTTATTTAACTTTTAATAATACAGTATTTTAATTTGCCCTATTCGCTCTCCTCTTTTGCAACTCTCCTGATTTCCTAGATTTATAAGTTCTTTTTGTAGTCTTCCAGCCATGCTAAGGCCTTGTCAGCTGCATCAAAGAAATAGACTGTCCCCGAGACTTCTACACGCAATCGCGCTGGGTATAGCAAGGCATATGGAATTTTATAAGACCGTAAAGCGCGCTTCACCTCCACAAAGCCTGCCCTTCTTTTTTGCAATTCCGGGGAGAAGTCGGGGTACAGTGAAATCCTGCTGCCATTATGGGAAATGTCTCCTTTCTCTCTTGATTTTTGCATTAACGCCACCTTGTCCTTGTAGCAGAGCAGCTTAAGAATCATTGGTCTAGGGCGTCCCCCCGATGCGGTAGGCCTAGTGGGGATTCGATGCGCCCTCTTGATGGCAAAGTAAGGTGAAAATGTATCAGACCCAAAGAGTCCCTTAAGCAGATTTTCCATATAAACTTCAGGGCGGGGGCCTTCACTTCCCTCAGGGAGACCCAAGACCCTAACATTGCATCTGCGCATTCTGTTCTCTATTTCGTCCATTTTGTTTCTATACGTTTCAAACTGTGTTTGTATACTCTTAAATTCCCGTTGCATTGGAAACACTGTGTCCTCAAGTTGGCTCAGTCTTTCTTCTATAAGGGTAGTCCTTTCTAGTACCTTCTGGAGCTCCTGGCTCATAGAGCGTAGTTCTACCTTGAGGCCCCCCAGTTGGTCACACAGGTCATTCAAGGACCCCTTACATGAGTTCACTGCAGCTAATACCTCCTTTAGTGTGGGTTCTGGTTCAGCTGCTATAGTAAGACCAGGTGAAGCACCACTGACTGGTACAGTTACTTTCTCCAGGGGGACTATCTCTGGGATTTTTTTATTTGATGTAGTTTTAGTACCAGCCGGTAGTACAGCTGGAGCTGCTGACATTCCCACGCTTTTCCGATCCCCAGGTGGGCCTGTCTGTGTCTTCTCGTGAGGGAACTGATTACCTTTAACAGGGGTATGCGCAGGGGTATGCGCAAACTTTTCTAATTTTGCTGCAGCTGTCGCCGCTAGGGGGGCTGACGCTGCTAGAGCCCCCTTATCCTTAACAGAGCGAGCAGCCTGTGTTGTTATATTTTCGTTTGGCTGTTGGGGCTCCTCTCCCTTCTTCCTGGTCATCATTGGGGACACTGAAAAAGCGAAATTCCAACAGTAGTTTGCCCCTTATCTGCTGAGTGATATGCCCAGAGGCTGCTACTGCCGCTCCCCCTGCAACACACCCTCTGAGGTAAACGTGACGGCCTTGTAACCCACAACTGGGGCTTAGTTGGACTTCTTTTTACTTTCTTCTTTTCTTTCTTTCCCTTCTTACCTTCCCCCTTCAACCACCGCTTTCCTTGCTTCTTTGCACTCTTCTCTGCGCTCCTCTTCCCTCTCTCCCCCTGCTTCACCTTATTTTGCGCTTTCAGAAACTCATTTACCAACTAGTGTGTAGCTGTGTAGCGTTAGCAGGTATGGCAGAGCATAGTTTTTACAGGATACCATAAAGTCCTCCTCTATAGCCCCAGGGCTTTTTTAAACTGAGCCCAGAAGCTCTCGTACCTGTCCTGGAGTGTTTCAAGGCGGCTCTCTCCACGTGCGTCTGATGTCTGTTGCTGGCGTCTGCTGCTGTAGCTGTGGCTGTGGCTGAAGCGAGGGGAGGGAGGCTGGGATCGAAGCTGGGATCGAAGCGGAGCGTTTTGGCTGAGGCTCCCAGGTTCCTTGCCCGAATCACAGGAGGCTCTCTCGGCTCTCGCGAGAGCCCCGGGCGTTGCGAGGCGACCAGTACGGCTACAGCGGGGGGGGGGGGGCCCGCAGCACGGCCCGGGCGAGGAGTGCTGGGCAGACACCAAGCCGATACACGGCAGCGCAGTGCAGCGGCGATGATGCACCCCCACTCCCGAAGGTAAGGTGCAGCTGGCCGGTCACAGTAGCCGTCAGAGGCAGGGAAGCAGGGAGGCAAGTCGAATAGCCAGTGGTCCGGTAACAGGCTAGATAGCAGGCTGGGTTGAGCTACTAGGGACGGGGCTGAGCAGCATGAAAGCCGGAGCTAGGAGAGAGCACACACACGCGCACCCACTCACAACGACATCCGGTCAAGCCCCCGCAGTGCCTTCATTGAACCTGCCATTTAAAAACCATATTGGTTCTATAATCCTCTGTGTCCCTAATATACTTTTTTCTTTTTTTAAACTTTTGATCCTGTTCCTCCTTCTCCAAATGTTTTTTAGAGTTTCAAATTTTTTATTATATTCGTCTTGCCCTAATTTAGTTTTCAAGATACCAATCTCCTCATCAATGGTTAATAATTTCCTTTTTTTTCTTAGTAAGTAAAAAGTTGATCAAGGATAAACTGGTTTTATTAAAAATATTAAACCACTCAATGGTATCTTTGTCGTCCCTATGGAGGGAAAACTCCCATCTCAGACTCCTAGGGATGATTTTGTCTGTCAGATACCTTTCTAGGAATGCTATATCACAATTAAGGTGCAATTCCAAAGTAAGCAGGTTTTTTAATCTAAGTTTTTCTTTTTTTCTTTTATCTAAGTTATTTGGTGGTTCTCCTGAATTATTAAAAACATCATCAGTATCAATACCATGTGTAGCTCTAAATTCAAAGATGTCCATATTAATGACCAACAGCTGAAGATAATGACCAGAAAAAACAATACAAGAAAACACAAGTTATCTGCGCTCGTGGATATACAGTATCTCACAAAAGTGAGTACACCCCTCACATTAATGTAAATATTTTATTATATCATTTCATGTGACTACACTGAAGAAATTACACTTTGCTACAATGTCAAATAGTGAGTGTACAGCTTATATAACAGTGTAAATTTGCTGCCCCCTCAAAATAACTCAACACACAGCCATTAATGTCTAAACCCTGGCAACAAAGGTGAGTACAACCCTAAGTGAAAATGTCCAAATTGGGCCCAAAGTGTCAATATTATGTGTGGCCACCATTATTTTCCAGCACTGCCTTAACCCTCTTGGGCATGGAGTTCACCAGAGCTTCACAGGTTGCCACTGGAGTCCTCTTCCACTCCTCCATGATGACATCATGGAGCTGGTGGATGTTAGAGACCTTGCGCTCCTCCACCTTCCGTTTGAGGATTCCCCACAGATGCTCAATAGGGTTTAGGTCTGGAGACATGCTTGGTCAGTCCATCACCTTTACCCTCAGCTTCTTTAGCAAGGCAGAGGTCAACTTGGAAGTGTGTGTGGGGTCGTTATCATGTTAGAATACTGCCCTGCAGCCCAGTCTCCGAAGGGAGGGGATCATGCTCGGCTTCAGTATGTCACAGTACATGTTGGCATTCATGGTTCCCTCAATGAACTGTAGCTCCCACTGCCGGCAGCACTCATACAGCCCCAGACCATGACACTCCCTCCACCATGCTTGAATGTAGGCAAGACACACTTGTCTTTGTACTCCTCACCTGGTTGCTGACACACACGCTTGACACCATCTGAACCAAATAGGTCTATCTTGGTCTCTTCAGACCACAGGACATGGTTCCAGTAATCCATGTCCTTAGTCAGCTTGTCTTCAGCAAACTGTTTGCAGGCTTTCTTGTGCATCATCTTTAGAAGAGGCTTCCTTCTTGGACGACAGCCATGCAGACCAATTTGATGCAGTGTGTGGCGTATGGTCTGAGCACTGACAGGCTGACCCCCCACCCCTTCAACCTCTGCAGCAATGCTGGCACCACTCATACGTCTATTTCCCAAACACAACCTCTGGATATGACGCTGAGCATGTGCACTCAACTTCTTTGGTCGACCATGGCGAGGCCTATTCTGAGTGGAACCTGTCCTGTTAAACCGCTGTATGGTCTTGGCCACCATGCTGCAGCTCAGTTTCAGGGTCTTGGCAATCTTCTTATAGCCTAGACCATCTTTATGTAGAGCAACAATTATCTTTTAAGATCCTCAGAGAGTTCTCTACCATGAGGTGCCATGTTGAACTTCCAGTGACCAGTATGAGAAAGTGAGAGCAATAACACCAAATTTAACACACCTGCTCCCCATTCCCACCTGAGACCTTGTAGTCACATGACACCGGGGAGGGAAAATGGCTAATTGGGCCCAATTTGGAAATTTTCACTTAGGGGTATACTCACTTTTGTTGCCAGCGGTTTAGACATTAATGGCTGTGTGTTGAGTTATTTTTAGGGGACAGCAAATTTACACCGTTATACAAGCTGTACACTCACTACTTTACATTGTAGCAAAGTGTAATTTTTTCAATGTTGTCACATGAAAAGATATAATAAAATATTTTCAAAAATGTGAGGGGTGTAGTCACTTTTGTGAGATACTGTATATATGAATGAAATGGTAATAATATAAGCAGCCAGCACAAAAAGTTTCTGGGAAACCAAACATGAATAGCAATAAAAATGTAGCGCTTAAATTAAATGGAAACACCAAGTGAATAGTGTGTTAATTGAAAAATATAAATATAAAGTCCATATATATCAAAGATTCCAAATGATTCCAGTGATCACCACCGATAAGGAGGACACACACTGACCCTTAGGGTCGGTTCACACTGGGGCAACACGACTTCAGTGCGACTTTGCACGGCGACTTCAACGCGGCTTTGACGCGACTTCAGCGCGACTTCAGCGCGACTTTAGCAAATTACAAGGCGACTTGAAGTCGCCTCCATCACAGGCGACTTCGGCTGTGGCCAATCACGGGGCAATAAGCTCTCTGGGAGGGAGGGGGGAGGGAGGGGTTTTCCCTGCAAAGTCGCTTGACTTTACAGAGAGATCCGACTTGGAGGCGACTTCCATTGATTTCTATGGTACAGGTCGCCTACCAAGTCGGATCAAAGTAGTACAGGGAGTACGCTCTGAAGTCGGAGCGACTTCAGTAGTGTCTATTAAGACGCTAGCGTTCACTCCCATTGAAACTATTTCCGGGGCGACTTGGGGCGACTTGAGGGCGTACAAGTCGGATCCCAAGTCGCCCCAGTGTGAACCGACCCTTACCCTAAGTGTTGGACTACCCAGATAAAGTAGTCAAAACAGCTGTATTTACAATATGGGCATGAAGTTCCTTTAAATCCACTGTGACTAAGATCAACAAATAGAGTCTCCTTCCCAGATGTTATTCGAATCCCACATAGATGTAAAACATAAACACTTCATTGCACAGTATTACTTTTAAGGTGCTTAAATAAAAAAGTGCCAAACTCAAGTACTCACGAACATCGAAATATAAAATTGCATTTGTGTCCACTGACAGCAATCAGGAGTAAAAAACGACCATTTCCAACCAACACAATGTCTGTCCGTCAAACATGGCGATGTCACGTAGCACAGCCCCTCCCTATGCATTTCATCATCATAAATGACATCAGGGCCGTGGCTACGTCTACGTTGGTCACCTTTTTATAATCAGAAGGCCGGAAATAAATAACGAAGAAAGCGTGTGCGTTCCGGAAATGATACCAAAATCGCCAAGCTTGCATTCCAAAAAGCCAGAAATTAACTACAACCGGAAGTAACTGTAATAAAACAGAGACTATACTGTTGTGTGACCAGAACGAAAAAAAGCAACAGGGCTGGATGGAAAAAAGAACTATATTTAAAATTATACTGTGTAAAAAATAAAACGAAAAGGGGTAATAGATTCTAAAATCAATATAGAAAATGTAATAATCACTGTTACGTGATATCCTCATATTCATGCCAATTATGCTTGTGCACTGTCAGGTGGGGGGTGCACATCCCTTAGAAAATTCTGGCTTGCTCAGAAAGACCAATATCACACCAGTGTTCTGTCAATGGATCAGGGCAGCAGCAAAACATGGGAAAGTAAGAACTGACGGTTATAGTCCCTCCTGTAGAGCAAACCTGTAACTCTGGAAAATGTAGACGAAGTACAGGTGCACTTTAATTTTGAAAAAATAGATTTATGCAAACTTCAAAATAAATTAAACATTCCGTGTAGATCAATTTCCATATATATTGAGCTTAGGCAGTTCCAATACTTCGACATGCCTTTAAAGAGATATGAAGTTGTACAATTCTTGTTATTAATCCTTTTAAATTAAAAATACTGTATAATGTACAATGTAATATTAACATAATCAAGTCTAGTCTTGTGAAATGTATTTGTTAAGCTTCAATTATACTCTATGTTTTCTTTGGATTGAGAACTAAGAATTGATATGTTGCTTTCTGAGTGTTGGGTGATTAGAGAAAGTTGAGTGTAAAATTATACCTCCTAGAAATCAGCTGTTAGACCCCATTCACACAGGGGCAACACGACTTGCAGGTCGCCTCACCGAGGCGACCTGCACACGACTGCCCGGGCGACTTGCAAAACAACTTCTGTATAGAAGTCTATGCAAGTCGCCCCAAGTCGCCCCCCAGAAGTCGTACAGGAACCTTTTTCTAAGTCGGAGCGACTTGTGTCGCTCCCCTTAGAACGGTTCCATAGCTCAGAACGGGAGGCGACTTGTCAGGCGACTAGGTCGCCTGACAAGTCGTCCCTGTGTGAACGGGGTCTAAAGATCTACTACTATTAAAGGCTAACTCTGGCTAAAACTTTTTTTTAGTTTCAGATAGAGTGTGGAAGGGTTAGAGCCTCTGACAGATTTTAAAGCAGAACTAAACTGTGTCTGAGCACCAAACAACGAAACAACAAGAAAATTTAATTTAAATCATTTTTAACATTCACAGCAAACTCACCCATAAATCCATGTCTCCATGAACTCATTTTGAAAAACACCCTCCTAGCATTTTTAGCCGTGGCCATCTTGCGTAAGGGCAGGTGATTCATGTAGCATTTACTGCCTAGAATCTGTCTGCCCTTAGCTCAGGCATGCAGGCAGGAGGGTGTGCTTAGCTGACAAAGCCCCTCCTTCCCTCCTCCAGATGAAAGAAAAAACAAATGTCTCCGGAAGCCTAGGACTTGCAGGAGGGTTCAGGATAGCTCATTGTCTTGAGGGTGCCAAGTGGTGAAGATCAGGAAACATGTTTCATCTACTCTGTTGAGAACAAACCTAGAAGACCTCGGCTCTGAGTACTTACATGCAAATTGATTAGGGGAGAATGGGGCCCTAAGCAAGGTAACTGTTTTGACCCTCCCCCTCTTCCCTACAATTGCCATTGATAAGGATTGCAGTAGGCTGTCTGTATGTACTGGACTCATTGGGTACCAAATGCATTCTCCCTTGTGACAGTAAACCATTCAGTCATCCCTAATCAATGGGATGAAAGGAGGCATAGAATGGGGACATTACTTGTACCATTACAGAATAATCAATCCAAATTTAAAAACAAAAATGTTTTATTACATAGATAAAATTTGACAATCACATATAAATGACTATTATTTTTTCACATAGTCTTATCCCAGTTAGCAGACAGCATTATAATCATGTGGCATTTCACAGATCAACATGTTTAGCAATTACATAGCTTCCTCAGGATCTGCGCCAACACCTGAATATGTGTCACAGATTTTATATTTTAAAGAAACAAATCAAATGAATAAATACAAATTGGCCAAATAAGTATGACATATACAACTAATAATTAAATAACTAACAAGCCCCTGCATATTGGAACTGCATAGGACCCTTTCCAATCTGCAGGGAAGGGGGAATTCCAATAGGGCCAGCAACAACTAAAAATATATGAAAAATAATTAAAAAAAAATATAAAATCCAATATATATATATATAATAAGTAAATACTAAGTAAATGAGGGACAACAACCACACACCAACACATCACAATCCCTAACAATAATTCACTTACCTATGTTACAACAAAAGCCAATGTAAAAACATCCAACTATGGGTAGAATGTATAGCAACAATCTAATCAATAAAAAATAAAAATAAATTGGTTGTGATTTTTATATTGCATTCTTAATTTGTTGGATTTATTTCTGAGCATTTTTTTACTATTATTATCGTACTGTATTTCTGTAGATTTTATGGCACTGATTTTGTTTTCTGTAATTTGCTAAGGGAACATGGCACAACCATTTTATGGGTAAACTTATTTATAGGTGATACTTATTATTTTATATATTGTGTAGTATTGATGGTTTTTCTTATTATATATTATCTCTCTGTTAGGGAACCTGAAACATGGATGTTTTTCATTTGTTGAAAAGCCCCCCATGTACTTTTTGGGGTAAGATCCTTCTCTTTTGATTGCTTAATATTTTTTATGCTATAGTTTTGATACAAGTGGGGTATATATTGAGTCATATATTTTTTTAATTGTGCTTTTTTATGATTAGATTGCGCCTATTGGGATGTTTTCTATACATTCTACCCACAGTTGGATGTTTTCACCTTGGCTTTTGTTAGCTGTAACATATGTATGTTAATTATCGTTATAGGTTGTTATGTTCAATTATTTAGTATGTATGGATTTGGTATTATTTTTGAAATCATGATTCATATATTTTTTTTTTGTGGCTGGCCTTATTGCCCCCCCCCCCCCCCCCATAATTGACACTTATTTGGTCAATTTATATTTAGTCCTTTGATTTGTTTCTTTAGAATATAACCTCTGTGACCTACAGTATATCAGTTGATACATAACAGATGTTGGCGCAGATCCTGAGAAAGCAATGTGAATGCAAAATGCGTAGATTATAATACAGTTATTAAGTCAACACAGTCTCATCTCTTTTTATTTAAACCTGTTTGGAATGACCCTGCTGTACATTGCCATTACCCTAGGCCAGTTGGGGAACTACAGTCAAGGTACTGGAAAATGCTTAATATCTATAAATTTAAAATACAGTATAAGCAATTGCTTATCATGCAGTCGACGCTGAAATATGTCTCAAAATCTACACGTTTGTGCTCCTGTACTTTGAAAATTTGGAGAAAATAATTTCAGTGAAAATCGAATTATATTATTTTTACAAAATATGTTAGACATTAAACAAGCTAAAGCGGCAATTTTTGAATTTTTTTTCTATTTCAATACTTATTATAAAAATGGACACTGATTAGCCATTACATTTTTACCACCTACCTAATATTGAGAGGGCCCCCTTTTGCCAACCAAAGCCCTAATCCAGTGAAGCATGGACTCCAGTAGACAAAGCATCATACCGCCTCCACTGGCTTGCCTTCTTCCCATAGTGTATCTCTTCTCCAGATAAGTGACACACATGCACCCGGCCATCCACATGATGTAAAAGAAAAAATGTGATTCAGACCAAGGAACCTTCTTCCATTGCACCATTGTAGAATACTGATGCTCATATGACCATTGTTGGTGCTTTTGGCTATGGACATGGTTCAGTGTGGGCGTTCTGAGCAATCTGCGGCTACGCAGCCCCATATGCGACAAACTGTCATGCACTGTGGACACCTTTCTGTTGGGACCAGCATAAACTTTATATCTGGTTTTATAAACTGGTTTGCTCTACAGTAGCTTTGCTATTAGATCAGACTACACTGCCTAGCCTTTGCTCCCCATGTGCATCAATGAGCCTTGGCCACACATGACCTGTTGGTTTGCCAGTTTTCCTTCCTTGGACCAGTTTTGGTACGTCCTGGCCAGTGTAGACCGGGACCATCCCACAAAAGCTGCAGTTTTGCAGTTGCTCTGACCCAGTCATTGTCAGAAACCATGAATCAGACTAAGACAGAAGTACAGTTAAATCTCACTTGTTTAATAATAATAAAAAAAGATAAACAGAGTAAACGTGGTCAAAACATAGCCAGAGTTCTGGAACCGGAACGCAGGGCTTTTTTTCTCAAACAATAGGTGCTGGAACTTAACCACGGCCCCACAAAACTCCTCCCCCTACACACACCCTCCAAATCACATCAAATAGTGGGTGTGTTCAGTCAAATTTCACGAAAACAGTAGGAGGGTCTTAAAGGGGCATAAAATACCAGGATTGCATTACATACAGAGTGCAGAGCTGTCACTTGTAAACACAGAAACCAGACTTCTGTGTTTACAAGTGATTGTGGTGAACAGGCACCAAAGGGTCTGAGCCAGAGGTGGTGGAACTGAGTTCCACCAAGTTCCCCCAGAAAAAAAACCCTGCTGGAACGGATAGTCAGACAAGCCAAAGTGTCAGGGAGCCAGAGATGAGTGTAGTAGAACAGCAAGCAGGATCTAGAGCCCGAAGGAATGTCAGCCAAGCAAGTTATTAACAGGAACACAGGCGAGTGTCTCTAGAGATGTGACCAAGGTGAAGGCAGAGATCATCTGTGCTGGAAGGTTTAAGTAGGCAGGACTGACAAGCAGGATATCATCAACAGGTGATTCACTGTGGAGAGATAGGAGCTGGCAAATAGCCGAGGCCAGCTCAGAGAAGGAAGGGATGAGCCCAGCCCTGACAGCACCCCCTCCTCAATGACCCCTCCCCCTCAGAGGTCCACCAGGCTTGAGGGGAAAACATCTATGGAAATCACTAAGGAGGACAGGGGCATGTACGTCCGAGGATGAGCCCCAAGAGCATTCCTCCGGACCATACCCCTTCCAATGCACCAGGTACTGTATGCGCCCACGGAACCTACGAGAGTCAACAATGGACTGTACTTCATACTCCTCATGGTTCTCAACCTGTAAAGGGTAAGGACGAGGCACTGAGGTGGTAAAGCGGTTGCAGACCAAAGGTTTTAATAAGGAGACATGAAATACATTTGAGATACGCATATTAGAAGGAAGGTCTAATGCGTAAGCCACTGGGTTAATCCTGCGAAGAATACGGAAAGGCCCAATAAACCGAGGTGCGAACTTCAGAGAGGGAACATGAAGTCGGAGGTTGCGAGATGACAGCGAGACCCTGTCCGCAACCTGCAAGGAAGGCGCAGTCAGCTGTCTGCGGTCAGCATAGAGTCTGTACCTATCATTAGCAAGTCCAGGAGCAAAGCCTCCTGGACTTGTGCCCAAGTGGAATGAAGACCACGGAGATGGTCCTCTAACGCGGGAATACTCTGCGGAACAAATGAGTCAGACAACATGGAAGGTTGGAAACCATAGTTCGCCATAAACAGGGACAATCGGGAAGCAGAATTTAATGCACTATTGTGAGCAAACTCCGCCCACGGTAAGAGGTCTGACCAGTTGTTATGATGGTCAGAAATATAGCAACGTATGAATTTCTCCAAGGACTGATTGGCTCGTTCTGCAGCCCCATTAGACTGCGGGTGATACGCAGAGGAGAAAGCAAGCTGAATTCCCAACTGTGCACAAAAGGCTCGCCAGAACCGGGACACAAACTGACTACCTCTGTCCGAGACAATCACCTTGGGTAGCCCATGTAAGCGAAAGAACTCCCAAGCAAAAATGGAAGCCAGTTCCTTAGAAGTGGGCAACTTCTTAAGTGGAATACAATGAGACATTTTCGAGAACCGATCACCACTATAAGGATAACTGTGTTGCCCTGGGAGTTGGGTAACTCCACAATTAAATCCATAGACAGGGGGTCCAGGCCCTCTCGCCATTGGGTATGGGTTGTAGGAGGCCCACTGGAAGGTGTCGTGGGGTCTTACTCTGAGCACACATGGAACAGGCAGCTATGAAGGCAGTTACATCAGCACGTAGACTAGGCCATCAGAATTGTTGGGAAAGGGCCCAAAAGAGTTGATTTTTCCCAGGGTGGCCAGCAGCCTTGAGAGAATGGTAAGTCTGGAGCACGACAAAGCAGTGGTCACAAGGTTTCTCAGGAGGAGCATGAACCTGAGCAGCAAGAATTTTGTCACCCAAAGGAGAAGTGAAACTGGTGCGAACCGTAGCCAGAATACGATCAGGAGGAATCACAGGAACCGGAACCGACTCCATCTTGGAAGTGAAGGAAAATTGTCGTGACAAAGCGTCAGCCCTTACATTCTTAGTACCGGGTAAGAACGAGACAATGTAATTAAAACTAGACAAGAAAAGAGCCCATCGCGCCCTTCTGGGAGAGAGGCGTTTAACCTCAGACAAGAATGTGAGATTCTTATGGTCAGTAAGAATGAGAACACACAGTGGTACCTTCGAGGAGATGTCTCCATTCTTTCAGGGCTAAAATGATCGCTAACAGCTCTCTGTCACCAATCTCCTAATTGCACTCCGCAGGTGACAATTTCTTGGAAAAGTAGCCACAAGGATGCTTAGCGCTCTCAGAGGTATATTGAGACAGAAGGGCGCCAACTCCAGTCTCAGAAGCATCAACCTCAAGGATAAAAGGTAATGTAGGATCAGGATGTGCCAACACAGGAGCATAAACAAAGGCTGCCTTGAGACTCTCAAAGGCCTTAATGGACTCCGGAGACAAACACTGTGGGTTACCATCCTTTCTGGTCATATGAGTCAGGGGCTTGACCAGAGACGAGAAGTTACGAATAAACTTCCAATAATAGTTGGCAAAGCCAAGAAACGCTGCAGAGGACGTAAACCCATTGGTCGGGGCCACTGTAGGACTGCTGAAAGTTTCTCTGGGTCCATCAAAAAACCAGCAGTAGAAATGACATAACCCAGGAATTTAACCTGTTCACGATGGAATTCGTACTTCTCCAATTTACAATAGAGATTGTTCTCTCTTAGTTTCTGAAGCACATGACAGACATTTGTGTGGTGGCTCTCGAGGGACTTGGAAAATATGAGGAAATTGTCGAGATAAACCACCACATATAACTACAACAAATCTCGGAGGACATTGTTAATAAATTCCTGGAAAACTGCCGGGGTGTTACAAATGCCAAAAGGCATTACGAGGTACTCATAATGGCCTGTTCTGGTACTAAATGCAGTTTTCCACTCGTCGCCCTCCTTGATCCTCATGAGATTGTATGCCCCTCTCAAATCAAGCTTTGTGAAAACCGTTGTTCCTTTGAGGCGGTCAAATAACACCGTAATCAACTGAATCGGATAGGCATTCTTAATCGTGAAATGATTGAGACCCCTATAATCAATACAAGGCCTCAGTTCGCAATTTTTCTTCTTCACAAAGAAGAAACAAGCATCAGCAGGAAACGAGGATTTGTGGATGAAACCTCAAGAAAGTGCATCTGCAACATACTCTTCCATGGCCTTATCCTTCAAGACCGACAAAGGGTAAACCCAGCCAGGAGGGGGTATGGCACCAGGTTGAAGGTCAATTGCGAATTGCCAATCATACAACCGATGTGGAGGCAAACTACCGGCTTGACCTTTATCAAAGACAACGCTAAAATCGCGGTACTCCTCTGGCAGGGAGGAGAGAGAAGAAGTGCACAGGACCTTGGCTACCATCTGGAAGCATGTCTTACAGCATTGTAGCGACCAGGAGAGAACCTCAGCACGGAGCCAATCAAAAGAGGGCTTGTGCCTCTGTAACCAAGGATAACCAATAACCAGTGGAAAATTAGGTGAGGAGATAACTTGGAATTGGATTATCTCATGGTGAAGAGCCCCTACGGCCATGGATAATGGAACAGTCTCATGAGTCACATGGGCAGGCTGTAGAGGACTCCTGTCAAGAGCCTCAATGGCAAGTGGAGTTTCACGCAGCTGCAGTGGAATTGAGTGCTTTAATACAAAGGCAGCATCAATGAACAGGCCTGAAACCCCAGAGTCGATTAGAGCCTGTATCTCGACGGACGACTCAGCCCAAGAAAGGGTAACCAAAACCAGGGGCTTATCCTTTTGGATAACTGGGGACGAAACAACGCCACCTAAGGTCTGCCCGTGACAGGACCTCAAGGTTCGGGCGTTCCCTGGACGGATAGGACGAGACTTTAAAAAGTGACGTGCCTGGCCACAATAAAGGCACAATCTCTACCTCCTCCTAAGGGTTCTCTCATCCGCAGAGAGATGTGAGAAGCCCAAGTGCATCTTCACTGACCGACTCGGTACCAGGAGGCATGGGAGGTGAGGGAGGCAAGGTTGGGACTGCAAAGCTTGGAGACAAATATACAGGAGGTTTCCACAAGCGTTCCTTAAAAGAGAGTCTTTCTCTGAGTCTGGAGTCAATGAGGATGGCAAATGTGATCAACTTCTCCAGCTCAGTGGGTATATCCCAGGCTGCTATCTCATCCTTGATGGTATCCGAGAGACCATGAGAAAAAGCAGCCACGAAGGCCTCATTGTTCCAAGCAACCTCTGCTGCCAGAGTACGGAAATCAATGGCGTAATCGACAACAGTTCTCGTACTCTGTTTGATGACATGAGGCACTTGGCAGCAGAAGCAGAGCATGCGGGAACATCAAATACCCTTTTAAAGGAAGCCACAAACTCAGGGTAACTCAAGACAACAGGTTTTTGCGTCTGCCATAGAAGGTTTGCCCAGGCCAAGGCTCTCTCAGAAAGCAAAATTATCACGAAACCTACTTTGCTTCTGTCTGTGGGAAATGCCTGGGGCAGCCAGCATCACAAAGTAAATCTCAACCTGGTTGAGAAACCCTCTGCATTGGACTGGATCACCCCGAAATCGATGGGGAAGTGGAGCCGAACCAGACATACCTCTTATAGAGGTAATACTCGAGGCGGGTGCCTGCACAGAGACTGGAGCAGCAGCAGGGACAGCCTGCAACTCAGGTTGTACTGGAGCAGCCACAGTGGGAGATTCCAGGTGAGCCGTGCGACTCAAGAGCATTTGTAATGCCATGGCAACCTGATCCATGCGGTGATCCTGCTCATCCAATCTGGAAAAAATATTACCAACAAGTGGATTGACTGCATCTTTTGAATTTATGGCCTTCGCCTACTGTCAGAAACCATGAATTATGCTGAGACAGAAGTACAGATAAATCTCACTTGTCTAAAAACAATCAAAAAAGGTAAACAGAGTAAACGTAGTCAAAACATAGCCAGAGTTCAGGAACCGGAACGGATAGTCAGAGAAGCCAAAAAATCAGAGAGCCAAAAATGAGCGTAATAGAACTGCAAGCAGAATCTGGAGCCAGAAGGAATGTCAGCCAAGTAAGTTTTTAACAGGAATACAGGTGAGCGTCTCTAGGGATGTGACCAAGGCGAAGGCAGAGGACTGTTGAGCAGGATATCATCAACAGGTGAGTCACTGTGGAGAGATAGAAGCTGGCAATTAACCAACAGTGAGCGGCCAGCTCAGAGACGGAATGGCTGAACACAGCCCTGACAGTCATCTAACCATTACAGTTTAGGCCCTTGTCAAATTGTTCAAATCCTTACACTTGCCCATTTTGTCAGCTTTCAATACTTCAACTTCAGAGTGAACGTGTTTACTTGCTCCTAGTATATTCCACCCACTCACAGGTGTCATTGTCACAAGATAATCAGTGTTATTCACTTTCTTCACCATCACTTCACCATCATTGGTTATAATGTTATGACTGATCAGTGTATATGCAGGGTATTTTTTAAAACAAATGACTAAATAAGGGCTCATACTGTATGTGCTACAAAAATCAGTTTGAAAATCATTTTAGTATGCCATGCGCGTAAAAAGTTATTGCTAATTTAACAGATGTGTACCTGAAATTTCAAAATTTGGTCTGGTCATAGAGGACTTAATTACCTATGGACTTTAAAGTGATTCTAAAGCCTTAGGGTTTGTCACCTTAATGCATAATATGCATTAAGTTGAAAAACCTTCTGTGCTGCAGCTCTCCCCCTTTTCTTACCTGAGCCCAATCATATCCAGCGATGTGCATGAGTGCAGCGACACCCACTGCTGTCTCCCTCCTCGTTGGACTGATTGATAGCAACGGGAGCCATTGGCTTTCTCTCCTGTCAATCAAAAGCTGTGACCCGGGAGCAGGGGGTGGGCTGAGTCCCGCTGCCTGTGTCAATGGATGCAGCAGTGGGACTCGGGAGCGAGCATGCGCGGGTGCCCCCAGGAACACCCGCCATAGAGGAGGGGCCTGGAGCGCCGGCAGGGGATCCTAGAAGAAAAGGATGGGGACTGCTCTGTGGAAAAGCGTGTTTGTTATTTTAATTTAAAATGAAAAACGGTTTAATACCGCTTGAGGTTTTAAAATAGACACACAGAAGGGCCTGAGGACTGGAAGGATTAAAAAAAAAATGGAATTAGGCTTTAAATACCACTTTTTATGTAATGCAGCAGATGGACATGATGGACAAGTTTGCTTTAACTTCTAAACCCCAACACTATGCCTTAAACCTCTAACCCTTGATCCTAGCCTTATACTTGTCTATATGGTCATATATAGGCTGGCCATCACACATAACCTTACTAAACCTATAATTTACTCAACCCCTAAAATTAGCACCCAACCTAACACATTTACTTTTACCAATCCTTAAAGACAAGCTCCAGTTTCCTATAGAAAACAATTTAGTCTAGTTGTGCATTTATTTAAAATAATGATATGTGTTTACATAGAACTAAGTAATGACCCTAATGAGTGTAGTGCATCCTCTTCCTTATTCAATCAGCTGGCTGGAGATATTGACCAAGCTGTTTTGGAAAAAATAGTGTGGTCACAGACATGGCTAGGCTGTATGGATCACAAAACAGGTTAAACAGACGTGATAAATCTTTTTGCAGGCAAGACAGTTTAATTCTTGTATTTTAACTAATGCATTCTAATTATGTATTTAGCTGTTTTGCTGGAAGTTAGCTTTATTTTATTTTTTACAATTTTCTTATTTATACCATGTACATTGCCTTCTATCATTGTTTTTATTATCATTTTATTTACAGTTGCTAATTTTATTTTTTTAAATAATATATATTTTTAAAAGACATGTCTATTCTTAGTGACATTCACATCAGACAGGCTATCAGGCCTGGTTTTACAGTTCCATTAAGATTTTGTTTTTCTTTGTTGCACGCTGAATCCAGGAGCACAGAAGACCATTGCGTTGATATGTATAATGTAGCCCATCTTATGTCAACCAGAGACTGAGATTTTCAAGGAAATCAGACAGTGAATTAAGCATTCCCAGTCTGCCTGTTCACAAACATAGAGCTCCCTTCGGCTGTCACCTCCCTACAGAGCTGCAGAAAAAAAATGCTTTGTATCTTCTGGCTCTAGACAAGGTATGTTGGAATATATTTATATGAATTCCTGTGGTATTCTTAAACAAAGTCTTGTATGAGTGTAACAGGAAATTATACAGCCAAAATTCTTTAAAAAAAAAAAAAAAGATTTTTCACATAGGTTAAATATAATATTACAAATATTTAAATTTAAATGATAGCTTGAAAGTAGGTTACATGTAAGAATTTTTTTTTATTGATAATCAGATGCTATTTGTAACGTTTTACATGGAATGTCTGTAGATATTCATTTGTTACCATTATATTTACACATTTGCACAGGTTTTCAGTTTGTCCCTGATTTCACCACATCACAATGTAAACTCATAAATATGTATTGCTGTACCCAGAATCCTTTGCACAACCTTTTCATTCAGCACAATGCTTTTACTTCGAAGAAAATATTCTCTGCCCTCTTCTTTTTTTTTTTTACACTCTTCTTAGTGTTGATTTTAAAGGAATTGTTCAAAAGATTATTTTGTATTGTCAAGGTTGTATTTTTAGTTCTCTGTATAGCATTTTGCATGCAGTATAATTAATATTGTGTTGATAACAGATGATTTGCACATCAGTTTTCACCAACTCTAATTCTAATTGACACACGCAATGATATAAAGTTTTGAACAGCAGCGGTATTTAGAGCTCTAAATATAACCTGTTATCAATTGTGTCTTATCTCCTAAAACTGAATAGGCAGCTGATATGCAAAATAACTGGTCATTTAAAGCAGCCTTTTTCAACCTTTTTAAACCACTGGGGGGATACTTAAAATAATTTTCAAGTGCCAGGATGCTCAAAATGCTCAAAATGATTATATATATATAGCTCACTAAATATTATTGTGATCAGTTAGTTGTAGGTAATAAGTAAAAGAAGAATGTGACCCGTACCTGTAAAATAAATATGGCGCACCCAGCACATTTGACACCCACATAATATAATTTTCAACAACCTGTTCTTCTGTATGACAATTTTTTTTTCCGTTTTAACCATGAATCGAAACAAATAATAATAATGTTTAGAAAGGAAATTGGAAATTGTAATGCCTGCACTACATTGATGATCCTCTTGAAATACCCCCTTTGCATGAAATACATGAAATGTCCCCTTGCAATGGTTAATAGCACATTTTATCTAGGGGTTAATAAAGGTGAAACGCTTACCTTAATCCATGATTTTCTTTTGCTTTTTGATGTCCCTGGTATGTCAGCAGGCTCTTAACGTCCTCAAATTGAAGACGTCTGAGAACTGCAACTGGGGAAGAGAACTGTCCAAAGCACCTTCAGGGAACTGGTCATATGGCATAGAGAAGGCCCATGGGAGCGAGAAATATGGTAAGTATTACCCCTAGACAAAATGAAACAAGAGCAAATTGCTGGAAATTATGCTGCCAGGATAAGTACCACATCCTATACATACCTAAACCATGAAAAATTCCCAAATACGGGAAAAAAAAGGAACTTTACTGGTACCGAGGGAAGACACATGTAGTTAAAAAAAAATATAAGTAGCTGTATTTACAAAATATTAAAAAAACCCACAATATTAAATTTGTATATGATAAGTACATCTCCCAAAGAAAAAAAAGGAAAAAAAAGAGTATTACAAACTGTTTACACATATCTTCATAGCAATCTTGACAGGTTTAGATAGATTGACGGGTTTTTCAAAATTGCTTCCTCGGGACCCATCACATGCTTTAAGGAAAAGTAACTTGGTTGGAGAAACATATATTAGCTATAACATACCAAACTCTTTATACAATTATTAAGTCACAGGTGTAAATGCACTCACATGCCCCCCAGAGACAGGGAAGACAACAGCCGGCGGCGATCCACAGGCCCAAGCAAAGTCAGTATACTGTACTCTTCAGCCACTCATCAGTAGAGTTGGATATCAAGTATGTCACATAATATAACTAGAAACCAAAGTACAATACAAATGATGTTTCGCTACTATCAGCAGTAGAAAGCGCTATAAAGAAAGTTATATCAATTCATAAAGTGACTTACTTATCGCATAATCAAGGTGTGGGAGTATTCCAAAAGCACTTCTAATGCGGGTTGTGATTCTGGAATTACTGGATAACTGTCAATGTGATCATTAGGCCGCTAATATCTGGAACACCATATATGTCAGCCTATAGGAGGGGAAGGAACCCAGACTAATTATTAACATAGAGTTTATTTTGCAAGTTAATCGGTGTCACACCCATATCCCCATAGGCGAAACTAATTTCACAGACTTAGTCCTACATCACATATATATATATATATATCACAATATACTTTTGACTTCATTCTGAATATAATATATAGTACAATGTACTTGTGTATAGTACAAGAAGCAATTTTGTGAAACACGTCGACCTATCTATGTGCTTGTTATGAAGATAGACACAGTTTGTAATTCTCCTTTTTTTCTTTGGAAGATGTAATTGTATAATGGGGCAACACATGACCCCCATTTTAATATATATTTTTTTGTTAATATTTTGTAAGTAAAGCTACTTGTATTTGAACTAAATGTGTCTTCCCTTGGTACCAGTAAGACCCTTTCTTTTCCCATATTTAGGAATTTTTTTGCGGTTTAAAAATGAAACAAAAATTAATCTTTGGAATGTGGAGGGCTGGGGGTCCCACTGCAAGGTGGTCAGTAGGAGATAGACCTGCTTATATTGGTGGTCAGTAGAAGAGCCATTTTTTGCAATACCGCACTGCGTCGCTTTAAGTGACAATTGCGCGGTCATGCGATGCTGTACCCAAACAAAATTTACCTTTTTTTTCCCCCACAAATAGAGCTTTCTTTTGGTGTTATTTGATCACCTTTGCGGTTTTTATTTTTTGCGCTATAAACAAAAAAAAGCGACAATTTTGAAAAAAAAACACAATATTTTTTACTTTTTGCTGTAATAAATATCCCAATTTTTAAAAAAAACTAATTTTATCCTCAGTTTAGGCCGATATGTATTCTTCTACAAATTTTTGGTAAAAAAAAATCGCAATAAGCATATATTGATTGGTTTGTGCAAAAGTTATAGCGCCTACAAAATAGTTTATTGATTTATGGCATTTTTATTATTATTATTTTTTTTTACTAGTAATGGTAGCGATCTGTGATTTTTATCGGGACTGCGACATTGATCGAACACTTTTGACACTTTTTTCAAACCATTGACATTTATACAGCAATCAGTGCCATAAATAGCCACTGATTACTGTATAAATGTCACTGGCTGGGAAGGGGTTAACACTAGGGGCGATCAAGGGTTAAATGTGTTCCCTAACTGTGGGGGGATGGGACTGACTGGGGGAGGAGACCAATCGTTGTTCCTATATACTAGGAACACACAATCTGTCTCCTCTCCCCTGACAGAACGTGGATTTGTGTGTTTACACACACAGATCCACGTTCCTGCTCTGCCAAGAGTGATCGCGGGTGCCCTGGTGGATATCACGGCCACCGGGCACGCATAACGGCTCCTCAGTGACGTGGCAGGCGCGTGCCCCCTATACTGGCAGGAAGCGGAGGATGTCATATGAAGCCCGCCCAGGGTGGGAGATCTCATCTGTGGATGTCATTTGACAATACACCACGAATTAAGTGGTTAAACCTGTCCTGCCTCGAGGATAAGCAGGACAGGTATAAAGGATAAGGGCTATTTATTTTTTTTTAGTTGCCTCCTGGTTTCTGACCTGAGCCAAAATGATGTCATACATCCCATGAGTTCTCCTGGGCATTTTTTTTTTCTTTTATCTGGAAGAGGGTCTTTCTCCGCTAAGCACACCTTCCTGCCCGCATGCCTAACCTAAGGGCAGGTTGATTCCAAGAAGAAAATGTTACGTGAATCAATGACCCTTTAGAATGGCCACAGCTAGAAATGCTGGGGGGTGTTTTTTAAGTGATTTCTCAACAAAATAAAGCATGGGTCATAAACATTGTTATATAGAGTAATATTTTACTGTGATAGAATATACTGATTTGGTCTGATATGGTCTTATATGTTTTTGCAACATAATATATTATACTGCTTCTATGTGATGTGTTTTACCATTGCTGTTTAATATAATGTATGCCTTTGATAGACGATATCTTATTGCTGGGTGATATATTATTGCTGTAATATATCTATTGTTGCTTTGTAAGGTAAACTCTGCATAAGCACTGGTTCTTTCAGTGAGAACCATGTGCCAAAATGATTAGTAGATCCAGAGATACGGGCATATGAATTTATACGTAAATCTTGGCTTTTCTTTTGAAGGGTAACTCCACTTTCATGGGGAAAAAAATAGCAAATAATATAGCGTATACAATTGCAACACAAGTCATATTGTAATTGAATGTTATTAAAAATGACCTTTCCTTTTCAATCTGCAGCTCTGTAATCTTCTGTCAAATGCAATGCAATATGGCTACCTGGAGGTGTTCTGTACACAGAATGTGTACAGAACGCCCCCCAGAAACATAATTTCCTACTTGTGTGATTTTCTCACTGATTTTCCCAGAAGTATGCCTAAGATATAAGTCAGATATCAGGCATCCCCTGCAACAAAAAAAAATGGAAAATTGTATCAAATACTTACCATAATTTTCCTTTCCTGACATCAATACATGGCAGCATACATATGATATAGCTCCGTCCCTATATCCACCCACAGGACCTGTTTAGCTTTATAAAAATTTGACTGAGAGATACCGCCCCCATTATCCGTATAAAACACAGAGATCAGAGGGAGAGTTCGTATGCTGCCATGTATTGCCATCAGGAAAGGAAAGTTACAGTAAGGCTCTTTTCAGACTGGGGCGGGTGGGTGTCAGCGTTTTAGCGGCGCTATTCGGCCGCTAGCAGGACGGTGTTAACCTCCGCTAGCGGCTGAAAATGGGTTAAAACCGCCCGCAAAGGGCCGTTTGGTGGCGCTGCCCCATTGATTTCAATGGGCAGGGGCACTTTAGGAGCGGTGTATACACCACTCCTACAGCGCTGCAAAGATGCTGCTTGCAGGACTTCTTTACAGGAGCTATGCAGGAGCTATTTTTATCGCTGTAGCGCCTGTAAAGCGGAGGGTTTGCTACAAACTTAGTCTTTATTTGACAATAGACAAAAAAGCTTGGATGGTTTTCCTCCCAAACTCTACTGTAATAAGAGCTGCTGGATCCACCCTGTAGTGTTTTAAAAATGTATGATATGATGACCAGCTAGCCTCTTTGCAGAAAATCCTGCCCTTGCCGCCCAAAAAGAAGACATCGCCCTGGTTGAGTGAGCTCTAACCACCTCTGGAGGATCCTTCCCGGCCACTCTATATTATTATTATTATTATTATTATTATTATTATTATTCAGGATTTATATAGCGTCAACAGTTTACGCAGCGCTTTACAATATAAAAGGGAGACAATACAGTTATAATACAAAATTCAATACAATAGAATTAAGAGGGCCCTGCTCAGAAGAGCTTACAATCTAATAGGGTGGGGCAGGTGGTACAAAAGGTTGTAACTGTGGGGAATGAGCTGGTGGAAGTGGTAGGAGATTAGTTGGAGACGTGATAGGCTTTCCTGAAGAGATGAGTTTTCAGGGATTGCCTGAAGGTAGCAAGAGTAGGGGATAGCCGGATAGATGGAGGTAGCGAGTTCCAGAGGATGGGAGAGGCTCTGGAGAAATCCTGGAGACGAGCATGGGAGGAGGAGATGAGAGAAAGCAGGAGGTCTTGAGAAGAGCGGAGAGGTCGATTTGGGTGATATTTGGAGACAAGATTAGTGATGTAGCTTGGGGCAGAGTTGTGAATGGCTTTGTATGTTGTGGTTAGAATTTTGAATTTAATTCGCTGGGTGATTGGGAGCCAGTGCAGGGATTGAAGTAGAGGGTTGGCAGACACTGAGCGGTTGGTAAGGTGGATAAGTCTGGCAGCAGCATTCATGATAGACTGAAGAGGGGATAGCCTATGGAGAGGTAAGCCAATGAGAAGGGAGTTGCAATAGTCAAGGCGAGAGATAACAAAGGAGTGAATGAGGAGCTTGGTGGTTTCATTTGTTAAAAAAGGGAGAATTTTGGAGATGTTACGGAGGTGAATTCTACAAACTTTTGACAGCGATTGGATTTGAGGCTGAAATGACAAGTCAGAGTCTAGGATTACACCTAGTACCCTGGCGTGAGGGGAGGGACTGATGGTTGCATTGTTGATTTTTGATGGAAAAGTCAAGGAGGGGGGCAATATTAATAGCTCAGTTTTAGAGAGATTTCATTTAAGGAAGTGGTGCGACATCCATGCTGATATGTCAGTTAGTAAGTTAGTAATGCGAGAGGAGACTGAAGGAGTGAGGTGAGGAGTAGACAGATAGATTTGGGTGTCATCAGCGTATAAGTGGTATTGGAAGCCGTGGGCAGTTATTAAGTGACCAAGGGAGGAGGTATAGATAGAGAAGAGAAGGGGTCCAAGAACCGAGCCTTGGGGGACCCCCACAGAAAGGGGCAATGGAGAGGAGGAAACAGAGTTGTAGGTTACACTGAAGGAGCGCTGTGATAAATAGGCAGAGAACCAGGATAGAGCTGAATCTCGGAGGCCAAGGGAATGTAGTTTATTGAGAAGGAGCGGGTGGTCAACAGTATCAAAGGCCGCAGAGAGGTCAAGTAGTAGGAGTATGGAGTACTGGCTGTTGGTTTTAGCAGTTAGTAAATCGTTAGTGAGTTTTAGTAAGGTAGTTTCCGCTTAGTGCTGCGAGCGAAAGCCAGACTGTAAGGGGTCAAGAAGGTTATTTTCATTGAGGTAGGAGCTAAGACGGTTGTAGACTAAGCGTTCTAGAAGTTTAGAGGTGAATGGGAGCAATGAGATGGGTCTTAAGTTGTTCAGGTCGGTAGGGTCCAGTGAGGGCTTTTTAAGAATGGGAGTGATCTGCGCATGTTTTAGAGGGGAGGGGAAAATGCCACTAGAGAGGGAGAGATTGAAGATGTGGGTGAGGGAGCATAGGATAGAAGAAGAGGGTGACCGTAGTAGTTGTGAGGAAACAGGATCCAAGGGACAATTGGTTAGGTGGGCATCCGAGAAAATTTTTGTAACCTCTTCCGTAGTAGCCAATTCAAAAGAGGAGAGTGTTGAATGTGCTGCTAGGCAAGGTATGATGGGTGGGGAAGACGTACGCACAGTGGAGATGTCCTCATGAATTGCATCGATCTTGTCTTTGAAGTGATTGGCAATCTCTTGGGCAGTGAGTGAGTTAGTGGGTAGAGGGGGTGGTGGACGGAGCAGAGAGTTAAAGGTTGAGAAGAGCCGACGGGGAATGGATGACAAGGAATTAATAAGAGAGACAAAGTAGGCTTGTTTGGCAGCATGGAGGCATGAATTGTATTTTAGAAGGGCAGATTTATATAGGGTGAAGTCTTGCAGGCATTTGGTTTTACGCCACAGTCGTTCAAGAGCACGGCAATGTCTCTTGAGATTTCTAGTGTTGTCAGTTTGCCAGGGTTGTAACGGTCGGGGGCCTGATTCCTGGTGAATAGTTTTTACTATCCAGGCCGAGATGGTTCTGGCCGAGGCCTCTTTCCCTCTAAATTTTCATGATGATGAAAAAGTCTGTCAGAACGTCTGAATGTAGAAGTAGCCTGCAGATAAGCTTTGAGGACTTTTGGAATGTCCAACTCCTGCAGATCAGCATCTGATTCCACTGGGAGGGCTGGAAGCACACATTCACTGGAGAGATGAAATATCAATGCCACTTTTGGGACAAAATGATCCAATGGTCTCAGCACAACCCTGTCTGGGAAGAACATTAAATAAGGTTCTGCTGCCCCCAATTCTTGGAGTTCCGACACCCTTCCCCCTGAAGTTATGGCTAATAGGAAAGCTGTTTTTAAGGTGATATCCCATAATGAACAGTCTTCTGTCAGAGTAGGAGGAGGGTTTGCTAGGAAATTGAGGATTACTTCCAGGTCCCATTGAGGGAACCTATTTCTCTTGGGAGGTCGTAGTCTAAGCACCGCTCTCATGAAGTGCTCCACTAGCAGGTTTGCTGCCCATTTATTTTGGTTAAAAGCTGAGATGGCTGAAATTTGCCCAATAAGCGAACTGAGCCCCAAATCCAATCCGGATTGCAGGAAAGACAGGACTTGAGATGCATTTGGGTCACTAGGGTCAAACTGATGTCCAGCTGCAAAGCTTGTGAACGTATTCCATATTCTGGAGTAGATGGCATTGGTTGATCCCTTTCTGGAACTCTGTAAAGTTCGAATACCCTCTGGAGAACATCCTAACTATTGTAACCCCTGCCTTACAATCTCCAGGCCGCTAAGGCCAGTCGTGATGGTTACGGATGTAGGGTACCTCCTTTAGAAAGGAGATGAGGAGTCACCGGCAGAGTGATTGGTGTACAGACGCTGAGATCCATTGCCAGAGAGACCCATGGTCGGTAAGGCCAATAAGGAAATACTGTGATGACAGTCAAATTCTCTGTCAACAATCTCCTCAGGAATTTCAGGATTAAAGAAATTGAAGGGAGGGCATAGGCCAGTTGCCCAACCCAAGGATGGTGAAGGCATCCGTCCCTGCGCTATTGGATGAGGGTAGCGTGAGAGGAACCGGCTCACCTTGCAGATGGTTGATGAGGCAAAAATATCCAACTTGCGAACAACCCCACTCGGTGATGATCTGTTTGAACACTTCGGGGTGAAGGGACCATTCGTTGGGGTCCATGAATTGTCTGGATAGGTGATCTGCTTCCAAGTTCTGACAGCCTGGAAGTTATATGGCCCTCAAATCTGGGAGATATTGTTGCGCCAATGTCATGATTGGTTTCACCTCTCTCAAGAGGGATTGGCTGTGTGTCCTGCCTTGTCGCTGTATGTAGGACACTGCTGCCGTGTTGTCCAGATGGAGCAGGACTGGGCGACCCTGTATGTGAGGCAGCAAGCTAGCCAACGCTATGAATGCTGCTTGAAGTTCCAGAATATTGAAAACTAAGCCCTGAGTGGGAAATTCCCCTCTGCCCTGGATCTTGAGTTGTTCGCAGGTGGCGCCCCACCCTGCTGCGCTGGCATCTGTGGTAACAATGATCCATGGCTGCGGCCCTAATGGACTATGCCGTTTAGTGTTTGTTTCGTCTACCACCAGAGACTCTGGTGCCTCCGGCTAGTGATCTTGATTGGCTGGGCTAGCCGAACTCTTTCAGTGCATCAGGAAACCTTGTTGGAAATCTCTGCGTTTCCAGTAAACCCAGGGGATCATCGGAATACATGAAGCCATCATCCCGAGAGTACTCATGCACTGGGATGCTGACAACACTGGTACTCCAAAGCAGGCATGCCACAAGAGGATTGTCATCTCTGATTAGAGAACACCTCGACCCCAAAAGACCACCAGAAGGGGTTTCCCACCTTGTTGGTACGTTTAGCAGCCTAAGATGTGGGACTGCATACTGGTAGAGGCTGAACCCAGACGGACTCCGACATAGTCGGCAGGAAAGAGCTTTATCCTGAGTGTAACGCTCTGTATGAGTTGATCTTTTGAGGACAAAAAGGAGAATGGGGGAGGTAGCTCTCAGTCAGACTTTTATAGAGCTAAACAGGTCTTGTGGGTGGATATAGGGGCAGAGCTATATCATATGTATGCTGCCATGCATGGCATCAGGAAATGTAAATTTTGTTAAGATACTCCCAATAGGAAATAACATCTAAAGGGATGCTGACCCTGCAATTTTCCTCATTGGGGCCCTGCGTGTGAAGCAGCTGACTGATAATTATGAAACCACTTCCATTAGATTCACTTTCCCACATGGACACAGACAAACACACAGTGAGGAATCTGCATCAAAGTTTGTTAAAATCCTTGTAATGTACATAGATCACCCAAGGGGAATGTTTTTTTTCTCAACAAAAGTGAAGTTATGCCACGAACACACGAGCGGACTTTTGGACTGGTCCGACGGACTATCCGACGGACTTTTGGCGGACTTCTGACAGACTTTCCTAATGAGCGGACTTGCCTACACATGATCACACCATATTCCAAAGGATTCGTACGTGATGATGTACGACCGGACTAAAATAAGGAAGTTGATAGCCAGTAGCCAATAGCTGCCCTAGTATCGGTTTTAGCCCGTTGGACTAGCATACAGATGAGCGGATTTTTCGACCGGACTCGAGTCCGTCGGAAAGATTTCAAACATGTTCTATTTCTAGGTCCGTCAGACCTTTGGGAAAAAAAAGTCCGCTGGAGCCCACACACGATCGAATTGTCCGACGGAGTCCAGTCCGCCGGACCAAGTCTGCCGGAAAGTCCGCTCGTGTGTTCGTGGCATAACTTCACTTTTGTTGAGAAAATTACTCTTTATGGAGGAAATGAAGCGATAAGGTTTCATTTTAGGAGTTGGGTTAAGTTATAGGGTTTGGGTGAGGGAAAAGCTAAAGTGGAACTTTCATTTGCTTTACAGGCCTGCATGAATACATCAGCAATATCATTTTCAAAGAAAGCTGTATATTTTACTTTAGAAAAAATACTTTTTTTTAGTGACTTTGCCTAGGGTGATGGGATGATGTCATAAGTCCGTTGCAGGTAGGAGGAAGCATTTTCTCAGTCTTCTTTCCCCCAGTAATCAGATTTCAATTTTAAAACTTTGTAGCAAATTACAATTTAAAAAGCAACAGCATGGGCTGATCGGTATCAAACATTTTGAAAGGGAACGGTGCCAGTAACTGTGATGAACACTGTGCAATTCCTGTGCCTCAACCCTTTTTAGGGACTACATTCACCTAGCAACACAAAGGGTTCACTACTGACATGGCAGCCTGATTTAGGAATGCGTAAATATGAGAACTTAAAATTCCCCAAAAATTTGGACAAAAATTGAGAGCTATTGCAATCAAACACTTGTAAAAATAAATAAATAAACAAATAAAGAGAGATATTAAGGAAATGTTGAGGTTTTGCAAAAGTCAATTAGGAAGGCAAAATTCACATAGTGTTTTTTTTTTTTTTTTAAAGGATATAGTCTTTTACCTATAAATTGCTAGTCTTATTGTTTCATATTTGTTATTAAAACAACAAAAAATAAAATGTTAAAAAAAAAGTAAAAGAAAAAATTCAAAACAATATTACTGTATATACACCGGGCAGGGCGTACGAATGCGCTCCGCCGGCGGACCACTCTCGCTGTGGTCACACACAGCAGGAGTCCAACGGTGGGTACAGTAGACTCGATGTCTGCTGGCACCCACCGATTGTTTAGTACACAGGCAGAACGATGATCTGATTATGTAATCAAGACAGAGTGCCGTACTGTCAATAGGGAAAACATTGATCCTGTGTTCCTGCAAAGCAGGGACACGGATTTATGCTTTCCCTTAAAAGCACCACCCCTACAATACACAAGCACTGGTTAGGAACACATTTAACCCTTTGATTCCTGACCTCGACCTGATAGATCACCTTTGGGATGAATTAGAGCTGCTGACTGATATTTACCAGCTCTCTGCTCAGGGAGCTCTGAGAACTGGCAGTGTTTGATCGCTCAGTTCTCAGTCTAATGCCCCGTACACACAGTCGGACATTGATCCGACATTCCGACAACAAAATCCTAGGATTTTTTCCCGACGGATGTTGGCTCAAACTTGTCTTGCATACACACGGTCACACAAAGTTGTCGGAAAATCCGATCATTCTGAACGCGGTGACGTAAAACACGTACGTCGGGACTATAAACGGGGCAGTAGCCAATAGCTTTCATCTCTTTATTTATTCTGAGCATGCGTGGCACTTTGTGCGTCGGATTTGTGTACACACGATCGGAATTTCCGACAACGGATTTTGTTGTCAGAAAATTTTGTAGCCTGCATTCAAACTTTGTGTGTCGGAAAATCCGATGGAAAATGTGTGATGGAGCCTACACACGGTCGGAATTTCCGACAACAAGGTTCTATCACACATTTTCCGTCGGAAAATCCGACCGTGTGTACTGGGCATTAGAGATGATGGGGGGAGGGGGGGGACAGATGCAGCATTGGACTGATGCTGCATCCACCTAGGTAAGTATGATTCCCAAAGAAAAAAAAAATTCCCATACTTCTCTTTTAAAACAGCATGAGATAATAAGGTGAAAAACCGGCAACTCGTTCTCGCAATAAAAGTACTTTATTGATAAAGGGTACAGTGTGCAAGTTACAACAGCTTATGCGTTTCGTTAAATAACTTATTCATAGCCATCAGGCTATGAAAACAGGAAGCAACTGAAGAAAATTCTTTAAAACAAGTAAATATAATATACTTTCCTGCCTATTTACTAATGCTAGAAGCAGAAGGATTAAAAATAGTTCCTGTTAATTGAGAGAGTTTAGTTCCACTTTATATCTGAGCACACGCTGATAAGTGTTAAGCATTGTATGCGTTATTATTAAATAATCCCTAAATTGCTGAGCAATAACATTATACCAAATAAATAAAATAAGCTTAAAGTGTATTTTAAATTATTTACCTCTTAAATCCTTACTCAGCGTTCTGCCTAGGGAAGGATTCATAAACCTTCTATTATCCATACTATGAAAAATAAAGAAAATTTTCTACAGGCTCTATCAAGTACCAAGATATGCAGCATGAGTGCATTATTATGTATTTTTACGTCTAAAATTTAGGCCAAGAGTGTTATTCAGACCTGTTTCCATGGCAGTGTTAGAGACTTCTGCAAAATTCCCTATCATCTCTACCGTTCTTCTGTCTGTTATGAAATAGAAATCAACAGAAGTCATTTTATTGCATAGGGCCAAGTGAAAGACCAGGTTAGAGCAGCCTGGAATACAGATTGGCAAGCATAGACATGCGGTAAGAATAATCAGCTTGTGCAATTTCTGTATATAAATGATGTTAAAGGTGTTTAACCCCTTGGCATCGAAAGATGTAAATATCCCAGACTGAGAGATGTACATTTTCCTAACAGTGAGTCTATGTACATCTAGTTCAGAAAAGGCCGCCGGCACTCTCATGCTCCTTTCTGAAGTGACTGGGTTGTCAGTTTTAATCACTACAGAGAGGGTAGGAATTAGGAATACTGGTTCCCTGCCATTGATTGCTGTCAGTTGACTTTGATCATCTGATTAGTGTTTACATTTCTATAATATAAAAACTTCTGTCTCTCTTGATGCCTGTGGGGAGGCAAGTAGACCACCAACTTCAGCATGCTTTGGTAATTTGTAGTGGGATCAGAAACACACTATATTACCAAAAGTATTAGGACGCCTGCCTTTACACACACATGAACTTTAATGGCATCCCAGACACTCTTAAGGCTCGTACACACTATAAGAAAATCGGGCAAACATTTTCGTCCAAAGAATTTTCATACGATTTTCGTAAAGTGTGTACACAACTTTCGACAGCTGATTCCGAATTTTCTCACCAAAATTCCCAAAGGGACAAACGCCAACATTTTTCTCGTATGGGAACAGAACGAACGATTTTCGCTTAACCACTTCAGCCCCGGAAGGGCCATTCTTTGCGATACGGCACTGCGTCGCTTTAACTGACAATTGTGCGGTCATGCGACACTGTACCCATACGAAATTGATGTCCTTTTTTTACCCCACAAATAGAGCTTTCTTTTGGTGGTATTTGATCACCTCTGTGGTTTTTATGCTTTGCGCTATAACCAAAAAAAAGAGCGACAATTTTGAAAAAAGAACAATCGTTTTTACTTTTTGCTATAATCTATACCCCCCCCCCCCCAAAAAAAATGTCTTCATCATTAGGGCAATATGTATTCTTCTACATATTTTTGGTAAAAAAAAAAAAATCCCGATAAGCGTATATTGATTGGTTTGTGCAAAAGTTATAGCGTGTACAAAAAAGGGGCTATATTTATGGCATTTTTATTATTCCTTTTTTTTCCACTAGTAATGGTGTCGATCAGCGATTTGTAGCGAGACTGCGACATTGAGGCTGGTAGATCAGACACTTTTGACACTTTTTTGGGACCATTGACATTTTTACAGCCATCAGAGCTAAAAAAAAAGCCACTGATTACTGTATAAATGTCACTGGCAGGGAAGGGGTTAACACTAGGGGGTGATCATGGGGTTAAGTGTTCCCTAGGGAGGTGTTTCTAACTGTGGGGGGGAGTGTAGTGACAGGGAGTACAGAGAGATCGTTGTTCCTGATCACTAGGAACAGCAGATCTCTCTCTACTCCCCTGACAGAACGGGATCTGCTTGTTTACATTGATAGATCCCCATTCTGTCTCTCTCAGGAGCGATCGCTGGTCACCGACCCTATAACCCTTAAAGCGCCCGACGTACACCTACGGCGATTCGCGCAGCCGTGCCAACCTGCCGCAGTATAATGCTGGCAGCTGGTCAGCAAGCAGCTGTGTACCATTTTCGTACGGTTTTCGTACAAGAAAAAATCAGAAAAGAAACACTGTGCATGATCAGAAACAATAAACAACAAAAAACCTTTGTTGTACGAGTATTTTCATATGAATTTTCTTTCATCGTTTCCAATTTTATGTAAAACAACGAGGAGAATAGGACATTCGTTCGCCCGATTTTCTTATAGTATGTACCCCACTTTAGCCCGTAGGGTTCAATATTGAGTTGGGGCACCCTTTGCAGCTATAACGGCTTCAACTCTTCTGGGTTTAGTGTTTTGCCTGTAGAAGCAACTAATATTATCCTATGTGTCCATGCACATTAGGTCGTTTAGAGGCATATTTTAAACTCGTTGTTTAGAGGCAGAAAAATAACTCTTCTGTTTTGCGTTTTTGGGGGGGAGTTTTCTGGCAGAAAAAAACGCTAAACGCTCCTAAATGCTAGTACAAAAAACACCCAAAATTACAAAAACTGTACAATGAGCCAGGCAGCTCCCATTACAGATTCGGCAATGAACCTGACTGAACTTCCGTGCATGCGTGGGAGTGACATCATCCCCACCCGAAGATGTCAGCAGGAACTCCAGGCCCCTGCATCTCTGGAGCCAAGGTGAGTATAGTTTCGCTTTAAGGTGCTCCAGCAAAATGTCACACTCTGACATCATCACATACAATGCTGTCAAATCGAACCTGTGCAAGCCTGTTTTCTGATTGGTTGTTATGGGCCATTATACCCAATTGCTCTTTGTTGTGTTGTGCAGCATTAATTTAAAGTGTTACTAAACCCAGGACCCTGCATTCACTATATCTGGTCTCCCACAGTCAGTGGCGTAGCGTGGGTTGCCAGCACCCGGGGCAAAGCAAATAATTTGCGCCCCCCTAACCTGCGGACTTTTAGCACTCCCCGAGTCCCTTCAAATACAATAGTACTGACCTACCCAATTCCTATACTGACCACTACACTAACCTACTTGATTTCAACACTGACCAACCTGATTCCTTTACTGACCATTACACAGTACACTGACCACTATACTACACTAACTGACCCACCATACTACACTAACTGACCCACCATACTACACTAACTGACCCACCATACTACACTAACTACCCACCATACTACACTAACTGACCCACCATACTACACTAACTACCCACCATACTACACTAACTGACCCACCATACTACACTAACTGACCCACCATATTACACTAACTACCCACCATACTACACTAACTGACCCACCATACTACACTAACTGACCCACCATACTATACTAACTACCCACCATACTACACTAACTGACCCACCATACTACACTAACTGACTCACCATACTACACTAACTGACCACCATACTACACTAACTACCCACCATACTACACTAACTGACCCACCATACTACACTAACTGACTCACCATACTACACTAACTGACCCACCATACTACACTAACTGACTCACCATACTATACTAACTGACCCACCATACTACACTAACTGACCCACTATACTACAATAACTGACCCACCATACTACACTAACTGACCCACCATACTACACTAACTGACTCACCATACTACACTAACTAACTCACCATACTACACTAACTGACCCACCATACTACACTAACTGACCCACTATACTACAATAACTGACCCACTATACTACACTAACTGACCCACCATACTACACTAACTGACTCACCATACTACACTAACTGACCCACCATACTACACTAACTGACCCACTATACTACAATAACTGACCCACCATACTACACTAACTGACCCACCATACTACACTAACTGACCCACCATACTACACTAACTGACCCACCATACTACACTAACTGACTCACCATACTACACTAACTGACCCACCATACTACACTAACTGACCCACCATACTACACTAACTGACCCACCATACTACACTAACTGACTCACCATGCTACACTAACTGACCCACCATGCTACACTAACTGACCCACCATACTACACTAACTGACCCACCATACTACACTAACTGACCCACCATACTACACTAACTGACTCACCATACTACACTAACTGACCCACCATACTACACTAACTACTCACCATACTACACTAACTGACTGACTTTCTCTCCCCCGGGGCCAGTAACACGAATTTCACAAGGGAGTCTCACTCACCTTCGTGTCTGGCTGGCCTGCATCAGTCCAGGGGAGGAGGAGGAGGAGAAGACAGCGGCGGCTCGGCGGCTCACATTGCTTCTCTCCCCTGCGCTCTAGCTGCCATATTCAGTGTCCGGCACAGTGCACTGTGATTGGGCGTTATGGGGGTCATGTGCGGAGGCGAGACTTCAGGAGTAATCGAGGATAGGCCAGCTCTACGCCTCACATGACCCCCATACGCCCAATCACAGGGCGCCGGACACTGAACATGGCGGCCGGAGCCCGGGGACACAGGAATTTAAAATTAGGAGGAGGCAGCCAGTGACACATACTGGCGCCCCCCTAAATGTCGCGCCCGGGGCCATGGTACCCCCTGCACTCCCCACGCTACGCCACTGCCCACAGTATACAGAATATGGAAATGCCATTATTTTAGTAAATATAAACGGCTAAAAACCTTTTCTCATCAGCAGAATATAGCGAATATAGGAGGAGTTTTTATTCTGCACTGGCTGTCCTAACAGGATGCAGAACCCCTGGCCCTCTATCTGGACAGTGCTGATTGGTCCTGTGCTGATCACATGCACCCTTCCAAGAAAAAAAAAAACTCTCTAGCAATAAACACCAAATTCAGCATGTGCAGCCTGTCCCTTGGCTCTGTATTATCAGGAAATATTTTGGGGACAGTGGAAGAAGGGGAGGATCAGAGGAACAGGATCAAACAGCCTTTTTACACAATGCAGAGTATTAATCCCTTAGGTTCCACAGTGAGTATAACAAGCATGCTTTACTGCATATACAGACTGATTTTACTGTTGTGGGTTTAGTAACACTTTAAACCATTCGTTTGACTAATTTTTACAGTTCAGCTGGTGGGGGCTCAGCCTTACTATAAATAACCTCGTTTGTAACTATAAAAAATGTTTATACTGTACTAAAATGTTTTCCCATCCTCTTCTAAATGATAAAAGTGGAATGGAAAACTAATAGTGAGAAAAAAGTGGTTTAACCACTTGCCGCCCACCATATAGCAAAATGACATCGGCAAAGTGGTTGCGATATCCTGACTGGACGTCACATGACGTGGTCAGGATAACAAACTGATGCGCGCCCCCGGGGGCGCGCATCGCGGCGATCATTGTTGCGGCATGTCAGTCTGACACACCGCAGCTCCGATCTAGGTGTAGAGTCTCTGAAGGAGACTCTTTACCACATGATCAGCCGTGTCCAATCACGGCTGATCACGATGTAAACAGGAAGAGCCGTTTATCGGCTTTTCCTTACTCGCTTTTGACAGACGTGAGTAGAGGAGAGCCGATCGGCTGCTCCTCTGACAGGCGGGTCTGTGCTGATTGTTTATCAGCGCAGCCTCCCCCCTTGGATGCCCACCCAGGACCACCAGGCATGCCACCAGGACCACCAGGGATGGCCACCACTGATGACGACCAGGGATGCCTGGCATCCCTGGTGGCAATGTGTGCCCACACATGATGCCAATGTGTGCCCACACATGATGCCAATCAGTGCCCACCAGCAATACCTGCCAGTGCCTCCTAATAAGTGGTGCCAATCAGTGCCATCTATCAGCGTCAATCAGTGCCACTCATCAGTGTCCATTAGTGCCACCTATCAGTGCCCATCCATGCCCATCAGTGCCCACCCATGCTCATCAGTGCCCACCTATCATTGCCCATCAGTGCCACCCATAAGTACCCATCAGTGCCACCTTTTAGTGCCCACCTGTGCCACCTATGAGTGCCCATCTGTGCCGCCTATGAGTGCCCATCAGTTCTGCATATCAGTGCCACCTATCAGTGCCCATCAGTGCCACCTATTAGTGTCCATCAGTGTTACATATCAGTGCCCATCATCAGTGCCCATCAGTGACACCTCATTGGTGCCACCTCACCCGTGCTCATTAGTGCCTCCTTATCAGTGCCCGGCAGTGCAGCCTCATCAGTGCCCATCAGTGAAGGAGAAAACGTAGTTATTTACAAAATTATATAACAGAAACAAAGAAAAACTTTTTTTTAAAAAAAATTTTTTTATTCTTTTATTTTGTTTTAGCAAAAAATAAAAACCACAGAGGTGATCAAATACTACCAAAAGAAAGCTCTATTTGTGGGAAGAAAATGATAAAAATGTTGTTTTGGTACAGCGTAGCATGACTGCGCAATTGTCATTTAAACAGCGACAGCGCTGAAAGCTGAAAATGGGCTTGGGCAGGAAGAGGGGAAAATTGCCCTGTATTGAAGTGGTTAATCAATCAATATTTGCATATGAATTCATCACGGTCTGTGTTACTTGGGGTATTAGGTTTAAGTAGGGGGGCAAATACATGCCTTTTATAAATAAGCCAGCACAGATATATTATGTTCATATTAATATACAGTATAAGTCCAGTTGTGACTGGTTTTCTTTAATGCAAAAGGGGATCTCAATTAGGAAAAAGGTAATAGGGATTGTAGTTGTCTGTAATTCATTGAGGCATCTCATAAGGGTTGACAGATTTAGGAGCTCAGCAGAAGCAGTCCCTGTAAATAATGTACATCTATCTAGTTATAAGCAACCAGTGCCAGGCGATACGAATTACCGTATCTGCAAATGGAAAGAAAGCTGTACTCAGAACAATACTATCAGTGACCTCCTGTTACTTTTCTAGTTGTGTGGTTGTCTCTGGCTTTAATATTTTCACTGATTTAGAGCCAGCATGCATTTAGTGCAGTTGGAGGAAAGTCAGACCCCTTATCTGCATATGTTTTTCAGGTCAGTGAAAGTATTGAAACCTCTGGAGCACCATAACGCTAGACATGTGCAGTTAGTTTTGTTCCGAATTTAAATTTGGATGAATTTTTTGGAAATTCAGATGTATCCGAATTTCCGAATTACAAAAGTTGCAAATTTAAATGAATCTGAAATAACGGAAACAAATATTGGACGAAATTCAAATTCAAATCAATTCAAATAATTTTCAAATAAATTTCTAATAGTTTTCGAATTTAAATCCTTTTCAAATTCGAAAAGTTTTTGAATTTGAATAGTTTTCAATTTGTTTTCCAATTTCCAAAGAGCATAAAATAGAATAGAAAATAAGGAATAGAATAGAAAAAAATATACTAAAATAGAAAAGGATATAACAGAAAATAAAATAATAGAATAGAGTAAAATAGAACAAAATAGAATAGAAAATAAAAGAACAGAAAAGAAATGAATAGAATAGAAAAAATAGAATAGACTAGAATAAAAAAGAATAGAATAAAATAGAAAGAATATAACTATTTTCTGAAATTCGAATTTCAAATAGAATAAATTTGAATTCATAAGAAAAGAATAGAATAGAAAAGTGTAGAATAGAAAAAAAAGAATAGACTAAAAAAGAATAGAATTAAAAAAAACAATAGAATAGAATAGAATAAAATAAAATAATAGAATAGAGTAAAATAGAACAAAATAGAATAGAAAATAAAAGAACAGAAAAGAAATGAATAAAATAGAAAAAATAGAATAGACTAGAATAAAAAAGAATAGAATAAAATAGAAAGAATATAACTTTTTTCTGAAATTCGAATTTCAAATAGAATAAATTTGAATTCATAAGAAAAGAATAGAATAGAAAAGTGTAGAATAGAAAAAGAAGAATAGACTAAAAAAGAATAGAATTAAAAAAAACAATAGAATAGAATAGAATGAATATAACAATTTCCCAGAATTCAAATAGAATCAGTTGGAATTTGAATAGAATAGAAAAGAATAGATTAGAATAGAATTGAAAATAACAGAATAGTATAGAAAAAAACAACAGAATAGAGTAGAAAGAACATAACCATCTTCCGAAATTCGAATTTTGAATAAATTTGAATTTGAATAGAAAAGAATAGAATAGAAAAGAATAGAGTATAAAAGAATAGAACGGAAAATAAAAGAATAGATAATAAAAAAACAATAGAATAGAATGGAATAGAAAGAATATAACCATCATCCAAAATTCGAATGTAATTACAATGGAATTCGATTCCGATTTGAATCAATTTGATTTTGGAAAAATTCAAATCGATCAGAATTCGGAAAATCCGAATCGCTTTGAATACGAATAAATTAAACGAATTAAGGAAACAAATTAAACAAATTTAACTAAACAAATTTATGTCAATACCGAATCAAAACGAAACAAATTATTTCATCCTGCACAGGTCTACATAAGGTCTCACGAACACGGATGGTTTGGCCCATGTTTGTCAAATGCTGGTGTTTTCGGGTGCTTTGTATGCATTCATGGACATATGCCCAGAACATACATATAAGTGGTGACCCTTTTTATCCATCAATATACCAAAAAGGGTAAAACAAGTAGTGCAGCGCTCAAAGCAGTGTAGCCATTTCACAAACGTAGGGCAGAAATACCAAAGGAGGTATCATCCCTAAATATATAAACCAAAACCAAAAAGCACAAAAATGGGACTTTATATGTACACAAGGTCAACAGATAACAACATTAACCTATCTCCAAAACATCCCGGTTGGAAAGCTGATATGGCTGGCAAGAAAGGGTCAACATGTTTCGCAGGAACCCCTGCTTCCTCAGGACCTCTGAGATCTCTTTAGTGTTCACATCTTATAACAAAATACGATTAAAAACTTAAAATGAACAAACTATGCCCAGAACACAGGAATCTTGCTTTAAAGACATACAGTACATCCCTGAACCCATATGGCCCTAAAGTGCTCGGTACAGTGTGCAGCCGCTGCATATTTCAACCTGTCACTGGTTTTGACAGGCTGATGGCAGCTACACCTGTGTCTCTCTGAAAATGCCTGGATTTGATTTAAAAGAATTTCATTCTGTTTGATGAGTGCAAAAAAATACCTGTTGATCCTGACAGAAAACGTATGTGCTGATAACATCCTGTGTTTTCTGCCTGTAATCATTCAGCATTGTTTTCATCTCGCTCTTTAGAATACAGAACACCTCCCCTCTGTGTTATGAAGAAGAGGGGAGGGAGAGGTGTTCTGTAGTCCCGTACTAGGGTGACAATGCTTCTCCACTATAGATATGGTACATTGAGTATTGTTAGCCTAGCATAGGGAGTGTGCTACTGGAAGAAACATTGGTAATGAAAACAAAGGGGAAAAAAAAGAATGAAGAAATAAAAGTAATGCAACCACGTCATCTAAGGACTGCTAAACGGCAATATATCAAATTTTAGGTATTGGATTTATATGCACTTTAACTTCTCTCTAGGGGACAATACCAGGACATTTGAAGATATTCTTTGTCAATATCCCCCACCATGCACCCCATAATTAACAAGTACTATGTCTATGGTGTCAGACTGACACTATTAAATCCACACATCTCTAGAGAAGTTAAATATTTCTCATTTGAAAGAAACAGTAATTTTTTAAAGAGATGAGTTAAAAGCAGCACAAATTTTCAGCGGTGACAGCATAATCACACAGAGCAAGAATAGGTCACGCTTCCAATTGCTGGTGTCAAAATTAATAGATTCATAAAGCTATTTGACAAGGTTAATTTCTTCAGAATTAGGTGTTTAACCCTTACTACTCCTACCATATCTCCCTATGATCCTGAGATTAAGATCCACAAATAATGACACGGGGGTGATTTGCTAAAGGAATACCATTTTTCATGTAGCCATGTGAACCTGTGTTTGGCTTGAATGCCCAATCATGTTCGGAGTAATTTAACAAAAATGTTCATATGTAAATCAAAGGAATTCGATCACCATTTTTATGTCTCATATTAAAGGCCATTCCCACCTTTTGCAAATGAATAATATATGCACCTACATTGATTTAAAAAAATACATTTTTTTTTTTTACATAGAAGCCTGCAAAGCATTGCAACGGCAATCCGGATACTGCAGACTATTGTTCCAGCGCAGGTCCATACCTGTACAGACCTTCAGTAAGGTTGGGGGGAGGTAAAAACAGGCTGCTGAGCTGTCATAGTTACATAGTTAGTTTGAAAAAAGACACGAGTCCATCTAGTTGAACCATAAAAATACATAAATAAATAAAATAAAAAATATCATACAATCCCATATACCCAATCCTATACCTACAAAACTTAAAAATACAGCCAGAGGAGGCTGTTTACATGCCAAGGCAATACTCCCTTAGCTTAGTGAATGAATTGAACTTCTGTTGATTTTCATCATCCAGTTATGTGCAAGCAAAAATACAGTTTTTTGTTTTTTGTTCTTTCACAGGATTGGGTATTCTTTGCAAAGTGAATTTTGTCGACATTCACAAAGCTAAGGGAAAATTCCTTTGCAAAGTGAACAGCCTCTAGTAAATCAATTCCATAATGGTAAATGTAACAGAGCTACCTCTTCTGTTAAAAAAAAAAAAAATTAACAGAGCTACATTATGTATTCTCCCAAGGCAATTGTGTGTCAATAAATAGCAGGAACATTAAAGCGTCCCTAGATATTAATTTAAAGGGGGCCTGACCTGAGGTCAAATTTACTTTGAAAAACCACAGCTGTCATGCAACAGCAGGCTTCTCCAAGTGCCTGGGTGTTACTCTGATTTTCCTATTGAGTGCCTCAAGAACACTAAATCTAGAGGTGCTCTTGAATGCAAATTTTGATCAGCTCTGCATGTCGATAACTAGCCTTCCACTCTTCAAAATGTCACATTTGGACCATAACTATGATGGTCAATTAAAAGTGATACTAAAGGTATTTTTAAAAAAATAACAAACATGTTATACATACTTGCTCTGTGCCAGTGGCGGCTTATCTATACGGGGAGCAGGGGCGTCGCCTCCCCTAATCCATGCGTCTGGCCCCTAATCTACATGCAGGGTGCCGAACGCATGGATTCCAATGGGGTTTTTTCCGAAGCAAGTGATTAGAGCCAGAGGCTCTAATTGGCTTCAAAAAGGGTGGGATCTGGGCGCAGAGCACTGCACCTTGAGCCCACCCAGCTGTGTGACAATAGCAAATTAATGTTCACTATTTTCTTCCTGATTCTCCTCCCAGCCAATCGGGAAGTGGGTCCTAAAACCCGATTGGCCGAGAGGAGAAGCGACCATATTGGTCACCGAGGAGGAAGCTGCAGAGGAGGAGGAGACGCAGAGGAAATTGCTGTGAAGCTGCCGAGGAGGAGGAGACGGAGGAAGAATTCAAAGCTGCCTGCGACCTAGATGGGCTAAGTACAAGGCTGGTGGGCAAACACGGACGAGCGAGCGACGGGGGGGAGCTTGTGGTCGGACCGACCGACTGGAGGGGAGGGGGTGGGGGGTCTTCCACCCCCCACTGCTCTGTGCTATGATTTTACACAGAGAAACCCTGATCCTTCTTTTCTTGGGTCACCCACTGGTGCTCCTGGCCCCTTCTCCCCACAAGCCTCTTGCTATGGGGGCACTCATGGGTGCTCACTCCCAAGCCTCACTCTGTTTGTCTATAAGACATACAGAACGGGGCTCGGCCCCACTCCCTCCTCACTGGCTGTGATTGACATCAGTGGGAGCCAATGGCTCCTGCTGCTGTCTCTGAGCCAATGAGAAGGCAGAGAGCCGAGAGAGCTTCTGCTTTCATGCACATCGCTGGATTGAGATTAGGCTCACGTCAGTATTGAGGGGTTGGGGAGCTGCATGCTGGAGGTTTTTTACATTCATGCATAGAATGCATGACATTCAGCCTTTACAACTACTTTAAGGCTGTACTCCAGGCACTGTTGAAATATATGGGAACTGTTTTAGCTGCCTAAAGATTTATATATATATATTTCTACCCAACCAGTAAGTTTACAGCCTTAGCCAAAAGTTTTGAGAATGACACAAATAATAACTTTTACAAAGTCTGCTGCCTCAGTTTTTATGATGGCAATTTGCATACACTTCAGAATGTTATAAAGAGTGATCAGATGAATTGCGATTTACTGCAAAGTCCCTCTTTGCCATGAAAATGATCTTAATCCCATAAACACATTTCCACTGCATTTGTGAAGAGGGCTTTAGGACACCCAAGAAAGTCCAGCAAGCGCCAGGACCTTCTCCTACAGTTGATTCTGCTGCAGGATCGGGGCCCCACCAGAGCAGAGCTTGTTCAGCAATGGCAGCAGGCAGGTGTGAGTACATCTGTACGCACAATGAGGCAAAGACTTTTGGAGGATGGCCTGGTGTCAAGAAGGGCAGCAAAGAAGTGACTTCCCTCCAGGAAAAACATCAGAGACAGACTGATATTCTGCAAAAGGTACTGGGATTGGACTGTTGAGGACTGGGGTAAAGTCATTTTCTCTGATGAATCCCCTTTCTGATTGTTTGGGGCATCCGGAAAAAACCTTGTCCGGATAAGACAAGGTGAGCGCTACCATCAGTCCTGTGTCATGCCAACAGTAAAGCATCCTGAAACCATTCCTGTGTGGGGTTGCTTCTCAGCAAGGGAGTGGACTCACTCACAATTTTGCCTAAGAACACAGCCATGAATAAAGAATGGTACAAAAACATCTTCAGACAGCAACTTCTCCCAACCATTCAAGAACAGTTTGGCGACGAACAATGCCTTTTCCAGCATGATGGAGCATCTTGCCATAAGGCAACAGTGATAAATAAGTGGCTTGGAGAACAAAACATTGAAATTTAGGGTACATGGCCCAGAAACTCCCCCCAGACCTTAATCCCATTGAGAACTTGTGGTCAATCCTCAAGAGGCGGTGAACAAAAAACCCCACAAATCCTGACAAACTCCAAGCATTGTTTATGCAAGAATGGGCTGCCATCAGTCAGGATGTGGCCCAGAAGTTGATTGACAGCATGTCAGGGCGAATTGCAGAGGTCTTGAAAAAGAAGGGTCAACACTGCAAATATTGACTCTGCATAAACTTAATGTGATTGTCAATTAAAGGGTTTAAAACTTATGAAATGCTTGTGATTATACCTCAGTATACCATAGTAACATCTGACAAAAAGATCTATAATCACTGAAGCAGCAGACTTTGTGAAAACTAATATTTGTGTAATACTCAAAACTTTTGGCCATGGCTGTACACAACTCTGCCAGACAGCACAGCCAAGATGGTGACCTGATTTTTTTTTCAGTGCAGCCTGGTCATCTCCCAGCCTATGTCTGGTCAGTAAAATTTTAGTAGGCCTAGGTTACATAGTTACATAGTACATAGTTACATAGTAGGTGAGGTTGAAAAAAAAAACAGAAGTTCATCAAGTCCAACCTATGTGTGTGATTTTATGTCAGTATTACATTGTATATCCCTGTATGTTGCGGTTGTTCAGGTGCTTATCTAATAGTTTCTTGAAAGTATCGATGCCCCCTGCTGAGGTCACCGCCTGTGGAAGGGAATTCCACATCCTTGCTGCTCTTACAGTAAAGAACCCTCTATGTAGTTTAAGGTTAAAAAAATGAATAAAAACCAAGCGCTGATGTGGATAGATATGTGTGATATAAATAAATTGTGCTTAAAAAATATATATATACCAATATAGTTAGTGCTATGAAACAATCAGTAAATTAAAGCTGCTATCAATATAGGGTGATCAGATAACCAAACAAATAGTACTAAGTATAAAATTGATGCGCTTTAAATAAATAGTGCACAATATGCTGCTGCGACTAAGCTTAAATCCAGGAATAAAAAATGCATACATGTGAATAAAAATAAATAAATAATTATGGTGCTAATACATGTGTTAAAATTGCCAAAATAAATCTTCAAATTGGTGATGTGACGGTGAATATAAATAAAATAATAATGACACTCTGAGTACAATGTCCAGGCAGAGATAAATAGTGGGAGAAAGTAAAAATAATTAAACAGTTCCTTCCCTTAATCCAGATTGATTGACTCACTGGGTTAGATCGTTTGTATCAGGATATTTAGTTTTTCTTGCATCCCACTTCAGCAATTACACTGCTGGTAATTCGGCTCTCAGGATAAAGGTTTTATGCAAAGCAAGCAAAGAAAAAATAGATCATTGTGCAGTGAACTTACTAGATAGTACATAAGCAAAACAGGGACAAGAGATACACTCACAAACTCCCGGTCTATTAGAAGCATTCAAATAAGCAGATTGCAGTCAGCCGCTGTGGACGAGGTTTCCCATAGAGAAACAGCTGCTGTTAACCTTCAGGTGTATTGCAGCACTGAACGTCCTAAGCTCCTCCCACGCGTTACATCACTGACACGTGACTTTTTCAATATGCAGCAGCATATTGTGCACTATTTATTTAAAGCGCATCAATTTTATACTTAGTACTAGTTTAAGGTTAAACCTCTTATCTTCTAATTTTAATGAGTGGCCATGAGTCTTGTTAAAATCCCTTCTGGGAAAAAGTTTTATCCCTATTGTGGGGTCACCAGTATGGTATTTGTATATTGAAATCATATCCCCTCTCAAGCATCTCTTCTCCAGAGAGAATAAGTTCAGTGCTCCCAACCTTTCGTCATAACTAATATCCTCCAGACCCTTTATTAGCTTTGTTGCCCTTCTTTGTACTCGCTCCATTTCCATTACATCCTTCCTGAGGACTGGTGCACAGAACTGGACAGCATACTCTAGGTGCGGCCGGACCAGAGTCTTGTAGAGCGGGAGAATTATAATTTTATCTCTGGAATTGATCCTCTTTTTAATGCATGCCAATATTCTGTTTGCTTTGCTAGCAGCAGCTTGGCATTGCATGCCATTGCTGAGCCAATCATCTACTAGGACCCCCAGGTCCTTTTCCATCCTAGATTCCCCAAGAGGTTCTCCCCCCAGTGTATAGGTTGCATTCATATTTTTGCCACCCAAATGCATTAGTTTACATTTTTCTACATTGAACCTCATTTGCCATTTAGTTGCTCTTCCCATTAATTTGTTCAGATCTTTTGATCTTTTTGCAAGGTTTCCACATACTGCGGAGAAGTTATTGCCCTGGTTATCGTCCGCAAATACAGAGATTGAACTGTTTACCCCATCCTCCAGGTCGTTTATGAACAACATAAACAGGATTGGTCCCAGCACAGAACCCTGGGTGACCCCACTACCCATCCCTGACCATTCCAAGTACTTCCCATTTATCACCAACCTCTGAACTCGCCCTTGTAACCAGTTTTCAATCTATGTACTCACCCTATGGTCCATGCCAATGGACCTTATTTTGTACAGTAAACGTTTATGGGGAACTGTGTCAAGTGCTTTTCCAAAATCCAAATACACCACGTCTATGGGCCTTCCTTTATCTAGATGGCAACTCACCTCCTCATAGAAGGTTAATATATTGGTTTGGCAAGAACGATTCTTCATGAATCCATGCTGATTACTGCTAATGATACTGTTCTCATTACTAAAATCTTGTATATAGTCCCTTATCATCCCCTCCAAGAGTTTACATACTATTGATGTTAGGCTAACTGGTCTGTAATTCCCAGGGATGTATTTTGGGCCCTTTTAAAATATTGGTGCTACATTGGCTTTTCTCCAATCAGCTGGTACCATTCCAGTCAGTAGACTGTCAGTAAAAATTAGGAACAATGGTCTGGCAATTACTTGACTGTGTTCTCTAAGTGCCTTTGGGTGCAAGCCATCTGGTCTCGGTAATTTATTAATGTTAAGTTTCCCAAGTCTAATTTTAATTCTGTCCTCTGTTAACCATGGAGGTGCTTCCTGTGATTTGTCATGAGGATAAACACTGCAGTTTTGGTTACTGAAGCCCCCCGATTCCCTCGTGAAGACTAGGGAGAAGATCAAATTTAATACGCCATTTCCCCATCCTTTGTAACCAGATGTCCTTCCTCATTCTTTATGGGGCCAATATGATCTGTCCTCCCTTTTTTACTGTTTACATACTTAAAGAATTTCTTGGGATTTTTTTGCTCTCCTCCGCTATGTGTCTTTCATGTTCTATCTTAGCCATCCTTATTGGACCCTTACATTTCTTGTTGCATTCTTTATAAAGTCTGAATGCTGATGATGATCCCTCAACCTTGGATTTTTTGAAGGCCTTCTCCTTTGCTTTTATATGCATTTTTACATTGGAGTTAAGCCATCCAGGACTTTTGTTCGCTCTTTTAAATTTATTGCCCAATGGGATGCATTGGCTAATGCCCTTATTTAATATGCTATATTAAAGCAAACCCATCTCTCCTCCATGTTCTTTGTTCTTAAGATTTTATCCCAATTTATGCCTTCTAGCAAGGTTTGTAGTTTAGGGAAGTTGGCTCTTTTGAAATTCAGTGTCTTTGTATTCCCCTTATGTTTCCTATTTGTGTGATTTATACTGAAGCCAATTGACCTGTGATCGCTGTTATCTAAATTGCCCCGTATTTCCACATCCATGATCAAGTCTGTATTGTTGGTAATCAGTAGATCCAGTAACGCTTTATTTCTAGTTGGTGCGTCTACCATCTGACCCATAAAATTGTCCTGCAAGACATTTAAGAACTGGCGAGCCTTAGATGAATGCGTGGTTCCCTCCACCCAGTCTATGTCTGAATGATTAAAATCCCCCATTATGATAACACTTCCCATCCTTGCTGCTAATTCAAATTGTGATAGGAGATCTGTCTCCCCTACTCCCTCAGGTTAGGGGCCTATAGCATACTCCCAGTATTATTTTCCCCTTAGCTTCATCCCTTTGAAGCTCTACCCATAAGGATTCCAACTCCTTCCTAGCTCCCTTAGTGATGTCATCTCTCACATTCACTTGTACATTATACTTGATATATAGACATACCCCTCCTCCTTTTTACCCTCTCTATTCTTGCGATACTGAGCTACGGGAATAAAGCCATGCGAGTTCAGCTGAACTGATTCACTCTCGCATGTCAGTCTTGATTTCGGCTGCGATTTCACAGACATCTGTGCGGGTTTCTGCACAGATGTCAATGGAAATCGCACCCTGAAATCGCAAAAAGTAGTACAGAAACTACTTTTTGAGATCCGTGCAGCGCCGCAAATGCAGCGTTGCACCGATTAGGAAGGTGCCTTTTCCGGCAATTGCCGCTGATTTGACATGTGATTTGACACTGTGAAGCAATGAGATCACCTGTCTCCTCACTCCCTTCTCCTGAAAGCATATTCTTTCTCAGCTTATGTACACTGCAATACACTTTATTGGTCATTAGTGTTGTCATTTTTTGTTCCTCTGCCAGTCATGCATCAATTTAGATACCTATACACAGTGAGGGAAAAAAGTATTTGATCCCCTACTGATTTTGTACGTTTGCCCATTGACAAAATATGATCAGTCTATAATTTTAATGGTGGGTTTGTTTTAACAATGAGAGACAGAATAACAACAACAAAATCCAGAAAAACGCATTTCAAAAAAGTTATAAATTGATTTGCATTTTAATGAGTGAAATAAGTATTTAAACCCCTTAGCAAAACATGACTTAGTACTAGGTGGGTCAGACATTTCTTGTAGTTGGCCACCAGTTTGCACACATCTCAGGAGGGATTTTGTCCCACTCCTCTTTGCAGATCCTCTCCAAGTCATTAAGGTTTCGAGGCTGACGTTTGGTAACTCAAACCTTCAGCTCCCTCCACATATTTTCTATAGGACTAAGGTCTGGAGACTGGCTAGGCCACTCCAGGACCTTAATTTGCTTCTTCTTGAGCCACTCATTTGTTGCCTTGGACATGTGTTTTGGGTCATTGACATGCTTGAAAACCCATCCACTACCCATTTTCAATGCCCTGTCTGAGGGAAGGAGATTCTCACCCAAGATTTGACGGTACATCGCCCCGTCCATCGTCCCTTTGATGCGGTCAAGTTGTCCTGTCCCCTTAGCAGAAAAACACCCTCAAAGCATAATGTTTCCACCTCCATGTTTGACGGTGGGCATGGTGTTCTTGGGGTCATAGGCAGCATTCCTCCTCCTCCAAACACGGCAAGTTGAGTTGATGCCAAAGAGCTTGATTTTGGTATCATCTGACCACAACACTTTCATCCAGTTCTCCTATGAATCGTTCATTAAAAAACTTCAGACGGTCCTATACATGTGCTTCCTTGAGCAGGGGGACCTTGCGGGCGCTGCAGAATTCAGTCCTTCCCGGCGTAGTGTGTTACCAATTATTTTCTTGGTGACAATGGTCCCAGCTGCCTTGAGATCATTGACAACATTCTCCCGTGTAGTTCTGGGCTGATTCCTCACCGTTCCCATGATCATTGAAACCAGTGGCGGCTGGTTCTCGACCGGTGGTACTCACATAGTTGGGCTCTCAACCGGATTTTCCTGTACATCCACCCCCCTGCTCGGCCAATACGATTGCTTCTTCTCTCGGCCAATCGCACTCCTCCCACTTCCTGATTGGCCGGGAGGAGAAGCAGGAAGATAATAGCGAATATTAACTCACTATTGTCACACACTCTAATCATGTGCTTCAAAAAAAAACAAAAAACACCCCATTGGAATCCATGCGTCCAGACCGAGGGAGATTGACAAAAAGCCACACAAAGCATCCATATACAAAAATCTATACCCATAGTTGATCCAGAAAAAGGTAACAAAACCCAATAAAACATGGTCCATTTTGCTTCAGTAGGGGAAAAATACTTAAGCTAGTGGCATTTATTAATACATTTAATTAGTCGTAAATAAATACGTAATTGCATTAATTGCTGTTTGTTTTAAAGCTGCCTGCAGTTCAGCAAATTGCAACACATCTGCCAGTATATTTCTGGATTTTAGAAGCCTCAGCAGATATGTAAAAACTCCATGCAGATATGGAGGGTCCCGAAGGAATTGAAACCTAGGACTCCAGTTCTGAAAGACAACAGTTTATCCCCGTGCAATTTCTGTACGCTTATAAATTTCATGTATTCAAAAAAAAAAGTAAAAATGTTTTCTATTTTGTCAATTTTTCTGTGAGGCTGACAATTCTTACAAAAATGATGCATTCCATGTTGCCTATTAAACTGGGCAGTAAAATTATTCATCAATGCTTTGCTGTGTCTACAAAATCATCTTCAGGACCCTCTCACGGATTACGGGTTAACAATTCATAAATCTAACATCCACCTTTGAGGAAAAAAAAAAATTAAATCGCCACATGTACATTGCTAGCAATGACTGGCTTCTCTCCTGTAGCAAGATGGGGGAAGAAAAAGACAAAAATATTAAACACATAGATCAAATTGCAATAAGATTGGAGTATTGAGCTGTTTATTGTTTATAGGCAGAAAATGTATTTCTGTGAGACGGTGAATCGGTTTCTTCTGCCGCTGAATCTCCAGGTGAAATCTTTAGCAGAGTGGAAAATGAATCATAAGGTAGACATTTGGGTTAAGCTCTTGGGCTGTATTTTTCCTGCAGACTGAATCACCGGCTAGCCCCATACATGATAAAGCGCACACAATGAGCTATTTAAAGGTCCTAACTGATATTTTGGTATTATTTATTAATAATTATGTCGTTGCAGTCACATAAATTGGTAATAGAGCAGCAGAAAAAAATTGGCAGTAAAAGGATTACATTGTAGCTATTAAAGGACAGGGAAGATGGCATAGGAGCTCATGCATATTGGGAGGAAAGATTCGCATATGCTTATACTGTATTCTTTGCAGATTTCCATGAATTTTACTAACTCTGGCTGATTTATGCAGTAGGCAAATGTGTTATAATCAACACCAAATTAAAGAACACCTGTCGGCAATCAAAAGCTAGTTGGCTGGATAGAGGAAACAATACAAACACCAAGTGTGTCAGCACATCTACTTGAGCACCCTCAGAACTCTAAGGCCCCTTTCACACTGGGGCGGGAGGTGCGTCGGCGCTAAAGCGCCGCTATTATTATTTTTAGCTGCAGTATTCAGCCGCTAGCGGCCGAGAAAGGGTTAAAAACCACCGCAAAGAGCCTCTGCAGAGGCGCTTTGCCGGTGGTATAGCTGCGCTGCCCCATTGATTTCAATGGGCAGGAGTGGTGAAGGAGCGGTGTATACACCGCTCCTTCACCGCTCCGAAGATGCTGCTAGCAGGACTTTTTTTCCTGCTAGCGGCTGTTTCGGATCGGTTTGCAGGCGATATTTTTAGCGCAATAGCGCCTGCAAACCGCCCCAGTGTAAAAGGGGTCTTAGAACTTTTCAGGCGTTTTATCGCTAAAAATTGCGCCTGTAAAGCACCTCTCATGCTTCCCCAGTGTGAAAGCCAGAGTGCTTTCACACTGGGGCGGTGCGCTTGCAAGACGGAAAAAAAGTCCTGCAAGCAGCATCTGTGGGGTGGTGCAGAAGCAGTGTATACATCACTCCCAAAACGCCCTGCCCATTGAAATGAATGGACAGCTCTGCCGAAGCGCCTGCAAAGCGCTTTGACAGCGCCGTAACACGGGCGCTTTTAACCCTTTCTTCAGCCACTAGCGGCCGAAAAGCACTGCTATAACAGTGGTAATGTGCCGCTAAAACTAGCGGTGCTTTACCGCTAACACCGCCCCGCCCCCACCCCAGTGTGAAAGTACCCTTAATCCAAGGTGCTTTTATATACAAATATCAATACTTCTGGCTCATGCCCTCCTGCGTCTCCCTATTCGCCAGTCACATGATGGACAGCCTTTTGGGTCAACAGAAGCAGACCAGCTATTGACACAGCCAGGAAGTGTTGGCATTTGGTATATTGCCCCAGCATGCAGTTGTGTTCAAGAAGTTAAAGTGTTACTAAACTCAGGACCCTGCATTCACTATCTCTGGTCTCCCACTGTACACAGAACATGGAAATGCAGTTATTACACTAGATAGAAACTGCTAAATATCTTTGCTCATCAGCAGTATATAGCAGTCTTGTGACTACTATAAGTGTCTGGTTAAAGCTTGTAGGAGGAGCTTTCATTCTGCTCTAACTGTCCTCTGAGGCTGCAGGACCCCTGACCCTCTGTCTGGACAGTGCTGATTGGCCCTGTGCTGATCACATGCACTCTCCCAAGAAAAAAAAAACTCTCTAGCAATACACACCAAACTGCCCCCAAGGCTCTGTCTTATCAGGAGATGGATTGGGGACAGTGGATGAAGGGGAGGATCAGATAAGACAGGATCAAACAGCCTTTTTTAAACAATGCGGAGGATTAAACCCTTAGGTTCCCCAGTGAGTATAACAAGCATGCTTTACTGCATATATGAATCCTGTATAATAATACTGATAATAATACAGACTGATTTTACTGTTGTGGGCTTAGTAACACTTCAAAGGTTGCATACGCACTGTTGTACACATATACATGCGCATTAAAGTGTCAGTAAATTCTAATTTAGTTTACATCAATTGTTCCAAAATATTAAGTATACTATGCCTGTTTTTTTTTTTGTTTTTTTTTAAGGGGTTGTAAAGGATTGTTTAAAAAAACAAAAACAAACATGTCATACTTACCTACTCTGTGCAAGGGTTTTGTAAGAGGGGCCCGATCCTCCTCTTCTGGGGTCTCAGTGGCGTTCCTGGCTCCTCCTCTGCCCCCCACGGAGGGCCGCATTCCATGGGGGCACTCATGCGGGCACGCTCCCGAGTCCTGCTGCTGCATCCATTGACACAGACAGCAGGACTCTCATAGAGCTGTATATGCCTGCGTGTAGCTCAACTTGGATGAGAGCAAGAAAGTGGCTACATTTGTTCTCCATGCCCCGTGTGTATGTGAATGTGGCCACCCTTTCCTGGAACCCTAGAACAGGAAGTCTGAGAATAGCAGAGTTAAAACAAAGAAAGACAGGGATAGAAGGTACATTCTACTTATAATTAAGCATATTGCATTTATTTTATTTTATTAAAACAAATGTGAATTTAGTGTGACTTTAATGGCACAGCTTGTATGATTGTTGTGGCGCATTGCTATTCATGCTCAATGCCACCCCAACACATCTGTCCCATGGCTCACCCCAAAAAGAAAAAATAATGAAGCAGGTACGGTTTTGGGCAAAAAACATGCGTCAGCATGCATGCGAAATTGCACAAATAAGTACTTATGGGCCCTAAAGGCATGTGCAGACTCCATTGGAAGCTGGCTTCGTTGTCCTGTAGCATGCTTATTAATTCTGTTGCTGACCAGGAAACTTTAAAATGTAAATTGTTTTAAAAAAATTACATTTTACAGCTTTTCAGTTAGGGAAACTGTATCTTGAGGAATAAGATGGAAACAAAGGTTATGTCAACACCTGCTTAGTGTAACAAAATAGTACTTTCTATTCCATCTGCTAATATTTGTCTTCTGTGAGAAATAAAGCAGATGCTGTATTAGTTGTGGGATAAGCTTGTGTTAAAAGGAAAGCTGCTGAGAGAAACATGCACAAATTCAGTGGGCTGCCATTGATGACCTTCTGCTGGATATTTTAAATGACTTACTGTCATACTGTTCCAATGGTTTCAATTGTTCCCGAGCCACTGACCTGAAACATCTATTCGGATAAGGATCTTCAGTTTCACTTGCTTCATGCTTGTTCTAGGTCAGTGACTCAGAAAGGATTGAAACCAAAGGATCTGCATGACATCCAATTTTACATGGGCTTCTTCGAACAAATTCGGACAATCATGAGCCCAACAATACAGGCAGGGGCGTTGCTAGGTCTGCAAAAGATCTGGGTCTAGGGCCCATAGCAGCGGTCACCAACCTTTTTGCAGGCCCGGGGGGGGGGGGGGGGGGGTTGCAATTTTTCGCGGGCAGAGGCTGGTGTTCGAATTTCAATCATCATGGCACCATGGTTAATATGGTGTCAGGGTGATCGAAGTGCATTGTTTCTATTGTTACATTCTAATATATAATGAAGTGGTTCAACTCACCATAATGCAGAATCAGTGGGAGCCCTGCGCGTGTCACTTGCCACATTTCCTGCCACCAGATGCATGATGTCACTTGCCTGTCACCAGATGCAGCTTTTTAACTTGCTACCGTCACCTGCCACTAGATGTGGATTGTCACTTGCCACATCACCTGCCACCATTTGCAGATTGCCACGTCACCTGCCACCATTTGCAGATTGTCACTTGCCACCATTGGCAGATTGTCACTTGCCACCTGATGCGGATTGTTACTTGTCACGTCACCTGCCACCATTTGCAGACTGTCACTTGCCACGTTACCTGCCACCATTAGCAGATTGTCACTTGCCACGTCACCTGCCACTAGATGTGGGTTGTCACTTGCCAACTGATGTGGATTGTCACTTGCCATGCCAGCCAGTGCCACCAAATGTGCATTGTCGCTCACATTGAAGTGGCCCGGCTGTGAGGGCGGAAGAGTGGTGACGTGGAGAGGGCGGAGAGATATGATGTGATCCCTGCTCGTCCGCCCGCTTGGCTCTCTCCTCCACCTCCAATACCGCCTGCCTGCCGCAACCCACTGGTTAGGCAGGGACGCAAGAGACTCTGGGCTATGGGCTCCAGATTCGGGGCTCCAGTCTTGATAGCCACCCCCTGGCGACGCCTATGAATACAGGCATCATCTTTTATCACTTGTAGGGGTAGGAAGGCAGAAGACGGTTGGCCTTTGTGGAATAGGATGTAAAGTGGGTATAGAAAAGAATCAGCCCCCCCCCATTACTATTAAGGGCCCTTAGAAGCTCTTGTCATATTGTGCAAGTATGTACAGCATATTTACATATTTAGTGCTCTCTTCCAGCGATATGTTGTCCAGGATCCCCCTCCCACCCTTCCCAGTCACTCCATTAGCACCACTGCCATCTTTTTTTGATGTTCTTCTTTGTTCTTTATCGGCCAGTCATGGATGATGTAACACCCACACATGTGTACCGAAGCTTCTTCATCCAAGCACATGGCATTTACTCCTGGCATCTGTAAAATGCCTGAATTATATACTGAGGTATGTTAGCAAGCAGAGAAATGCATTTATGGCAGGAGTGAGTCTTCTCTGCTATAAAAAGCAAAAAGCTGCTACTAACTCTTCTAATATTAAAGTATAACTATAGGCAAAACGTTTTCTTTCAAAATGCATGGATTTTGTTTTCGGAATGTCCGATCAATGTCCGATTGTGTGTCTAGTAGACATGTGCATTCGTTTTCGTACAAATGCATTTTCGTCCGAATTTCAGGTATTTTCATTATCGTTTTAACAAACGATAACGAAAGTGCAGAATCCGAAAAACGAAAGATCAGACATAAACAAATGCTTTATTTTCGGATATAGATAGGAGATTCGACATGATGATGACAATAACAATCTGTGTCCAGTTGAATGTGCCTAACCTTAACTCTATTAGTCCAAGATTATTCTACATAGAGAGAAAAGATTTGACATAGAGAGAAAAGATTCGATGTAGGGGAGAAAAGATTCGACGCAGGGGAGAAAAGATCGCTGCTGGAATTGGGTGGGGGAAGTAAAATTAAAAATAATGAAGATGATGAATGTTATTGGCTGATTGTAACCAAAGAGGAGGAGCAGTAAAATAGCTAGAACTAAGTACAAACATACTTTGGCTTATGGTGTCTGTTGAAAGTTCTAAGAAGATTCGACGGAGCAGGTAAACTATACGGCGTCGTACAGTATAGCTGCTCCGTCAAATCTTCTTTGAACATTCGACAGACACCATAAGCCTTCAATGACAGATTCTACCTTAATTAATTTGGATTTTCGGACGAATGCAATTTTTAATGAAAAACGAAATAAATAAAAACGAATTTCGGGAGTAACTAAATAAATGTATTTTTCGGACGAAAACGAAATATTTCAGTGTGCACATGTCTAGTGTACAGGGCATTAGTCTTAGGACTAAAATGGCATTTTAGTTTTAGTCCCATTTTAGTCTTCTGCAATTGTTTTAGTTTTAGTCGCATTTAGTCGACTAAATCTCCAGTACATTTTAGTCGACTAAAACTCATTTTAGTCATCTAAAATCAAATGGGTGTAATTTAATTGTAATGCATTAGTTAACATTTCTCTACAATTTCCAAACTCATTATATACTGCTGCAGTGAAAAATCTAATATGTTATTTAATATGGCATTGAGGTATAAACATGCACTACAGACCAATGTTAATTTTGAAGTCAAGTTTCAATTTAGTTTTGGTCTTAATCTTTTGACTAAAATGGCACTTTAGTTTCTGTCCAATGCCATTTTAGTTTTAGTCATATTTTAGTCGACTAAAAAAATATTCATTTAGTTGGCTAAAATGTTTTAGTCGACAAAATTAACACTGCTGGGGACAACCCAAAATTTAGGATTTTCTTTTACTTTCAATTAAAATGGTAAACGGGACAAATAGAGAGGGTAAATCTTGGAGGCACTGACAGGTGTTCTATTCCCTCTCCACTCTATCCAAAAAAAAAAGTTTTGCCTTTAGTTATACTTTAACTAAAATCCTGCATCTACCTATCTAGCCCAACTCTAGAGTGTTAAACACTGGTGAACTCTATGTACAGTAATGAGGAATAAGGTGTAATCTTTACCTTACTCCTCGCTCCAGTGCTGTCCTTTACTCTGGGTTTGTAGGTGGTCCCTCTATATTGTGTTCTGCTTGTGGGAGCCTTCTCTGCCAGCAGAACACAACGATCACTGCTGGCAGCTATATCCTCTGACATGCTGGTTGTATCGTAGTTCATAGATGGATCTATTCTCGGCTAGTCCCTTCTGATCCAACTGAGATTCGATCCCCCAACTTTACATCAGTTGCTTTTTTTAAAAAATATTTAAGGCACGTTCACACCATAATGCACGCTATAAGGCATGTCATAGCATGCACATTATGTTGGCACACAGCAACACCCCAATGCACATCTACTGTGTGCTGCAAAAGACCTGCTCTACAGCACACTACAATATACAGATGAAAATGCTCTGAATGTGGTGGTACACTGCAGTTTAAGGTGGAACTTCACCACCACATCAATCCCCTTTCCCCACCCTTCTTGCTTGCCCCATCTTCAAAAATCCGGTGCTCGTGAAGATGTGCTGCAGGACTTCAGTTTTTGGCGTAGGTGCACAAGCACAGAAATCTCCCACACACGTGCAAATATACCAGGGGCAGTGGTGAGTCTTTGCATGTGCTGAATTATGCAACGTACACACTCCCTTGGGTAACACACTGCCTACTGGGATAGGTGTGACATGGCAACACCTAGGCCAGAAAGCGCTGCCCTGCAGCTCAGAAAGGTACTACACTATGCAAGTACAGTAAAACCTTGGTTTGAGAGTAACTTGGTTTAAGAGCGTTTTGCAAGACAAGCAACATTTTTTAATAAATTTTGACTTTCTATACAAGTGATATCTTGATATACAAGTAACATCATGTCACAACTGAGTATAAAAGAGAAGAAAGGCACCTCTAAGTATAGCAATATGGTTACATTTAATGAAGGTACAACATTTAGAAACTCTCATGGTTGATGATTAAAAGAGGCACATCTAAGTATGCAGGCACCTGGGGTAAAGCTGTCCACATAGACCATCCTCCTCACCGCCACTGACGTCGTCCCTTCCACGCTGCGATCCCTGAGCGGTTCAAGCCTTGCTTTCAGATCGCTCTACTGCAGGGTAGTCTTCCCGGTCACGATTGCAGACTGACAGTGGTGAGAGCCAGCGGTGCGGGGGATGGTCTATGTGGACAGCTTTACCCCAGATGCCTGTATACTTAGATGTGTCTCTTTTAATCATCAACCATGTGAGTTGCTAAATGTTGTACCTTCATTAAATGTAACCAGATTGCTACACTTAGAGGCGCCTCTCTTCTCTTTTATACTCTCTAGCTCCTGCTGGATTTTGCTTCTAATCCCCTTGTGGAGGCTTCCATTTGTGGATGGACATTTTATGGTTACACAAACTATCACATTGCTATAATCTTTTTATATGACTATAAACTGAAGGAGTTATGAATAAATGGTTGTGGAAGGAATCATTGGAGTTTCCATTATTTCTTATGGGGAAATTCGCTTTGATATACAAGTCCTTTGGATTACAAACATGTTTCCGGAACAAATTACGCTCGCAATCCAAGGTTTCACTAATAGTGAAACTTTTGAGAGGGAGGGGGAGGAATAAAAAGTGAAAAGTTTGCTAAAATGGGTCAAGTTCTTCTTTAAATAAAATTGAGCAGGACCTTATTTTTGTGGATTAAACATAAATAGGATGCCTAATGCAATGCATCTACGAATATGCATGCTTTGCAGCATGCAAGACATGTTTTTTGTGGGTTGAAAGCCCATTAAAAATAGATGGGCTCCCTAATGCATGAAATGCATAATTGCTATAATTTTTGTCTTTTATCTCTGCCTGGAGATCATCTCTTTCACGTGTAAACCTAAAACAAAAAAAAAAAACACAATAGAAAATAATTCACTTCCCCTTTACATATCTGAAAAAATTTACCTAAAGTCTATGCATAAATAATAATGGATTTTGATAGGAGAAAACATCTAGCTTTGCTGACTTAAATTAAAAATACACATCGAGGAGATTAAACAGCAAAAAGCTAATAGAGAGACAAGTCTTATTTGTTATAGTCAGTGTGGAGCTCCTTCTCCTCCTTCCTGTGCACTGTCCTCCGAGACTTCACCTCCTCCAGTCAGATCAGAGAGCTGTAATAGCTACACTGGGGAAATCTCTTGTTCCTTGGGGTGATGGGATTGCAGGCCTGCACACAGACATCACAGTCTATAGATCAGAATGTTTACCTGGGAATTTGGTTTTGCTGTAATGTGTTTAAATAGGGAAAGTATCTGATGTGACATGTCCCACGCTGAGACACAGATAGCAATTATGTCTTTATAATAATATTTTACAAATAAAAGCAAGAGAAAATAGGAGGAATTGTTTTTTTTAGAAATGGTTCTTGGACATTACGTTGTGTATGTTTTTTTTTTAAATTAATCATCAACCTTCCATCACATTTTTGCAAAAAGGTACAATAGAAATGTAAAGCAGAGTGATGATGATGATGATGAAGTTCAATAGCAATCAGAATTCAGATTCTTGAAACACATCAGCATAGCTCCCAACTGTCCCTGATTTCGAGGGACTGTCCCTGATTTGGAACCAAGTCCCTCTGTCTGTGGCTTCACTAGGGTTGGTGTCACCCGGTCCGGGAAAAATTCTTGTCACCCCCCCTCCACCAGCTATAGTCCCGCCTCAGTACAGACCCCCTCTCTCAGTATAGACCCCCCCCCCCTACTAAGTACAGATCCCCCTCCCGCAGTACAGACCCTCCTCACTAAGTACAGACTCCCCTTCCTCGGTATAGACCCCCCCACTAAGTACAGACCCCCCTCTCTTAGTATAGACCCCCCCCACTAAGTACAGACCCCCCTCCCACAGTACAGACCCCCCTCTCTCAGTATAGACCCCCCCCATTAAGTACAGATCCCCCTCCCGCAGAACAGACCCACCTCACTAAGTACAGACTCCCCTTCCTCGGTATAGACCCCCTTCCCTCAGTACAGATCCCCCATCAGTGTAGACACCCCCCCACAGTGCAGACGTCCCCATCAGTATAGGCATCCCCCTCAGTAAAAACCTCCTCCATCAGTATAGAGCCCCCCCTGCACATGTCCATCTAGATATAGTAAAGTGTACAGACCTCAGAACAGTGTGGACGGATATGCACAGCGGTCTGTGTCCCTTGGGCTCCTCCTGTGTGGATTTACACAGAGAGGGGGAGGTGGCTCCGCTGAGGGACACAGCCGCGAATCCCGAGAGGCGCAGATCAGTGTAGGGCAGCGGGCGGTGTTAGTGGTGCAGCTACCCCCTAGCGACGCCACTGCCCTCTGTCCCTCTTTCCTCCTCATTTTGGTCTGATCTATAGAATTGTATATAAAATGCACTTTTTATCTTTCAAAAAGTGTTTCCCAGTGCTAAACCTTTCATACAATTTCTAAATTGCTGCATTTGTATATTTCATAAGCCAGTATAAGGGAATATTAGTGGTAAAAAAAGCACTTGTGGATTTAACCAAGAATTTTTGTGTAATTCTCCTTTAAAGGGGTGTGGCAGGGGGGTGTCCTATGCCTACATACTTTTGCTGATAGGTGTCCCATGTTCCCATCGCAAAAAGTTTGGGGGTATGTATCAGAGGTGATCTAGGCTTGTTATTGGTTGCTATATTGTGCACTTCATCCCTAATCCCTGTATGAAACAGTGGCGGCTGGTGCTTTTTTTGGGGGGGGAGGGCGGCAAACAACCACCCCCCCAGTCGGTCGGTGGCCCCCCCTGCTCCGGGCACTCGCGGTTGGTTATCCAGCACTTACCCCATCTAATTTCCGGGCGGGCAGGGCTGTGACAAGAGACAGGCAGGCATCTCCTGCTCCTCTGCATCATGGCAGCTGCTGCCGGGCGTCTCCTCCCTCCTCCTTCTAGGCATCCAATAGGATCGCCATCCTTTTAGCCAATCGTATGATGGGTCTCCCGACCCACTTGGCCAAGCCAGTGCTCTGCGCCCCAAGCCCACCCTGGTTTGAAGCCTATTAGAGCCTCTGGCACTAATCATGTGCTTAAAACCCCCCCCCCCATTGGAATCCATGCATCCGGCACCCTGAATGTAGATTAAGTGGCCGGACGCATGGATAGGGGGGGCGGTGCCTGTGCGTCCCTAATGGATGGGCCGCCACTTGTGTGTAATAACATAAAGTAGTGCCTTTTTATACAAAAGAAGTTCTTCTCAGTGGAGTAGTGATCCTGTATTCACAGCCATGTATGAAAACAGAAGACAAAAGAAGGAGGGCCAGCTTTTGAAGTCAGAGTTTAGTTATGCACGGGGCTTTTTTTCTGGCAGAAACGCACTGGAACGCCGTTCCGCCACCATTGTCAGAGCACTCCCTCCTCTCCTAATCTGTATAGCCTGTTCTGCTGCCTGCAAAGGGATCAAACACAGGGGCACCTCCACCAGAGCACTCCCTCCGTATCCTGCGTGTAGTCCTGGCTCCTCCTATGTAGCCTGCTGCCCACTGCCTTGAGGGATCGAATAGCTGCAGCTTGTGAGCGTAAGGCGTAGTGATCTGTATTCCGCAGCTCTGCCCCGCCTCTCAGTGCCATCCAGAAGATTGTTTTGGAGCTGTGTGTCACTGTGAGAGGTGTTGAGCGGCATCTGATCGTGGAAAGTCTGGGTAGGTAGCCAAGCTGTCCTCCTCCTCACTAGCCTTATGTCATGTTAGCTGGTCTGTGCTGAAGTTTTCTGGTGTTACTGTTAACAAAATGGGGTTGTGCTGTGGACTGGGCTGGGTGGTCTCGACTGGGCTGGGCAGTCTCTTTGCTGGGCTGGGTGGTCTCTTTGCTGGGCGGTCTCTTTACTGGACTGGGCAGTCTCTTTGCTGGACTGGGCGGTCTCTTTGGTGGACTGGATGGTCTCTTTGCTGGACTGGGCAATCTCTTTGCTGGACTGGGTGGTCTCTTTGCTGGACTGAGCTGGATGGTCTCTTTGCTGGATTGGGTGGTCTCTTTGCTGGGCTGGGCGGTCTCTTTGCTGGACTGGGCGGTCTCTTTGCTGGACTGGGTGGTCTCTTGGCTGGACTGGGTGGTCTCTTGGCTGGGCCGGGTGGCCTCTTTGCTGAACTGGGCTGGGTGGTCTTTTTGCTGGGCGGTCTCTTTGCTGGACTGGGCTGCGGCTGTCTCTTTGCTGGACTGGGCTTCAGCTGTCTCTTTGCTGGACTGTGGCTGTCTCTGATGCACTGGGAATGTCTCTCTGCTTTAATTTCATACAAATTACTTGTATAGCCCCCCAAATTATACTTGGTTCCCTGTTCTCTAAAAGGGCGGTTCTAGGGGGCAGTCCTAGGGGGTGGGTAGGAGCGTGACCTGGGGGGGGGGCTCCCGCTGCTGTCAATTAAAGTCAGTCAGCTAATGAGAAGATAAAGAAGGCGGGGCCAGGCCGCGGCTTTGTGTCTGAATGGACACAGGGAGCTGTGACTCGGCTTGGGTGCCCCCATAGCAAGCTGCTTGCTGCGGGGGCACTCAATAGGAGGGAGGGGCCAGAAGCATTGAAGAGGGACCCGAGAAAAGGAGGATCTGGGCTGCTCTGTGCAAAACCCCTGCACAGCGCAGGTACGTAAAACAAGTTTGTTATTTTTAACTAAAACAAAACGTATGACTTGAAAGTGTCACTAAACCCAAATCATAAAAAAACTATGAATAAATTGTGTATTACATGCTGTTCATACTCACTCATTCGCTATGAGATTCGTTTTCTGTTAAATACCTGGTTAATCCTGCTGCTCTCTATCTCGCCCTTCGATTCATGTTCCTGATTCAGCTAGGGATTTTGCAGCTCTGGTGGCAACTCTGCACATGCTCATTTTTCAGTGGGATTCTATGCTGAGCAATTCTTCCCTATCACATCTGAGCAGCCTATGTGACTATAGTCACACATGAGGGTGTATACACAGTGGTAAATGACAGCCCACTCCCTCCTCCTCCGTGCCCACTAACCAGCTAAACACAATGGGGGCGGGATATTACATGCAGATTAATGGAGGCTTTACCTCCCTCTTATTCTAAGGCATAGGCTAGAGGGGCGTGACACAGCTTGTGACTGGCAGAAATTCGCCCACACCATGTTATTGCCAAAAAACAATAAAGATTTGATTTCATATATTTATTTACATAACCATTTAAAACAGTTTATTGATATTACCGTATTTATCGGCGTATAACACGCACTTTTTTCCCCTTAAAATCAGGGGAAAATCGCGGGTGCGTGTTATACGCCGATCCCCTGCGATCCCCCACTGACCGCGAGCGGAGCGATCGCCGGCCGCCGATATACTGACGGCCGAGTTTGAAAATGGCGCCAAAATACATAGCTGTGACTTGCAGCATCTTTCGGCTCTACTCTTAGTCCCGCCCGGGATGGGCGTGACTGTGAGCAGAGCGAGCGCCGCCCATATACAGATAGCCGAGTGTACTCGGCTAGGTTCGGCTAGCTCCGCTCACAGTCACGCCCAGTCCTGCCCTATGATGGACACAGGGACTGGGCGTGACTGTGAGCGGAGCTAGCCGAACCTAGCCTAGTACACTCGGCTATCTGTATATGGGCGGCGCTCGCTCTGCTCACAGTCACGCCCATCCCGGGCGGGACTACGAGTAATGCCGAAAGTGTCCGAGAGCCGTCGCAAGTCACGGCTATGTATTTTGGCGCCGGCGGCACCATTTTCAAACTGCAGTGACACTGACAAGGCTGCAAATGGACACAGACAAAGCTGCAGATGGGCACTGACAAAGCTGCAAGGCTGCAAATGGACACTGATAAGGCTGCAAATGGCTGCTAGGCTGCAAATGACACCAAGGCTGCAAGGCTGCAAATGACACTGCACAAGCATGCAGGTGGACGCTGTGCAAGGCTGCATTGATGGGCATTTAAATTAAAGTTTTTTTCCTTAAAACATTTTTTTCCTTAAAATTCCCTCCTATACTTGGGGTGCGTAATATACGCCGGCGCGTGTTATACGCCGATAAATACTGTATTTATTTTTACTCTGTATTCCAAATGAAGGTTTTTTTTTTTATTTTGAACATGTAACCAGCAACAGAGGACTGGAAGCTCATCCTGCTTATGTTCCCTGCAGACAGGCTGGGAAAGAGCTGGGTCATGTAAGAACTGTATATCCATTAAGGATACTTAGATGCTTGTTGTTTAATTAAAATTACAGTGCCATCATCTACACACAGAAATAGAAGGGACAATGTAAAGTAAACAGTGTGTGTTAAGTATCACTTTAAGATTGGATGACCTCAGGATAGATGTCAGTGACAGTTCATGTTCTCACAAGTGCCAGCAATGGTGGGGCAGTTAGAAATCTCTTTACAAGTGACTTTTCCCACATTGGGATACTCCCTTACTTCATAGCACACAATCCTTTCATGCTGTTTTAGGAATATCACCAGGAAGGTTAAAAAAAAAAAGGCATTAGTATGTAATCAAGTTGCTCCAGTTTTCCATCTTTTGATGGAATATTAAAAAAAATAGCTTTTTGTTTGAATCTGAACCTTTTTTTTTTTTGCATCCACGGAAACAGTATTCAGGGTTCCAACATTCCTTTTCCCTATTCTCCTGTAATTGGCCCACAGAAAGGTAGAAGTTTGGATGTGAAACATTGGGGGCTAACTACTTCAATACAGGCCACTTTCACCTCCTTCCTGCCCAGACCATTTTTCAGCTTTCAGCGCTGTCACACTTTGAATAATCCCATTTGCCTTCAAGCTCATCGAACGCCTTGTTCATGACCGAATGAGTCGCTACCTCATGGACATCAACCTTCTCGACCCCCTACAGTCCGGCTTCCCTCCACAACATTCCACTGAAACTGCCCTACTAAAACTCACCAATGACCTACTAACTGCTAAAACCAATGGCCATTACACCATACTCATAAGCACACACACACGATCAGATTGTTGGCCAACAAAACCGCAGAATTTTGTCCGAAGGGCGTTGGCCCAAACTTGTCTTGCATACACACAGCCACACAACTGTTGGCCAACAATTACGAACGTAGTGACTTACTATGTAGTTTTTCAGCTCTTTAGCGCCACTCTTTGGGCTTCTTCTGCTAATTTTGTGTTAGTAGAAGTTTGGTGAGTGTTGATTCGCGCTTTTCATTTCGTTTCTGAACGGCCGTTCGTCAACCAGACATGTTGTGGAATCAGAGGAGATAACATGTTATTTATTATTGGCCTTGGAGTTATTGCTTTGACCTTATTTTTTTGGTTGAATAATGATTTGATTTGGTATATTTTCTATATTTTCTGATGCATAGAATGCTCTTTTTGGTTAAGTTCTATTGGCAGATAGCATGTCTAATTTTATTTGTTTTCTTTTTTTAATGCACAATAAAAAGAAATTGTGGAGAATAATACTTGGCTATGTGTTTTACTTCAAATGACAGTTTGGGAGTAGGTAGTTACATTTTAAAAAATACAGTGTAAAATTGACAAGGGACACCAACATTGTATCTTCGATCTTAAAAAACTACAGGATAATGGTGTTGTGGTAACTTGCCCAAATAAAAAACAAAAACAATAATAATATTATTCTTGATATCACTAGAAAAAAAAGCCTTTGAAAATGTGTTTGCAATAACTCCATCAGTATCACCAGCAAAGCAGCTTCATTATTATCCCATTAAAGAAGAAGAGAATGTGCGCTGCATTTCGAGATTTCATAATTTGCCACATCAGGAATGTTAATTCTCCATTATGAATGCTAGTTTACAAGACCGACCGCTTCCAGCTTGTCCTTGCTTCCGAGCTTGCTTGTTTGTACTTTGGACTTTTGTCAGACTTGTGTACACACGCTCGGAAAATCCGACAACACACATTTGACCACGGAAAATTTTAAAACCTGCTAGCCAACATTTGTCCGCGGAAAATCCGACAATTGTCCGATGGAGCATACACATGGTTGGATTTACCGCCAACAGCCTGTCATCGAACATTTCCAGTCGAAAAGTCTGATCGTGTGTACGAGTCTCTAGACCTCTCTGTTGCCTTCGACACAGTTGACCACCTGCTCCTCCTCAGCAAACTACACTCCCTATCTATCTCAGTGCACTTTCAGTGTCACTTACAATTCCAACTCCTCTGTTCCTCTTCCTGTTGGGGTACAGAAAGAGGAACTCCGTCCTTGAGCCCCTCCTATTCTCTCTCTATACCTCTTCCCTGGGCCAGTTGATAACCTCCCATGGCTTCCAGTACCACCTCTACGCCGATGACACCCAGATCTATCTCTCCACTCCTCACAGATCTCAAACTTACTGAATGACATATCGGTATGGATGTCACACCCCTTTCTCAAACTCAATCTTTCTAAAACTGAGCTTGTTATATTTCCTCCTTCCCGACCCCCCCCCCCCCATGACTTTACCATTAAGATCAACAGCACAACAATTGGTCCCTCCACACATGCCAGGGTCCTGGGTGTAATCCTTGACTCTGACCTCTCCTTCAGCCCCCATATCCAATCACTGGCTAAATCCTACCGTCTTAATCTCCGCAACATCTCCAAATCTGGACCCTTCCTGACTAACGACACCACAAAGCAACTTATTCAAGCCTTGATTATTTCCCGCCTTGACTACTGCAACTCTCTCCTTAATGGCCTACCCTTATGCAGGCTATCCCCCCTTCAGTTTATTATGAATGCTGCTGCTAGACTAATACACCTCACTAATCGATCCGTGGCTGCTGCCCCTCTCTGCCAATCCCTTCACTGGCTTCCCCTACCCCACCGTATAAAATTCAAAATGCTAACCACAACATACAAGGCCATTCACAACATCACCCCCATCTACATCACCAACCTCATCTACAGATATCACCCAAATTGTCCCCTCCGCTCCTCCCAGGATCTCCTGCTCTCTAGCTCCCTTGTTACCTTCTATCATGCTCACCTTCAGGACTTCTCCAGAGCCTCTCCTATCCTCTGGAACTCCCTGCCCCGGTATGTCCGATCAGCCCCTAACCTGTCCACCTTTAAGAGATCCCTGAAAATTCACTTATTCAGGGAAACCTATCCCACACCCACCTAACAACTGCCATAAAATCATTCCCTTTTGTACCACCACCCCCTCCCTTTAGAATGTATGCTCTACGAGCAGGGCCCTCCTGTCCCTTCTGTATTGAACTGTACTGTAATTGTGCTGTCCCCCCTCTACATTGTTAGGCGCTGCATAAACTGTTGGCACTATATAAATCGTGTATAGTAATAATAATAATAATAATTGGGCGATCATGCAACACTGTACCCATATGAATTTTTAATAATTGTCTTCACACAAATAGAGCTTTCTTTTGGTGGTATTTAATCACTGTTGGGTTTTTAATTTTTTGCTAAAAAAAAAGACTTAACATTTTGAAAAAAAAAAAAAAAGGTTTTCTTAGTTTCTGTCAGTAAATTTTGTAAATAAGTAATTTTTCTCCTTCACTGATGGGCTGCACTGATGAAGCGACACTTATGGGCACTGATGAGGAGGCACTAATATGCCACACTGAGGGGAGGCGCTTATAGGCACTGAAAGGCTGCACTGACTGGCATCACTTATGGGAACTGATTGGTGACACCAATGAGCACTGCTGATCAGTGCCCTGATTACGTGCCCTGGTCTCCCCTGCGAGGAGATACAGCTGATGGGCATTCCTCACCACACACTGTCAGTGTGAGGCGAGGAGAGACGATTAACGGCACTTCCGCATTTACATGTGACTGGCTGTGATTGGACATAGCTGATCACATGGTTAAAGAGACGCGTCATCTGCTCCTTACAGAGATCAGGGTCACGCCGTATCCTAGATGGGCGTGCGGGAGCGGCAATTCTGGGGCACCGTCATATGACGTCTACCCAAAATGAGAGCCGCACCGCTCCTCCGTCATTTGACGATGGTCGGGCGGCAAGCAATTAATCACCACTGGGTTTTTTATTTTTTGCTAAATAATTGAAAGCAGACAGAAAAATTTGAAAAAAAAAAAAAAGTTTTTCTTAGCTTCTGTTATAAAATTTAGCAAATATATAATTTTTCTTCATAAGTTTAGGTCAAACTGTATTCTGCTACATTTCCTTGGTGAAAATAGCCCAAACCAGTGTATATTATTTAGTCTGTAGGAACGTTAAAGAGTCTACATCCATGGTAAGAGTATTCGGGGTTCTCATAGTCCTTTTCCCTCTTCTCCTGTAATTGACCCACAGAGAGGTAGAAGTGTGGATGTGAAACATTGGCTAAAATCTGTCCCCCCTCTCTCCACCTGGCTCTGTCCCCCCTCCTCTCTCCACCTGGCTCTGCCCCCCCTCCTCCATCCCCCTTGGCTCTGATCCCCCCTCACCTCCATCCACTTAGCCCTGCCCCCCCTCTCTCTCCTCCATTTACCTGGCTCTGTCCCCCCCTCCATTCACCTGGCTGTCTCCGTCCCACATCCACCTGGCTCTGCCCCCCCTCCTCCATGATCTGTCTCCCCCTCCATCCACCTGGCTCTGCCCCCCCTCCTCCATGATCTGTCTCCCCCTCCATCCACCTGGCTCTGTCTCCCCCTCTCTCCTCCATCCGCCTGGCTCTGTCCCCCCCTCTCCATCCACCTGGCTCTGTCTCCCCCTCTCTCCTCCATCCGCCTGGCTCTGTCCCCCCCCCCACCTGGCTCTGTCCCCCCCCCCCCACACACATCCACCTGGCTCTGTCTCCCCCTCTCTCCTCCATCCACCTGGCTCTGTCCTCTGTACCCCCTCCATCCACCTGGCTCTGTCCTCTGTACCCCCTCCATCCACCTGGCTCTGTCCTCTGTACCCCCTCCATCCACCTGGCTCTGTCCCCCCCTCCATCCACCTGGCTCTGCAGCCCCCTCCGGTTGCATGACATAGAGAATAGATGAACCGTCCATTATGTGGGGTGAGAGTTCCGGGGTACAGACTGGACATTATACAATCCTGGCAGTGACAACCGACCACTGACATCAGACTGTAGGTAGTCCCCCTATGTGGGGGTCACACCTGAGCCCCCCGTACACAGCACACCCGGTACACGTGCTGCCTGGCCGCCCCTCCTCCTCTCCCCGTACACCTGTACGATGGGGCTTCCATGCCAGTCACTGATGAGCTCAGTGTATGTCGGCGTGCTCCTCTCCTGCCGTCAGAATAAAGGTCACATGACCGGGGAGTCAGGTCCTCCCAGAGCTGAGCGGAGGAGAAGAGTTGAAGTGCGGGGGACCATGTCACATCTTCCCGGAGAGCACCACTGAACGGAGCCCCGGCTACCTCCCATTCCCACACCGAGACTCTCCCCGGCACCCCGGACGGCTCCTCTCCGCACACCCGCGGTCAGGTGCGGCACCCGGGCAACACAAGCAGCCGGAGCAGCGTGCAGTGCATGGAAGCCTGAGCTGGGCGGCGAGAGCGAGGCTGAGGGGCGGGGCCCAGACACTACACACAGTGAGTACTGTGCCTGACATGACCGGGGGGCGCACAACTTTATATAGACCGCCTGAGGGCCCCTTCTTCTCCACATACACTCTGCAGGGGGTCTCCTCTACTCACTGACCCTGTAGGGGGTCCCCACTACTCACTGACCCTGTAGGGGGTCCCCACTACTCACTGACCCTACAAGGGATCCCCCCTACTCACTGACCCTGTAGGGGGTCCCCACTACTCACTGACCCTACAAGGGGTCCCCCCTACTCACTGACCCTGTAGGGGGTCCCCACTACTCACTGACCCTGTAGGGGGTCCCCTCTACTCACTGACCCTGTAGGGGGTCCCCACTACTCACTGACCCTGTAGGGGGTCCCCACTACTCACTGACCCTGTAGGGGGTCCCCCCTACTCACTGACCCTGTAGGGGGTCCCCCCTACTCACTGACCCTGTAGGGGGTCCCCCCTGCCCACAGACACTGTAGGGGGACCCCCCTGCCCACAGACACTGTAGGGGGACCCCTCCAATCATAGACACTGTAGGGGGACCCCTCCGATCATAGACACTGTAGGGGGACCCCTCCGATCATAGACACTGTAGGGGGACCCCTCCGATCATAGACACTGTAGGGGGACCCCTCCGATCATAGACACTGTAGGGGGACCCCTCCGATCATAGACACTGTAGGGGGACCCCTCCGATCATAGACACTGTAGGGGGACCCCTCCGATCATAGACACTGTAGGGGGACCCCTCCGATCATAGACACTGTAGGGGGACCCCTCCGATCATAGACACTGTAGGGGGACCCCTCCGATCATAGACACTGTAGGGGGACCCCTCCGATCATAGACACTGTAGGGGGACCCCTCCGATCATAGACACTGTAGGGGGACCCCTCCGATCATAGACACTGTAGGGGGACCCCTCCGATCATAGACACTGTAGGGGGACCCCTCCGATCATAGACACGGTGGGGGGGACCCCTCCGATCATAGACACTGTAGGGGGACCCCTCCGATCATAGACACGGTGGGGGGGACCCCTCCGATCATAGACACGGTGGGGGGGACCCCTCCGATCATAGACACGGTGGGGGGGACCCCTCCGATCATAGACACGGTGGGGGGGTCCCCTCCGATCATAGACACGGTAGGGGGTCCCCTCCGATCATAGACACGGTAGGGGGTCCCCTCCGATCATAGACACGGTAGGGGGTCCCCTCCGATCATAGACACGGTAGGGGGTCCCCTCCGATCATAGACACTGTAGGGGGACCCCTCCGATCATAGACACTGTAGGGGGACCCCTCCGATCATAGACACTGTAGGGGGACCCCTCCGATCATAGACACTGTAGGGGGACCCCTCCGATCATAGACACTGTAGGGGGACCCCTCCGATCATAGACACGGTGGGGGGGACCCCTCCGATCATAGACACTGTAGGGGGACCCCTCCGATCATAGACACGGTGGGGGGGACCCCTCCGATCATAGACACGGTGGGGGGGACCCCTCCGATCATAGACACGGTGGGGGGGACCCCTCCGATCATAGACACGGTGGGGGGGACCCCTCCGATCATAGACACGGTGGGGGGGTCCCCTCCGATCATAGACACGGTAGGGGGTCCCCTCCGATCATAGACACGGTAGGGGGTCCCCTCCGATCATAGACACGGTAGGGGGTCCCCTCCGATCATAGACACGGTAGGGGGTCCCCTCCGATCATAGACACGGTAGGGGGTCCCCTCCGATCATAGACACGGTAGGGGGTCCCCTCCGATCATAGACAGAGTTGGGCCAACAGTTAAAGCCAAGCAAAAGTTCGGCCCGAACATTGCCTGTCCGGCAAACACCCGAATTTGCGGGGCACTCGGTGGGATGTTTGCGCGCTGCACAGTGCATGCTAAGCCCAGATTGGGCAACGCTTTGCCCAGTCAGGGCACAGTGAATAGCTGGTTGTCCCCATGTTGATGGGGACATGGGCCTCTTCCCCACAAGCATGGGCGGTGGTTGTGGGCAGGTGGCTTATCGGAATCTGGAAACCCCCTTTAACAAGGAGGGGCACCCAGATCACAGCCCCCTCCCTATGTGAATGAGTACCCCTACCCATTCACTAAAAGAAAAGTGTGAAAAAAAAAAAAAAAAAAAAGACGAGGCAGTTTTTGTCAATTCCTTTATTAAAAAAAACAATGTCCCCCGATGTAGATCCATCGTCGATGACAACGCCTGCTGGACCCGAAATAAAGAAAAGGCTAACCGCCACATGCTTGCTCTGCCATTTGACAATTCTTAAATAGGTAAGGGGCAGGGCCACCTGGTGACACTGCCCCTTCGTGACATTACTGACTGGTGCACGCTGGGTCGGTGATGTCTCGAGGGGGTGGGACCTTGTGACATCAAATGGCAGAGCTGTCAAACGGCAGAGCAGGCATTTGGCGGTTTGCCTTTGTCACGGACTGAGTGTTTTTTGTTTTTTTTTTGTTGTTTTTTTTTTCAGGTCCGACAGGCGCCGTAATTGAGGATGGATCTACATGGGGGGGACATTGTTTTTTTTTTTTTTGTTTTTTTTTTTTTTTTTTTTTTTAATAAAGGAATTGTCAAAAACTGCCTGTTTTATTTATGACACTTTTTTTGTGAATGGGTATAATGGGTGAAATACCCCATACTCATTCATATGGTTGGTTAAAGGGGACTTTCAGATTTTAATCAGCTCCCTGCTCGCAGACCCCCACAACCACTGTCCAGGGTTTTGTCGGGAAGAGGCCCCGATCTGTTTTAAAAGATCCCCCAGGGCAGTACCCGGGCCCCCATACCCTTTTTATGGCAAATAACTTGCATATAAGCCTTTAAAATGGGGAATTTTGATTTTTCAAGTTCGGGTCCTGTAGACTTCAATGGGGTTCGGGTGTGAACTTTTGCGATGGTTATGAGCTCTGGCGTAAACGGAACTGGGGGGAAGGGGTTTGGCCCAACTCTACTCACAGGCAGAGGAGGGGTCCCCTCTACTCAGACACTGCTGTGTGTGTTCTTCTTTCTATACATTGTAACTCTACATTATATTCTATGTATATATTGTATCTGTATATTATATTCTATGTATATATTGTAGCTGTACATTAGGTATCATTAGAGGTGAACTCCACAAAGATAAAACAATTCTTAAAGCGGAGCTCCACCCAAAAGGGGAAGCTCTGCTTATTTGCCTCCCCTCCGCACCCCTAGGGGGGGGGGGGGGTACCTGGTTTTGACATGTACTCGCTTCCACTTCGAGGTGATTTCACTGCGACTAAGTCATCCGGGATTTCAGCCCCCCTATTCCTTCCCCCACCTCCAGGCCGTTCACAAAGCGCAGCACGCATTGCGTATGCGCAGTAGGGAACTGGCTGTAAAGCCACAAGTCCTCATTGCTGGTCTCCGTTACAAGAAATGGCGGCAGCATCACCCAAGAGCTGATTGAAATATCGGCTTGGGTGAAGACACCGCTGGATTTGTGGACAGGTATTAATGCAATTTTAAATGCAGTAAAAGCGCATATGGAAGAACAATGAATGTTTTTCAATTTGCCTAGTGTACACCATTGCGATGCGTTTCTGTGTTAAAAAAAAGCAAAATTTTTTTTGCACCTGTACATATGTAAATGCAACTCGGGGGGGAGGGAGATCACGCCAAAAAAAAAACGCAACACAAACGCTTGGTAACCTCTTGCCTACTGGGGTAATTCTGACATTTCTTGCATACATGTTAAAATCAGGATTTTTTTTTTTTTTTTTTGCTAGAAAATTACTTGAAGCCCCCAAACATGATATATTTTCTGAAAGCAGAGGCCCTGGAGAATAAAATGGTGACTGTTAAAAATTTTTATGTCTCTGGATATTTGCACATCCGTTTTAATCAAACACAAATTTTCAGGAAAAGTACAAAGGGGGTTATTTACGAAAGGCAAATCCACTTTGCACTGGAAGTGCACTTGAAAGTGCAGTCGCTCCAAGTGCTAGTTCACACCAGACGCAGTTCCGTTCAGTTCCTTGCGCTCTTTTTCTGCACAAAATGCATGCATAGTGTTTTCCATGTATTGCAATGGCTCTAGTTCACACCATGCAGTCAGTTTCTGCACCGGAAACTGACCGTAAACTGACTGCATGGTGTGAACTAGAGCCATTGGAATACATGGAAAACACTGTGCATGCATTTTTAGTGCAGAAAAAAAGCGCAAGGAACTGAACGGAACTGCGTCTGGTGTGGACTAGCACTTTATCTAAGGGGTAGATCTGAAATGAGTGGAAGCTCTGCAGATTTTATCATCCAATCATGTGCAAGCTAAAAAGCTGTTTTTTATTTTCCTTGCATGACCCCCTCGGATCTACAGCGACTTTACTTTCAAGTGCCCTTGCTGTGCAAAGTGGATTTTTCTTTAGTAAATAACCCCCAAAGTGTATCTAAAGGCAAAAAAAAAATTCTTTTGGAGATGGACTAGAACAGCTGTCAGTTTTTATTGCTGTCTGTGTCCCCCAATATGGAGATTCACCCTCTCTATTTGACCTGTTTTACCATTATCAGTGAAAGTAAAAAAAAAAGATAAATTTTAGGTTGACACCAGAACTGCTGCTATCTTTCAGTGGGCACACTAATTTTGGTGACCCCGGTGACACACTGGGATGGCTTCTCTCACTGTGGAGGGATTTCCTCTCACTTCTTGTTTTGGCTATAGGACAGGAAGTGAAGGAAAATCTCCCCAACACAGATGGCATAACTAAACTGACAGGGGTTCTGACCCTCCCTTACTCTATCTAAATAAAAAAAAAAAAGTTTTGCCTATACTTTAAATTTAATTTTAAAATATTTAACACTTTTTTTTTGCACACAAACACAACATAATACCCAATTTTTGGTAAAATATAAAAGATGATGTTGGCCAGTAAATAGATACCAAACATGTCAAGATTTAGAATTCCACACACCTGTGAAATTGCGACAAACTGCCCTACCCAAAATTGTCCACAGGCAATGCTTTTAAGAGCCTTTACAGGCTTAAAGCGGTTGTATACCCGCAAATTTTTTTATTATTTTTTTTTTTTTAACCCTGTAAAGCAAAAGGCATAATGAGCTAGTATGCACCGCATACTAGCTCATTATGAAATACTTGCCTTAGAACGAGGCGTCAGTATCTTACCTGGTCCACGCTGAGGGAGCTGTCATGTTGCCTCGGCGTGTCTTCCGGGTATCGCGGTTCCAGCGCTGTGAGTGGCTGGAGCCGCGATGTCATCACTCCCGCGCATGCGTGCGGGAGATTTCTTATAGGGCGTACACACGGTCGGACTTTGTTCGGACATTCCGACAACAAAATCCTAGGATTTTTTCCGACGGATGTTGGCTCAAACTTGTTTTGTCTACAGACGGTCGCACAAAGTTGTCGGAAAATCCGATCGTTCTAAACAAGGTGACGTAAAACACGTACATCGGGACTATAAACAGGGCAGTGGCCAATAGCTTTCATCTCTTTATTTATTCTGAGCATGCGTGGCACCTTGTCCGTCGGATTTGTGTACACACGATCGGAATTTCCGACAACGGATTTTGTGGTCGGAAAATTTTATCTCCTGCTCTCCAACTTTGTGTGTTGGAAAATCCGATGGAAAATGTCCGATGGAGCCCACACACGGTCGGAATTTCTGACAACGCGCTCCGATCGGACATTTTCCTTCGGAAAATCCGACCGTGTGTACGGGGCATTACTCGGCAAGGTCCGGCAGCTGCCGGGCTTCAGCCGAGAATCCCCTGTGCGCATAGCAAGGGGAATATCTCCTAAACCGTAAAGGTTTAGGAGATATTTTTTTTACCTACAGGTAAGCCTTATTATAGGCTTACCTGTAGGTAAAAGTAAAAAAAAAAAGACTATACAACTGCTTTAATTACGTTAAACATGAGCTCGGCAGTAGAATTTTTGCTCTCACACATGCTTATTTGGTATCAAAACTTTCCATGAGTGGTGTGATCACCGGCTGATCTGCATGCACATTTGCGTGTGAGCATGGGGGGGAACGGGAGTGCTCTTAACTTTTTTTTTTTAATAATTATTTTTATTTATTTTACATTTTTTACAATTTTTATTTTTTTTTACATTTAACTTTATTGCTGTCACAAGGGGTAAACAAGCCTATTGTGACAGCATGGGCAGTGACCGGTCCTCTTTATGGAGAGATTAGGGGACTATTAGACCCCTGATGTCTTCCCTGCCCTTCAGAACATCTAATCAAGCACATCAGTTTGATCAGATACCTGCCTGGCTGTACTGGCCAGGGAAAGACAGCACTGAAACCAGAAGTGATGAAATCCTTGTCACGTGCTTGCTGCGTGTGTGTGTGTGTGTGTGTGTGTGTGTGTGTGTGTGTGTGTGTGTGTATAAAATCTTTATTATAATCTCTGGGTGAACTGCAAGTGTGTGTGTGTGTGTGTGTGTGTGTGTAAATTTTAAAAGGATATGTGAACCCTGTTTGAACAATGTATAATACTAACTACCATATATACTCAAATATAAGTCGTCCCGAGTATAAGTCGAGGCCCCTAATTTACCACAAAAAACTGGGAAAAATGTATTGACCCGAGTATAAGACGAGGGTGAGAAATGCAGAGGGTCAACAATGCCCATCTGCAGCTGCATGCCTCCCTGTGTCCTGTGCAGCCTACCTGTACCCTGTACATGTGTGTGTGTCCTGTACATGTCCTGTGTGCATGTGTCCTGTGTGCATGTGCAGCCTCCCTGTGGCGATCTCCATCCTCCCTGTGGCGATCTCCATCCTCAAACGGCGGCCTGCGTGTGATGATAGTATTCGGCGGCCATTCCACAGTTCAAAAGCCGCGCCTCCTCCTCGTCTGTGATAGGCTGACCGCCTATCACGGACATTCTCTCATTCTCATACCACGGACGAGGATGAGAGAATGTCCGTGATAGGCTGTACACTGACAGCTGTTCAGCCTATCACAGATGAGCAGGAGGCGCTGCTTTTGAAAGCTGCAATAGCCGCCGAACACTATCATCACACGCCGGCCGCCGTCTGCCTGCATCACACGCTGATCATGCAGACAGACGGCAGTGACTCGAGTATAAGTCGAAGGGACACTTTCAGCCCAAAAAAAGGGCTGAAAAATTCGACTTATACTCGAGTATATACGGTATTTCCTTTTTTTTAACAGAACGTTTATAATACTAACTTAAAGCAAACCTTTTTAATGAAAACAGAATGTAATTACCTTTTTTTTTTCCCTCTGTCTTGTGATAGCAGCAGTCCAACTACGGGACTACATGCAGCTCCCAGGCAGAAGGCAGGAACTGACCACACTAGGACGGATCTGCTTCCATGCCTAGCGTGGTCAGATGGAACGGGGTGATCAGGACTCTTAAGGATCACCAGGTAATGTAGTTTAATGCTTTCTTTGAAAATAGACTTCATTCACACAGGCACTGGGACTCATACAAAGTGAAAGGAATATTTTTTTCCTCCGGCATCCCTAGATTCCAGGTGCTGTGTGCAGGCAGACCATTGAAGTCTATTAGGATGCAGTGGCTGCACAAACACAGCTGTCCGTCCTAATGTGACAGAGGTGCCGGTGATCGGCCTGAATTGGGTACCATAGTTTATAGTTGTTTGTGATTTTCAAAGGTGTGCACAATTTTAAATTGTTCCTAATCCCAGGACCCTGCATTCGCTATATCTGATCTCCCACACTACACAGAATGTGGAAATGTAATAATTTTAGTAAATATAAACTGCTAAATACCTTTTCTCATCAGCAGTCTTGTGACTTCTATCAGTGTCCAGCCAAGCAGTAGTTATAGCCTGTAGGAGGAGTTTCCATTCTCCTCGGACTGTCCTATGAGGCTGCATGACCCCTGACTCTGTCTGGGCAGTGCTGATTGGCACTGTGCTAATCGCATGCACTCTCCCAAAAAAAATAAATAAATAACATTAAAACTCTCTAGCAATGCACACCAAACTTGGCTTGTGCAGAGTGCCCAAGGCTCTGTACTATCAGGATATGTATTTAGGACTGTGGAAGAAAGGATCAGAGAAGACAGCATCAAACAGCCTTTTTGCACAATGCACTTAAAGTGATTGTAAAGGGTCGTTTAAAAAAACAAACAAAAAAAACAAACAAAAAGAAAACAACCATTGCCTATACTTTACCTGCTCTGTGCAAGGGTTTTGCACAGAGCGGCCCCGATCCTCCTCCCTCCCCCCCCCCCCCCTGGCGCTCCTGGCTCCTCCTCATCAAGTACCCCCACAGAGAGCCACATTTCACTGGGGCACTTCTGCGGGTGTGCTCCCAAATGCTGCTGCTGCATCTATTGACACAGACAGCAGGACTTGGCCTCCTCGGGCTCTCGTGTCATTGGGTTTAATTGACAGCTGTGGGATCCAAGGGCTTCTTCTGCTATCAATCTATCCATTGAAGGCCTAAGACAGCGGCTGGAACGATTGAGTTCAGGTAAGAAAAAGGGGGGCTCTAGGGGGGAGCTGCTTCACAGGTTTTTCACCTTAATGCATAGAATGCATTAGGTGTGAAAAACCCTGAGGGTTTACAACTCCTTTAAAGCGGTGTTCCAGTCGTTTTTTTGTTTTTTTTAGTTGGCAACTACAAACACTGTAGCTGCTGACTTTTAATAAGGGCACTTACCTGTCCAGCGAGCCTGCGATGTTGGCCCCCCCGAGGCCGATCCGTCCATCGGATCGGGTACCGGTGCCGCCATTGCAACTAAGGGAAACCGGCAGTGGAGCCTTGCGGCTTCACTGCCCGTTTCCTACTGCACATGCGCGAGTTGCGTGGCGCTTTTGTGAATGGCCCTGTCGTCTTCTGGGACACACACAGGTCCCAGAAGACAACGGGGGAGCTCGCCGAACAGGAGGACGTGACGGAAGAGCTAGGAAGAGGCAGATTAGGAAGACTGCCTAGCAACAGGGGTTTCTGTTAAGTAGAAAAAAAAAATTCTGTTTTTTTTTAAATTTATTTTAAAGAAAATTTTAATGCATAAATGTTTTTTAGGGTGGACCTCCGCTTTAAGTTCCACCATGAGTTTATCAAGCATGCTTTACTGCATATACAGACTGCTTTTACTGTTGTGGGTTTAGTAACACTTTAATGCTTGACATGTTTGGTATCTATTTACTTGATACAACACCATCTTTTAGATTTTTACCATAAAATTGGGTATAATGTTGTTTGCTTGCACTAAAATAAATTTTAGTTTTTTTTTTTTTCAATGCATGTTTGATAAAAAAGCTGCGCAAATATCATGAAACATAACAATTTTTTTAGCTACTGCCATTTTATTCTGTGGGGTCTCTGCTTTAATTGTTGGCAGGTTTAAAGTAATTTTTCAGCAAAAAAAAACAAAACAGATTTTAACAACCAAAAATTAAAAATATTGCCCTGGTAGACAAGTGGTTAAACAAACTGTGCTGCTGTGCTGTTGCAAAGGATCTGGCTGTGCAGTCTGGAAGGGGGGGGGGGTTCTGGATTACAAGACCAGCTGCATAGAATTAAAAAAGAAAGATGACACATTCTCATACATCCTATACAGTTCTTCAGCTGTGTATTTAGCTGCTTGTATGGCTCGGCTTTATTTTATCACAAGATTCTCACAGCAATACTATTCTTATATTAAAAATTTTAAAAATGCTTGTTGTAAAGAAAGCGGTTAGTGCTCACCTGACCTTGCTACCTGTTTGTTCGATAATTGCTAAATAAAATGGAGCATGCTTGGTCCCCCAAGTATGACGTAGTAATGTCTGACAGGTCAAGGCACAGTGTACAGCGGAGGACCAGATTTCTGGCACACCTGGAAGTATGTTGGATGGTGATGTTTCTTCATTCAGTGTGGTGTATTTTTTTTTTTTTTTCCCAACGGTGAAGTTTGAGTATTTCTGGTATAACAAAACAGTAACAGTAAAACAATCGTACTGGCACAAGCGGGAAGGACAATACATTGAAGGACACATTCCTCGCAGGTTGACATTAACATCACAGCTGATCACAAATACAGGTGAGAGTAACCAACAAGGTTACACCAGTGATGTAGCAATCTGTCACGTTATTTCATACAATGAACTATTACACTAACTGGTAACAAGCCCTCCAGTAATCCGCAAGGGTATACCCAAGAATAATTCTAAGTAATATTCTATGTTCTAGTGAGCAAGGAAGCACAACCCACCAGATAGGAAGACATATTGTAAAGTGGGAAATAAGCGTAGTAGGGGGGAATGAAAGGGAGAAGAAAAATACGGGAATTAAAGGAGGGGAGGGTTAGACAGAAGCTTATGGAAGTCCATCAAAGCATGAGGTCACCAGCCTTAACCCAGGAATTCCATATCTTGTGGAATTTTTTTGGGGCAGTTACGACCCAGGTAGATGAGTTTGTACAAATGGGAGGACATTTCTTCATTCTGTTTAGCTCTTCAAGAGGGCAAAGGTCAGAGGAATAGGTGGTGGGACAGACAATATTAATGCTGGCCATACACGAATCTGAATTGGCCGTTATTTGAGCCGTGAGTGGCCCTGTGGGCACACTCCCAGCACACCAAACTATGATCTGATGTGGTCGCTATTGGGTACTCTGGCAGCTTCTGGAGCAGTGGCTATCAGGATACAATGGAGATTCCTCCATCCACACTCTTTAACTTTGATAGGAGAATCAAGTGACTTTCTCTCATGTAGCCCTGCAGAAATCTTAAAACTTTTTAGGTTTTGGTACGGATATTTTTGCATAGTTCTGGTGGTTCAACTTAGACTGGTGTAAGTATGTATGTTCCATACCTGGCCGATCACTGTGGAAGCTGGAGATCACTGTAGTAGTCACAGCTACTACAGTGATCGCGTCTGGGTCCTGTGCCAAGCGGCATCCCTGCTGCTTAGTGAACACAGGAGGTTGCTCACTTGGCACGGGCACCATTTAGAGATAACTTTACACTTTCTCATTGACTGCAAAGCATTTTCTGATTTGGATTAAGTGGCAAGGTGGGGCAGTGACATCACAATATTCACACTGGCCAAGCAAAAAACGCTTTGCATCTTGCGTTCACTGTGTTGTGTAAAGAAATCCTTTTGTGGCAAGTTTAAAAAAAAAATTCCAATTAATGCATTCTGCTCCCTGTCCTTTTAGCATTCAGGAGAATATGCTGTACATGCATGCATGGGTAAGCACAGAGAATCGATTGGAGTTTACATTAGTCTGAAAGTGTACAACTATTAACTTGTACTAGCTGCTGTATGCAGCATTTGCATTTGCCCAGGCGTTGGAAATCTCCAGGAGTTTAAAGTTTGAGGGCATAAACATCTGCATACTTGAGGTCTTAAACTGGCCATAGATGGATCGCATCTCAGCTGGTTCAGCAGGGACTGGCCGTGATTCGATCCATCTATGAGCAGGCTGGTTGATCCATCATTGACTTCAGTACAACCAGCCTGTCAGATATTTTTGCATGCGATCACTGCTGGCAGCTATAGCGCTTTTGCCGAGAAGGAAGGCTTCCTGCTGGCAGAACACAACAGCGCTGTAGGGAGGATTTCCCCCTCAACACTGATTGTGTTGAGGGGGGAATTAAGCGATTATTTCTTTTTTTTTTTTTTTTTTTTTTTTTTTTTTCCTTCCTTCACCCTGCAAAATTACATCATCTATGCCCTATCTATGACTTGCTTTACTCTCTTCTTTAGAGGGAATGTTTTTGTTTAACATTTTCATTTGGTGACAGTTACTTTGAAACCATGTATCAATTCTTCTGCCTGCTAATGAAGATCTGTTAGAATGTTTCCATTCAATTATGCAGCAGTTTTATCCAGTATATAAATATGAGCAGTAACATATCCAGCATGCTGAATAGACCTGCTAGAAAATCTTTAGGTGATTTGATTTCATCTATGGAGATTAAGTAGATAAGAGAGCGCTGTAAGTACTGCTTAGTGGGGATCTTATGCAACAAGTTGCAAAATTCATTGTACAGAGCTGCAATCGCATGTCTAAGATTTTCTGGCATATTCCAGCAGGAATCGATCATGCCTGGTGACTTTGCCTGCTCACTGCTTTGTGTACAGCCATAGTGTTTTCAAAGACCAGCACTGGAGAGCTTTGGAAGTGGAGTGGAGGCCCTACTACATACTTTGGTATATGAGCCTGGTTATGACTTAATTCATACTCGCCTAGGGAGATAAAGCATTGATTCGATGGTTCTGTGCCCCGCTGGCACTGCACTGAAAACTGAGTGATCAAACACCGCCGATCGCTCAGTTTTCAGCGTTCTCTTAGCAGAGAGCTGGGGACTGTCAGTCAGCAGCCCTCTGCTCTGCCCCTCCAGCACTCACTGGAGTGCTAGGCTGTGAAGGAGGCGGGAGGGGCTGGCTCAGGCTCTCAGCGGATCTGATTGCTGAGAGGCTGCAACAGCTGTCGGTCCAGGCTTCTGAGCAGATCCCCACTATATAGTCGGGATCTTTTCAGAGCCTGGACTGGCTCTGTGACGTCAGCAGTCTTCAGCTCGCTGTCTGCTGAGAATGGATCACAGAAGTGCAGAACAAACCGAATTCCTGTGATCCATAAGAGCAGTATAGCCAAAATAGCTTTGGCTATATTTATCCTTTTTTAAAGGCATATTCCACCTTTAAAAAATAAATGTTCCCATATTGAAAACATAAAAAATGTGCATTAATTTTTTTTTTTTTCATTTGAGCCTTCAAGGCATTGCAGTCAATCTGTGAAGCAGGAATGGAATTAAACAGGCTCCTGCAGACTATTCCTCAAGCACCAGTCCTATAGTTATGGCTCTGAAAGAAGTATTGGTGGACTACACTTGTGCTCCACAGAGAACTACTTTAATAATTTCCCTTTGGATTAATAAAGTAATCTGAACTAGGAGTCTCTCCATAGAAGCATGTTCAGGAAGAGAAGTCTTCAAAGAGCTTCATAATTCCCTTGGCACAGGGTTCCTTTAAAGTGTAACTAAATGCAAACCTTTTTTTTTTTTTTTTTTTTTTTTTTTAGTTTTAGATAAAATGGAGATGGATTAGAACACTTGTCAGGTTTTTATTGCTGTCTGTTCCCCCATAAGGCCCCTTTCACATGGGGCAGATTCTGTTCTGATCAGCAGGGGATCAGCTCACAGATCCTCTGCTGATTGTAGCAGAGCGGGCGGATGACAAGGTCCGCTCTGCTCTGTGGGTAGGGTTGCCACCTCATCCCTTTAAACCCGAACACATATTAATTACACAGGTTCTGTGGCTGATTTTAAGGTGGTAATTAAACTCACTTGGTGCCTTATCTGCATTTAATTAGCCTCATAACCTGTGTAATTCAAAGGTTTTCGGGTTTAAAGGGATGAGGTGACAACTCTATCTGTGGGCGGGTGGGAGTAAATGGACTGTTCATTTACATGTGACTACCTTCGTATCTGCATAAAAGGAAGAGGACGGATCCCCTTTTGTTTTTTGTTTAGCGGACCGGATAGGACCTGGAGCTAGTTGGCTGTATACTTGCATAAGTCCATTTACACCCATCTGTCCATATGATTTCATGTACCTTTTCGATCAGGTCCACCTGTCAGTTTTGTCAGGCGGACCTGATCGGATCGCCTGTGTGGGCCTTAGCGAGGGTGAATCTCCCCATTTGTCTTGTTTTTACCATTATCATTGAGCGTGAAAGTAAAAGAAAATCCCAAAGTGTGGGTTGACCTCAGAACAGGAATAGAGGGGACATTTTCCAATGGGGACACCAGTTCTGGTGACCCTGGTGTCACCCTGAGATTCCCTCACTTTGGAGGGATTTCATCTCACTTCCTGTTTTGGCTATGGGACAGGAAGTGAAGGAAAGTCTCCACAATGGGACAATCCCGGAAAAAAAAAAACTGACCGGGATTTTAACCCTCCCTTATTCAAACACTGTTTTGCCTTTAGTTACACTTGACATTTTGTGGCCACTGTTTTTATTCCACACTCCCAGCCTACCTTTTTGACCCCTGGCTAGCTCCTTTTTTAAAGAGGTTGTAAACCCTCCGTTTGTTATTTTATTTAACCACTTCAGCCCCGGAAGGATTTACCCCCTTCCTGACCAGAGCACTTTTTGCGATTCAGCACTGCGTCGCTTTAACTGACAATTGTGCGGTCGTGCGACATTGCTCCGAAACGTCCTTTTTTTTCCCACAAATAGAGCTTTCTTATGGTGGTATTTGATCATCTCTGCGATTTTTATTTTTTGCGCTATAAACAAAATAAGAGCGACAATTTTGAAAAAAACGCATTATTTTTTACATTTTGCTATAATAAATATCCCCAAAAAATATATAAAAAACCCATTTTTTTCCTCCAGTTTAGGCCGATACGTATTCTTCTACATATTTTTGGTAAAAAAAAATCGCAATAAGCGTTTATTGATTTGTTTGCGCAAAAGTTATAGCGTTTACAAAATAGGGGGTAGTTTTATGGCCTTTTTTTAAAATTTTTTTTTTTTTACTAGTAATGGCGGAGATCAGCGATTTTTTTTTTTTTTTTTTTTTTTTTTTTTTTTTTTTTATTTTATTGTGACTGCGACGTTATGTCGGACACATCTGACATTTTTGACACATTTTTGGGACCATTGTCATTTATACAGCAATCGGTGTAATAAAAATGCACTGATTCCTGTATAAATGACACTGGCAGTGAACGGGTTAAATCAGTACTAAGGCGTGATTACTAACTGTAGGGGGATGGGCTGTGTGTGTCACTACACTGATCTCTGCTCTGATGACAGGGAGCAGAGATCCAGTGACACTGTCACTAGGCAGAACGGGGAGATGCTGTTTACATTAGCATCTCCCCATTCGTCCTCTTTGTGAGGCGACCGCGGGTAATCCCGCGACGATCGAGTCCGCGGGACCCGCGACCCGACTCACGGAGCTCGCAGCAGGCGCGCACACGGCGGCAAATTTAAAGTAACGTACGGGTACGTTACTTTGCACAGCCATGCCATTCTGCCGACGTAAATGTACAGGAGCCGGTCGGGAAGCGTTTAAAAAAAAAAAATGCTTTTTACTTACCTGCTCTGTGCAATGATTTTGCATAGAGCAGCCCCAATCCTCTTCATCCGGTGCCTCCACAGAGAGCCTCTTTCCATGGGGGCACCCCCGTGTGGGCTCGATCCCGAGTCCCGATGCTGCGTCCGTTGACAGACAGTGCGATTCAACCTCGCCCCCGACTCCTGTGTCACTGGATTTGATTGATAGCAGCAGGAGCCACTGACTCCTGCTGCTGTCAATCTGTTCAATTAGGGGGAGAGACAGCGGCCGAAGCCACTGCACTAGTGAACATCGCTGAATCAAATGGGGCTCAAGTAAGAAAAGGGGGGGGGGTCTGGGGAGGATCTGCAGCACAGAAGGTTTTTCACCTTAAAGCATAGAACACATTAAGGTGTAAAACCTTGCAGGTTTCCAACCACTTTAAAGCCAAACTCCAGGTTTTATTTAGCATTAAATGGTGCTTTTGGACCAAGTTGGTCCAAATGAACTATTTCCTTCACTAACACATGTGCTTTTTGTGAGCGCTGTTTAAATTGTATATATCAACTACATGCAGTATACAGCTCTGTGTTCCAGCAATGGAATGGGGACTTCCTGGCTCATAACCAGAACAAAATTGAGTTGGACCGGGCACTGTTCAGCCATTTAGAGAGAGAGCTTTTTTTTTTTTTTCTATATGAATACAAGGCTTCTTCTGATTGGCTGAGGTGGAGAAGGGGGTAGATATCATACTCTCCACCTCAGCTAATCAAAGGAAGCCTTGCATTCTTTCAGAAAAAAACAAAGCTTCCTTTTGAATGGCTGAATAGCGCTCAGCCCAACTTGATTTTATTCCAGGCATGGGACAGAAGGTCCTGTCCTGATGCTACATCATGAGGTTCAATGGTAACATACCTAAAATGCATTTCAAATACACAAACTGATATGAACCCAAAACAAGGGTTTTAGCCATGCAAGTAATAGTGGTAAATACCCAATTCGGATCCTTGACAAAGTAAATTTGCAGAACTGAACTCTGCCTGGTTTCCTAAAATAGAGGAATCATTTGTAGATGAAGTTGGTCTGTAATGTTGATCATTGTGTCATTTACAGATGCTAGGGCTGTGTGTCTGTTTTATCTAAATACATGTACAGAAATAAATGTGGTTTTTGTTTTCAGGCTGTGTGTATACCTTCATCCTATTTCCTGTCTCTGTTTTATCATCTTTTTACAAAATATAATTTTGTCTGAGCACTTTTTTTTTTTTAACCTACATTGCTGTACCCGTTGAGCTGTTTTGGAGTTTGTTTACAAGGCCCAATGGGTTTGCTTCACGGGGGATTTTCTTGCTGTGTCACTGATCCCCCATGACTGACTAGGGTCCTTTTTGATGGAGTAGTCAGTCTGATTTTTTTTTTTTTTTTTTTTTTTTTTTACACGGGTCCATTGGAGAGTTGAATCCTACGGGTGATCGCACAGCCCTGCAGCTGTCTGAAACTGACACTGAAAACAGGGATGTATTTATTTTTGTATTATCTAAGTGTGCAGTGAAATCCGGGTGAGTAATTTCAGTCTCTGTGCAATGTGAGAGGGAGAAGCAGTACAAGGAGTATAGGTGTGTGCATGCCAAAGCTCAAACACATGCCTTTCTCTGCAGCCTCAGCAATGGACAGTGCCCTGTGCTGAGCGGCTTTCTGTTCATTCACAAACGGAAGAATAGTAAACAGTTTACTATGCTTCAGTTATGAATGAACACAGTGAGTGTGTTCACTGTGTACATTTAGAAAAGGAGGGCTCTGGTAAAGACATATTTATTACCTCCTTCCTCAACTCTCCATCCTGAAACCTCCCCCGCAGCAGTTGAGAGGAGGGAAATCCGCAGCACTGGGGGGTGGGGGGGGGGTGGATAGCCAACATGGGGCCAGGCAGTAGGGGGAATTGGCACTGCACATAGTGATTAGCCTAGGCACACCCCCTACACACACTTATGACGAGTAGCCAATCAGTTCATGTGCTGACAAAAAGCATGCTAAAAGGAAGTGAACGAAGAGATATGAGCTTATAGCTGTGCTGCTTCTCCCTTCATTGTCCAGTCACAGGCTGGACCTGGGCTCAGAGGAATAGGGTTAATTGATGCTGGACATCAGCCTGGGGACATTTCAAAATCCGTACAACCCATGGTTACAGGAAAGAATATTGCACCATCTATGGCCAATTGTATAAGAGGATATTCCTGCGCTATCAGATATGGAAAGGCTAAACGTGGAGCAGCTGCGTGCACCTAATTAGGTGTCACTTGGCCTAAAGGAATGTTGTATAGATATATGGTGCCGCGCTAATCCTATTCTATGAACTTCTCCTTGTGAAATGCAATAAGATTATTAAAATAAATATAAAAGGACCGGCCTAGAGGGCCGGTGATAAATATAAACAAGTGTTAAAATCCACTGTGCACAATAAATAAATGAAAATATATAGTGGGTGTGAGCAATAAATAAATAAACAGCCTAAAAAGCCTCAAAAATTCCAATCGTGACTATCCATAGGTATAAATATTGTGATAATGTGACAAAAACCAATAAAATATATTAGCATAAATTAAATACAATAATTATCAATCACAAACCAGCAAAGTGCAAGGTGCCAACACTGTGCAACCTAAATAGCTGAATCATAACGTAAACATAATGTGAAACAACAAATTTTCCGTAAGGTGCAAGCGTGCAAACAAACTTATATAAAGTGTATAGTCCAAACTGGATAGTATCAAATAGAATGTCCCAGCAGGTGGAATATAAAAATCACACAGAAATAGCGTCCTTATCTTCAATAAAATCTTTGTGACTTATAGTGCTGGCATGCGCATGTAGCAGTTAAAGTGCCTGGTGACTCAAGGTTTCATGCAGCTTCGTGTGTAAACACTCCAGTGAGCAGTGGCCCCTTACCTCACAGAAATGGGGCAACAGCATATGACCAAACTGGTTCTTATCTTTTTTCCGCCTAGCGGCTCCTACGTATTCCTCACCGTCCTGGGGTGGGATTCCCTCAGATTCCCTCAGATTCCCTCAGGTATGGTCCAGGGAGGTGTGTTTGAAAACAGGAATAAAGGAACCCAATAGTGTAATACCGTTTAAAAGGTAACTAAGTTTATTAGACAAAAGCAGCAAGTACTCACATTTAAAATCAAATAGCAGGGTGTTTGTATCCGACGAGCGGCGAGCTCGTAGCTTTCTTTCAGTGTACTCAGCCTATCCTGTCCCTACGCGTGACGTCACACCACACGTGACTTCTTCAGGGGATCCTCACTGGAGTGTTTACACACGAAGCTGCATGAAACCTTGAGTCACCAGGCACTTTAACTGCTACATGCGCATGCCAGCACTATAAGTCACAAAGATTTTATTGAAGATAAGGACGCTATTTCTGTGTGATTTTTATATTCCACCTGCTGGGACATTCTATTTGATACTATCCAGTTTGGACTATACACTTTATATAAGTTTGTTTGCACGCTTGCACCTTACGGAAAATTTGTTGTTTCACATTATGTTTACGTTATGATTCAGCTATTTAGGTTGCACAGTGTTGGCACCTTGCACTTTGCTGGTTTGTGATTGATAATTATTGTATTTAATTTATGCTAATATATTTTATTGGTTTTTGTCACATTATCACAATATTTATACCTATGGATAGTCACGATTGGAATTTTTGAGGCTTTTTAGGCTGTTTATTTATTTATTGCTCACACCCACTATATATTTTCATTTATTTATTGTGCACAGTGGATTTTAACACTTGTTTATATTTATCACCGGCCCTCTAGGCCGGTCCTTTTATATTTATTTTAATAATCTTATTGCATTTCACAAGGAGAAGTTCATAGAATAGGATTAGCGCGGCACCATACATCTATGGCCAGCCTTGCTGTGTGTATTGAGCAATTAAGAAAGAACTTGATAAGCAATTGAAGCGCAAGCAATGTTCCCGATGCTAATGTCTACAAGGCTCCTATGTTGTACGTGAAGGCCTTCCATTAAAGAGAAGAGGGTATTGGTTTTCAGTTTATTTATTTTACTGTGGATTCCCTAGTAAAACTGCAGATTCAAACGTGCTAAAAATACTTGTATTGCAGGAAACTGCCCACCCTAATCTTGTCACCAAAACATTCTCATAGCTTTATGAGGCTTCTTTGTCAGAAGATAGGTGTGTCCTCATTATTCCAGGCAGCTATAAACAAGGAAATAAACACAAACCTCATATATGAATATAATCTGCAACAATATAGAAGAGGCTAGATGTCTACTGAATTCTAGAATGCTTATCTCACATACTTGGTAGAAGCAATCGTTCTGTTCACTGAATCAAAGTGCAGCCTATTAAGTCTCTAGGAAACTGGAACATTATTGTGACTTGCAGTCCCAGAGATTCCTATATAATAGACTTCTTCATCATATACGGGATGTATGTATGTAATATGAGGGTATGTACATCCAAATCGGAGGAAAAGTTTAGGAATGACAGCTCTTTAAGAATAGCCACCCCCCCCCCCCCCCTTTTTTTTTTTTTTTCTTTTTTTTTTTAAGGGACGAAAAGTAATTGGACAATTGAATCAAAAGTTGTTTCATGGCCAGGTGTGGACTACTCCTTCGTTATTTCTTCATCAATTAAGCAGGTAAAAGATCTGGAGTTGATTCTAAGTGTGGTATTTGCATTTGGAATATATTGCTGTGAACCTACATCATGCTTTCAAATTAGCTGTCCATGCAAGTGAAAAAGGCCATTGTAAGACTTAATAAACCAAATCTATCAGAGAGATAGCAGCAACATTAGGAGTGGCCAAGTCAACAGTTTGGTACATTCTGAGGAAATAAGAATACACTGGTGAGCTCCGCAACATAGAAAGGCCTGAACATCCACGGAAGACAACAGTAGTGGATGCTTGCAGGATCCTCTCTATGGTAAAGAAAATCTCATTCACAACATCCAGACAAGTGAAGGACACTTGCCAGGAGGTGGGCGTATCATTGTCAAAGTCTACAATCAAGAAGGGACTTCACCAGAGCAAATACAGAAGGTTCACCACAAGGTGCAAACCATTCATAAGCCTGAAGAATAGAAAAGCCAGATTAGACTGCCAAAAAACATCTAAAAAAAAAAAAAGCCAGACCAGTTCTGTAAAAGCATTCTTTAGATGGATGAAACTAAGATTAATGTGTATCAGAATGACGGGAAGAAAAAAGTGTGGCGAAGGCTTGGAACAGCTCATGATCCAAAGCACACATCGCCACGCATGGTTTCCAGCGGCACTGGGACATTGGTGTTTATTGATGATGTGACAGAAGCAGTTGGATGAATTCTGCAGTGTTTAGAAATATACTGTCAGCCCAGATTCAGCAAAGTTGATTGGGCGACGCTTCACAGTATGGATGGACAATGATCCAAAACACACTGCAAAAGCAACCCAGGAGCTTTTGAAGGAAAAGAAGTGGAATATTCTGCAATGGCCGAGTCAATCACCTGATCTCAACCCAATTGAGCATGCATTTCACTTGCTGAAGGTAAAACTAAAGGCAAAGTCCCACAAACAAAGAACCAACTGAAGACAGCTGCACTTAGAGCCTGGAAAGGCATCAGAAAGTCCATGGGTTCCAGACTTCAGGCAGTCATTGCCAGTAAAGGATTCTCAACAAAATATTAAAACTGAACATTTCATTTATGATTATATTCATTTGTCCAATTACATTTGAGCACCTGAAGATGGGCGAAAAGGTGTATAAAAATGGTTGCAGTTCCTAAAATGTGTACTTGATATTTATGATCAATCCCTTGAATTAAAGCTGAAAGTCTGCACTTCAAATTCATTTGGATTGTTTAGTTTTAATTTTATTTTGGTGGCAAACAGAGCCAAAAGTATGAAAATTGTGCCTGTGTCCAAATATATATGGACACGTGTGTGTGTGTGTGTGTGTGTGTGTGTGATTATATATAATCTACAGTACATACACATTATATGCAGTATTGGGGAATGAATAGTTGCCTGTTTTCTGTCTACTCTGCAATGTCTTTAGCCAGGTAAAAAGATTGCTATAAGAGAAAATGACATAAACAAGATTCACATACATAAGGTGATTGTAGCATGCCCTTAGTTTGTGATTCTAAACCTGAAGTACACCATGGCACCCTAACTCTCTCAGCTGATATGCACTTTCTGAAGACCTTAAGCCCGGGTTCACACCTATGCGAATTAGATGCAGCTTACACCGCATCTAATTCGCAGGACATTTTAAAATACATTCATATGAATGCATCTGGTTCACATATGTGCGTTGCATTCGCACTGCGCATTGCACAAAAAACGTGTGCGTTTTTCTGGGCATTGCAGTGCGAATTACGAGCCCCTTATCTTCGCAGATGCATTGCGTTCTGAACATGGATTTTCTACTTCTCCTCACTACACCCCCCCTCTCCCTCCCCCTCTCACTGATCCTGAGCTAAAACGCAGTGATTCCTTTGAACAGGAGATTTTTATCTCCCCAGTGAAACCTGAGCTTCAATTCGCACCGCACATGTGTGAAACCGGGCTTAAGGATTAGTTCGCCTTTACCAAAAAACTGCCCATGCGCATAAAAACTACAAGTACGTACCTCCATGAAGCCTTACTGGAAAACTTCTGGGAAGTTGCTAAGGACATTGATAAGAGAAACTAAGCTGTTACCATTCACCTTCACTGTTACAGGAGGGAGCTTTCAAAACTCTGAGCTCAAAGCTACAGCACCAGGGGATGCTCCTGTCATGAAATGAAGAGTAACATCTAGGCTTCTCTTAGCAACGTCTTAGAAGTCAGGTGTCCTAAGGTACTTTAAATGGCCATACAAGCTGAACAGTTTTTTTTTTTTTTTTTTATCTACAGACGCTCCTTATTTGCATAGGCAGTTTTTTGGTAAAGGTAAACTTAACCCTTTAAATTTTAGAATTCCTGCAGTGACACATGTTGCGGGGGAACCCACCTGTCTGAATACACTGATCAGCAGCTGCAACCCAGTGGCTGCAGCCGCTGATCAAGAAGAATTCTCTAACAAGCCCATTTACCAGAAGTTAATCGTTAGATCAATTTCTTTTGAGTAGAGTGACCACACATGGATCAAAATTTGACTGGTTTCTGCTGAAGTGGCCAAAGTTCAATCCGTCTCTGGCCAGCTTAAGTTCTGAGGGCTTGTGCAGAAAGAAAGTAGCGTGTATTGACCTGGTTGGTTGTTTTGTTTTTTTGCTTTCATTCATGAGACAGATTTGCTTTAAATCCACTCCTAAGTGATAATTCTGTTTTTAAAGGTATCATGGACAGTATTCTGTATCCATAGAAAGACCGATAGTCCAGGTGATTGCTGGAGCATGCCTGAAGGTGCACAGGCAACGGAGAATACTGGTGGTGGAGCATAGCAGGCTAAACAACTGAAGGGTGTACCGGAGGCTGCGGGAGTCACAGGGACGCACTGGAGTCACAGGGGTTAACTTGGAGACACGGGTGCTCATGTGCACACAGTCACAGGGGTGCACTGGAGACACAGTAGTGCTCATTGGCCATTCCAGACACAAAAGCACAGGGGAGTCACTGAAGACAGGCACCAAGGATGGAAGAAGGGAAATTGGCCTAGTTGTAGCAATGTGTTGCTTGAATGAGGAGCAATGCAATACTTGCCTCTCAGGGATGCACCATTTAGGTTAGCTATCTTCTGATTGGCCATGGTAATAGCACTCGGATTGAAACCTGGAAGTGCAGGCAGCTGTGTGTTGGGGTGAAGACCTAGTGCTCGATCCCTGGAGAGTTGAAAGTAACAAACTAATAAGGTATGCTGGATACCACACTGGCAAAGCATGTCTTTCTCATACTGCTTCAAGTACAGATATCTATCTATGGGAAAAAAAACCTTCCCTTGTGAATTTCATGGTTTCTTTATCCGTTTTTGTCTGTAAGGTACCTGTTGTAGAAGAAAGCCATTATGATGGATTTCAGTGTAGCTGTAGCTGCCCAAATGCTAGTTGCAACTTGAGTATGGGCATGAGGCTTGACAGCAGACCTGAACTAGAGGTTAGGTGGACATTGCTTTTTTAATACAAATTCAAAGCAGAGCTCAAGACACACAATTAACATGCGAATATTAAAGATCATAAATGTACATATAAGGACTGATGTGTCTGTGATTAAAACATTACCTGCTGTGAGGTAAATGGTGCTGTACTGCAGCTTTGAACTACTGATCATTTGCTATTCCCTGTTACAAAGACTAGCAAAAGTGTACCTTTTCCAGAAAGGGTAAGGTTATGATATCTATAAAAACAATGTTGAAGTGTCTTGGGCCAATAAATTCAGAGGGTTTGACAGTGTGTGCAGGAGAGGAGTGCAGAGGGTATAAAAGTAGGCAGTATGAGCGAGTTTGACTTTCCTGCACAATCGGGTTAATAGGACTGTGCTGCAACCACAAGCCAAATGCTTGTCTCTCGGTTGTGGAACACTAATACCTTTTTAAAATTGCCATTTGGCAAAAAAAACTATTTTGGGTTGTGCGAGTGCATGGCTGCAGACTGGAAGATAACCTAGCCCCCAGCTACATTTCTAACCTGGTCTCAAAATGCCAACGAAATCATCTTCTTTCCACCTCACAAGACCTCCTGCTTTCTAGCTCCCTTGTCACCTCATCCCATGCTCGCCTCCAGGACTTCTTCTGAGCTTTTCCCATCCTCTGGAATGCTCTACCCCAATCTGTCCGACTATCTCCTACTTTCAGACGATCCCTGAAAACTCCTCTTCAGAGAAGCCTATCTGGCCCCCACCCAACAACACTACATTTATTTTCTATATCAGCACATCCCCCACAGTTATTACCTCTTGTATCTTATGACCCTCCCTCATAGATTGTAAGCTCTAAGGAGTAGGGCCCTCTGATTCCTATTGTATTTGTACTGTCTACCCTGTTGTAAAGCGCTGCGTAAACTGTTGGCGCCATAAAAATCATGTATAATAATAATGTGTTTTTGAGGAGGGATATAAAGGACAGTTTAATGCAGGGGTAGGCAACCTCGGCCCTTCAGCTGTGGTGAAACTACAAATCCCATCATGCCTCTGCCTCTAGGAGACATGTGGTTGTTAGGGTCTTGCAATCTCTCATGGGACTTGTAGTTTCAAAACCGATGGAGGGCAGAGGTTGCCTACCCCTGATCTAATGAGTGTGCTGGAGGTGGGATAAAGAGGACAGGTTAATATGTGTTCCGGAAAAGGGATACAGAGGACAGGTGTGTGTGTGTGTGTGTGTGTGTGTGTGTGTGTGTGTGTGTGTGCTGGAGGTGGGATACAGAGGACAGACTAATATGTGTGCTGGAGGTATAATGTCACTGGGGCAGGACCAGAAAGAGGTGGAATCTCCCAGTTGCAAAGTCAATTTTTGGTTTAGCCATGATCTTCTCAATGGGTAAGAGACAGTGCAGTTAACCCAAAACTCTGACTTGGGTATGAAGGCCTAGTCACTGCTGCTGCTTTCCTTTTTACAGTGACCAATCACCTACTCTTCTGCCCTTCTTGACATGATGTAGAGGCTAAGGAGAGGGCCTTTTGGAAGTTTTTTTTCTTTTTCTTTCTCTTTAAAAGAATATTAAATTAGCAACTTAGAAAGGAACAAGCGTTCAGCTATAACTTTTATAACTAGAAATATAAAATAATTAGAATATACACAAATTTGATTACAGTATAAATATACATCATCCTGTAGTTTGGGAATTCCGCAATATTTTTGTAGGTCCCCAGGTATGATTTTTTTTTTTCTTGTGTTGAAAACGTAATTATAAAAGGTTCCATAACATTTGTACTTTACATCTATGGGTCATGTCCTGTAAAGGTAAGCACCTATGAGTAATCTAATGAACCAGCAGGTTTGTGTACCTGCATGCTACACATCCAGGTTGTAGAGTGGTAATAGTCTTTTTAAATTGTGGCTCATTGCAGCAAAATGAGACGGTTGATATTTTGAGTGTATATAAGATGGTCTGTTCTTTTGTCTGCTGCATGCTATTTTCTGTGATAAATTACCCTAGTATAAATGTATTCCTAAAATGTCACCTTGTTCTACTGTGCTATATCTTGAATTCCCCACAGGAATATCTAGAGAATCTAGTTTGAGCCAAGTGACACTGCTGCCCAGCTTAAAGTAAACCTGTCACAAACCTGTTCAATTTAGCATGAAAAATACATGTCGTACCTTTTTAATAAAAATTGTATATCAAAACAATCTGTAGATTCAAAGACATGGGCAACTGGAGAAGTTGCGCTTGACCCTTTTTGGAGGTGGTTGTCCTTCAAAGGTGCCTCTACCTTTTTTACATTATTATAAGATAATCATATCTGTTTGCTCTACCCAAGTTTGTGATGGTTTTACATATATTATACCTACCTGCCAACAGTCTCAATGTTTCTTGAGGTCCTGCAATTTAGGCATAACCCAGCACGGAATTTGCCACAGATGGTATTCAACTGAGGAAATTTGGGCAGATAATTGGAGCGTTTTGTTTGAGATCCAGAATACTGTTTAAAACCTACCTCTCGTCAAGCCTTAGGCTAGACATAAATTACATGATAATAGCTAGTGATTCTCCTGGGTTTTGAGCATTGCTTATGATAACTAAGCCATTTTTGATTTTCGAGAATGCAGCAAAAAGCATTTCCAGCAGTTAGTTGCTTGTTATCACACATGGAGATTTCAGATTGTGTATAGAAGCATAAAGGAAGAAAATACCAAGTGTGCACCTCTGCTGCCAATGCTTGAGTACTCTAGCAGGTCCCTTTGCGCTGATAAGTCACTTATGGATGAACATATATCAAGACTATAGAAAAGAATTTTTCTCTTTCTACTTCCTTTTTGGTTTCCTGCTACAAAACCTGGGATATCACCTTATCTATCTTTTAGGTTAAAATTAACAGGCTCGTTTAATACAGTTCAAAGGCAATGATAGAACCTCAACAGGCTATTGCACTTTGCACTCTATTTGCCTATTAGATTGTCCTAATTGCTAGGTCTGGCTAAAATGTGGTCATATTTAATAGCTATGTACTTTTCAATATCTAAGCGAGTTGAAAAATTAATGTTTTTTAAAAAGAAAAAATCCTTTGGACAAGAGTATCATTATCTTTTATTGTATAAGTCTGATCATTATTATCTTTCTGCATTTGCTACTTCAGCATGAGTGATGTATGTTCTACAGGCTAAAAATCCATGCTCGAAGATCCTTTTCTATCTTTTGTTTTCCACCTGAGTAGAATAGTCAAGAATTCAATTAGCCTAATGATTGTGCATCTTACAAAAATGGCCGTAGATATCGGCTTAAAATAATGACTTGCATCATTTTAGCTCATGTGATGGAATTTGGGGAGGTTGCCAGGAAACCAAGCTAGACACTCTAGCAAGATCCTGTTTCCATATTCAACCCCAAATGACATCCTGTGGAGTTTTGAATGTGTCAGTGAAAATTGAATGGGGTTCACAAAAAAACATGGGCAGAATAAGCTAAGGTACGCAGCTCTTTGTGGCGTCTGAGATTTATAAATGGACGCCGGCTACTACTATAGACCATGTGATTGCTGCTAGCAGGCTTGATGAAGGCAGCTTCCTTTTCCTATAGAGGACAAAAGCAAAGTTTAAATATGAGAGATTTTTCACATTTTTTAGAAATCTCTTCACCCCTACGTCATTCGTAGTGCATTGTACTAATACACAGCAAAGCATGTTAAACCCTTACTGCATTATAGTGCAGCACCATACATTTTCAATTGCATACTATCATGCATTGTGGTTCACTGTATTGGGGGAGAAAAAGGGTGCAGGTTTTTGTCCGTTCTGGTGCGTGGGCTGCCTTATTGCAACACAAGTCAATGTGCCACATACTGCACCAGAATAAAAAAGTGTGATTGTGTCCTAAAGAATACCAGTACTAAGGAGGTTTGGAGCCAGTAATTGCTGGACTCTCCTAAAATACTAGTTCCCTGGCTGCCTTGCCAGCATCTTCAGTATCTCCATCACTGACTCAGATCAAGTGTGCAGATCAGGAATTTTGACTTCACTTTGAGAATGGATGCTGGTGAATGCAAATTAGAATTTTAGGCTTAATGCACTTAATAGCTACGCAAAGCAATTTCTTGAGGTGGTTAATAGTAAATATACATGTGCAATTCGTTTTGGTTATTCAGAGATTTGTATGTATCCAAATCTGCGAATGAAATGGTAACGAATTTCATTTAGTTTATTCGTCTTCTAACGAATTCCAAATTTTCGGAACAATTCATTTTTCGACTTATTTGAATTCTGTGTGAAGAATAGCTGGTTGTTAAGGAGCGGGCCGGGAAGCCAGCCGCCGCCTCCTTAACAACCGATGACTCTTCAGCTGTCAGCGAGCTTCCCCGCTGAGAACTGACATGTAAGCAAAAGAATTCTGGCAATAGAAAATTCAGGAAAAAACAGCGTGGGGTCCCCCCAATCAATACCTGACCCTTCAGGTCTGGTATGGATTTTAAGGGGAACCCCATGCCAAAAAAAAAAACAAAAACTGGGGTTTCCATACCAGACCCTTATCTGAACATGCAGCCTGGCAGGCCAGGAAAGTGGGTGGGGATGAGCGAGCGCCCCCCCCCCAAACCATAACAGATGCCCTCAACAAGTGGGGGTGCTTTTGGGCAGGGGGGCTCTGGTATGAATTGGGGGGGTACCCCACGTTTTTTTTTTTTTTTCAGAATTTTCTATTGCCCTTGTCTTGTCGAGAAAGGTCCCCCGTCGGATAGTATCCGCCCTGTACTGCGCAGGCACAGCGCTTGCGCAGTATGGAGGACAAAGGAAACACCGAAAGTCTCCGAAAATTAACAGCTGTTCATGAGCTGTACACGGTGCCTGCGCAATTAACAGTACATTGTGCCACACTCTCCCGATGCTCGTGCAACTTTGCAAGGGGCGGGTGTAGGGGCAGATGTTAACAGAAGAGGCCACATGATGGCCACAGCGCAGTTTTACAATGATGGTCAGAGCTGATAAGGGCGGGTAGTTCAATGTTGATGGGCAGGTTACATGCATAACACGAGCAATTTCAATACTTTACTTCTGTATGCATCCACCCCTTGCAGAGTTGCATGAGCTTCGGAAGCATGTGGCACAATGTAGTGTTAATTGCGCAAGCGCTGTGTACAGCTCATGAACAGCTGTTTATGTTCGGAGACTTTCGGCGTCTCCTTTGTCCTCCGTACTGCGCAAGCAGTACAGGGCGGACACTATCCGACGGGGGACCTTTCTCGGCAGAACACCGACATTCTTTTGTTTACATTTCAGCTCTCAGCAGGGCAGCCCGCTGACAGTTGAGTCATCAGTTGTTAAGGACACAGCGGCCAGCTTCCCAGCCCGCTCCAATACCAGCTATTTTCCAAAAATTTTGAATTCCCTTAGAAAATTAATAAACAAAACAAAATTACTAAACAAAATTTGGAGCATAACGAATCCATCTGAAACAAAACAAATGTTTTTCTGCACTTGTCTATAAATAAGCAGCAAATGATCATTGAACAAATCATTCAGCTCCTTTATACATATGCACCGTAGATGACTGCATAAGATTGATTGGCTGGAGTAGCTTCAAAAGCACTTGGGTCAGATTCTGGACACAGTAGATGCGTTAAAATCCATGCAGCTTGTTGCCAAAGCAGTGGCCTATATGGTAGATGCCTCAGCTGAAGTAATTAGAATGTCAACTCGCATTATGGCCCTGATTAAAACAACCCATAGAGCTTTATGGCTCAAGACATGGTTAGGAGACAACGCTTCTAAGAATAGACTCTGTAGCATCCCCTTGGACATTAACCTGCTGTTCAGTCTGGATCTGGAGAAGGTCCTGGAAAGATCTGCAGACAAGAAAAAAGGTTTTCCAGTAAAGACGAATTACAGACCTTAAAGGTTTTTTCGCTGCATCAGAGCAGAAATACAGCAGGAGGACAAATCGTCCTAAAACAAACATGTGGGCCTTCAATAAGTCAAAAGGGAAGTTTGCTCTTTGGCACCGCGGAGTCTTCACAAAAGTCTCAATGACGTCAAATTCCGCATGAGGTGAAAGACTGAAGGGGTGCCTCTGCCAATGGAAAGGCCCCTAGAATGTTTCCTGAATACCCGTTTACCAGTGGAGATGAAAAGGCATGAGGCTATCTCAGAAGCCATTCAGGAGCTCTTCAGTCGCCAAGTATTTATGATGGCCCCCCTTTCTCTTCACGGGTGTGGATTTTAATACATGTGTTTCTAAGATTGAAGCCATCAGGGAAGTACTGCTTGATTCTAAGCTTAAAGCTGCTCAACAGATCCATAAGGTACAGAAAATTCAAAATGGAGAGCACGTTTTCATTTGGGAATCTGCTTCCCCTGGCAGCGTTTCTGATAACTTTAAATATAAAAGCTGCATATCTTCAAGACCAATTCATCACAACTTTAAGATTTCTAAGTTTCGCTATCCAGGATGGCTGAAACATCTTCTACGTTCAGTACCAGACCTTCTCTTTTGGTCTAGCTTCAGCTCCTAGAATCTTTACGAAAATCATGGAAGATGTAAGGCAAGAACAAAGTGTGTGGAGTCTCCATAATCCCATACCTGGACTACTTCCTAATTTTTACACAAGGGGGCCATTTTGGAAAACCTGCAGAATACTATGACCATCTTAGATCATCTGGGATGAAAGCTGGTTTTGGAGAAATCAAACCTTACTCCGTCCAAGTCAGAGGTGTTTTTTGGGCTACATCATCAGCACACTACTAGAGTATATTCCTGAATGAGGACAAAAAAAGCAAAGCTTTTGGAAGGATTGGTTCACCTTGGGAGAATCGGTATTGGTGTCAAGGCGCATTGTGTCAACTCTGGTACTTATGACAGCATGCATCCCAGCAATGCAATGGGCCCAGCTCCACATGAGACTGCTACAATCCCATCTCCTGGACCACTGGGATTGAACGATACAATCACTGGACAGCCTAATTCATACAACTGTAACATCTTCACCTGATGAGTTGTGGATATCAGCAGAACGTTTGGAACAAGGGAGAATTTGGGTCCCATCAATGCAAGTTTGAATCCCCACAGACGCCAGTGGGTATGGATGGGGGGCTCACCTGGAAAGCTTGGTTCTTCAGGAAGCTTGGCAAGCAGAAATGTCATCGGCATCCTCCAACCTGAAGGAGCTGAGAGCAGACCACTAGGCTCTTTTAGGATTTCAAAGGGAAATTTTGGGCTTGCATGTCCTGATCCTGTCAGACAGTATGACCACAGTTGACTATATCAATCGCCAGTGTGGCACCAAGTCGAAGCTGCTCCTAAGGAGGACCTAACACGTCTAGGTGGTCCTCATAAAAGGCGAGAACAATGTTTTAGTGGATTTTCTCAGTAGGGTGCCACAGGATCCAGGGGAATAAGATCTCCATCAGAAAGTATTCAGTGCAGCCCTCATTTTCCACTTCTTGATTAGAGTTTGAACACTGCTGATTGGTATTCTCAATTCCTTGGATAACTTTTTATATACCTTTCCTGCTTTATGCAGTTCAACTACCTTTTCCTGCAGATCCTTTTGACAATTCTTTTGCTTTCCTCATGACTCAGAATCCAGAAACGTCGGTGCAGCACTGGATGAAAGATGCAAGGGTCTGTCAGGAGTCCAGAAACTCGTAGACCTTTTATACACATACTAATTACAAGCAAACAGATCACAGGTGAGGATGGTTACCTTTTTTAAAACCCATTGAAATCCCTTTGTCAACGTGTGTGCATGTTATCAGGTCAAAATCCCCAGTGCTGGAAATCGCCCTAGTTGCTCGGTAAGGGTAGCTTTGTGGGATCTATCTGTAGTCTTAGAGGCTTTTAAAAAAAAAAAAACATTTTGAGCCGCTAGAGGAGATATCTTTTGAAGTTTTTATAGTGGCTATTACATCAGCAAGAAGGGTCAGCGAAGGAACAGGCCTTGTCTATGAAAGAACCGTTTCTTCAAGTGTTTTTTCCGGATAATTTAATCCTGATGTGGATCCTATGTTCTTGCCTAAGGTGGCCACAAGTTTCCACTGTTCTCAGGAGATGGGTTTTACCATACTTATGCCAAAATACCAACCAATGAGAAAGACTTCTCATCTTTAGAAGTTAAGACATGTGTTTTGAAATACTTTGTGGTCTTCAAAACATTTTAGACAATCTTCAGTTTTGTTCATTCTCTTTGATATCGTTAACACAGGCAAAATGGCATAACCATTAACTATCTTACTCTCTTCAAAACATGTACTGCCCTTCAGGGGTGAAAGTGCATCCTACTCTCTCAATTGCAACTTCATTGGCGGAGAAGGCTGGGGCTTCCCCCGAGCAAACTTGTAAGGCAGCCACTTGGTTCAGCTGGCCTACATTTGCAAAGCACTATAGGATTGACCTGTTAAGATGGAAGGTGCTAATAGGCTGTGGTCCCTCCCTAGGTAAGCATCATTGGTGTCTCTCGTGATTGTCTTGGAGCATGACTTGGGAAAACATGAGTTATTACCTCATAACTCCTTTTCCAGGAATCCTCTGGGATGGTTGGTTTCCACCCATATGTTTTTAGTAATGATATTATAGGGTTTCATATGTTATGCTTTTAGGTTTTCTTTGTTATACTGAGGGACAGTCATAGTGAGTGGCCTTTTAAACCACTCTGTATTTGTGTTTCCTGTAGAAGGAGAAGCCTATCTCATGTGACCATTGTTGAGGATTCCTCCAAAAGGAGTTATTAGGTAATAACTTGTGTTTTTTCTCAGCCTTATACCTGGAGCCATTCATCATAAATAGGTGAGAGACCTAGGTGGTGCAAATACACTGGGAATAACCAGTGTGAGGTCCATCGATTTCTGTGTCAATCTTCTTATTAAAGTTTTTAGAGCAGTGTTTCTCAACCTTTCTTGAGTCCTGGCACCCTTTTAAAATTATGGAAAGTCTCCCCATTCTAAAATGTAAAAAACTATTCTAATAGTGTTACAAAATGCGGCAGCATCAACACACGCTGGACACCCAACATTAGAAGTGATTTATTCTTTCAAAGCAAATACACTTTTGCACACTGGTACCGACTAGTATTCTAGTGTTTCTCCTCTCCCTCCGTTTCTCTCCATTACTCAGCTAATGTGACCTCACTGTTGGATGGAGAGGGGCAGGGCAGGGTCGAATAAGTATGCTGTGCAGGCGATCAACACCTTTCCTAACACTGATTACATCATTGGTTGTTAGGATGCCGGTGACTGGATGGTTGAAATGGTGCAAAATAAAAACCTGTGGCTTTGTGTAACTAAAAGGTAGGCTATAAAGATATATAATTAGAGAGAAAAGAGTAAGGAGAAAAGGAGATGGAGAGAGGAGAAAAACAAGGCAAGAAAAAAAAAGTGTGGGCTTGTCCATCCAGAATCCCATCCAGCCATCGAACCCTGTCACCCTCAGGTGTCCGAGACCTGAAGTTTAGAAAACCAGGGGGTCCATACCCTTGGTTTGTCCCGCAGGACACTGAATGGCTTTTCATGTAATATGATCCAAGTTAGGGTTCGCTTCATGAGGGCTAAATCAATCGCGGGGATTTTCCAAGAGGTTGCAATGGCTCTTTTTGCTGCCAAGAACATCTGAGATGGTTTCCAGCTGTCCGGTACCCTGCTTTGGCATTTTGAGTCCACATGCAAGTAGGGGGATGGATATCTTCTATACTACTGTCCTCTTGCTCCTTCCCCCCTTTTTTTTTTTTTTTCTTCCCTAGTTATTGGGGTGAATATTAGATCTTGGTGACACCAATGCAAGTGATCAGTAAAAAATCTGAAACTGCAATTGATGACACAGTGACAGGGAGTGAAGGGGTTAACTGGGGGGCGATCGGGGGGTGAAATGTGTGCCTACGTGTACTGTCAGTGTAGTGTTGGATGTCCTCTCTCTCCTCTCTGGAACCGTAAAGGATTCCAGGAGGAGAGGTGACATCACTTCCTCTGCCTGTGTTTACATTACACAGGCATAGGAGACATTTCATTGGTCAGAACCGATCAGCAGGTCCATGCCAGAAATCATTGGCTTGGACCTAAAGACTGCTCGGTTCTGCAACGAATCCGATCGCTGCGGTGGCGCGTGCGACGTACGTGGTTTTGTGCAAGCGTGCCATTCTGCCAACGTATATCGGCGTGATCCAGTCGGCAAGTGGTTAAACTACCTAGTTTCCTGTGTTTTTGCTAGTGACAGACTGCATCATATATATCAGGGCTCGACAAACCCCGGGCGCCAGGTCGCATTTGCGACTAGAATTAGCGACCTGGCGCGGCACAGCTGGGGGTATCCCATGTCTGTGCAGACTCCGACCCCCCCCCGCCGTGCGATCGGGGCCGCGCCGGACGGTAATTGAGGCCGGGGCTTTGCGGCCTTCTTCGGTCCTTCTGGAGTACTTCTGGAATCTGGTGCCATCTTGTGGTGGCCGTTGGTATTACAACCAGCAATGCTAATGCAAAATACCTGCCTGTTTTCACTGCCCGCCCATCTCCTTCCCAAAGTGGAGAAGAGAAGGAAGTGAATGTGGGGATAGCCTTTTTTTTTTTTTTTTTTTTTTTTCATAAAGCTTTTATTTATTTATATAAAAACTGTTTATTTATTTTTTTTCCTAATATTAAAATGAATGTATTTGTTATCTCCCTGCTTGGCCCCTTTCACACGGGCTGTCTGATAAGGTTCGCCTGTCTGTTTTTCAGGCGGACCTGATCGGACCTTTAAAGCCCTTTCACACCGAGCCGCGGGGGGCGTCAGCGGTAAAGCGGCGCTATTTTTAGCGCTGCTTTACCGTCGTTTTAGTGACGCTATTCGGGCCTCTAGCGGGGCGGTCTTTCTGGGTAAATTTAAGATTAGTTTTTTTATATTGAAAATAAAGCTTTGTCGGTCGTTTAAAAAAAAAACCTGGCTCCTAACTTTTTTAGCTGGCTCCTAGATTCCAAGCAAATTTGTCAAGCCCTGATATATATGTACATTTTTATTTTGGCTCTAGCTCTACCGTTTATTTGTGCTGGTCTTGGCTTTTTAGTTTACATTTTTCGAGTATTTGAAATAATAAGAAAATAATAATCTTTCTTAATAATAATAATAAGAAAAAAGTATATTGGACTATAGTTTTAGTGACAATTTTATGAGAAGATTGTAGAGTATAGTGGTCCACGAAGATGGGATGGTGATGCTTCTTCATTTGCTATGTGTCTCATGTTGGTAAAGGGGAAATGTCTGTTCTTGAGACGTTCACTAGGTGTTTGATTCCATTTGTGACCTGTCTACTCTCCCTTTTTTTGATTTTAGGAATTTTATATTGCATGGTATCTGATTTTTTTTTTTTTTTTTTTTTAATTGTTATTTATTTTCTTTCTTGTACAGTAGTCTTTATTGAAAGTTTAGTAATAGTAGACAATTAAAGTTGCAAGAAATTATGCCAATTGCAATGGAGTATCATGGTACATATACAATGACCAATTAAAAAATAAATAGTACACTAAGAGAGAACTTAATACCTTCTAGTCACCAAGCAGATACCTAAAATATGGAACACACATGCAAGGAATATAATTTTTATTTGTTTATTTTTATTCGCTAGGGTGGGAGCTTTTTCATACTTATGGAAATGTGAATATAAGCAATATTAATAAAATCTGTGAATATTTTCTGTAATTGTTTTCCATTATTACTTAGGTGGGAAAGTATTTATTGTGGTTATAGAAAAATGACAGTCCCCTGAGAATTTCAGTCAGAGTACCCCCCCCCCCCCCCAGCTTCCTGTACTCTTATGTCTTCACACCACCCATTGGAGTTTGTATAACAGAAAATGTATAGACTGGAACTAAAGTCTACTGCATGCCCCCAGGGCTTTTGCCATCATGAGTAAGTTTGCACGGCGTATTTGTACATTATTGCAGACTTGTACACTGAAAGGCAGAGAAGGAAATGTTTTTGAGGAACAGCTAAACAGAGTTTTGCAGCAACGCCTGCTACTTTTTTAAGCCTGTAGGAAAAAAAAAAAAAGACTTGGATGGGTCCATACATTGAGGGACCTTTGATAAGGACAGAGTGCACACTGGCCTGAATATTCTTGCATCTAGTATTGTGGAAAGAGTTGGATGTTTATGGTATTTGTGGATTTGGTGAACATGTCGCCGTGTGTAAAGGCACAAAGGGGAATTGGATATGTTTATGGTTGAGCTTAATTTGAACAATCATAATATATAGCTAACATTCTCCTATCACCTTCCAGGATGGCACACCTGAGAGATGAGGGCTCCTCCCTACAGGAAACCCAATCAATTGACAAGCTTGTTATAAGTCCCCACCCTTCCCCTTTAAACCCCAGTATTGATTGGGTTTCTCCCGAACACAGTAGCATGTTTGTTTTGTTTAAAGACCAAATGACCGGGGAGGGTCGGATGGTCCCCTTTTGAGACAGATTCTAGGGAGGCCAGGGAGGGCTGAACTAAGCTGTAGGCTTTTCCTTCTCACAGGTCGCCCTTAAGGCTGCACCAGCGCTCTGTTCGCAGGGAGTGCGAGCCATGGCTGCATGTGCATGAAACGCCGCCACCAGCCACTCTCCATTTCCGAGAATCATCTTGCATGAAGTGCTGCACTCCAAGCCTCACTCTGGTACATGGCAGCATCACAGGAAGTGGGTGACGTCGGAGTAACAGTGTGACCCGGAAGTGCTAAAAATGCCAGGAGAACAGCTTGGAGAGACAGCAAGGTAGCGGACAGTGGTCGGCTCGCTGTATTAGCTCCACAAGCAGTACCATCAGCCCAGGACCCAGCCAACCTCCTCGTGGAACAGGAGGAAGGGAAGGTGACTACAACTGCGGGAAGATCTAGGTCAGGGCCCGGTGAGTAGAAACCCCCCTTGGAAAGGGAGGAGGGGAAGGGGATGAGAGGTACTGTCTTCTAGGGGTGTGAGAATTCCTGGGCCGTCCAGAACAGGCAGGGCTTTACCAATCGCCTTACCCTGCCCCCCTCCCCAGTACAAGCCCACAGGGGGAAGGCAGAGTAAAATTACATGTATGCTCTATCTCCTGTCTTACAGAATCCCCCAGTGGAACCCAGGAGGCCCTAGATAAACAGCCTCCTGCCGCAATAGGGCATATCGCCTCCAAAAAATGTGGGTACTGTGAGGATAAATTCCCAAAGTCCCATTCAAAATTCTTCTGCTATAAATGTATCAAGAAATTAGCAGAGAAAGAGGCTTCTACGCTGATGAGTTGTTCATCTATGCAGACGGAAATGCTGGCAACAGTCAAGTCTTTCTGTGAAACCGCCGGGCAGTCAGCAGCCCAGGGTCCTGACCTAGAAGAGCCTTCCCCTAGGGAAGGTACATCCTCCCAGGAGAGCCTCTCCGGAGGGGGACCTAATGCTCTCCTCCCGCCCTCAGTCACTCCCTCTAGCTCAGGTAGAGGAGGATGGGGGGGGGATAGAAAGTCCAAATCAGATGGGGAGGTGGATCCATACCAGCTAAGCGAGACACAGGAGGATGCAAGGTTAAGGAGACACCTCTTCACCCTGGAGGATCTGGATGGGCTCCTGCAGGCGATATATGCCACCAAGGAGATTCCAGAAACCCCTAGAGTAACCTCTGCACAGGACAAGGTATACAGGGGGCTGAGCAAGGCTCAATCCAGGGTGTTCCTACTCCATCGATCCCTAAAGTATCTGATCCTACAGGAATGGAGGGAGCCTGAAAGGAGAATTGTCAGACAGAAAACCTGGAAAAGGAGGTTTCCTTTTAAAGAGGGTGACGAGGAGACATTCTTTAAGCTCCCAAAACTGGATGCTGCTCTGTCTCAAGTCACCAAGCAGTCTGACCTCTCCTTTTGAGGATGCAGGCAATATTAAGGATCTGATGGACCGTAGATCAGAATCCCTTCTTAGAAAGGCTTGGCATGCTAATACATCAGCCATGGGTCCAGCCTTGGCAGGAGCCTGTGTAGCCAGGAATGCAGATTTCTGGGTGGGGAAACTGACCAAACACCTGTCTCAGGAATCCGAATCGAATGACATCCTTAACTCCCTATCAGTGATGGGAAAAGCTGTCGCTTACCTTGCAGATGCCACAGTTGAGTCTGCAAGAGCCTCAGCAAAAACGGCCACATTAATCAACTCAGCTAGTAGAGCTGTCTGGATTAAGGCCTGGGAAGGAGATGTTACATCAAAGGGTAAACTATGTGGCCTTCCCTTTCAGGGTTCATTGCTGTTTGGCCAGGGCCTGGACGACGTTCTGTCTAAGTCCTCAGAAAAAGGTAAATAAATTCCCAGTAAAGCCCAAGAAGGAAAAATGTAAAAACCTTTTTCGTGGCCCCCTGAGGGGAACCGCAGCATAGAGCCAAAAAATAGCCCAACAGAAGGTGGGGCTATGGTAGGGGAAGGCAAAAGAACAATGTTTTGTTTTCCTCCCCCCAAGGTCTGCGCCAAAGAAACTAAGGGACGCCAAGATCGGGGTGGGGGGGGTCGGTTGTCCCACTTTGTCCCTCAGTGGAAAAAGATAACAGACAGCACTTGCCTCTGCCAGATCCTGCGAGAAGGTTCTTGCTTGAAATTTTAGCAAAACCCACCTCTATGATCACCCTTACACATCCCACGCCCCACCCCCCAAGGGATGCTCTGAAAAGATCAGCCCTTCTGGATGGTATCCAGGAATTGCTAGAACAGCAGGTGGTGGTACCAGTACCAAAAAAAAAATACCAAGGATTCTACTCCCATGTATTCGTTGTTCGCAAGCCGTCAGGGAAGTGATAGTAAACTTAAGAAACCTGAACAAGTACCTAGGATACAAAAAGTTTACTATGGAGAGTATCTATCTACTCTGTATGCAAAAACCTCATGAAGGAGGCCTTCATGGTGACACTGGACCTCAAGAATGCCTACCTGCAAGTGTCCACTCACGTGGATCATAGGGTATTCCTGAGGTTTGCAGTATTTATCGGAGGGGAGATTTTTCACTGACAGTTCAGAGCCCTCCCATTCGGGGTAACAGCCAGCCCAATGATTTTTACAAAAATCCTAGCGGAGGCAGTAGCTTTTCTGCATCTCCAGGGTATAGATCTGATTCCGTACCTAGACGACCTACTGACCTCTGGATCATCAGTCGCCCAGGTAAGATCAGATCCCAACAAGGTAATGTTGGTTGTGGAAAACCTGAGTTGGATAGTCAGCACAGAAAAATCCTCCCTCGAACCAGAACAGGTCAAGACCTTTCTAGGCTACATAGTGGACACCAGACTACAGAAGCTCTTCTTGCCAAAGGACAAAGTGGCAAAACTTGCTTCATCAGTGGGGGGACTTGATAAAAACCCCGTCACGCTCCAGAAGGGAGGTGCTAAGAACGCTAAGTCTGATGTCTGCAAGTATACCGGCCGTAGTCTGGGCGCAACCTCACTCAAGAGTCCTTCACTTCTCCTTCCTGTCCTCCTGGGACAAAAAGAGGGAGTCCCTGGATCAGGAGATATTGCTCACCCCTCAGGTCCTGTCCTCCCTAGAGTGGTGGACAGTACCCAAAAACCTAAAGGAAGGCAGCCCATGGGCGCAGTGGGATCCGGTAAAAGTTACCACCGTTGCCAGTTCCTGGGGGTAGGGGGCCCACCTAGGAAAGGACAAAGGTCAATGGAACAGCTTCCTAGTCGATGCTTTGTTTGGGGAAACGCGTCGGGTGGAGCCCCAGTCTTTGATGTCACCATGCACCAGCTGGCTGGCTTGAGCCGCAGCTGTTTGAAATTGTTCCATTGCTTTTGGACGCTTAAGATGCTTGGATGCTCAAGCTTGTAATAAATCTTTGAAATGGAGATACTGCACCTTGGAGCCTCTTCTCTTTTTTTTTTTTTTTTTTTTTACCTGGTAAATATATTCCAATGTGTAAGACCACACAGAAAGATCGGTCAGTGCCTTTTATAAGGAATACCACATGAGAACAATAGTCCGCCGTATCGGGAGGGATACCGGCCCTGGAGGAGTCCCAGGAGGAATATTCACAGGCTGAATGACCCATTGCTGAGCGAGTTTGATCGCTATAATCTGAGATCCACCTTATCCGGTAAGCGGCCTCTCTTATCATAGACATCGAACAGAAGTTTCAAGTTATATTCAGAATGTTTAACATCACAGATTTTTATTGAAGCACTCTATGGACTTGAACACCTACAGTATTTCATTTGTATCAGTTTTTATGGTTTTGGGTTGCGCAATTTCTCACCACAAATGTATGAGCTGAATATTCAGGCTATTTAAGTTGCAGCACCTAACACCGTTATATACATATTTTTTGTTTTTTGCACCTTAAATATTATTTACAATATATATTTCAATACTTATTTATTTTTTCACTATCCTTATACATCAATATATTTATTTCAAGATTTGGGGCAGCGCAGATTTTCCACCTTACACAATGGAACAGCTCGTTCGGATGTCATCCAACTACAGGGAGCTCAAAGCAGTGGGAGAGGCCCTGAAAGCCTTTTAAGAAGGCATCATGAGCAAGGATGTTTAAGTAAGCTCTGACAACGCCACTGTCATAGCCTACTTGAGTGGCCAGGGAGGCACCAGGTCCAGACCCCTTCTAAAATTATCCAAGAAGATCCTGGACTGGGCTGAGGGAAAAGTTCTCTCCATATCAGCTGTCCACATAAAGGGGACAAGCAACACCGAGCCGGACTTCCTCAGCCATCAGCCGATAAGGCAGGAGAAATGGGAACTTAACCCCGAGGTATTTCAAACCCTGGTGCAGCGCTTCCGAAATGCAGAAGTAGATCTGTTCGCCAACCAGCAAAACAGAAAGGTAAAGAGATTTCTTGATTTCCCAGAAGGCTTAGATGCCCTGACTCAGACCTGGCAATGCAGGTTGGCATACGCCTTCCCACCCCTAGCACTGATTCTGCGGGTTCATCAGAAGCTCAGCCAGTCCCCAGGCCAGCTCCTCCTGATAGCACCCTGGTGGCCAAGGAGAGCTTGGTTCGCAAGCTTAAGATCCATGGCAGTGGCAGAGCCATGGAAGCTCCCGAACAGGCCGGATCTTCTCAGGCAGGGGCCAGGACTACACCCAAGGCCAGAATTTTTCCAGCTGATGGCCTGGTTCATGAGCACCAGATCCTAAAATGTAAAGGCTGCTCAGAAAGAGTGACGAGTACCCTCCTACTGAGCAGAAAACCAGTGACTAAAGAGATTTACTCCAAGATTTGGAAGAATTTCTGTTCCTGGGGGGAAAAAAAAACAGTTGACCTCCACCACTGTTCCGGTTATCCTGGAGTTTCTCCAGGATGGAATAAACCAGAGCCTACCATTCAGCACTCTTCGGGTTCAGATAGCGGCCCTTTCGGTCTATCTTGATACAAGACTGGCAAAGGAAGACCTCATTAAATGTTTTTTGGTGACCAAGGAAAGTTTCCCCTGGTCTCCAAAGGCAGTTGCCCGCCATGGGACTTGACAAGGGTGTTAGGCGTTCTCTAAACACCCATTTGAACCTTTTTATAGGAGGTTCCCAAACCTTTAAAACCTTTAAAAATATCATTTCTGTTAGCAATTACCATGGCCAGGAGGGTTGGGGACCTGCAAAGGCTGTCCATGAAGGAACCCTTCTTACTGATACAGCCAGATAGTCACCCTCAGGCCAAACCCTTTGTATCTACCAAAGGTAGCAGCATCCTTATTTCATAGGACGCAAGATATAACATTGCCGTCTTTTTGTGATAAACCAAAAAAGGAGAAAGAAAATAAATTTTCATTGGATGTAAGAAGGTGTCTCCTTACCTATTTACAGAGAACAAAAGAATTTAGGAGATCCAATCACCTACTAGTTTTGTACGCTGGGCCAAGGAAGGGACTTCAGGCTTCTAAAGCCTTAGTCTCCAGATGGATCAGGGGAGCTATCTCCATAGCTTATGAGAGTTCTGGAGTTCCAGCACCAGCAAAGGTTAAGGCCCATTCAACCAGGTCACTAGCAACTTCCTGGGCTTAAAAAGCCGGGACCTCCTGGGAACGAATCCACAGCGCAGCCACCTGGTCAAGTTAGGATACGTTCCTTTAGCACTACCGTGTGGAAGTGTTGTCACAGCAAGGCCGGAAGGTCCTACAAGCTATGGTCCCACCCTGAAGGTAAGCCTGTGTTTACTTGATTATCCTCTCAGGTGTGCTGTCCTGGAAGGTGATGGGAGAAAACCTACATTCGACTTACCGGTAATGGTATTTCTACAAACTTTCCAGGACGGCAGGCCTACTTCCCTTAGATGTGGAGGGAAAAATGAGCTGAACACTAGGTGGCGAGTACCTAATGTGGAGTGATTCTCCTTGTGGACCGGTTCGGGATTTCTTTATTAAAAACTGGGGATCAAGGGGAAGGGTGGGGACTTATAACAAGCTGTCAATTGATTGTGTTTCCTGTAAGAAGGAGCCCTCATCTCTCAGGTGTGCCGTCTTGAAAGGTTCTTAGAAATACCGTTACCGGTAAGTCTAATGTAGGTTTTTTTTGGTAAAAGAGGCTGTTACTTTTTTTTGGATTTAGCTATGACAATAAACAACTTGTCACAGGTACTTTTAGAAAATCCACCACTGGGGGACATGGGAACATGTTGGAAAGTATTCTTGATAGGAACTGGCACATTTTTTTCAAATAATCCCCGGGTAGCAGAAATTTTGTGGGTCCTCATCCTTTTAAGGCTGTATGTAGAGCCAAAAATATTTGTGACCATTTGCTTCATACTGAATTAATTTCAATGAAGAATGACATGTTGTTAGAAAGGGAAGAATAACAGTATGTATCTGAGAGGATTTTGTACATATGTAAATGTGGCAAAGACCACTACTTTTGAGATTCTTGATGGCACCGAAACCTGTTCGATCTTATCTGAAGAGGGAGATGTGCATAAGGAAAAGGGGAAAACTTTTGTGAAATAGGGATATCTAAAAGGCCCATTCCTCAGTACTTTAAAAAGTTTAACAGTCCTAAAGGTTAGTTGGTAAAAGGGATTTATCATCAAAAAATGTCAATTAGATTTGTTGACTTTGATGTAGGACTTATAAAAAATAAAAAAAAGAGACCATGTGGATTTACACATTGGGAACCTTATCTCTAGCAGAATACAGATTTGAATTTTCAGGTGTTTCTGGAATAGCTTCCACCTTCCCTGCATGTGTTTTTAACAGTTGTCACTTTAACTGCAGCAACTAATATGTGGATGATGTTCCTTTTAGGGCCATTAGGGCAATGCCCACAGAAGGACCGTGGGGAGCATAAGTAACTTTTTATGTGACTACTCGGCTCAGCCCTGCGGAAGTCCACATACCAGCATGGGGAAACATGTTGGTAGTTTAACCACGCAACTTGGACTATTGACTATGGATTGCAGGTGGTGGCTTGAGGAGATGACACGCATATGCCAACACTTTGTTCACATTTCTGGGGCATGGAGATATACAATGCATTGAAAAAGTATTCATACCCCTTGACATTTTCCACATTTTGTCATGTTACAACCAGGCTAAGGCTAAGGAACACACCAGACAGGCCAGGGAAAAAGTTGTGAGGAAGTTTAAAGCAGGGTTAGGTTATAAAATAATATCCCAAGCTTTGAACGTCTCACAGAGCACTGTTTAATCCATCATCGGAAAATGGAAAGAGTATGGCACAACTGCAAACCTATCAAGACATGGCCATCCACCTAAACTGACAGGCCAGGCACGGAGAGCATTAATTAGAGAAGAAGTTACCCATGGTAACTCTGGAGGAGATGCAGAGATCCACTGCTCAGGTGGGAGAATCTGTCCACAGGACAACTATTAGTCATGCACTCCACAAATCTGGCCTTTATGGAAGAGTGGCAAGAAGAAAGCCATTGTTGAAAGAAAGCCATAAGAAGTCCTGTTTGCAGATTGGGAGAAGCCATGTGGGGGACACAGCAAACATGTGGAAGAAGGTGCTCTGATCAGATGAGACCAAAATTGAATTTTTTTTGCCTAAAAGCAAAACGCTATATGTGGAGGAAAACTAACATGACACATCACTCTGAACACACCATCCCCACCATGAAGCATGGTGATGGCAGCATCATGTTGTGGGATGCTTTTCTTCAGCAGGGAAGCTGGTCAGAGTTGGTGGGAAGATGGATGATGTCAAATACAGGGCAATCTTAGAAGAAAACTGGTTAGAGTCTGAAAAAGACTTAAGACTGGGGCAGAGGTTCACCTTCCAGCAGGACAATGACCTTAAACATACAGCCAGAGCTACAATGGGATGGTTTAGCTCAAAGCATATTCATGTGTTACAATAGCCCAGTCAAAGTCCGGACCTAAATCCAATTGACAATCTCTGGCAAGACTTGAAAACTACTCTTCACAAACTCTCTTAATCCAATCTGACAGAGATTGAGCTATTTTGCAAAGAAGAATGGGCAAAAATGTCCCTCTCCTAGATGTACAAAGCTGGTAGAGATATATCCAAAAAGACTTGCAACTGTAATTACAGCGAAAGGTGGTTCTACATAGTATTGACTCAGGAGGGCTGAATATAAATGCACGCCACACTTTTCAGATATGTATTTGTAAAGAATTTTGAAAAACATTTTATCATTTTCCTTCAACTTCACAATTATGTGTTGGTCTATCACATAAAATCCCAATAAAATACATTTACGTTTTTGATTGTAACATGACAAAATTTCAAGGGGTATGATACTGTAAGGCAGTGTTTCTCAACCTTTTTCCAGTCGGGGCACCCTTAAAAAGTATTTTCAGTCTTGAGGCACCCCAGTCCAAGGCTTAGTTCACGTTACTGTGTGTCGCGGAACATTCGCAAAATCGCACTCGTTCCTGACACACAGACAAATGCTCTGCTCTTTAGGGGTGACATTAATTCTTAATGGTACCTTACACATTGGAAAATGTGGGGTACTTTTGGTGCAGTGCAATTTAAAAAAAAAAAAAGGTTGGGGATTTCCTTCCCTGAATTTTTGTGGTTAGGGAAGCCCATTGAAATGAATGGGCTGCACTACACGCTGCATGCATCAACACAGATGTGAACCAAGGGCTTGTTCACATGTCGGGTTGGAGGGGTGGTAAAAGCACATGGTTAAGCTGTTTTTACCACCCCCAAATTCTTCCCCTTTAGCTGCAGAGACAACAGCTGGGGGTGTACACATGTTGTGGCTGCAGCTGGAGGTATACCCAGGGTGAATGGGGCTGAACTGCAACTACCCTGCAACTGTGTACATTGCACGGTTGCGGTGTAGTGATGCTGCATTAAAACAGGTGGTGAGAAGGCAACATAATGCCTCTTTACCGCCTGTCAAATGCCTCTGAAAAGCGATCTGTGCATAGGTTGCTTTTTCAGAGGAGAAGCAGTCCTTGCTGCTATCACAAACAAGACCTACAAAAGCAGTTCTAATGGTACAGGAATGGGGGGGGGGGGTGTCAGGATTAAAAGTTACATATATACACACACACACACACACACACACACACACACACACACACACACACACACACACACACACACACACACACACACACACACACAGACACATACATACAGACACTTGTACATACGCACATGCAGACACGTGCACACACATACAGACACACATACAGACACATGCACACACACACATGTACAAACACACATACAGACACACACACAGACACTCACATGCGCATACACACACACACACACACACATACAGACACATGAGCACATATGTACAAACACACATACAGACACACATACAGACAGACACTCACATGCGCACACACATACAGACGTACACACACACATACAGACAGACACTCACATGCACACACACATATAGACACATGCGCACACACACATGTACAAACACACATACAGACGTACACACACAGACACACATACACATGCACACACACATACATACACATGCACACACACACATGTACAAACACACATACAGACACATGTACACACATGCGCACACACACAGACAGTCAGACGCTCACATGCACACACACACACACAGACACATGTATAAAGCCCTTTTAAAACGAATCTAGCTTCTAGCACAGTACCTTTCTAGTTTCCTCATTCAGCCAGGTACTGCACTGTAGGGGGAAGCAGAGAGCACAGCACACGCCCCTGCACTTTACTTTGACTTTGCTGAGGTTGACGGAGCTTCTCACAGTGCCGATGTACAGTTCGGCAGGGGATCGGGAGATCGGGCTCATCTGACAGCCCTTCTCTACCCTGATCCCGCGGCACACCTGAGAACCTTTGACGGCACACCAGTGTGCCGCGGCACACTGGTTGAGAAAGGCTGCTGTAAGGCACTGTAGACAGATATCACATCTAATCTACAATACCAGCAGGGTTTTAGACTGTACCAAGAAATTGAGGGCCACCACTTGGATGAGTATGCCTATGTGGCTAACACTAACTATCCGCATACATATGCCTACTGCAAGACCTTATGACAGGGATTCCCAACCTCGGTTTTCACTAACCCCAGACAGATCATGCTTTCAGGATTTCCTTCACCCTGCACAGGTGCTTTAAAACAATGATCATGAAAAATGAGAAAATCCTCAAGGTCCACTCCAAATGTATAGTGATAGTATAGGACAGTAATGGCGAACCTTGGCACCCCAGATGTTTTGGAACTTCATTTCCCATGATGCTCAACTACACTGCAGAGTGCATATGCATCTTGGGAAATGTAGTTTCAAAACCATCTGGGGTGCCAAGGTTTGCCATCACTGGTATAGGAGCAGTCTGCGAAAATATATAGAATGCACATTCCAATTTTTTTTTTTTTTTAAGTCGAAACTAGGAGTTTTTGTTTTTTTTTGTTTTTTTGGGGTTTTTTTGGAGTGTGCTTTAAAACAATGTTGATGGCTTGGTACTTATGACAACTATTTTATCTAAGAGAAATTAATAAAATTTTGCCAGTTGTGGGAACTTGAGGAATCAGGTTGGGAAACCCTACACTATGGTAAGCAGCACACCTGAAGCAAGGACTGTTTTTACAATTAAAGATAGTGACTGCTTATACCACTGTTTTTCTGGCATCAATGTCTGGACTGCCTCTCGTACACTAAACCCAATAATAAGGCAACTAAACAAATTATACATGTGCAATCCGTTGCCTTTGTTGGGTATTTTGGTATTAACATTTTCTGTATGTGTATATAAAGTCTATCTCTGGGCACCATAGCCTTACTTCCCCGGCTTTGTTTTGTGAATGCCTAGGAAGAGCGGGAGGGGGAACCTCCGCACTGGGGTTTATAAGACCTGCAATGCATACATCCAAGCAGCCTGGAAGTACAGTGGAACATAAGCAGATTTGCCAGTTGTATTGGAAAAACTACATGACCAGGAATGGCTTTTGAAGAAAGTAAATTTAAACTTCTTTAACATGAGAAAAGTTATTGTCCCTGGAGCTCTAATTGAAGCAATAAAGACAAACGGTTTGATCAGCATAGCTTTTTTTATATTTCCCTTTTTTTTTTTCTGTTGGGTATAAGGATCCATGTAGAAGTCTTTCACATATTAACAAATTCTAAATAAACTTTAAAACAAGCCATGACTAACCCCTGTAACTTACCCCTGTAACTTCATCTATGGAGAAGTATAGAAATAATTCACATTTGCATCTGAAGCTTTTTAGTTATGAGCTAGGCTCAGTGGGTTTCTATAAGCAAATGCATGTTTACATTAGTTTTTGACAGACATTTCTGAGATCTTTTAGAATAATTTGCAAGTTTAGTTGATGTGCATTTGACCTGCTTCAGCTGCTTTTAAAATCTTAGACTTGTATGGGGGGATACAGACCCTTACATTCACTTTCTCTGATAGCTCAGCTCCCTCCCCTTCCTAATTTGCAGCCAGCCTTCTAATTTCTAATGTATACACAGAGCAAGTATACAAGAAGAGGGGGAGAACAGAATGTGGAAACTAAACTTCACTGCTTCTGCTGTAAAACTGGAGGTTTAATTGATCCCCAGTGGCTGTAACTACAGATGTCAGGGGTATAGTTTATTTACTACCTGGCAAGAATATGTCCTGTAAATACTAAAATGTCTATAGGCTGGCTGCAGTAGCTCTTAAAGCAGAGCTCCACCCAAAAGGGGAAGCTCCGCTTATTTGCCTCCTCCGCTGCCACATTTGGCAATTTTTCAGGGGGAAGCGGGTACCTGGTTTTGACAGGTACCCACTCCCACTTTTGGCTAACTTTGCAGCGGTGAACTAATCCGGAAGTTCAGCCTCCCTCCTCCTTCCCCCGCCGCGCCATTCACAAAGCGCAGAGTGCTTTGAGCATGCGCAGTAAGAAACCGGCTATGAAGCTGCAAGGCCTCACTGCTAGTTTCCCTTACCTGAGATGGCGGCAGCAGCAATCCAGAGCCGATTTGAAAAATCAGCTCCGGTGAAGACACCGCTGAATACGTGGACAGGTAAGTGTCTTAATATTTAAATTCAGCAGCTACAGTTTTTGTATCTCACTTTTTAAATTTTTTTCTGAAGGAGCCTGGAGCTCCAATTTGAGGTAAATTTTATAAAATTTTGCAAAGGTAATTATAACCTGAGGCTGACTTTGAGTAAAGTTTTAGTGGAGCCAGCGAGAGGGTGGTGCTTCAACCAATCGAGGTCCTGGTCTGCATTTTGGCAAACCAAGATTTCGTCCCATTCCCTAGGTGAAGTGTCAGGTGCAAAAGATGCCAGGAAGGGAAGGAAAGGCCGTAAAGAATAGTTTCCCAGTATTCCACACAGCTACTTTGTCTTTTATTGAGTGGCGCTTGATTGATCCTTTTAATCCCTTGTCTAGGGGGGCGCTCTACTGGTGTGAGAAGCACTCCAGCTGCACTCTTTTCATTCTATGTGTAAAAGACTTCAGGATTTGTGCAGAAATCATTTATGGTTTGCTTTTTATCACATTTTGATCTAGATTTTAATCTGCTTTGGAACAGTTAGCCATTGACCTGAGACCCAACTCCAACTATCATGTCTTTCATTCCTTAAAAATGTGGTGGAAAATTGCATCAGAATGAGGAATCTGTAACGTGAAAGACATATAACAATTTTTGTTAAATTCAGGAGTTGTTTAAACTGGGATAGGCTGAGTGCTGTCTATCCACACTTCTGGAATGTGAGACTTGATGCCTTTCTTTGACTATGGAGCATTGACTTCATTCACCAAGTTGATGTATTGATGGTCAGGCCCATTGTTGGTTCCTGTTTTTTATGCACTTCATTTACAAGCTGAGCTCTCCAGGAGGAATACAAAGCAACAGAATAAGGGTTAGTTCTGGGTTGTTCCTTAATCTAGTAAACACTTCAGTTAAGTGATCTAGAAGGACTGAAGTCCATTCTGCTGCTTCATGTGGAGGAATGGTGTGTTTTTTTATGAGTGTGGTATTTAGTTTGTCAGCAAGACTTTAGCCTTTGTTAAGACCTTTGTCCTCACTTTTATGTTATTTGTCCTCAGGGAGAGCAATGGTTGCAAGACCCGCTGTGATTTAACTTCTTTTTATTTTTATTTTTTTTCCCCATAAAGTCCAATGTAAGTATATTGTAGCCATTTATTTCCTGATTTTCAGTTTCAATGATCAACTCCAGCTTTAGCCAGATAAGTAAAATTAAATTGCAAACCTCCTTTTACTAGTGTTGTCTCGCGCTCTGTCCTTTTTAGTTGGATCCCTGGGTTTAATGACACCCACCATTTAACCCACTTCTGTGAGCCTAGGGCATCAGGGACATACCCATACACAAAAATCTATTCTAAAATATATATTTTGTTGACATGCAAAAACATGTGCTATTATCCTCTTCTCCAAATTAACTGACCAGTATACAGTACTGTGCAAAAGTTTTAGGCAGGTGTGAAAAAGTGCAGTAAATAAAAAAAAATGCTTTAAAAAATAGAAGTGTTCATAGTTTATTTGTATCAATGAACAAAATAATAAGTAAATGAACAGAAGAGAAATCCAAATCAAATCATTATTTGGTGTGACCACCCTTTTTTTTTCTAGGTACACCAGCAGTGTTTGAAGGAACTCGGCAGGTAGGTTGTTCAGACATCTTGGAGAACTAACCACAGATCTTCTGTGGATGTAGGCTGCCTTAGATCCTTCTGTCTCTTTATGTGATCTCAGGCAGACTTGATGATAACAGGGCTCTGTGGGGGCCAAACCATCACTTCCAGACCTTTTTTTTTTTTTTACACTGAAGATAGTTCCTATTGACATTGGCTGAATGTTTAGGGTCATTGTCCTGCTGCAGCAAAAAAAAAAAAAAATAGGGCTAATCGCATGCCTCCCTGATGGTATGATGGATAGGTATCTGACTGTATTTCTCAGCATTGAGGACACCATTAATTGGGCGACGTTTAGGACCGTAGACGCAGATAACAGCCAAGGAATCTTAATGCAGTAAATGAAAGACACGGCATGCTTGCTTCCCTTCGACAATGGAAGATGTCCAGCAGTGTCATCGGCACAGAACTGTCAGAAACCAGTGGGACCCAGGTACACCCATTTACTGTCCAGAGAGGTCTGGACAAAAGTGTTCTTAATGGAAGAATTGTGGCCAAAAAGCCAAGCCTCTGATCTGGAAACTAGGCTAAGCGACTCAAAATTTTTGGCTAAAAATTGCCCAGAAATTGTATACAAGCCAGTGGGTGGATAAAGCCTTTCTTTTTAGTTACAGAAAGCCACAGGTTTTCATTGTGCACCATTACAACCTTCTAGCCACTGGCCTTCCATCAACCAGTGAGGTCATCAGTTGGTAAGGAGGACATCCGGCTCTTGCAAAGCATCCTTGTTTGCCTCCTTACCCCTCTTCTTCAGCACTGGGGTCGCATCAGCCGAGTGAGGGAGAGAAGCTGATGGAGAAGGGAAAAGCTAGTCCATACCAGTGTGCAAAGGTGTTTGCTTTGTAAGGATAAATTGCCTGTAATGTTGGGTGTCCTAAGCATGTGCATGTTGCTGTTATGTAAAACTGTTCGTTTTGTTTTTTTACATTTTTGAATGGGGTGCTTTAAGATTGTCCATAATTTTAAAGGGTGCCTGACTAGAAAAAAAGTTGATAAACATTGGTTAACACCATAGGAAGCCATATGTTTCATTTTGATTGCTAATCATTGTGATTAATCACTGTACATTTCTGAGTTTTTATTTTAGAGTGATCGAGTTACTAAAATCATCTGTGTAGCATAGATGCGAAAGACTCCTGAGTGCTTCTACATGTACTCTGGGGACAAGAAAGGGACACGTGCAGATGTATGGTGCAGCTGAATGTGTACAAATATGTATTGGACAAGAATATTTTTTGTTATGCGACTAAAAATAAGTCAGTTTATTTTTGTTGCACTTATACTTTATGCTACACAGGCTTCTGATAGTCTATTGTGTTTAACCACTTCAGCACCGGGCCATAGACAAATGACGTCCACAGATGGGATCTCCCATCCTGGGTGGACATCATATGACGGCCTGGGATTCCCGGCCGTCTAGGGGGCACGCGCCTGCCGCGTTGCTCGGGACCCGGTGCGTGTGCCTGGCGGCCGCGATGTCCGCCAGGCACCCGCGATTGCCCGTTAACCGGGCCGGACCGTGGATCTGTGTGTGTAAACACACAGATCCACGCCCTGTCAGTTCAGAGGAGAGCGATCTGTGTTCCCAGTACAGCGGAACACTGATCGGTCTCCTCCCCTTGTACGTCCCCTCCCCCTACAGTTAGAATCATTCCCTAGGAAACATACTTAACCCCTTGTGTCCCCCTAGTGGTTAACCCCTTCACTGCCTGTCACATTTACACAGTAATCAATGCAATTTTATAGCATTGATCGCTGTATAAATGTGGATGGTCCCAAAAATGTGTCAAAAGTATCCGATGTGTCCGCCATAATGTCGCAGTCATGAAAAAAATCGCGATCGCCGCTATTACTAGTAAAAAAAAAAAAAAATCAATATACGCTTTATTGCGATTTTTTTTTTTTTTTTTTTTTTTTTACCAAAAATATGTAGAAGAATACGTATCGGCCGAAACTGAGGAAAAAATTAGTTTTTTTTAAAAAAAAATTGGGATATTTATTATAGGAAAAAGTAAAAAATATTGTTTTCTTTTCAAAATTGTCGCTCTTCTTTTGTTTATAGCGCAAAAAATAAAAACTGCAGAGGTGATCAAATACCACCAAAAGAAAGCTCTATTTGTGAGGAAAAAAGGACATCAATTTTTTTTTGGGTACAACATCGCACGACCGCGCAATTGCCGTTTAAAGTGCGACAGCGCTGAAAACTAAAAATTGGCCTTGGAAGGAAGGGGGTAAAAATGCCCTGTATTGAATCGGTTAATAATTGTTATATTATTCCTAAAATATATGTTGGCTGTTTTTCTATTTTTATGTATTTTCCTTGCTACTTATGGTATGTATTTCAATAGTCAGTAAAGTTAAAACAATTAAGAGTTAATACACTTCCTCCTATTTCCTGTAATAACAAAAACGCAAGGCATACAGGTGAAAAACAAGTCATTAAAAAAACAAGCAAGCAATAATTTAAATCGTAACTAAAAGGCCATAAAAAGGAAACAAAGTTCATACGTACAGCCCAGATATATATATAATTATAGATTTTATTTTTTATTGTATTGTATGAGGTACAAGTCAAGTAGCCAGGGTTCCTAAATAGTTACAGCAGGTAAGGGAACTTTTTTAGCTTTATTTGATTTGTAAATTCTCATTTAAAAAAAAAAAAAATAACACCCATGTTATACTTGCCTGCTCTGTGCAGTGGATTTGCACAGGGCAGCCTAGATCCTCCTCTTCTCGGGTCCCTCGTTGCTGCTCCTGGCCCCTCCCTCCTGTTCAGTGCCCCCACAGCAAGCTGCTTGCTATGGGGGCACCAGAGCCAAGCTGCAGCTCTGTGTGTCCATTCAGACATGGAGCTGGTGTTCAGCCCCACCCACTCTCTCTCTCTCTTGGTTGGCCAACTGACTTTGATAGCCGTGGGAGATAATGGTGCCGCTGCTGTGTCTCAGCCAATCAGGAGGGAGAGTCCCGGACGGCTGAGGGACTCGTGGACAGAGAAGGGGCTCAGGTAAGTACTAGGGGGTGCTGGGGAGGTTGCTACACACAAAAGGCTTTTTATCTTAATGCATAGAATGCATTAGGATAAAAAACCTTCTGTCTTTACAACTCCTTTTACTTTGCTTCCTGTTACCAGTGATCTAGTAGGATCCTGTTTTACTTACCTGTTCGCAAGGAATTGGAGATATGATCGAGCACCGCGGGGTTGATGTACAAAAGGCAAACAGACTGTGCGTGACCCAAAAGAGACTGGTATGTAAGCCGCTCTGGCTTTAGAAGGGGTGCAAGTCCTCGGTCCACTGCTGTGTGTGCTGGCTTGGGAGGCTGCTACTGTCACTGTTTATAGAAGAGATTCTCCCTGTAGCCGCATGTTGAAACAATCCCATCAATCTTGAGTGTGGCAACCTCAGCCTGGGCTCAAATTCAAACCTTGGAGCTTAATCATGGGGAGCCCAGGCTGAGGTCACCATACACTCAAGATTAATGGGATTGTTTCGATGTGCGGCTACAGGGAGATTCTCTTCTATACACAAATAGACTGTACACTTTGCTAGTGCAGTTGCACTCTGCAAGATAATTTGCTCCAGAGCTTAGTAAATGAGATGAAGCTTCATTTTGCAAAGAATACCCAATCAAATGCATGGAAAAACAGCATTTTTGCTTGTAAATGATTGGATGATGGTAGTCGACAAAGCTTCCCATTGATTACTAAGCTCTGGAACAAATTCCCTTGCACAGTGCAACTGCCCTTGCAAAGTGCACAGTCTATAAGTCTTTAGTAAATCCACCCCATTAACTCCATGCTCCTTGCCATAGCTCCCAACTGCCCCTGATTTGGAAAAAAGACCCTTTGTCCCTCTTCTCTCCTCACTTGTCCCTCTTTTTGGTCTGATCTATATAGTTCTCTATAAAATGCACTATTTATTTATCTTTCAAAAAGTGTTTACCAGTGCTAAACCTTTCATCCAATTTCTAAATTGCTGCATTTGTAAATTTGAAAAGCCAAAAAAAGAATAGTAGTGGTAAAAAAAAAGCAATTGTGGGTTTAACCTTTATTTTGTATAATTCTCCTTTTTAAGGGGGTATGTCCTATACCTGCATACAGTTGCTAATAGGTGTCCCTTGTTACCATCTCAGAAAGTTAGGAGGTATGCCATGCTATCTTGCACATGTATTGATGCGAATAGATCAGAATGTCCACTTTAAAAGGATACTCGGAGCTCATTCATACCAGGTGCATTGGGACCGCCCAGCTCAGTCCCACCACAAGACACGCAAAAGGCCTTGTTCCCTATGAGGCCAGTTCACACCACCATGTTGCGATTTCTTTTCTTCTTTCTCCTCCAGATCATGGCTATTTGGATGGGCTCGTATGGTGCTGTACATAGCTTCCTGAAAACATCATAGTGCCTTGCCTCAGTACTCCTTTCAAGAGCCCTCAGCCCTAATGCAAGCGATGGGCTGACCCATGGGAGATGTTATGCTAATATTAAAATGTCCTAATGTATGGTCATTAGTCTGGAGTAGTTGGTGTTCCTACATGGACTGCATTTTCATGCAGACTGCCATAGGTAATGCCCACGCATGATGCTATGCCCCCTTTATTGAAAGAAAAGAACTGGAATCCAATGAATGAAAGGGGTGAGCCTTGGACAATTAGGCTGGGGAGGAAAGGGCTGACGATGCCGGATAGGGGACCCCTAATAGCAGCTTTACAGTAAATAAAAACTTTAGGTAAACAAACCGTTATGCCCTGTACACACGGTCGAACTTTCCAACGGAATATGTGTGATCGGAGCTTGTTGTCGGAAATTCCGACTGTGTGTGGGCTCCATCTGACTTTTTCCATCGGAATTTCTGACACACAAAGTTTGAGAGCAGGCTATAAAATTTTCCGACAACAAAATCCGTTTGCGTAAATTCCGACCGTGTGTGGACAATTCTGATGCACAAAGTGCCACGCATGCTCGGAATAAATTAGGAGACAAAAGCTATTGGCTACTGCCCCGTTTATAGTCCCAACGTACGTGGGACGTACTAGGCAAGGGTGATGTTATCCTTCTTGTATCGAGATCTTGGGGAATGTTGCGTATATGATCCCGCACTGTGCTAGATGTCTTGTGCGATTTGTAATGCTCACCATTTTGTGAGAACTCGTCTGGAAACAGTGTGAAATTTTATCCTGCTGTACAAAAGTTATTGTTGCGTTCAGGCTTAGATCGCAGTAGAACTGCTCCCACTGACCAGCTGGATAAGTACAGAAGCAGATGACCCTGGTGGATGACAGGGGCTCACCCGAGGCACGGAGGCTCGGGTCTAATTACTAACTGGTGTTCACCAGAGCTTCTGATGGTAGAGATGGGTTTTGCTGCGGGTTAGTACGAGGTTGCAGTCCTCAGGATCTCCCCACCAGGAGGTGAGCAAGCCGGGGTTCAGTAGTAGATATAGCATGTAGGGGTCAAGCAGAAGCGTAGTCAGAAGCAAGCCAAAGGTCAATAACAAGTGGTTGCAGGCTAGGTTCAAGAAGAAGCTTAGTCAAGGAACAAGGCAAAGGTCAGTAATGAGTGGTAGTGAAGATATGAGCGGAGGCACGAGCAACAAGAACAAGATATTGGCTGGAGAAAGCACAATATTCTGGCAAACAAGAAGTGCAAGGCATGGTTTATATAGGAAGTTTGACAGGAGCAAAAGGTTCAAGAGAAACCAGGTTCAAGGCAAGATTTGTCCAGGGAGCTGTCCAGCATCATAGGTGCTTCAGCAAGAAGACACACTGCCAAACACAGCTGAGGTTGCAGATTTAGACCTGGGTCCTGCCAGGTAGGGGAGCTGTAGCTTTAGATTTGAGCTAAAGACAAAAAAAATTTTTTGTTTTCATTTGGATAGAGTAAGGGAGGGTTAAAATCTTTGTCAGTTTTTTAGCCATCTGTGTCCCAGTGGGTAGACTTTCCTTCCCTTCCTGTCCCCTATCCAAAGCAGGAAGTGTGTAATCGCCTAGTGTGATTTCTGTCTGCTCTCTCATTACTCTGCATGAGTCACCTCTGACAGTATGCTGACACCAAGCAATCCCAGGAGATGGCTCTGCCTCTCCTCCAGCACACAGTAGGCGATTGTCAGGCTCAGCTGAGCATGTGTCCCTATAAGACTGTGTGTGTGTGTTGGAGGGGATTGTCTCAGGTCTTAGATTAAACTCAGCTCCCTGCTCTATGCTGTGCAATGTGTGATATGCGATCCCTACCCCCTGCCTTCAGAAGCTTGAAAATGCTGTGTAAAATGTGTGCTGTAGGAGCCTGTAGATGAGAGAGGGTTGCAGATAAAAGGGTACAACTTGTAAGAGGATTTGTTTAATCTCTGTATCACCTGAAGCTAGTTACTACTTTGGGTATATATGAGGGTTTATAACCACTTTAAGCTAAAAAATAAGTAACAAAGCTATACAAAAAATGTGTTTTTGTATGCATGTATATAGATAATCTTCTTTTTTTTTATACACCGTTCAGTTATTTTGAATTAGGTCATCATTGACGTATTATTTCTCCTTTTGTGATAGCTGAACAGTTCTCATTCTGAGCTTCTCTTTGTATCGGTTTTCTGAACTAAACTGTCAAAAGCATGACTCTAGTGTTGTCATTGTGACAGAAACAAAAGATTTCTATTTCCGACAGAACAGGCCTATTTAAAAATAGCATAATGAGCAATAGACACCATTCTGGGATGCTTGACTACAGGATGAACTACATTAACCTACTAGTAATTGCGATTTGAACACATAACAGTATGGTATTTGAGTTTACCATTGGGTATTTTTTGCTCAGTAGAACAGTTATATAACTTAAGCTGAGCTAATAATGTGTGATATTTTTATGTGTGCATTTACATTTCTACATGTTTTGAGGCAAATATGTGGTTTTTTTTTTTTTTTTTTTTTAATATACACTAATCTTGTAGCCGAACTGCTGTCAAATTTAGGACCAGTGACTGTGTCCGAGAAGCCTCTGCATCCCAATAGACCTGGATGGGACTGCCTGCTTGTTGCTGCAAAGAAAACCTGTGCATCCTGTAAAGCTGAAGACAGCTGTTCGCTTGGGTGTAATGATAGGTGCGCGCTCTTGTCACTGAGGCCTTAAAGCTGAACTCTGGGCAAACGGCTACACATTTCAGTAGAAATACACATGTGAATTACTGACAAATTAAAAAGACATTAAAAGTTCACAAAAAAAAAATTCACATGCCTCCCTGCTCTGTGCAGTGGTTTTGTGCAGAGCAGCCCCAATCCTCCTCTTCTCTGGTCCCCTGCCGTCGCTCCTGGCTCCTCCTCTTCAGCCAGTACCCCAATAGCAAGCTGCTTGCTCAGGGGGCACTGGTGCATGATCAATCCCGTGCCCTGCTCTATGCATCCATAAGACACAGAGCCGCAGCTCGGCCCCGCTTGATGCTCTCTCCTCTTTGGCTAACTGGCTGTGATTGACAATAGCAGGGAAAAAAATGGCCCCTGCTGCTGTCTCAGCCAATGAGGAATGAAAGACCCGAATACGCTCCGCTCTTGTGCACATCGCTGGATCGAGAGGGAGCTCAGGTAAGTGTTAGACCCCTTTTCACACTTGGGCTGCCCGTGCATTAGCGGTAAAGCGCCGTTTGTTTTAATGGCGCTTTACCGCTGTTTAAGCTAGCAGCCGAAAAGCGCCGCTAAAACGTGCAGTGCTTTACCGCTGTTTAAAGAGGAAGTAAACCCTTGATAAAAAAAAATAAAATTCTGCTCCCTCCCCTGCAAAGTAAATATAGAAGAGTAGGAACCCTAGAAGGGGACCAATGTCCAATGAACAGAACAATTGCGTTTTATAATAAAATTCTTATTTATTTTGTTTAGAAAAAAAGAGAAGCATAAAAACAGGACAGACTAAACATACATCTATACAAAAGTGCCTATGCAGTAAGTTTCCTTTTATACTGAACATTGTATACTTTTATCCGTAAATGCATATTTCTCTATAAGCCTGACATGTTTCAGGGCCGTGTCCCTTCTTCAGAGGCGTATTTGTCAAGAGAAGTTGTATATTAAAGAAAAGGCGTATTCTGAAAAGACAAGTAAGAACAGTTTTACATATTTGGGATATTCTGTAAGGTAGACAATTCATAACATGGCATCCAACAATGTCCAACATACATACCAGAATCCAGTCCTTAAAGAAAACAATGCTGTGCACAGAATGTGCAAAAAAACGCAGACTTTTGCATTAATCGAAAAAGGTGATTGCTAAAAAGCAGTGGTCACCAATTAGCCAGAAAACTGGGCATGGTGGCTCTCCCCTGGGTTCAGGAATAGCTCCGCAAAGGCCCCCAAAAGGGAGGAAGGCCCTGCCAAATCCTCACTGTAACTCTAAAAAAAGGGAAAAAAGGAAAAAAGGGGGGGGGGGGTTTATGTATAAATGAATCATTCGCATTCGGCTGCTATAAGCATTCTAGATTATTATAAACTACTTTCTATATGATATCAAGCGGAACGAAAGGCTCTAGGTTATAGCCATGAAGCTGATGGTCTTTTTATTATTATGCCACTGGGGGGTTAACATCATTGATTATATTATCATTGATAATCCCAAAATTCAGACTCAAAATAGCACGTATCAGAAGGAAAGATAGTATGATGAACATAACTCTCCCTCTGGTAATTACATTTCCCGGGTCTAACTCCATATATATAATGGTGGGGAGGAAGAGACCAGCAGTGTCGCTAAAAGTTTGATTATATAGGCAACATTGAGGTTATAATGAAGGAGATGGCAAAAAGATTGCCACTCCTTCATTGAAAAAAACATAGAGTATGAAATAGAAGGTACAGCTCTTGGTTACTTACTTGTTGTTTGGACAGGAGATCAAGGCATGGTGAGCATTTCTGGGTATGATTTAGTACTGAGCAGGACGCCGAATGTGGTTTAAATAGCCGCCAGCGCCTGCGCAGTACAAATCACATCCACAGTGTCAGCAAAGGTGGATATGCACCGTCGCACACGACGCATGAGCGTCATAACAACGCGATGTGTGCAGGTAGTGTAAGCAGAGGGTGATACAAGAAGACAGAAAGGTCGCGTCATCATTGTGGGCGGCCGCGTCATCACGTCTGACGCGGTAGCAGCATACAAAGACCGTGTAATAGGCCGCCGAAAGGAAAACCTATCGTTGCCACAGCAACAAAAAATACACAAAAGAGCTCATGGCCAGCAAGTGCTACACAGGAGTCAAAATATCGAGAGCAAGAGCATTGTAAAAGGGGGGGAATTGAAACTTGGGACATCCAATGTAGAGGCCCCAGGGACAAAACTGCACGGCGCCTGAGGCGACGGGGGAGCGTCGTGCAGGCAAGTCCCACCGACGCACGGAACACCGCAATGGCATGCCCGGGCACTGGACATATCCGCGGTGTAAAAAAAGGCCATGCCGGCATTCCATTAGGAAGCGGCATGGCCCGCGTGCGCCGGGCGGAGATAAGACCCGAACCAAGGGTGTGAAAAGGAGAAGGAAAAATTATATCAGAAACGCATGTCAAATAGGCATGCATCTATATGTATCGGTTTGTTGGTTTCCAATTATTCTATGGATCTGGGTGTGAGGACATGGTCAGATGCACATGATAAAGGAGTGACCAGAATGGGTACAAAGCAGAGCTTGGGACTGCAAAACATCTCAGGACAAAGAGGGGAGAAAATCACAGCCAGAACCAACGATCAAAAGCATAAACATAATGATTACATTATCATGTACATTATCATATGATGGTATTAGCGTCGTGCATAAATATATTGAATACATTCAAACGATATACATACATAAATACATTGACAGATCAATTGTAACAAGAAACAGCTTATTTGAACATGGTCATAGAATATGCACTAGATTATTCTTTTTCGCATCCCCCTGATACAAAACCATCTAGGAATGGACGGAAACTCATTTGGGTGTTCAAACCTGGAAATTAAGTTGCGTTGAGGTTTGTGATCCAACGGACCTCTCTCTGGAGCAAGATCTTATTCCAATCACCACCCCTCGTACTCGGATGAATTCGGTCCAAGATGGTGAAATGGACGAGGGGAAATTTACCCATGTGGTGATCTCGCACATGTCGCCCCAGAGGGAGGTCCGGGTCCGCTTGTCTCATGCTCGTAATATGTCGTGCCGCCTTTTTATGAAACCCTACTTTTGTTTTTCCAACATAAAAGCATTTGCATTGGCATGTCAAAAGGTAAATTACCCCAGGGGTCTTGCAGTTGGCAAAGTGTCTGGGCCTATACACCTTGCCATTTGGCAATTCAAAGTTGGTTTGTGTATTCATATAACGGCAGCACGAACATCCGCCACAAGTAAAAGTTCCAAGCCTCCTGCACGTATCGGATCGAAAAGTGCCCGTATATTCACTTTTTACAAGATGATCCCTCAGTGAGCGTGCCCTTCTAAAGGTAATAGTGGGTGTTGTAGATACAAATGGTTTTAAGTGAGGATCGATCTGTAGTAGATGCCAATGTTTCTGTAGGATGCTTTTAATGGTTCCATGTTGTTTATTGTAAGTAGTGATCAGTCTAGTATTGGGAATTTAAAGATGTTTTTTTAGAGAACAAGATGTTATGCCTCAATTGTCCCCGTGCTCGTTTAAAAGCCTTTTTCAAACATGTAGGCGAATAGCCTTGATCTAAAAGTCTTTCTCTTAAATTATTTGCCTCCCGGACAAAATCGTCCTCCGTCGAACAGTTACGTCTAAGTCTTAGATATTGTCCATATGGAATAGACAAGACCAATGATTTGGGATGTGAACTTGACGCGTGTAAGATAGTATTACCAGCGGTCTCTTTCCGATAGAGGCCGCTGGATAGAGAGCCATCTACAGACTTTGCTATACTCAGGTCAAGGAAAGTAATGGAAGTGTCATTGAACGTGAAATACAGATTGAAGTTGTTTTGATTCATGATCTGTATAAAGGCATGTAGGGCTTCTGGTGTGCCATTCCATATCGTGAAAATGTCGTCTATATACCTAAACCATGCTGCTACATGGGTGGTATATGACGAAAAGACTGTCATCTGACAGGATTGCTCCCACTCCCCCAGGTACAGGTTGGCATACGATGGGGCACAACAAGTCCCCATCGCAACCCCCTGCACCTAGAGGTAGTGGGAGCCGTCAAACGTAAATGTATTATGTGTTAAAATGAAATCCAACGCTTCCAAGAGGAAGGAATTTAATTTTTGATCATCTTTGTGAGATTGTGACAAAATGTGTCTAATAGCCGCAAGGCCTAGATTGTGCGGAATAGAACTGTATAATGCCTCTACGTCGATGGCGACTAGAAGCGAATGAGGAAGTGTGTGTAACTCTTCCAGATTTTGCAATAAATGAATGGTGTCTTTGATATATGAGAAAAGGCCCACGACAAAGGGTCTGAGATGACTATCTACATATTTACTTAGATTTTCAGTTATAGAGCCGTTACCAGAAATTATGGGGCAGCCGGGAGGAGTTTTTTTATTTTTATGTATTTTAGGAAGGCAGTACAGAGTGGGGGTACGAGGATATGGTGTACTGATGTATTCCCAAACATCTTTGTCGATGGCCCCGCTACAAAACGATTCATCAACCAGATCATAAAAGGCGCCATTGAATTTGTCTATGGTTCCTTTTGAGATGGGTTTGTACCATGATAGGTTAGTGACGACGTTGACACACATGTCTTTGTACTGTTCATTAGTCACGATGACGATGTTCCCACTCTTATCCGATGGCTTAATTGTAAGGGAATGTTCACTTTTTAGGGATTCTAGGGCTTGTTATTCTTCTTTGGTAAGATTACTTAGAGAAATACATGATTTCCTTTTTAATTTTTTAATTTCCGATGTAGTAGATGCTATAAAAGCTGCTAAATTAGGGTTACTTGTGAAGGGCGGAAATTTGTCCGCTTTCTTCTTAAATTTTGCCTGTTTGTCTGACCGTAATGGGACCTCTTTTTTGTAATGTGTTCCTCCTAAGAGGCTTTCAATGTCTATTGTATCAATAAGTTCGCTCGGATCTTGTTCCTCCAAGAGGGTTAAAAGATCGTCTAGCGCCTCATCTGATCTTTTAGTTTCTATTTGGGAGGTGTTTTTGTCTTTTTCTTTTTTTTTTTCTCCCCTGCAAAGTAAAGACAATGTGCTAGTATGCATTGCATTCTAGCACACTATGTGACACTTAACTGGAAACGAAGCCTGCGCAGTGCCTGCTGCAGGCTGCATCCATCTTAGCCCCTCTTCCTTCCGGGGCTGCAGACTCCGGCTCTGTGACTGGCTGAAGCCGCGTGACGTAGCTCCCGCACATGGAGCTGCCTGTTACAGCACTCCCTACTGAAGAAACGGCACGGGAGGCCATTTCTTCAGAGCGCATTAGCCGGTGACATCGATGGCGTTGTATACTGTAAATACCGTTTAGGACAGGGGTCTCAAACTGGTGGGCCTCCAGCTGTTGTGGAACTACAAGTCCCATCATGCCTCTGCCTGAGGGAATCATGCTTGTAACTGTCCGCCTTGCAATGGCTCATGGGAGTTGTAGTTTTGCAACAGCTGGAGGGCCACCAGTTTGAGACCCCTGGTTTAGGAGCTATTTTACAGTACCTATAGGTAAGCCTTTAGGCTTACCTATAGGTACAGTGTATAAGGGGGTTTTACAACCTCTTTAAGCGGCACTTTTAATCCCCCGCTAGCGGCTGAAGAAAACACCCGTGTTGCGGCGCTTCTGAAGCGCTGCCCATTCATTGCAATGGGCAGGGGAGTTTTTGGAGCGCTGTATACAGTGCTCCCAAACCGCTCCAAAGATGCTGCTTGCAGGACTTTTTCTAACGTCCAGCAAGCACACGGCCCCAGTGTGAAATATATGGGAGGCAGTTTACTATTTCTAGCGCTAAAACGCCTGAAAACTGCTTCAGTGTGAAAGGGCTCTTAGGGGGCTGGTGGGTCTGCTGTACTCAGGTTTTTACCTTCACCCATTCTATGCATGAAGGTGAAACGCCTTGAGCCTTTAAAAACCACTCTAATTTTAGTTAATTTCATCCACTTTTGTGGTTAATACGACCTTGCCAGACATCACAGTCAGAAGTGTGACACCACTTCCTGTCTAATGCCCTGTACACACGATCGGACATTGAACGAAAATTCCGACAACAAAATCTATTGGATTTTTTCCGACGGATTTTGGCTCAAACTTGTCTTGCATACACACGGTCGCACAAAGTTGTCGGAAAATCCGATCGTTCTGAACGCGGTGACGTAAAACACGTACGTCGAGACTATAAACAGGGCAATAGCCAATAGCTTTCATCTCTTAATTTATTCTGAGCATGTGTGGCACTTGTGGGTCGGATTTGTCTACACATGATCGGAATTTAAAGGATCGGATTTTGTTGTCGGAAAATTTTATATCCTGCTCTCAAACTTTGTGTGTTGGAAATTTTGACAGAAAAAGGCAGATGGAGCCCACACACGATCAAAATTTCCGTCAACACAATCCGATTGCACTTTCTCCGTCGGAAAATCCGACCATGTGTACAGGGCATTAGAGTTAAAGTATATTTAAAGGATAGGTTCAGCTTTTTAAAATGAGATAAAAAAAATGCAAATTTTTTGCTGATATTTTTTTTCTTTACCAAGAAGCCTGCAAAGTATTGCACCTGCGATCAGCAGATCACAGATGCAATGGCCAGCTCCTGCAGACTCCAAGCATAGCTAATCAATTGACTTATGCCTTGTTTCCACTGAGCGGATCGGTTCGGTACGGTACGCTATTTTGGGTGTTTCCATTATGAAAGCGGCCCATACAACCGAACCGAACCGTTCCATTCAGGGTCCTGCTTCAGATGTGGGGCCATAGAAAATGGAACGGTTCGGTTAGGGCGGAGCTACGATACATTCCACTGATAGGCTGACAGAAAACCCTGTGCTGTGCTATGCTGAGGCATTTTCTCAACCCTGTATGGCCCCTTGTGGTCCCACTTGCAGTGGAAACGCTCACCAGAATAGACCGGACCATTCTAGGCCATTCAAACTGTACCGACCCAAACCGATCCGCTCAGTGGAAACAAGGCATAAGAGGACGCTTTCCAGCACCATCACAGCTCATTAAAAAAAATGCAAGCCTTCAGCTGCAAAGGCTGAAGGTACTTGCAGGCATTCATTCACAGGAAACTATGAAAAAATGAAGCGGCTGTGTGGGGGCAGAGCCCCGCACGACCTCGCTGCTTTCATATAGTGACAGTGGGTGTGGGGAGAAGGTCCCTGGCCAGCTGTCATGGGGAGGGGGGTGGCCAGTGGAGGGAGAGCTGCAGATGCTGGAACATGTTACATGTCTTGCCCTAAAAATGTGTGGAGCATTTAACATGTTCAAAAATTTAAATTATCCTTTAAAGGCAGATTTTGTATTTTTTTTTTTTTTTTTGGATGGATTAAAGGAGAATTAAAACCGCTTGCTTTTTTTTTTGCCATCTGGGTCTCATTACAGAGATTTGCCTTTTACTTTTTGCCCTGTACACTCAACAGGAAGCAAAAGGATATCTTTCCAATGTGACTGCGTTCCAGACGCTTTAGAGATCATCCAGATTTAATTGGCAGGTACATACCACCTATGGTTGACCTTCTGACGCGCATTTTATCTGCTTCAAGCAGGTTTTGCACACTCATAGACTTGAATGAGACATCAAACCCAGCTTGAAAATAACAAAAGCCCACTGACACAAACCCCTAGAGCAGTGGTTCTCAACCTTTCTAATGCCGTGACCCCTTGATAAAATTTCCCAAGTTGTGGGGACCCCTAACAGTAAAATTATTTTCGTTGGTCCTTCATTAGTGTGATTTTGCGACTGTTATGAATCGAAATATAAATATCTGATATGCAGGATGTATTTTGATTCTTACAAATATAACATTTTAAAGCGTAGTGATTAATCACAAAAACAATCTGTATAGTGCGCAATATTTCTAATTAAGATATAAGTTACAAATGAATAAAATGTTAACGACTTGTGTTTATTTATTTTTTATTCATGCCTGATGGGACTGGGAGCAGTCTGGGATGGATGGAAGGTCAGTCAGGAGGACTGTGGAGTGGGCAGGAGAAAGGGGCAGCTGCAGCCAGGAGGGCTGACAGTGCCTGAAGAGGTGGTACTGGGCTGCCGGGCAGACGGTGGGCGGGGGGGCACAGTGGTGGCATTTGATGGCACAGTGGCGAGAATTGATGGGCACAGTGGCGACAATTGATGGGCACAGTGGCGGCGTTTGCTCGCACAGTGGCGACAATTGATGGGCACAGTGGCTGCATTTGATGGCACAGTGGCGGCGTTGCTGGCACAGTGGCGGCATTGCTGGCACAGTAGCGACAATTGATGGGCATAGTGGCTGCGTTTTAATGGCACAGTGGCGGCGTTTTAATGTTTTTGGGGGGGGTTTTTTCAGATTTTTTTCAGTTTGCGCCCCCACCACTGATTTATATATAAACGTCCCGGTTGGTTCCTCAAAAGTGGTTATTCCGTGCCAGTGCTAGATATACAAAGTGTATAGCACCCAAACATGTATCTAGCACTGGCACGGAATAACCACTTTTGAGGAATCAACTGGGACGTTTATATATAAATGATATGTATTGTTCCATAATAAAAAAGAATTTTGTCATGTCAGCATTTACTTTTAAAAAATCTATGTCTTGATTGCCCTGGTGACACACAGTACAAAATGCTTTTATAATTACTGTGTCTGACTTACCAAAAATCACAGGTGTTCCTTCAGATTCAGCAAGTGACGTTTCGTCCCCGCCCTCTTGGTACACTCGTCCGCAGCAAGCGGACTTCGGTGGGTGTAAAAAGATGTCCGCTTGCCGACTTCTAAGTGTAGCCTTACTGCGGATGAGAGTACCAAGATGGTGGCGACGGAACGTCCCTTCCATGCGGTCTCTCCTCTCCAGAATGTGACATCTTGCTGGCCGAGACGGACAGACTCCGGCAGTAACTTCGGGTCCGTCTCGGCCAGCATTCGCGACCCCCTGGCAAATCGGCAATCGACCCCCCCCCAGGGGGTTTGCAACCTCCAGGTTGAGAACCGCTGCCCTAGAGAGCGTGAATCTCCCTTACAGCGGTTGTAACCCCTCGCCACTCTTTTTTTTTTTTTTTTTTTGTCTTTAGTTTTACTTTAACCACTGGGCCATAGCAGAATGATGGCTACAGTGCGGCTCGATAACTCTGGGGGGGCGTACATTGATGTCCTCCCAGAATCGCGCCCCCTGGGGCATGCACACGGGAGTGTCCATGACCCCCAGGTCCGGAGGACCCGGTGCATCATGGATCACGGTAATTGGCCGCTGACAGCAGCCGTTTACCATGTGATCGCTCCGTAAAATGACAGAGCGATCACTTGTAAACAAACCGGCGTCATGTCCGGTTCCCCTCCCCCCTCTCTGTACTGATCAACACAGTGTGAGGGGAGAGATCGGGTGCAGCAGCACTGTGGGCTGGATCTGTAGTGCCCACAGAGCTGATCTGTGCCCATTGCAGCCTCATGTTCAGCCATCCCTCTGTCATACTCATCCAGCCAGCCATACTCAGCAATAATCATCCATCCATCCATACATGCTCAGCCATCCATACTCGGCAATACTCATCCATCCATCCACCCCAATCCATACCCAGCCGTACTCAGCTGTACTCAGCCATACCCATCCGTACACATTCATGCTCAGTCATCCCATCCATACTTAGCCATCCACATTTATGGCTCAACCATGCTCATCCATCCCTATTCATACTCATCCATGCCACATCCATTCCACTACAGTGCCTCACAAAGGTGTAATAGGTAGTCAAATTAGATTTGAAATGTATGCCCCTGTATGTTGGGCCTCTGTATGTGGCCTGGCTGTGGAAAAGTCTCCCACATGTGGTACTTCCGTACTCAGAAGGAGTAGGAGAATCTATTTTGGGGTGTAATTTTTGGTATGTACATGTTATGTGGTAGAAATATTGTATACATGGACAACTTTTGTGTAAAAAAAAAAAAAAAAAAAGCGCTTTTTTTTTTTCTTTTTTTTCTTTTTTTCTTTCCAGATTTTCCAAAGACTTTGTAGTAAAAAATGTCATGTTCAAAAGACATATTATGCCTCACAGATTATACGTTGGGGTGTTTTTCTTTCCAAAATTGGGTAATTTGTGGGGAGTTTCCAGGACATTCAATAGTGCAAGAGGTCGTGAAGAAATTGTATGTGTAATTTATGCTCCTAGAACGCCTGAAGGTGCTCCCTCAATGTTGGGCCTCTGTTTGTGGCCAGGATGTGTAAAAGTCTCACACGTGGTATTGCTGTACTCAGGAGGAGTAGCAGAATGTGTTTTCGGGTGTAATTTGTGGTATGCATATGCTATGTGTGAGAAATAACCTGCTAATATGACAATTTTATGAAAAAAAATCTTTATTTTGCAAAGAATTGTGGTAAAAAAATTACAACTTCAAAAAACTCACCATGCCTCTTACTAAATACCTTGGAATGTCTACTTTCCAAAAAGGGGTCATTTGGGGGTATTTGTACTTTCCTGGCTTGTTAGGGTCTCAAGAAATTAGATAGGCCGTCAGTACTTCAGGTGTGATAAATTTTCTGAGATTGGCACCATAGCTTATGGACTCTATAACTTTCACAAAGACCAAATAATATACACCAATTTGGGTTATTTTTACCAAAGATATGTAGCAGTATAAATTTTGGCCAAAATTTATGAAGAAAAATGACTACTTTGCAAAATTGTGCAACAGAAACGGAGAAAAATCAATTTTTTTTTAAAAGAATTTTTTTTTTTGTTTTTGGTTTTTTTTTTTTTTCCTTTTTATAGCGCAAAAAATAAAAAACCCAGCGGTAATTAAATACCACCAAAAGAAAGCTCTATTTGTGTGAAAAAAAGGACAAAAATTTCATATGGGTACAGTGTTGCATGACTGAGTAATTGTCATTCAAAATGTGAGAGCACCGAAAGCTGAAAATTGGTCTGGTTATTAAGGGGGTTTAAGTGCCCAGTGGGTAAGTGGTTAAGGAATACTGTCATGTCATCACTCTGCTCACAGCCTGATGCAGCACCTCCTGCAGACTATCAGTGAAGGCTGTCTACCCAAACATCGTATGGACAGGCAGTTTTACACTAACGGGAATAATCAATGAACTGAGCACTGTGGTAGTTCATCTGGAAACTACAAGCCGAACATTGGCCCCTTCCTAACCAGACCAATTTTCAGCTTTCGGTGCTCTCACATTTTGAATGACAATACACATATCCCGGTTCTCTCAGGGGTGAGGAGACAGATCGTGTGCTCCTACTAAGTAGGAACACCGATCAGTCTCCTCCTCTAGTCAGTCCCACCCCCCCACAGTTAGAGCACACCTAGGCAACACAGTTAACCCCTTGATCGCCCCCTAGTGTTAACCCCTTCCCTGCCAATGACATTTATACAGTATTTAGTGGCTAGTTTTAGCTCTGATCGCTGTATAAATGTCAATGGTCCCAAAAGTGTCAACTCTATCCGCAGCAATGTCAGTCATGATAAAAATCGCAAATCACCGCCATTACTAGTAAATAAAAAAATAATAGAAATGCCATAAATCTATCCCCTATTTTGTAGACGCTATAACTTTTGCGCAAACCAATCAATATATGCTTATTGCGATTTTATTTTTTATTTTTTTTACCAAAAATATGTAGAAGAATACATATCGGCCTAAACCGATAAAGACATTTTATTTTTATTTTTTTAATTTTTGGGGATATTTATTATAGCAAAAAGTACAAAATATTGTTTTTTGTTTTTTTTTTGTATAAATTGTCACTTTTTTCTTTTTTTTGTTTATAACGCAAAAAATAAAAACCGCAGAGGTGATAAAATACCACCCTATTTGTGGGGGGAAAAAGGACATCAATTTTGTTTGGGTACAGCGTCCCATGACCGTGCAATTGTCAGTTAAAGCAACGCAATGCTGTATCGCCAAAAATGGCCTGGTCAGTAATGGGGGTAAATTTTTCCTGGCCTGAAGTGGTTAAAGTATATGCAGACCCTCGCCTTGTAAAACTGCCCATTCAGTTTAAATTAGAAATGAAAGGCAAAACATTTGTGTGATTGAGATCTCTCTGTCTCTGTCTCTCTGTCTCTCTGTCTCTGTCTCTCTGTCTCTGTCTCTCTGTCTCTGTCTCTCTGTCTCTGTCTCTCTGTCTCTGTCTCTCTGTCTCTGTCTCTGTGTCTCTCTCTCTGTCTCTGTGTCTCTGTCTCTGTCTCTGTCTCTCTCTCTCTCTCTCTCTCTCTCTCTCTCTCTCTCTCTCTGTCTCGCGCTCTCTCTCTCTCTCTCTGTCTCTCTGTCTCTCTCTCTGTCTCGCTCTCTCTGTCTCGCTCTCTCTCTCTCTCTCTCTCTCTCTCTCTCTCTGTCTCTCTCTGTCTCTCTCTCTGTCTCGCGCTCTCTCTCTCTCTCTCTCTCTCTCTCTCTCTCTCTCTGTCTCTCTCTCTCTCTCTCTGTCTCTCTCTCTCTCTGTCTCTCTCTCTCTCTCTCTCTCTCTCTCTCTCTCTGTCTCTCTGTCTCTCTCTCTGTCTCGCTCTCTCTCTCTCTCTCTCTCTCTCTCTCTCTCTCTCTCTCTCTCTCTCTCTCTGTCTCTCTGTCTCTCTGTCTCTCTCTCTCTCTCTCTCTCTCTCTCTCTCTCTCTCTCTCTCTCTCTCTCTCTCTCTCTCTCTCTCTCTCTCTCTCTCTCTCTCTCTCTCTCTCTCTCTCTCTCTCTCTCTCTCTCTCTCTCTCTCTCTCAGGGACTTTGAGAGGTGGGGGTGGAGACTGCGGGGATGGGGGGGGGGGGGGGGGGGGTGCCAACAGGAGGCAGAGAAACGGCAGTCCACAAATCTTCCCAGTGAAGAGTTGGTCAGCACAAGCCAAGTCTGACCATTGGAGTACAGGCAGTCACGGCCAGAAAACTGACCTCGCTAGGATGGATGTGCTACCATGTTTAGCGTGGTCAGTTTAAAATAGGAAAGCAGGACAGGCCGGATCACCATGTATTTCACACAAGGAAAGCAAAACAAAGAGTACAGGATACTTTTTAACACAAGTACATGGTGCAACAGACGCATATCAGGAATCTAAAATTTTGGGGTAGCACACTTTAAGGCAACACGCTGTTAACTCAACAATGCTAATGTCTATATGTCTTACCTCCTGTCAGCACATGTACATGAAGCAGAGATTGATTAACTTCTAGCATTTTCCCTTCCTATCTCAATCTGAGTACTGCTGAGCAGCTTGTGTTGTGGCATTACAGGAGAGTGATATTAAGAAGGATTAAAGTAATCAAAGTGGAGTCCCACGCACCACTTAACTAATCTTAAAAACGCTCCCTCCCCCCTCCTAACAACTATACTGACTAACCTATGTAATAAAGATCTATATACTTATTTTCAGGCTGCTCCAGTCCGGTCATGTGATCTCCCCATGTCAGCCAGTGCGACTGCAGAGGAGAGGAGAGAATGCTCTGACAATGGCTAGTAAAGCTTGGAGTGGTGACGTCACCTAGAGGGTTCAATAGTCAATCTGTTCTCAGTGCTCTTCTCCCCTGAAGCTGCGCAGGCTGACACATAGGAACCAGATTACATGACCGGACTGGAGCAGCCAGATCTTTCTTACACAAGTTAGTAAGCATAGGTGTGAGGAGGGAGCAGGGTATAGATTTAAAATTCCTTAGTTGGTGCCTGGAATTCTACAAAAAAAATTTACTATTTAAAAATAAATGCACCATTACAATAAATAATTATATTTGTCCAGAGCTGTGCTTTTGATGTTGCTATTTTGTTATTTCTATCCCAGTGGTTGTTTTATCTAAAGAACAGGTGAAGTGTATGCATAAGAAAGATTTTAGAATATTTTTGGATGGATTCATACCTTTTCTGAAGAAATTTCTGTTTTCCTTACTATGCCCCTTCTCTAGTTATAGTCTGAATAGGAAGGTCTGTCTTTGTCTCAGTGTTGTGATGTAGTGTCTACACATCTTTTGGGTAAAGATGAGCCTTAGGCTGGTCCTACACATAGACAGCATGAGTGGACGAATCTTCTGCTGTCAGCGATTATATTCTGATGGCCCGTACCTGCGGCTGTCAGAGTACCTGAAAAGTGATGGGTGTTGTGGCAAATCATAGACTTTATAATAGCATTCAATGCCAAGCTGCTGTTTCTAAAGCTAACAAAATCTTTTCTTGTATTAAAAGAAGCATAGACTCCAGAGAGCGAGAGATATAATTTCGCCCCTGTGCAAATCATTAGTAAGACCTGATCTGAAATCTGCAGTTCAGTTTGGGGCACCAGTTCATAAAAAGGATAATCGGGGGAACTAGAGAAGGTGCAGAGCAGGGCAACTAGGAGGCATGGAGGAGCTCAGCTATGAGGAAAGGTTTGCTGAACTGAATTTATTATCTCTTGAGAAGAGGAGATTAAAGTGGAAGTCCATGCAAAATCCAAAATCCCTGCATCTATAGACACCAGGGATCTAACGCTAATCTGTCTATCCCTGTAAATAAAAGATGAGTATACATACTTTTTTGGAAGCTGATCTGACCTGCTCCAACCCAATCGCCAGCGCTGGAAGCTCTGCAGAGGACAACGGCTGTAAAAAGAATGGGAAGTGACGTCACCCATAGAGTTACTTTGGGGCTTCCGTTGTCCTCTGCACCCGCCTACACAAAGAAGCCGTGGCTGACAGCTCAACGTATGTATACTCGTTTTTTCTTTACAGGGATAGAGAGGTTAGTGTTAGATCCCTGGTGTCTAAAGAGGCAGTGATTTTTAGATTTTGCATGGACTTCCACTTTAAGGGGGGATATGATCAACATTTATAAATACATAAGTGGTCCCTATAGTGACCTTGGTGTTGAGTTATTCACTTTCAGGTCATTATAGAGGACAAGGGGGCACTCTTTACATCTAAAGGAAAAGAGATTTTAACCTTCACATTTCCACAGACTTCCTCAGAGTAAGGCTTCATGTACACACTGCCTGCAATGGCCGCAGGAAAAAAAGCAAAACCGTTTTTGCAGCATTTCCCATTTTCCCATTGCCAGTGATCAAAAAAACTCCTATCCTGAACGTGGTTCTTCTGCATTCAGGAAAGGGGTTTGAACCTCCCCTAACCGCAGCAGCTTCTAAACGATCCTAAAAGCCTATGTGTACATGGACACATGGGCTTTTATGGGGTTCCGTTTTAGGAGCGTTGTAAAAAAAAAAAAAACACCAAAAGCTCAAGTTTAGGAGCTCTAGTGTACATGAAGCCTAAGACCCCATAAACACTACCCTGTTTCCCTGAAAATAAGACCTAGCGTGATTTTCGGTGTTGGCTGCAATATAAGCCCTACCCCCCAAATAAGCCCTACCCTGTTTCCCTGAAAATAAGCCCTACCCTGAAAATAAGACCTACAAGGACTTTAACTATGGCTTATTTGGGGGGTAGGGCTTATATTGCAGCCATCACCGACAATCACGCTAGGTCTTATTTTCGGGGAAACAGGGTATTCGATTCTCTGCAGATTTTTGTCTTCAGATTTACCAAAACCATATAAAATGAGGTCAAACCTTAAGAGTTTCAATTTGTATGCATTCAGGCAGGCCCTTGCACTACATGGTTTTGGTAAATCTGAAGACAAAAATCTGCAGAAAATCTAATTGTGTGTATGGGGCTTAAGAGCTGAGAAAGTTGGTAATTGGCTCCCTTTTAAGAGGTAGTTCTGGCCAGCTCAGTAGATGGTTTTTCTAAATGCACAAAATATAACTGGATACTAACACTTATAGGTAATAACCGAGAGTGCTGGTTCAAGGAATATTCGATTGCCTTCTGGAGGAATCTGGAAGGAATTTTTTCTTCCACTGGAGCAAATTGGACCATTATAGGGTTTTTTGTTGCCAACCTCTGAATAAAATGAGGGTATAACGTATGGGAAGTTTTCGGTTTTACTTTTTTTCTGATATTGGTTGAACATGATAGACTTGTGTGTTTTTTTTTTTTTTTTTTTTTTTTTTTTTTTAACCTTGCCAACTATGTAATGGTGTAGCCCATTGGCTACAGTCACTGTCTGGCTTTTTCTGCCAATCTCCTATTTCTCAGCTGAAGTTTGTCGAGCTCAGTGGTCCCCCCCCCCCATTGTAATAGCAGTTATGTATATATGTGTGTGTGCGTGTGTATATATATATATATATATATATATATATATATATATATATATATATATATATATATATATATATATATATATATATATATATATATATATATATATACAGCGGGTAAAATAGGTATTGAACATGACACCATTTTTCTAGTTAAATATCTTTCTAAAGGTGCTATTGACATGAAATTTGACCACACGTCGTTAACAACCCATGCAATCCATACATACAAATAAGTTCAGAAATTAAGTAAAAAAAAAAAAAGTATTGAACGCGCTAACTGAAATTTTATTTAATTCTTTGTAGAAAATCCTCTGTTGGTAATGACAGCTTCAAGATGCCTACTGTATGGGAAACTAGTCGCATGCATTGCTCAGGTGATTTTGGCCCATTCTTTCACACAAATAGTCTTCAAATCTTGAAGGTTCCGTGGGCCTCTTTTATATGAACTCTGATCTTAAGTTCTTTCCGTAGATTTACTGTTGGATTCAAGTCAGCTGATTGGCTGGGTCATTCTAGCAACTTTATTTTTTTTCTTTGAAACCAATTGAGTTTCCTTGTCTTTGTGTTTTGGATCATTGTTTTGCTGAAATGTTCACCCTTGTTTCATCTTCATCATCCTGGTAGATGGCAGCAGATTTTTATTAAGAATGTCTTGGTACATTTTTTTCATTCATCCTTCCTTAAATGATATGAAGTTTGCCAGTACCGTATGCTGAAAAACATCCCCACGCCATGATGTTCCCACATCTAGACTTCACTGTTGGTATGGAGGGTGTTTTTGGGGTGATGTGCCATTTGACCTCCAAACATGGTGTGTATTATGGCATCCAAAGAGTTCAATTTTGGTCTCATCTGACCAGACCATATTCTATATCCCAGTATTTCACAGGCTTGTCTTTATATTGTGCAGCAAACTTTAAACGAACTTCAACATGCTTTTTCTTCAGCAATGGAATCTTGCGTGGTGATCGTGCATACAGGCCATGGCGGTTGAGTGCGCTACTTATTGTTTTCTTTGAAACAATTGTACCTGCTAATTCCAGGTCTTTTTAAAGCCCTTCAAAAGTGGTCCTTGGCTCTTGGGCAACTCTTCCGCTAATTCTTTTTACTCCTGTCAGCAATCTTGCAAGGAGCACCTGGTCGTGGCCAGTTTATGGTGAAATTATGTTCTTTCCACTTCTGGATTATGGCACCAGCAGTCCTCACTGGAGCATTCAGAAGTTTAGAAATCCTTCTGTAACCATTACCATCAGTAATGTTTTTTGCAAGAATAAGGTTGCGAAGGTCTTGAGAGAGCTCTTTGCTTTTACCCATCATGAGATGTTTTTTGTGTGACACCTTGGTAATGAGACACCTTTTTTATAGGCCATCAGTTGAGAATGAACAAACTGATATTTAATTTGCGCTGACAAAGGGCAGGATTTCTTTCTAATTACTGATAGATTTCAGCTGGTGTCTTGGCTTTCCATGCTTTTTTGCACCTCCCTTCCTTCCCTGTCTTATTCCATTTTATTACACATAACAATTTCTGAGCTTGTTTGTTTTGTTTTCTTACTATGTATGGATTGCATGAGTTGTTACTGACATGTGGTAAAAATGTCATGTCACTAGCAGTGGTGACGTGTTCAATACTTAAGTTATCCGCTGTAAAAAGCGGAATGTCGCATCATAAAATACCTTTTATGGTAAAAATATCAAAATATGGGCTTGCTGAAAATCCCACTATACTTGCTCTTTAGTAAACACTACATTTCTTTCTTCCCCTTTAAATAAATGTTTATTTCTCCACACTTCCTCTCCAGATCCTTCTGTCTAAGTAGTGTGAATTTGAGACGCCTTTGACAATTGAAATGACATGTGCAGGCCTTTTTATGCAGTGTGAGGCACAGCAGGTTTGAAAGGCAGCCCTGCATTAGGTAATGCGTACACGGTAGCAAAATAACAATATGAGATTGGACAAATGTGGGATTTATTTGTTGTGATTCATGTTATGTGCATCATCATCTGTGCAGGCCACACTAGACCGGCTTTCATGCTTTTTTATTTATTTTTTTACTAAAGGCTGACAGTAGGGTGTAGGCAATGTTTCAACTACCCTCTTCTGAATTGTCAAAGTCACCTACTGTGTGGTCTTTTGACAGCTCCATGTAAACCTGTCCTGTGACAGATGAGTCACCATATAATCACAAGCATGGTGGAAGATTAATCATGAGTGTTACAATAACCCTTTAAGGTTACATGTTTTGATGTTGCCATTCTTTTTGTCACAAAAAAAGAAAAAAAAAAGAAAAAAGTGTACTTCTAGTTTATCCTGAGATCAAGGGCTGGAAACAGAAATTAAAAATAGGTGGCAGCAGAAGATGCCTAATTCCATCTTCATTCATTTTTATAACTATCCTGTGAGCCTATTAAAGCGGTTGTAAACCGATGGGCGAGGTTGTGTTTTTTTTTTTTTTTTCTTACCTGTAAGGTAAAGGAAAAGTTTTCCTTCCGGGTCTGCATACTCCTGCTGTGTGATGCCCGGGTGGCCGTTTCTTCAGAGCGCATGCGCTGATGACATCATCAGTTGCATATATAGTAAATATCCAATAGATGGTGCATGTTTTAGGGGATATTTACAATACCTATAGGTAAGCTTTATTATAGGCTTACTTGTAGGTATAAATCAGAGATGGAAGTTTACTTCTACTTTAATCCAGGGAGATCAATAGGATCTTTACCTTCCGGCCCCAAGTCGAAGCCTAACCACACCTGCCCATCACCAAATATCAGTTTATTGAAAGCTACGTATTTAAAAATATTGAAATGTGGGCTTTTGTCTTGACCGGATCACTAGATAATATTTTAAAGAAAGCTACATATTTAAACAACTTTCAAATTCGTTTTTAAAAGGTAACTTAGAGGAGTTCTGCCCGCCCCTTTTAAAAATGAAAAGTCAGCAGCTACACATACTGTAGCTGCTGACTTTTAGCATTAGGACACTTGCCTGACCTGGAGTCCAGTGATGTTGGCACCGCAGCCGATGTTTACATCGGCTGGTCGGGTGCTGCCGCCGCCATTGCGGGTAAGGGAACACAGCAGTGTAGCCTTTCAGCTTCACGCACAGGTACCTACGGTGCATGCGCGAAGCGCCCTGCTGTCTCTCAGTGGCCGAGCAGAAGGGGAGGGGTGCCGAGCTGCTGACATAATTCGCCGCGGCCCGGTCTCCCAGAAGTGGGGACAGGGTACCTGTTAACGGGTAGCCGCTCCACCCCCCAAAAGGTGCTAAATGTGACACCGGAGGGGGGAGGAATCGGATAAGCAGAAGTTGCACTTTTGGGTGGAACTCCACTTTAAAGTGGTTGTAAACCCTCATATTGTAAAATAACCTATTCAGTTTAAAATAGAAATGAAAGGCAAAACATTTTTGTATAGATATAAATGATAAAAATTATTTTTTTTTTAATTTATTTTTTTTCCCCCCTTTTTTTTTTATAAGTGATCAGATTTTCTCTGTTCTTACCTGCAGAAGAGCTGGGGCGAGGAGAAGCGGCAGCATACTGAGCTTCCCTGTGACTGGCTGTGCAGTGGAGGTGTGTCAGGGCAAGTCTGATCATTGAAGGAGAGCAGACTGAGTTCCCAGAACAGCTAGAGAACTGACCAGGGTGTGTTCTCCTGCTTAGTGTGGTCACCCCAGTACCGTTTTTTTAGCACCGGCAGTCGGCTCTCTTGTAATAACAACCGATGTGGCTTAGCAGCTCGTTTGTTATTACGAACAGCGGGATGGGATGTTCCCCCCTCCTGCTGCCGCTTACCTGGGCACTATTGTCCTACCCGGAGACCCGAGTGACCAGCCAGCACATCGGCTGGCTGTCCAGAGACCCAAAGAGGGCTGGAATCGGTCTTTCGGATTACTGGAGTCTTAAAGGCGCCCATTTTAAAAAATGTAAAAAAGTTATTCAAAAATGCAGATCTTGGAATTTTGAATGCTTTCAAGTGCAAAGGAAAGATTTGGGGTCTTATATCAGATTCTTCCATTAAAATACCTTTCACGTGTCTATTGCTGTCACAAGGGATTTTTACATTCCTTGTGACAGCAATAAAAGTGCTTAAAAAAAATTTAAAAAAAATAAAGCAACAGTTTGGAAATAAAACAACTTACAAACCAAGAAGAGAAGACCAAACCTTCACCATATGCCCTTATGTATAGTGATGATTACCGATCCAATGCCACCCCCCATGTCAGAGGCTGCTGCCGTAACTAAAATACCTGCATATACAAAAAATGTTTTCTTAGGGAGGGTCACAAGAGAGGAAGCCTCCCAAAGAAACAAAGACGGCTACTATGGCTGTAGCGGGCAATTAAGGATCAAAGAATAGTAAAAGAAAAATTAATTTACTAATAATTTATTACCGGTATATATGAAAAACCACATGCATATTAAAAAGTATTGCTCAGCAATTGAGAGCTATGATAGACTAGTCTTGCTGGATATCAGGCTGTTTTGCACCACTCATGCATCAAAGCATGTGGTGCACCGAACAAAAAAACATATATGGACAAGAACAAACAATAGACAAACTAATAACAAACGGTCCGGATGCCTAAATCACCACACATACAATGAGATCCAACGGCCAAATTGCCGATATTGAATTTACATATTATTGCTGGATATATAGGATATCAATGTATGTGTGGCCCCCAGGGGTGTGGAAGTGTTGCAAAGACCAAAGTGCATTGCTGATTATGTTCCTGGTGTCACAGATATTTCCAAGCTAAAGGGCAAATTAGTTCATCCTTAGTAGTTCTAAAAGAAATAGACCATATGCGGTCAAGTATGCATTAAGGGAGTCGCTTCAAAAAATTCCTAGGTAATGTGCTGTTACTTTAGCTGAGTCTGGATATCCAGGGAAAGCCGGGTTCAGATGTAGGATAGCCACTGATGAACAGTTTTGCTGATTTCTAATTAGTAATATGTCATATATATACAATAGCATCGTTCATCTTGTATCATGCATGTAGAGCTGTCTATGAATTAGACCAGCACATAAATCATACACTTCACATAGTGCAATAGAGTCTATCAAGTGACATATGTCTGCAAAGTAGTGGTTTTCTACATTACCACTTCCCTTTGATGTACAGATATGCTGACCGATACTTCCTGTGTCACCAAAAGACAGAGTTCCTCCGCCATATCCTCACTTTTTGTATATACATTTGCGACCAAAGATTGGACCAGGATACTGTGCGGAATGCTGCGTGGTGTACTCCCAGCGGTATTGCATCGATGTATCCAGGTCAATGTCAGCAGGGAATGTATGTGCCAAGCACTTAGTGCACAGCTCGCTTCATCCCATTTCAGATCGGGGGATCACCTAGGCGGCGTCAACGGGCCGTGATGACATCAACGCGTTTCACAACCAGGGTTACGTAGCTTCGTCTGGACTGGCTTTTTCATATATAATAAATTATTAGTAAATTAATTTTTCTTTTACTATTCTCTGATCCTTAATTGCCCGCTACAGCCATAGTAGCTGTCTTTGTTTCTTTGGGAGGCTTCCTCTCTTGTGACCCTCCCTAAGAAAACAAAGAAAACAACATTTTTTTGTATAGAAATAAAACAAAATTGATATGAATTAAAAAAAAAAAAAGTAAAGTGCCCATGTCCACCCTGTGCTACCACGCAAAGGCGAATGTGTGCATCGGTCCTGAACGTACGCAAACCGCAATTGCCCCACACATGTGAGGTATGACCGCGAACGCAGATCATGGGCAGTAATTCTAGCACTAGACCTCCTCTGTACATCTCAAGTGGTAACCTGTAAAGGTTTTTAAACCGTGGCCTATGCATAGTAAAATTTACTCGCCGTTGTGCAGGCATGCACAATTTTAAAGCGTGACATGTTTGCTATCTATTTACTCGGCGTGACCTCGTCTTTTATATTTTACAAATAAATTGGGTTATGTTTTTAGGTTTTTTGCATTTTTAAAACTTAAAGTGTATTTTTTAAAATTATTTTCCCAAAAATTGCATTTGAAAAACCTCAGCGCCAATACCGTGTGAAATAAATACAAAAATTGCAAAACCCACCAATTTATTCTCTAGGGTCATTGCTGTATGTGTATGTATGTATATATGTGTGTGTGTGTGTATATGTGTGTATATATATATATATATATATATATATATATATATATATATATATATATATATATATATATATGTACATTTTTTTTGGGGGGGGGGGGTTTCTAACTAATTTTCGAGCAAAAAAAAACCAAACAAAACTGATTTTTCACATGTAAACAAAGTGCCAGAAAATGCCTGGTTAATAGTAAAGCAGAGGGATTGGCGGGGATTTCACAAAGGAAGCAATACAAAGAGAACGGGATACTTTTTTAATACAAGTACAGCAGGCACATATCAGAAATATGAAAGTTGGGTAACAAACGCTTTAATTTGAACCCCAGGAATTGCCTATATTGCACTAATTTAGTCTAATTTGGCACAATGTAAGTGTGCATACCTCATACGTGATGGGCTGCTGGGGAAGCTGGAAATTCCTGTAGTAGACGGCGCTGGGTTTAGTGCTCACTTGGCACTGCTGCTATTCATAGAACGCCTATTATTTCAGTAAATGCAAGGCATTTTCTGACTGGACAAGGTGGATAGGAGTGGTGATGATGTTGTCGTCATCCCCTCATTGTCCATTTAGGATGGCGGCACCAAGTGATATGTTTTTGTAAACCTGTCCAAAAACAATTTGAAAGTTATCGCACTACTGACACCTACCCTGGGATTTCTCCCTCTTGTACCCAAGTACTTTTTTCTTCTTCAGATCATCACTGTAGAGCAAGCATTTCCAGTACAAGCCTCATTTCCAAATTCAGCCGGTATGCAGCAACTCAGTATAAAGATGCAAATGCACTAACTGAACTGAAAAAATGTTTTAAATACCTTTTTTTAAAGTAATAAACATTTAAATAAAGTACAAAGTGCAGTATCAGCCAATTAGAATTTATCTTTCAGTGGTTTGCCAACTGTAAGCTGAAATGTTATTAGTTGCTATGGTGATTGCGCTTTGGCTTTAGTGTTCTCACAGATGTATTAAATTGGGTGGAAGGAGTTTTTTCTGGTTTCATTGATATTAATTTTTATTGTCAGAAGAAATTGTCTGAGAATACTACTATCCTAATTACAGATAATGAGACACGCCAGTCATGGAAACAAAACCTCTTTACAAGCAGTTGATATGGCCACAGCCTACCCATAAAACCTTCTTTTCCTGTAATACCAGTTTCCAACATGTAATATTGCTGTGTTTTTTGTTTGTGTTTTTTTTTTTTTTTTCTAGACCCTGTTTTTAAGTGATGTTGTCTTCTTGTCAGCTGTGCTGATTGGCACTTGTCTGCACCAACGTTCTGTTTCTTAAAGAGAAGGTGTGGTGTGTTTATAGTGCGCAATAGCTGGCGGACATTTATTAAATAATTTGCAACACTTTTCTGGAATTATATACTACCAGCAGTTTCTGATGTTCATAAAGGTGATACAAACCAGTGGTATGAAATTGTTGACCTAGACTGAACAGGGAGCAAAAGTATGCTTATAACGGATGGTGATTCCATACCATACCAAAAATAGAAAGGGGGATCATTAATAGTCAAACAAACATTAACCCAAATGGCTATAAAGGAAACCTAGCTGGCAGTCCTTACATAGGGCTGTTGCAGGGAGATGACACCTGGAGTGTACTACTGCACATAGGAAGACTGCCAAAGTTTTTATGTATATGGAGAAAGAAGACAAAGGGGTGGGGTGGGGTGGGGGGTGCTAGGAGAAGACGACAAGCTAAGGAAAGAAGAGGCAGGGGAGTGGAGAAAGGGAAAAATAGGGTGGGGGGGGAGAGAAAGAGCAGGGGATGTTGGCATGTCCCAGGGTGCGACACAAGTGATCTCCATCAACCAGCAGAACCCACATCAGAGTTGTGTCTTCCTCAGAATAGACCGACATGGACCACAAAGTCCAAGTTTTCGAGCACACCTCTCGTTTTTATGTTTCGAAGTCAGTAACAGATCTTCCATCAGGTTCAATTCCTCAACCTTCTTGAGCCATAGCCCAATGAACTGTGGCTGTGTAATTTTCCAGGTAAGAGGAATGCATAATTTTATGGTGTTGGGGTGACGAAGTATAGGTTTCTTATAAATGTTGGCGGGTATATTTGAAACATGTATGGTAAATTTTTGGGTAATCCTAACCTCCATTCCAGAAATCCATGAGTTTGGGGCAAGGCCAAAAGATATGTAACAATGTTCCCTGGCATCTTCAGCATCGGTGGTATTCAGGAAGTACTTATGTAAAAGAGATAGGGTATGGTACCACCTAGTGAGAATCTTGCACTCTCATACAGAATGATGACTTCAAGGCAAACCGTACAACTTTAGTCAGTTGATCCGCAGTAAATGTCCTACCCAGGCCTGACTCCCATTTTGCAAGGAAATGCAGTTGGAAGGGGTGACCAGCAAGGAGTACATCTTTTAAAAGTGTATAAGATAATGTACCTTTGGTCAGAACAATATTCTTCTAGTGTAGTCAAGTGGCGGCCATAATTACATGGAGAAGATAACCAGCTCAAAAAATTATGTAGCTGCACGGCTCTCCAAAAATCCAGGTGGTAAGAGACAGCTACATCTGTCATGGCCTGTAACGTGAGCCAAGCATCTGCTACTAAGAAATGAGAGGCTCCAAATCGAATAGCGAGTGGAAAGCCCCTTCCTGAAGGCCTGAGGCAAAATGCGGGTTTCCCAGAATGGGGAAACAACGAGGATTCCATGAAAGAACAACCTGGTAGTAGAAAAGCGCTTGAAGCACCTGCGCACCATAGGCCCAATGAGCCAGTGAGTTTTGAGAGAGGAGGGTAAATCCACATAACACCACAAAGATCTATGCAGCAGTAATATTTATAAAGGCCCAGAACGGCCAATCCCCAAATTGGCCATTTGACATTGGTTCTATTGTTCCTGGCATGGTCTGGAAAGTTGAGCATGTCCTAAAGTCTGGACCCCTCGCCTATTCCTGTTGGGCTCATCACTTTATGAAAAAGGGTAATAGGTTATGGGGGTTTAACTTCAATTAGTTTGCTCTACTACACAACAAAGTCTAAGTACATTTTTCACACATACAGTATCTCACAAAAGTAAGTACACCCCTCACATTTTTATAATGTAAATATTTTATTATATATATTTTATCATTTCTTTTTATGTGACAACACTGAAGAAATTATACTTTGCTACAATGTAAAGTAGTAAGTGTACAGCTTGTATAACAGTGTATATTTGCTGTCCCCTCAAAATTACTCAACACACAGCGTTTAATGTCTAAACCGCTGGCAACAAAAGTGAGTACACCCCCTAAGTTAAAAGGTTTAAATTGGGCCCCATTAGCCATTTTCCCTCTCCGATGTCATGTGATTTGCTAGTGTTACAAGGTCTCAGGTATGAATGGGGAGCAGGTGTGTTAAACTTGGTGTTATGGCTTTCACTCTTTTATACTCGTCACCGGAAGTTCAACATGGCACCTGATGGCAAAGAACTCTCTTAGGATCTGAAAAAAAGAATTGTTGCTCTACATAAAGATTGCCTGGGCTATAAGATGATTGCCAAGACCCTGAAACTGAGTTGCAGGACGGTGGCCAAGACCATACAGAGGTTTAAGGCTCCATTCACGCTAATGTGTTTTTTGATGCATTTTGCAGAAATGTAGGGAAATTTTTTAACATGGGCTCCTATGGAACATGTTCACATCAATGCATTTTTGTACCTCTGCGTTTTTGGAAAGGGTCGGTGACTTTTTTTCCTGCAAAATGCAGCGTTTTGCATGTAATAGAATTCAATGTACCCGCATCCAAAACGCTAAAAAAAAAATTGTGAAAAAAAAACAGCGTGGGGTCCCCCCCCAAAGTCCATACCAGGCCCTTGAGTCTAGTATGGATTCGGAGGGCACCCCCCCAAAATCCACACCAGACCCTTATCTGAGCATGCAGCTCGGCAGGTCAGGAAAGGGAGGGGACGAGCGAGCGGCCCCTTCCCTCCTATACCATACCAGGCTGCATGCCCTCAACATGGGGGGGTGGGTGCTTTGGGACAGGGGGAGCTCTGCCCCCCCCCCCCCTGCCCCAAAGCACCTAGAGTAGAGAAATGCTTAAATAATGCATTACAATGTAACTAAACCCATTCGATTTTAGACGACTAAAATGTACTGGAGATTTAGACGACTAAAACTAAAACGGAAGACTAAAATTGGGACTAAAACTAAAATGCCATTTTAGTCCTAAGACTAAGAATAAAACGAAATCAAAATTTTCAGGCAAAATTAACACTGCATGCAACCCTGTCACTATAGACAAGGTTGCTAATCCTTTTTTTTTTTTTTTTCTAACAGCTACCTAACCACTGGACCCTGTTCTCACAAATGCTACAGTCACACTCTGGCTCTATCCTACACTCTCTAACTCACATCTTCAATCTTTCCCTCTCTTCTTGCATCTTCCCCAACTCTCTAAAGTTCTCACTGGACCCCACCAATCTCAACAGCCTTCGTCCCATCTCCTTGCTCCCCTTTTTATCCAAACTTCTTGAACGTCTAGTCTACAACCGACTGAGCAACCATCTCACTGAAAATAATCACCTTGATCCCCTTCAGTCTGGATTTTGCCCTCAATACTCCAAAAAATGCTCTCCTAAAACTCTCTATAATAGAGATCTACCAACGGCTAAATCCATTAGACACAATTCTGTACTCTCGGCTGCCTTTGATACAGTTGACCACCTTTCCTCCTCAAAAAACTCCACGCCTTTTGGTCTCTGTGACTGTAATCTTTGCTGGTTCTCATCCTACTTATCCAATCTCACCTTTAAGCAGTACTTACAATTCTACTTTCTCCTTTTCCTTTCTCTCTTGGGGTCCCCTAAGGTTCTGTTCTGGGATCTCTCCTATTCTCAATCTACACCTCCTCACTTGGTCAGCTGATGGCCTCCCATGGTTTCTATCTTTATGCTGACGACCTCCACATTTGTATCTCTACCCCTCAGCTCACTCCTTCAGTCTCCTCACGTATCACTAATTTACTAACTGACATATCAGCCTGGATGTCACTCCACTTCCTCAGACACAATCTAAAACCAAGCTCATATTTTCTTCCCCAGGTGCCTCTTCCCCTGATTTCCTTACCAAGGGTGATGGCACAACTATCAACCCATCCCTGTATGCCAAGGTTCTAGGTGCAATCCTGGACTCTGAACTCTCCTTTTGGCCCCACATCCAATCACTGTCCAAATCTTGCTGCCTCAAACTATGCAACATCTCCAAAAAACACCCCTTCCTAACTATTGACACCACAAAGCTCCTATTCCACTGCCTGGTCATCTCCCACCTTGACTACTGCAACTCCCTCCTCACTAGATTACCTTTACATAGACTATCCCCTATTCAGTCCATCATGAACGCTGCTGTCAGACTCCTCCACCTTACCCAACTGTTCAGTGTCTGCTACTCCTCTCTGTCGATCCCTCCCACTGGCTTCCACTCGCCAACCAAATAAATTCAAAGTACTAACAACAACTTGCAAAGCCATCCACAACTCTGTCTCCAGCTACATCACTAACCTTGTCTTAAAATACCAACCTAATCGTTCTCTTGATTCCTCCCAAGACCACCTGCTCTCTAGCTCCCTCCTCACTTCCTCGTGTGCTCGCCTTCAGGACTTTCCTGAGTCTCTCCCATCCTATGGAACTCCCTACCCCAATCTGTCTGACTATCCCCTACTCTGTTCACTTTTAAACAATCCCTGAAAACCCTTCTCTTCAGAGAAGCTTATTCTACACCCACCTAACAAATATACTTTTATTTTCTCCATCAGTGCATCCCCCACAGCTATTGCCTCTTGTATCACTTGACCCTCCCTCCTAAGTTGTAAGCTCTAACAAGCAGGGTCCTTGGATTCCTTCTGTATTAAAGTGTATTGTATCTGTACTGTCTGCCTTCATGTTGTAATGCGCTGCGCAAATTGTTGGTGCTAAATAAATCTGTTGTTATGGTTATTATAATAGTTAGTTGCAGTGTGTTGTATAGGTCCAGGGCCGTGGTTTATTCCTATGCCCACCGTAACAGGCAAAGCCTGGACCCTAGACGGGACCAGCGTCATAAAAAAGTTGACAAGGTTTCCCTGTACCACTTTTCATGTCTTGATGTATCTGTAGTATACATTACATCCTTATCCTAAAAGACATACTACAGTACTATGCACAGAAGCGACTCATTGATAGGGCACAAATGTACAGGGACTTACATTTCCAGTAGTTTTTCCTAACTTTATTGTCTCACAGTTCAGCTTAATAGGTTTTGTTCTTTTAATGTTTTAGCTTTTTGTATTTGGCCTTTTTTTTCCACATCTCAACTGGATGTTCCTCTCTGGCTAGTAATGTAGTGCTTATACGAATGCTAGCTGCTCATGCATGGAACAGACAGCAGCAATTCCAAGGTAGATTCCTGATGATATTTCAAGTTCCTATCAAGTTGATAGTGGATCCCATAAATGTGCTTTTTGTCTACAGCTTTAGACCTTTACTGGAAAATGTGCGCCGCATTTTTGCTGCACATAAACAGTAGCGAAGAACATTAAAAGTTGAAGCACCATTTATAGTAGTAAAATGCCAAGGCTTCCCTGTGCTGAAGCTGGTGGCAACGATTAGACCCTCACACCAAAAGATCGAACGAGAGAACCATTCAGCAATACAGTGAGAAGCTCTTCTCCAGAAGGAATCGGTGATTTCTGCTGACTTTGAAAGACTAGCCTCTTCAACTTGGCATTGTAAAGGAGGAGCAACAAAGGTTACTAGAGAATGACAAGCACAGATCTATAACTTCATTAACTTTTATATGTTAAACTAATGAATAACTTTTTACACTGAACTGGGCTTCTTTAGGGAAACCATTCATATACCTATATTTGATAAGGTAACCATCCCACAATATACTAGGCACCATTTAGGTAAAGTATCCTTGTCTGCAGAAAAACCTTGTTTCTGGTATAAGGAGTGTTTAAGCACATGATCACACTTAATACTGGAGCACCCAATAGCCAGATGTAAGCATTATTACGGGGGAAGGGGGAGGGGGATGGGCAATGCAGATATTTTTTAGGAGCTTCTGAGGAAAAGGATACTGCAGGGTTGTGTAGATGGGAACATTTCTTGTCCCTTATGTTGTCTTCTATTTAGGAAGAAGGTTAGTTTGTCCGATTTTATCACAGGGTCAGTATGACATCCAGGGTTCTAGTGTTTCCAGGAAGAGATTAGCAATAGCAGACTCCGTATTTCTCTCGAGATCTGATTCCTTGAATCACAGAGGGTTGTTTCAGTTTCAGACAGACAGAATTAAACACCCTGCTAGTGACCTGACAGCAGGGTTACTAGGAAGAGGGGGCGCATTTTCTACTGTGTTCAGGAAACAAACCTTTTAGCTTCAAGAGAATGCCAGCAAGACATAACGGTTCTGTCTGTTTTGCTTGTGGATTTTCTAATCCGTCAAATACTGTATCTTTAGGTAATATGCTTTTCTTTTCCAATAATTATTTTTTCTATAATCTAGATCATCTAAAAATGTGGGTTCTTTTGAACTATTACACTTTGTTCGGAAATAGATCATAGGCTTGCTTTGCAAAGCCGAGGCCTGTAAGCAGTTGAAAGGGAGAAGGTTTATTTAGCTATCTGGCTATATTAAACATAGGCTGCAAACCAGAATCGGTTGTATAGCAGAGTCTAAAATAAAACATGGAGGTGTGACTATTCTTTCCTCACATGTAAATACCAGGAGCTGGGCTACAAAATACTCACTTGCTGGTATATGGTTACCTTGTTGCTCTGGAAACTATACCTGGCCACCTAAAATGTCTGCTGGCGATGCTGGAAGGAGGAGGGTACCATTCACCATTTTTTTTTCTGCACTGGCAAAAAGCTGGATAGCTTCTAGTCTCAGGTGTGGGACCATATCAAAAAACTTAATGACTTTGACTTTGGTAGGGACCTGACCAGGTACCTGCTTCTACTGTCCGATCTTCCTAGACGAAAATTCAAACAATCTATGGTGATCCACCTGTTAAATGCTGCTAGGGCATCCCAGTGCTCTGGAAGCAGGAGTCTCCCCCATGTATTCACAATGCTTTGCGAGAATAGCCAATATTCATTCCATGGAAAGCCTGTATGCATCCCTATACTGTGTGTTTTTTCTGGCCTGTTTCTGTTGTAAAAAGGTTTTCAATAGGATTTAGACTGGTTATTTAGGATCTGATTGCATTTTTTTGTTGTAATCACAAAAACTGACCACCTCAATGGTTACATCGACACTGGATGTTTACGTATGCTCTTCTTAGACTTGTCTGTTTACTGGTTTGTGGTCTCAACCAGTCTGCATTCCTGTCTACTTTTTGAAAAATACTATATATAATTATATACTGTTTGTGTGTGTGTGTGTGTGTGTGTGTGCGTGTATATACATTTGCAAATTATGGTGCAAAATAAGTATTTGGTCACCTACAAACAAGCAAGATTTCTGGCTCTCACAGACCTGTATCTTCTTTAAGAGGCTCATCTGTCCTCCACTCATTACCTGTATTAATGGCACCTGTTTGAACTTGTTATCAGTATAAAAGACACCTGTCCACAACCTCAAACAGTCACACTCCAAACACCACTATGGTGAAGACCAAAGAGCTGTCCAAGGACACCAGAAACAAAATTGTAGACCTGCACCAGGCTGGGAAGACTGAATCTGCAATAGGCAAGCAGCTTGGTGTGAAGAAATAAACTGTGGGAGCAATAATTAGAAAATGGAAGACATACAAGATCACTGATAATCTCCCTCGATCTGGGGATCCACGCAAGATCTCACCCTGTGGGGTCAAAATGATCACAAGAGCGGTGAGCAAAAATCCCAGAACCACACAGGGGGACCTAGTGAATGACCTGCAGAGAGCTGGGACCAACGTAACAAAGGCTACCATCAGTAACACACTACGCCTCCAGGCACTCAGATCCTGCAGTGCCAGACGTGTCCCCCTGCTTAAGACAGTACATGTCCGGGCCCGTCTGAGGTTTGCTAGAGAGCATTTGGATGATCCAGAAGGGGATTGGGAAAATGTCAGATGGTCAGATGAAACCAAAGTAGAACTGTTTGGTAGAAACACAACTCGTCGTGTTTGGAGGAGAGAGAATGCTGAGTTGCAACCAAAGAACACCATACCTACTGTGAAGCATGGGGGTGGCAACATCATGCTTTGGGGCTGTTTCTCTGCAAAGGGAACAGGACGACTGATCCGTGTACATGAGAGAATGAATAGGGCCATGTATCGTGAGATTTTGAGTGCAAACCTCCTCCCATCAGCAAGGGCATTGAAGATGAAACGTGGCTGGGTCTTTCAGCATGACAATGATCCCAAACACACTGCCCGAGCAACGAAGGAGTGGCTTCGTAAGAAGAATTTCAAGGTCCTGGCGTGGCCTAGCCAGTCTCCAGATCTCAACCACGTAGGAAACCTTTGGAGGAAGTTGAAAGTCCGTGTTGCCCAGCGACAACCCCAAAACATCACTGCTCTAGAGGAGATCTGCTTGGAGAAATGGACCAACATACCAGCAACAGTGTGTGACAACCTTGTGAAGACTTACAGAAAACGTTTGACCTCTGAGATGAACTTTTGATATTGACAAAATACTTATTTTTCACCATCATTTGCAAATAAATTCTTTCCAAATCAGACAATGTGATTGTCTGTCTGGATTTGTTTCCACATTTTGTCTCTCATAGTTGAGGTATACCTATAATGACAATTACAGGCCTCTCATCTTTTTAAGTGGGAGAACTTGCACAATTGGTGGCTGACTAAATAATTTTTTGCCCCACTGTGTGTGTATGTATATGTGTGTGTGTGTGTGTATGTGTGTGTAATATATATTTACAGTATCTCACAAAAGTGAGTACACCCCTCACATTTTTGTAAATATTTTACTATAGCGTTTCATGTGACAACAAGAAATGACACTTTGCTACAATGTAAAGTAGTGCGTGTACAGCTCGTATAACAGTGTACATTTGCTGTCCCCTCAAAATAACTCAACACACAGCCATTAATGTCTAAACCATTGGCAACAAAAGTGAGTACACCCGTAAATGAAAATGTCCAAACTTGGCCCAATTAGCCATTTCCCTTCCCAGTGGCATGTGACTCATTAGTGTTACAAGGTCTCAGGTGTGATTGGGGTGTGTTTTAAATTTGGTGTTATCATTCTCGCTCTCTTATACTGGTCACTGGAAGTTCAACATGGCACCTCATTGCAAAGAACTCACCGAGGATCAAAAAAAAGAATCCATGCTCTACATAAAGATGGCCTAGGCTATAAGAAGATTGCCAAGACCCTGAAACTGAGCTGTAGCACAGTGGCCAAGACCACACAGCGGTTTAACAGGACAGGTTCCACTCAGAACAGGCCTCGCCATGGTCGACCAAAGTAGTTGAGTGCACATGCTCAGCGTCATATCCAGAGTTTGTCTTTGGGAAATAGACGTATGATTGTTGCCAGCATTGCTGCAGAGGTGGAAGGGGTGGGGGTCAGCCTGTCAGTGCTCAGACCATATGCCGCAAACTGCATCAAATTGGTCTGCATGTCTGTCGTCCCAGAAGGAAGCCTATTCTAAAGATGTAGAGGAAAGCCCACAAACAGTTTGAAGACAAGCAGACTCGGACATGGATTACTGGAACCATGTCCTGTGGTCTGATGAGACCAAGATAAACTTATTTGGTTCAGATGGTGTCAAGCGTGTGTGGCAGCCACCAGGTGAAAAGTACAAAGACAAGTGTGCCTACAGTCAAGCATGGTGGTGGGAGTGTCATGGTCTGGGCTGCATGAGTGCTGCTGGCACTGGGGAGCTACAGTTCATTGAGGAAGCCATAAATGCCAACATGTACTGTGACATACTGAAGCAGAGCATGATCCCTTTCGTCTTCCTCTTCGGAGACTGGGCCACAGGGCAGTATTCCAACATAATGACCCCAAACACACCTACAAGATGGCCACTGCCTTGCTAAAGAAGCTGAGGGAAAAGGTGGTGGACTGGTGTCCAAAGGGTCATTTCTTCAGTGTTGTCACGTGAAAAGATATAATAAAATATTTACAAAAATGTGAGGGGTGTACTCCATTTTGTGAGATAGTGTGTGTGTATATGTATATTATATATATATATATTACAGTGGGGTCGGAAAGTCTTCAGACCCTCTTACATTTTTCACTCTTTGTTATATTGCAGCCATTTGCTAAAGTAATTTAAATTCTTTTTTTTTTTTTTTGCTCATTTAATGTACACACAGCACCCCATATTGACAGAAAAACACAGAATTGTTGACATTTTTGCAGATTTATTAAAAAAGAAAAACTGAAATATCACATGGTCCGAAGTATTCAGACCCTTTGCTCAGTATTTAGTAGAAGCACCCTTTTGATCTAATACAGCCATGAGTCTTTTTGGGAAAGATGGAACAAGTTTTTCACACCTAGATTTGGGGATCCTCTGCCATTCCTCCTTGCAGATCCTCTCCAGTTCTGTCAGGTTGGATGGTAAACGTTGGTGGACAGCCATTTTTAGGTCTCTCCAGAGATGCTCAATTGGATTGAAGTCAGGGCTCTGGCTGGGCCGTTCAAGAACAGTCACGGAGTTGTTGTGAAGCCACTCCTTCGTTATTTTAGCTGTGTGCTTAGGGTCATTGTCTTGTTGGAAGGTAAACCTTTGGCCCAGTCTGAGGTCCTGAGCACTCTGGAGAAGGTTTTCGTCCAGGATATCCCTGTACTTGGCCGCATTCATCTTTCCCTCGATTGCAACCAGTCGTCTGGCCCTGCAGCTGAAAAACCCCCCCACAGCATGATGCTGCCACCATCTTACTTCACTGTTGGGACTGTATTGGACAGGTGATGAGCAGTGCCTGGTTTTCTCCACACATATCGCTTAAAATTAAGGCCAAAAAGTTCTGGGTCTCATCAGACCAAAGATCTTATTTCTCACCATCTTGGAGTCTTAAAGGGTGTTTTTTTTAATAAACTCCATGCAGGCTTTCATGTGTCTTGCACTGAGGAGAGGCTTCCGTCGGGCCACTCTGCCATAAAGCCCCGACCAGTGGAGGGCTGCAGTGATGGTCGACTTTCTACAACTTTCTCCCATCTCCCAACTGCATCGCTGGAGCTCAGCCACAGTGATCTTTGGGTTCTTCTTTACCTCTCTCACCAAGGCTCTTCTCCCCTGATAGCTCAGTTTGGCCGAACGGCCAGTTCTAGGAAGGGTTCTGGTCGTCCCAAACATCTTCCATTTAAGGATTATGGAGACCACTGTGCTCTTAGGAACCTTAAGTGCAGCAGAAATTTTTTTTTAACCTTGGCCAGATCTGTGCCTTGCCACAATTCTGTCTCTGAGCTCTCAAGCAGTTCCTTTTGACGTCATGATTCTCATTTGCTTTGACATGCACTGTGAGCTGTAAGGTCTTATATAGGTGTGTGGCTTTCCTAATCAAGTCCAATCAGTATAATCAAACACAGCTGGACTCAAATGAAGGTGTAGAACCATGTCAAGGATGATCAGAAGAAATGGACAGCACCTGAGTTAAATATATGAGTGTCACAGCAAAGGGTCTGAATACTTAGGACCATGTGAGATTTCAGTTTTCTTTTTTAATAAATCTGCAAAAATGTCAACAATTCTGTGTTTTTCTGTCAATATGGGGTGCTGTGTGTACATTGAGGAAAAAAATGAATTTATATTATTTTAGCAAATGGCTGCAATATAACAGAGTGAAAAATTTAAGGGGGTCTGAATACTTTCTGTCCCCACTGTGTATGCGTAATATATATATATATATATATATATATATATATATATATATATATATATATTATACAGTATCTCACGAGTACACCCTTCATATTTTTGTAAATATTTTATTGTATCTTTTCATGTGACAGCACTGAAGTAATTACACTTTGCTACAATGTAAAGTAGTGAGTGTACAGCCTGCTGTATAACAGTGTAAATTTGATGATGACATTACAGAGCTGGTGGATGTTAGAGACCTTGCCCCACAGATGCTCAATAGGGTTTAGGTCTGGAGATATGGTTGGCCAGTCCATCACCTTTACCCTCAGCTTCTTTACAAGGCAGTGACCGTCTTGGAGGTGTGTTTGGGGTCATTATCATGTTGGAATACTGCCCTGTGGCCCAGTCTCCAAAGGGAAGGGATCATGCTCTGCTTCAGTATATTACAGTACATGTTGGCATTCATGGTTCCTTCAATTAACTGTAGCTCCCCAGTGCTGGCAGCACTCATGCAGCCCCAGACCATGACACTCCCATCACCATGCTTGACTGTAGGCAAGACACAGTAGTCTTTGTACTCCTCACCTGGTTGCCGCCACACACGCTTGACACCATCTGAACCAAATGCGTTTTTATGGTTCCAGTGATCCATGTTCTTAGTCTGCTTGTCTTCAGCAAACTATTTGCAGGCTTTCTTGTACCTCATCTTTAGAAGAGGCTTCCTTCTGGGATGACAGCCATGCAGACCAATTTGATGCAGTGTGCGGCGTATGGTTTGTGCACTGACAGGCTAACCCCCCACCCCTTCAATCTCTGCAGTAATGCTGACAGCACTCATACGTCTATTTCCTAAAGACAACCTCTGGATATGACACTGAGTACATGCGCTCAACTTTTTGGTCGACCATGGCGAGGCCTATTCTGAGTGGAACCTGTCCTGATAATCCACGGTATGGTCTTGGCCACTGTGCTGCAGCTCAGTTTCAGGGTCTTGGCAATCTTCTTATAGCTTAGGTCATCTTTATGTAGAGCAAAAATTCTTTTTTTCAGATCCATAGAGTTCTTTGCCATGAGGGGCTATGTTGATCTTCCAGTGACCAGTATGAGAGAGTGGGAGCGCTAACACAAAATTTAACACATCTGCTCCACATTCACACCTGAGACCTTTTAACACTTGCGAGCCACATGCCATCGGGAAGGGAAAATGGCTAATTGGGCCCAATTTGGACTCACTTTTGTTGCCAGTGGTTTAGACATTAATGGTTGTGTGGTGAGTTATTTTGAGGGGACAGCAAATTTACACTGTTGTACAAACTGTATACTCACTACTTTACATTGTAGCAACGTCATTTCTTCACATGAAAAGATATAATAAAATATTTACAAAAATGTGAGGGGGTGTACTCCCTATCGTATATCACTATATATAATATAATACAGTTGTGCTCAGAGAATATTAATGATAACACAAACTTTTCTTTCACTCATGGTTAGTGTTTGGCTAAAGCCATTTATTATCAATTCACTGTGTTTACTCTTTTTAAATCGTAATGGCAACAGAAAGGGACAAGGTGTTTTGGGCGGACCCCTAGGCACCCTCCCGCATGTGGCCTGGTATGGTTCGGGGGGGGGGGGCGCTCTTTCTCCTCCCCCTTTAACTGCAGCCTGCCAGGTTGCGTGATCGGATAAGGGTCTGGCATGGATTTTGAGGGGGTCCCCAAAATATCCAAACCAGACCTGAAGGGCCTGGTAATGGACTGGGGGGGGACTCATGCCGTTTTTCTTTCAATTAGTTTTATGTATATTGCCAGAATCCGGCACTACATTACAGCCGTGAGCAGTTTTAAATTATATTTTTTCCTTTTAGAAATGTCATTTTGCTGTGGTACTGTTATGAACATGGGAAAGATGCGCTAATTTACAGGCCGACTAAGGAGACCCCCTAGGCACAATATTTAAAGGAATATTTCATTTTTATTGTTTCACTTTAAGCATTATTAAAATCGCTGCTACAGAAAAAACAGCTGTTTTTAGAACTTTTTTTCCCCAACACATCTAGCTAGAGGTGCAATGAATCTGAAGTTGCTGCTGTTCCCCAAGAGGAATGTGCTGTGGGATAGGTACATATTTTGCAGGCTTTTTTCTTTTTCACCTTTTTGAACTTGACATTCAAGTCGCTTTAAACAAAACTTGTTGCTTTACTCTGAATGTGCAAGTGAAAGGACTAGAGTACTTTTTATATAACTCCTAAGGCCCCTTTGACCCCTTTCATGCTGAGGTTTTTTTCAGGCACTTTTTGGACTTAAAATAGCTCCTGTAAAGCGCCTGAAAAACGGCTCCCCTACAGTCTGCTTTCACACTGAGGCGATGCGCTAGCAGGATGTTAAAAAAAAAAAAAAACTCCTGCAAGCAGCATCTTTGGAGCGGTGTATACACTGCTCCTAAATCGCCCCTGCCCATTGAAATGAATGGGCAGCACCGCCGCTGCAGCGACACTTTGCGGGTCATTTTAACCCTTTTTCGGCTGCTAACGGGGGTTAAAAGTGCCCCGATAGCGGCCGAAAACCTCCGCAAAAACTAAGGCAAATCGTTGCTTTAATGCTGACGCCCCAGTGTGAAAGCGGCACTTCTAAACCGCCAGTAAAACACTAAGCGCTTTTGAAGAGCTTTTCAGGCGCTTTTGAAGAGCTTTCCATTCATTTCAATGGAGAGGGGCGTTTTTGCCCAGTGTGAAAGCATTCATTGATTTTAATAGAAATAGGTTTTTGTGAGCTTTTTTAGCGTGAAAGCTAGGGTTGTCCCGATACCGATACTAGTATCGGTATCGGCACCGATACCGAGCATTTGCCCAAGTACTTGTACTCGGGCAAATGCTCCCGATGCTTCCCCCGATACCTAGAAGACAGCTGTGATCGGCACGTGGGGGAGTTACAAGATTCTCCCCCAGCGGCTTTCACAAGCTTTAGTGACATACAGCTGTGATCGCTCACAGCTGACTGTCACTGCATCCTCCTCCGTGCCCCCTACTTTCCTCTGTGCCTCTCCGCAGTCCCCTGCATTCCTCTCTTATCTGTCCCCTCCGTTCTGCTCTCCTTATCTTTCCCCTCCGTTCTTCCCCTTCGTTCCTCCGTCCCCCTCCTCCTTCCTTTGTGTATGGAGAGAGTCAGCTGACTCTGTCCATTCACATAACTGAAACATTGTAATCTTCTGTGATTACGATGTGTCAGTTTATGAATGGAGAGAAGCTGCTGTGTTCTCTCCATTCATTCTCAGTGCAGCTGACGCTGCAGAGAAAGGGACTGGGGAATCTCTATCCTTGGTCTCTTTCTCTGTCTCAAGGGGGAGATATCAGAGGTCTGTTAAGACCCCTGATATCTCACCAAAGCCCCCCAAAAGGGCTGATTAAAAAAAAAAAAAACCAATAAAGAATAAAAAAATATTATTGGAAAAAATAAAAATTGTAAAAAAAAAACAAAAAAAAAACACACACACATACAACGTTCACCCCCCCCCCCCCAAAAAAAAAAAATAGTAAAAAAAAAAAAACTGTCACGTGACATTAAAAAAAAGTATCGGTAATCGGTATCGGTGAGTACTTGAAAAAAAGTATCGGTACTTGTACTCGGTCCTAAAAAAGTGGTATCGGGACAACCCTAGTGAAAGCGCCTCAGTGTTAAAGGGGTCTAAATGGTTTCATACTGCTTCCTGGGCAGATATATTCTTTATTTTAACTATAAATTCAATAACTAAAAATAATTGAATGTACTTAAAAATAATTTAGTGTAGTGTAAGTACAGGCGGTCCCCAGGTTACAAACAAGATCGGGTCTGTAGGTTTGTTATTAAGTTGAATCTGTAGGTCGGAACAGGTACATTTTTTTTTTTTTAAGTGTAGCTCCAGCCCAAAAAACGATTTTTAAGCTTAGCATAGGGAAGGTTTAACACCCCTGTAAAGTTTGTTTTGCTGTCTGTATCCCCTGTTGAGAAGATTTTACCACACTTTCTCTCCCAATGACAATTGGATTTTGAAAATTTTGGGTTGTTGTGGAAACAAGCCTTGGTGATTAAAGCTTCAGTGGAGGTACCTTTTTTTTCCCCCCATAATAACTCTTACAGGAGTGAATTTCCCTTCCTAGGGGTAGATTTCCTCTCACTTCCTGTTGTCTCCCTCCGTTTGTAAGTAGGAGTCGTTTGTAAGTTGGATGTTTGTAACTAGGGGACCGCCTGTACCTGAATGTAACATTTTATTACCATTTTGTAATCTTTTTCTGCAGCAGAACTCCTACAGACCAAGATGCATTGCTTAATTGCAGTAGAGAGAAGCTGGTGTCACCAACTTGGCTATGTTGTCTAATAAGGTTCTGTAAATCTCAGGACTAATTAGACAAATGCAAATCCCTTAGCCGGTAAAAGGCTGCTATATATGTATTGATCTGTGTATTTAACAGCTGGCCTGGAATTCAGCTTTAACCCAAATTATATTATCTATTGTTTTTATTCAGTTCTGTGAGAACGCGATTTTTTTTCTTCGATTTCCCTTTTCTATTTTTTTTGCACAAATACATTTAGTGACTGGTTACAAGTTTTATTTGAGCATAATGATTCTTATTAAGTAAAATTTTAAATTGAAACTTCCACATTACATTGATCTAAATTAAACCCTTAAAAAATTTTCTTGCTTTGACAGAATTTCAATCAGAGGCTCCATATTCCTTGCACTCTAGACAGCTCATTTTCAGTTGTATTTTTGATAAGCTTCAGTAAAAAAGCACAGCAGGAAGCTGTCCCACAGACAAAATTCAACATCTCTGTGCCAAGAATATGATTTCACTTGTATTTAGTTCTGTAAAGCTAGCCTGCTCTGTGATGGCGGAGCGATTGGGCTTCACCTGTGTGTAATCCTACAGTGAACAAAAGCAATTGTATTACTGATATGCTTTGTGTTGCTATGGAAACTTACCTGCATTTTTTATCATTATCCTACCACATTTCTACAGTATTTCCTAAAACTTGTGATATGGCAGTGATATAAAAAGGGGAAAACTAGGCACTATTAAGTTAACCTTCAAAAAATAAAGTATGAAAAATAATTCTGAAACTTCTAAAAACCAATAACTATATGTACTGTATCTACGTAAATCAGTTGCATGCTAAACTTAGATAATTGTCAGGGACTTGCAGTACTTGCAAATCATTCATCTATCTGGATATTTGTCTGCATCGTGGTCGGTTGCCTGGTCCGTGCTCAGTAGGTTAGCTGTTGGTCAACCTTTGCTGCCTTATTCTTCTGGGGGTTCTTTTTAGTGTTGGTTTCCTCTGGGGTGTTTCCTAGTTTTTTATGTTTTTTTTTTTTTTTTTTTTTTTTGCACTCCTGTTCCCTTTATGCCCCTAAGCTTGCTGTCCACAGAGAATGGCTATCTTGTTCCATTTTATAGCTCCACATCATAAAGTTTGTTAGCTTGGAAATTCAACTCTTGCTTTTTTGTTTGACTTTGATTTCTGCCCCCCACTTGTCTTGTCCTTGGTTGAATTCCTCTCTTGACCTTGCTTTGGTGTTTGACTACATTTTTGTTCTAATTTTAATATTTAGTCTAGTTTTGGTTGGGCCCCAAATATAAGACCCCTGGGTTACTCCTGACTCCTCGACTATATTTTTGTGCTGCCTACACCCAACTGGCTTAACTCCTGTGCTAGTTTACTGAATTATCCACTGTCAAATCTGTCGATTTAGTACAGCTGCCCCATTCATTCTCTAGATTGCTGATACACACGCTAGCCATAGATTGCACATGTGGGATTCTGGCAACCTGGCTAGGCTCTGTAATCTGCTGCATAGGTTATTAGGGAGACCCGATCACCAGTGTGTAGTTAGCATGGTACATCAGCTGTTATGGAGTTTGTCATGGGCCACCCAGTGTTAAGGAGGAGGTGGAGATTCAGTTATTTGCACAGACAGAAAGGGCAGTGATAATAATGGGCAATTTTAACTGGCGTAATGATACTTCTGGAACAGTAACAGGGCAGAAATGTATAAATCGAAGACTGTTTTTTGGAACAGTTTATAGAAGCCTCAATTCCAAAATTATGGTCTGCTGGACCTGTTAATTTCTAACATTGCAGGTTTTTTTTTACTAATGTTCATATACGACATCTAGATAGCAGTAACAAAAACATAATTTCAGTTAGTATTAGCTGTAAACAAAGTGCATACTGGAAAGCTAAAGCAAAGAGAAACACTTATTTTCAAGAGAGCAAATTTTCCAATGGCAGTTCTCCAAGATTCAGACTGAGAGGGAATGTCATATAGTGCCATGGGTAATAAGTTTTATTTATTTTTTTTTAATTTTTTATTTATAGTAAGCAAACAAAGGGGGGTCCACATGGACCAATGTAACATTACATACTTTGTATTTTCACCACGTATTATAACATAACATGTTTCCATAGTATAGCATACTTCGTTATTGACCGGTAGTGTGGAATCGTGAGAATTTATTACTACACAGCAATTGTTTTCGTGTAATCGTGGTGGCTAGGTTAGGGTAGTCCCTTGTGTTTCCCCCTTCCGCTTTCCCTTTCCTATATTCAAGAAGAATAGAAGAGGAGAAGGGGAGAATAGTGTGAAAGGTTATAGAGAAGAGAAAGAAGGGGGGGGGGGGGTCTCCAGGATCATGGAGCCTACACAGTATTTGTGGTATTTGTGGTGGGGCGACAACATCGGTGAGTTCCTTGTGTCCAGCATGCAGCAAGCGATTTCAAGCCGGATTTGACTCTCTCAAGGCTTGACCCTCATCCGAGTATATAAACATGTTCCACAGCTGCCACGTTTTGGAGAATTTCTCCTGTCTATTTTGAGCCGTGTGGATGAGGTCTTCCATGTGTTTAATTTCTTCTACTTTTTTGATCCATAATGCTATGGATGGTGGGTCTTTGGATTTCCATTTTAGAGGAATGCATGCCTTAGCTGCGTCTAACAAGTGACGCAGCACTGACTTTTTAAATGTTTTTATGGGAATGTTTGCTGCATGCAGGAGGAAAAAGGATGGATCATCAGTAATGTTATATTCTGTGAATTTCTGTATCGTCTGTTTGACTGCCAACCAAAAATTCGTCAATCCAGAGCACGACCAAAAGACATGTAGTAATGTACCGTTTTCGGTTTGACAACGCCAGCATAGGTCAGATGACTCCGGAAATAGTCTACTCAACTGTGCTGGGGTTCTGTACCAATGTGAGAGAATTTTGTAGTTCATCTCCTGAGTTTTGGCGCATATGGAGGATTTGTGTGTGAGTTTCAGTATCTGCTGTTTCTTGGCTGAGCTAAGGCTACAGTTCAGCTCCTTTTCCCATTTGGTTAGTCCTGGTGGAACATAGTCTGAAGGGGGCGAATTGAGAATACTGTAAGCTAGAGAAAGTGTGTGTGGTAGTGTCCCCTGTGTTGAGCATATGTCTTCCAGTATGGTGGGAGTCTGTCCGCTCGTGGGGGGGTGGATAGTTTTGAGGAAGTGTCTCAGTTGAAGTGCTCTCAGGAAGTCTAGTTTATATATACCTGTTGGGTCTGTAAGTTCTGCGGTCGTTTTCCAACGTCCTCCCCCACTAAAGTGGGAGGCTTGGAAAAGGCCTGATCCAGCTAGGTTCCTAAACATCGTGTCATGTAGTCCTGGTGAAAACAACGGGTTTCCCAGTATTGGGTAGAGGGGTGAGTTCAATGAGATTAAGGTAGCTCTCTTAAAGAGTTGAGCACAGATTTGTATAGTGTTTCCTATTAATGGGTGTCTCCTGATCTCTGCCGGGATATTCGGGTGGCACCAGGGAGCTCTCCTAAGGGGTATCTGGCTTTGGTTTTGTTCCATGCTAGTCCAGAGTTTGGTCTCTTGGTGCCTACACCAATCGACCAATCTTCCCAAATGGACTGCCTGGTAGTAGGTACGAACGTCAGGGAGTGCTAGACCACCTGACAGTTTGGGGAGAACCAGTATTTTTTGAGCAAGCCTCGGTTTCTGTTTGGCCCATACAAATTCCGTAAAGGTCGATTGTACCTTCTTGAAAAAGGGTGTAGGTATGTTTACTGGTAGTGCTTGCATAAGATAGAGAAATTTGGAAAGAATAGACATTTTAAGTATGTTACATCGACCCACCCAAGAGTGCAATCCTGTATTCCATTTGTTTAGAAGTTCCCTGATCGTTTTAAGTAGTGGTGGGAAATTTAGATCGTAGATCCGAGATAAATCGTGGGGAATTTGCGTGCCTAGGTATTTTAGCGCCATGTTGTTCCATTTCAAGTGTATGCTGGATTGGAGATGTTGAAGCTGTGTTTGTGGTATTCCGACCCCCATAGCTTCCGATTTGGCGAAGTTTATCTTTAGGTTGGACAAATTACCATATATTTCAAATTCTTTAAGTAAATTCGGGAGTGATATTATTGGATTTGTGAGTGAAAACATAAGGTCGTCCGCGTATGCTGACACCCTATGTTGGTTCTGATTTATCTCTATACCTTTGATGTTGGGGTTCAGTCTTACATGGCATAGAAAAGGTTCAAGGGATAGAGCAAAGAGGAGTGGGGAGAGGGGGCATCCCTGTCTTGTCCCGTTGGTGATTGGGAATGGGTCTGAGATCGTCCCATTTGCTCTTACCCTGGCGGTCGGTGTTGTGTAAACTGCCATTATCCAACTTAACATCTTGCTACCAATTCCCGTGTGTCTAAGCGTTTCAAACATAAAGGACCAGTTCACGCGGTCAAATGCTTTTTCAGCATCTGTGCTAACAAAGACACTCGGCGTGTTTGTGTGTTTGGATGTGTGTATAAGGTTCAGTACTTTAGTGGTGTTGTCTCTCGCCTCTCTGGTGGGCACAAAACCTACCTGGTCAAGATGTATTAAGCTCGGAAGATGAAGTTGTAGTCTGGATGCAATTATTTTGGTGAATAGTTTGATATCTGTGTTGAGTAGAGAGATTGGTCGGTAACTTCCGCATTGGGTCGGGTCTTTCCCTTCTTTTGGGATGACCGAGATCTGAGCCTGCAGAGAAGAGCTGTGGAGTCTGCCCCCTACCGCTAGGTTATTAAACAGCTCTACCATGTGGGCTCCCAGGGATGGCAGAAGAGTTTTGTAGTATTGAACTGTTATGCCATCTGGTCCTGGAGCTTTCCCAATTTGGTGTTACCGATTGCTGTCTGTAATTCAGGTAGTGTAATAGGGTCCTCCAAGAGGTCTCGCGTTTCCGCGGGTAGTGTGGGCATCTGGGATTCAGTTACGTAGTCTCTTATACGTTCCATTGAGGGACCTGTCGTGGGGATGTTATATAATTTTTCGTAAAATGATTTAAATTCATTGGTAATTTGTTGGGGGAGGGTCTTTTTTTGGCCCGTGTGTGAGAAGATATGAGGTATATATGATGCTGCTCTTTGAGTTTGTAGAGATTGAGCTAGCATTCTTCCACATTTATTGCCAGATTCGTAAATTTTTTTCCTAGTAATTTGCATCGCAGACTTAGCTTTATGATGAAGCAAGTCTGTGATCTGTGCACGTACTGTGTCTAATTCAGTTTCCAATTGTCTAGTCTGGGTTTGTTTGTGTGCGATTTCTAGTGACTGTAGCTTATTTATCAGCTTTGTCATCTGTTCAGTCCTCTGTTTTTTAAGTCTTGAGCCATGTTGTATTAGGATGCCCCGAATCACAGCTTTGTGGGCTTCCCATACAAGACCTTTGTCACTGCCCGTGGTGTCATTGGTTTGGAAGTAGTGTGTTATCTCTCTGTTGACAGCTGCAAGTGTCTCTGGGTCTTGTAATAGGCTCTCATTAAGTCTCCAAGGGCTTCTTTGTCCCTTGTAGAAGTCCGTCAAGGCATACCTCATCATAACTGGGGCATGGTCTGACCATGTAATAGAGCCTATAGTGGTGCTTCTGACTGCCTGTAGTTGTCTGTGGGGTAGTAGAAAATAATCTAAACGTGAGTACGTTTGGTGAGGGCGGGAGTAAAATGTATAGTCCCGTTCTCCGGGATGTAATAGGCGCCAGGCGTCTATTAATTGTGCCGAGTGTAGGGCTGAATAAATAGCTTTGCGTGTTCCCTTGTGTATGGAGGATGTTCCCGTCGAGGTGTCTTCTGTAGGGAGAAGGGGGACATTTAGGTCGCCGCCCACTATAAGTTGGCCCTCAGAAAATCTTTGAAGCAATTTCAAATTCTTCCTGAGGAAAACATCCTGGTGGCAATTGGGAGCATATAGATTGGCTATAGTTACTTTTGCTTCCCTTATTTTGCCCTTGATGAAGAGATATCTACCCTCGGGGTCTGTTTGTATGGCAGTCAGTGACCATGGGATTTTAGCTGATATTTGAATGGAGACACCTCTGGATTTGGCTTCTGAGTAGGTTGAGTGATATACTGTCGGGTAGAGTCTGTTTTTCAGGATAGGGAAAGCATTTTCCCAGAAGTGGGTCTCTTGTAGCAGAACAATATCTGCCTTCATGCGTTTCATGTCGTTTTGTAGCATGCGCCTTTTTTCTGGGACGTTAAGTCCTTTTGGCGTTTAAGGTTACGATATGGAGGGAGTCCATGATCCTGGGGGGTAGGAGGGTGAGGAGAAAGTAGAGAGGGGAGGTGAGATCAGCGGGTTAAGAGGAGGTAGAAAGAAAAGTACAGGGAATCAGAAAATAAATAGAAGTGAGGGTAGAGGTCCCTCGAACACTATTTCAAGTTTCTAATAGAACAGCAATATCTTGCTTATACGCTCTACAGGAGAACCTGTGTATTGAGCGCAGACCTAAGTGGGAGTGTAGTCAGCGAAGGGCCTGGGAGACACCCGGACACCGCCCGCACCCCCCCTCCGCTCTGTTTAGTGTTTAAGGTCAGGCAGGTGATATATTGGCAGGTGGTGTAGTAGACAGGAGATAAAACAAATATGGAAACCTCAATTAGCAGCCTACTTATATAACAGTTTTAAGAGATCTTAACTTAGATATCTACATGTGTATGGTTGAAAAACGGGGTCGGACATGCGGTCAAAAACAAAAAATGTAACAACTCTCCGATGGGGCTTTCCCCCCCCCCCCGCCCTCCGGGTCCATTCTAGCAAGCCTCCAACATACCAGACAGTAAAGTCCTAGTTTACCTACGGAAGAGTTCCTCTCCGACCGTCCGAGACCCAGTCCATGTAGGTAGTCTCTTCCTCTAGAGTCAGTTAGAACGGCCGGATAGTGTGATTCAGGGTTCACAGTTATATTAGACGGAGATGCTTCTTTACCGGATTTCAGGTTGGTATATTGGCTGTCTATGCGGATTTAGGTTAGCTGTCAGGTAAGAGGAATTCACTTCACTGAAGATGTCCCTCCATTGTGTATTATGTGTTGGTCTGGTCTACAGTGGGTAAGTGATCATTAAGGAATTCCGTCTTGACTCGTGGTTCATGGTGGGATGAGGGCAATATTCCTGCGAGCTGGGTGAGTGTAACACGTTCTGACGGTGGGGTTCCTGTATATCTTTCGTAGATGTTTTCTGTGTGTGAGGATCTGAGATTTCTCCTGTATGTTTCGCTGATTGGCCTCGTGGACTTGCGTAGGCAGACTGTGTTCAAGGCGCAGTCTAAAGGTTGCATTTTCCCCCTGGTCCTCTAACAATTCAGGGGGACCCGGCAAGGGGGTGTGAGGTTTTTGTCCCTTCCCAATGCGGTGATCTGCAATATACATTTTGAGCTAGCAAAGAGGAAGGTCTACCTCCAGACTCAACTCTCCTCCCCAGTCCAGAAATGTGATTCTGAGTCTGTGGCTTGGTGACATGTCTGTATGTGGCTGTATCCAGGGGGCCGCTTGGGGCTAACGAACAGGGAGTCCCCTCCAGAGGATTAAATAAAGAACTATGCCGCAATGCCCGAACCCACAACCCACATATTTAAGCTGTTAAGTCACAAAGTTCAAGACTCACGTGAACCGCTGCTGTTTGAGGCTCTAGCACGTCCCCGGCTTCTTTGGGATCTGGCTGGCTGGTTGGGTCTGAACGCAGATGGTCCTGGACGGCCCATCGGCCTTGGAATTTTCAGCCTCCAGTTCGGTACTGGGAACGGGTCAGCTCCTAAGAAGGTGAAACAGGCAGGGAGATCTGCTGGTGATCGCAGCGTAAATGTAGAGTTGTTAGAGCGGAATATCCCTGCCAAGGGGTATCCCCATCGATAGGTGCAGCCATGTTGTCTAGCAGACTCCAGTAGCGGTTTCAGCATGGCTCGGCGTTGAAGCGTGGCTCTGGAAATATCCGGGAGGATTTGTATTTGAGCGCCGTCGAATTCTATGTCTCCGCTCTCCCAGGCATTGCGCAAGATGGTTTCCTTTTGAGCGTACCTATGTAGCCGGCATAGGACGTCCCGAGGCCTTGCTGGGTCTGTGGGTTTTGGACCTAGAGTTCTGTGGACTCTGTCGATTTCTAGAGAGGGTGGGGGGTTATCTAGGAGTCTGTGGAAAATGGCTGTTACCGTCTCCGCCAGGTCTTCTGGCCCCGTTGCTTCTGGGATTCCCCGTAGCCGCAGGTTGTTGCGTCGGCTACGGTCTTCCATTTCTTCAAGATGAAGCTGCATCTCCTGCATCTCTGTGTTGTGATACTCGTGGGCTTTCTCTAGGGATGCGACTTGGGATTCCAGTGTAGAGGTCAGCGATTCCCCGGTTGACACTCGATTGTTGATCGTGTGTATTTCTGACCTCATCTCCTGTATGTCCCTGCTATGAGCTTCTTCCACACGCTGTATCAGAGCTTCGATATCTGCCCTGGTAGGTAGGGCCTGCAGCATGGCTCGGAGGTCATCTTCTATCCGTGGCTGACTTTGTGTAGTAGTCGCCATTTCCGGCTGGAATACGATCGGGGTTCCCATATGTGGGTCCGCTTCCATAGTCCCTGTTGTGAAGAGTGTCTGTGGCTCAGCGGGAGTCCTCTCTGTGCGGGAGACACGAGGCGCGGAAACAATGGCGCCTGGGGATACCTCCTGTCTGTCTCTGAGGTAGCGTCTTATGCCGAGTTGTGCGATCGGGGTGCCTGTTCCTCTGGCTGTCGCTCTCGTTCTGTAGTGTCTAGGGGTGGTCATGCCGTGTTCACCTGCGGTAGATGTGGTCTGTTAGGTCGGCGGAGTGCGGACCGGGCCGGGAGCTCCTTCAGCAAGCGTCTTTACTCGGCCATCGCTAAGCCACGCCCCCGGGTAATAAGTTTTAAAAGGCTAAAAATAAAACCTGTGTGGCTCACGTCCAAAGTTGAAAAAGCTATAAATAATAAGAAAAGAGCAGTATGGGTGTTTTTTTTTTTTTTTTCACAATCATACTTGCCCAAGTGGATGCAGCATCACCAGGGAGTGGCCACTTCAGGCTCTCAGCGGCTCGCTGAGGGGCTGAGCAGAGTGCCGGTCCAGACACATGGGCATATCCCGACTTCATTGTTGCTTTGGCTGTACTTCCCCTTTTAAAATGAAGGAACACTATTGTTTAAAAGTTACAAACAATATACCAGAATATGCACAAAGAAAATCAAGGGCGCAAAATTTCCAAACAAATGACAGGTTGGAAAAGAGTAGGACAAACCCCAAAACATTCTTCAGAATTATTAATAGTAAAAAGATCAAGTCTGACCATGTAGATCCTTTACAAGGTAATTTTGAGTCAGTGACTATGGACAAAAAGAAGGCAAATTTTATTACCTTTTTCTCAAGTCGTCTTCCAGGACGGCACCCTGAGAGATGACTGGTCCACCTGACAGGAAACACAATCAAAGAGGTTAAAAGCCCCCGCCCCTCCCCGTGCTCCTCAGATTTTTATTGTTTTTCTCCTTTTACGTCTAGAGAACTCCTTTTCTTGTCCCAAGAGGATAGGAGGAAGTGCTGGATGGTCCTGGAATGAAGTTGTGCCCAAGGAACTGCAGGGATAGATGCAGCCATTAGGCCCAAAACTCTCATAATATCCCTGTATGAGGCCGTCCTTGCTTCTAGCAGAGAAGTGGCGGCTGAAATTAGGGCCTCTACCTTGCTCTGAGGAAGAATTAACCTTTGTTCCGATGAATCCACCAGGAATCCTAGGTACATCTTTGTTTGGCCCAGAACCAGCGAGGATTTTTCCTTGCTGATGATCAATCCCAAAGATTCTAAGGTCTCCATCACCCTGGCTAGATTCAGAAGCAGCTGGTCCCGATTCTGATTGTAAATCAGAATGTCGTCTAAATAAGGGATCAATGTTGTTTCCTGGAGATGTAGGAAGGCCACTACTTCTGCCAGCACTTTTGTGAAGACCCTTGGACTGGATGTCAGTCCAAAGGGGAGGGCCGCAAACTGCCAATGCTGAATTCCCTGTGGGGAGGCAATTGCGAATCTCAGGAAAACTGATGACCATGAAATATAGGGACGTGGAGGTAAGTGTCCTTTTAAATCCAAGGTTACCATGAACACATCCTTGAGGAGGTGTCTTCTGAGGGAATACACACTCCTCCATGCGGAACTTTTTTGTACCGCAAGAAAACATTGAGGTTCCTTAAATTTAGTATCAGACAATATTTCCCTGTGGGCTTGGGCACCACAAAAATGTGGGGGTAAAACCCCCAACCCTGTTGGTCCTCTGGGACCGGCACTATGACCTCCTGACTGGCCAGCTCTTCTATGTTCCGTAGGATTCCTACTGACTTGGCATTCTGTATAAATCTAATTAAAAACAACAGCAACAGAGAGGTCTGTCTACCAGATAGATTCTTGGCTCCACAAGGAAAGCGACGGCTCTCAGTTTAAGTATTTTGGAGGACTATTTTGTATCCATACCCATGTTGAAAACAGAATTGTTCAAAAAATACTTTTTCATCTAGTAATGGTGGAAGAGGGAAAAGACCCAGAAAAAAAGGTGATGAGGGGCGTGATAACAGGGTATATTCTGAGAGTTCACTGAGGCCGAATGGCAGGTCCTGCAAAAAAATGATAAAAATGTATAGTAGGGTATCATTTTTACTTATTATCCAAATAAAATCAATGTTTCTTATCTAAAATAATAAGGGATAATTTTGTATAAAAGCATTAAATAGTACATGGAAGATGGCTGTTTGGAAACTCAGCGAGTGATGTTAATGGTATGTATTATATTAACCAGAGCAATAGTGTTAAGTATAGCTGTATTGCCATTGAGAGCTGTAAGCAGCACAAAAAAAAAGCCATAAAAGTCAATGAAAAGAGGTTTCTTACCTGTATACTTCAGGAGTGAAAAAGTCTCTGGCAGCTCAGACCGGTATCTGCTGTGGGATACCGGTCTGAGCTGCCAGAGACTTTTTCACTCCTGAAGTATACAGGTAAGAAACCTCTTTTCATTGACTTTTATGGCCTTTTTTGTGCTGCTTACAGCTCTCAATGGCAATACAGCTATACTTAAAGTGGAGTTCCACCCCAAAAAATAAAAAAATAGTATTGTGCATAAAAAAAATCATAAAAAAACATTTGGAAAAATTTTTTTTTACTCTCCTCTAAATGCCTGTTGCTAGGGGGTCCCTCGTAGTCTGCCTTCTTCGGATCCTTGGCTGGTGACATCACTCCCGTCGGCGCAGGAAGGGAGATCGCCTCTCTACCCTCCCTCTTGTCAATCATCTGGGACACGTGATCGGTCCCAGATGATTACGGGGCCAGTGACAGCGCGCGGCGCGGCTCGCGCATGTGCAGTGGGTGCCCAACGGTGAAGCCACAGCCGGGCGCCCACAGTTAAAATGCCGGCGCCACCGAGCGGTGGGGGGGACGAGCGGGGCTTCGATCCCCCGCATCGCTGGACCCTGGGACAGGTAAATGTCCGATTAAAAGACAGCAGCTGCAGTATTTGTAGCTGCTGACTTTTTTTTAATTTTTTTTTTTTTTTTTTTTTTTTTTTTTTTCATGGGCCCTCCTTTTTAACACTTTTGCTCTGGTAATATAATATTGTCACCATATTATAGGAAATACGAGTTAATTAACAATACTAATACTACTCCAATCTACTAACTTTTCCCTCTTCCACCATTACTAGATGAAAAAGTATTTTTTGAACAATTCTGTTTTCAACTTGGGTATGGATACAAAATAGTCCTCCAAAATACTTAAACTGAGAGCCGTCGCTTTCCTTTTGGAGCCAAGAATCTATCTGGTAGACAGACCTCTCTGTTGCTGTTGTTTTTTAATTAGATTTATACGAAATGCCAAGTCAGCAGTACATTATAAGAACGTAAGTGTAAGAAATATAGAAATCATGTTAGGAACTATTGTACTTCTATATGTGTTACAATGCTTATACCTGTTTTTTCAATACATCTTTCTAGAATAGAAATGTCTCTAGCTCACACCCACCCTTGAGGAAGGAGGTACACACACTCCGAAAACGCGTCGGGTGCAAGAGTATTTTTTAATATTGTCTTCAGATCCTCAGTGAGTTCTTTGCCATGAGGTACCACATTGAACTTCCAGTGACCAGTATGAGAGAGTGAGAGTGATAACAACAAATTTAACACACCTGCTCCCCATTTACACCTAAAACCTTGTAACACTAATGAGTCTCATGACCATGGGGAGGGAAAATGGCTAAGTGGGCCCAATTTGAACATTTTCACTTAGGGGTGAACTCACTTTTGTTCCCAGAGGTTTAGACATTAATGGCTGCGTGTTGAGTTGTTTTGAGGGGACAGCAAATTCACACTGTTATACAAGCTGTACACTCACTACTTTACATTGTAGCAAAGTGTTATTTCTTTGGGACAGTTCAGACGGGCAACACGACTCACCGAGGCGACCTGCACACGACTTCAGCGGCGACTTGCAAAACGACTTCTGTATAGAAGTCAATGCAAGTCGCCTGAAGTCGCCCCAAAAATTCTACAGGAACCTTTTTCTAAGTCGGAGCGACTTGCGTCGCTCCTATTAGAACGGTTCCGTAGTAGAGAACGGGACGCGACTTGTCAGGCGGCTAGGTCGCCTGACAAGTCGCCCCTGTGTGAACCAGGGCTTCAGGTTTGTCGCATGAAAAGATATAATAAAATATTTACAAAAATGTGAGAGAGGAACTCACTTTTGTGACATACTGTATATATTAAAGATTCATACTCAAAATGGTCTAAGATTAGTTGTGGTGTACCCCAAAGTTCAGTTTTGGGACCCTTCCTTTTTAACATATTAAATGATATAGAGTTTGGGATTCAGGCGTGTTCAGCTCCTAAAACGCTCATAAAATGCTCATGTCAAAAGTTCAAAAACGCCCAACAAGCAAAATCCCATTCATTTAAATGGCCCTTGTTCACATATGAGCGTCCTGTTGCCTGAAGCTCAAAGTACATGAGCTTCTTTTTGGGCAGATTAAAGGCATTTTTCTGCTTTTTACATTGGTGACCTTTTTACATTGGTGACCTTTTGACCTGTACAAAATCGCAGTAAAAACGTGATTACCATGTATAAATATATAAGTGGTCCATATAGTGAACTATAGGGGACAAGAACGCACTCTTTACGCCCGGAGAAAGAGAGATTTAACCTCCACATACAGAAAGGCTTCTTCAAAGTAAGAGCTGTGAAAATGTGGAATAGATTCCGTCAAGAACTAATTCTGGCCAGTTCAGTAGACTGTTTAAACAAAGAGCTGGATGCATTCCTAAATGCATAAAATATAACTGGATACTAACATTTATATCCCCAGAGTAGTTGATCAAGGTAATATTTGGTTGCCCTGCTGGAGTTTTTTGCCATCCTATAGATCAACTGGGTATAGGATTGTGTACTAGGAGGTGTTCTATTGTTGTTTTCTGCTGGTTAACCACTTCAATACCAGGCACTTAGACACCTTCCCGCCCAGGCCAATTTTCAGCTTTCAGTGCTGTCGCAATTTGAATGACAATTGCGCGGTCATGCTACACTGTACCCAAACTAATTTTTTATCCTTTTTTTTCCCACAAATAGAGCTTTCTTTTGGTGGTATTTAATCACCTCTGCGTTTTTTTATTTTTTGCGCAACAAATAAAAAAAGACCGAAAATTTCGAAAAAAAACAAGTTTTTCTTTGTTTCTGTTAAAATTTTTTGTAAATAAGTACGTTTTCTTCTTCAATGACGGGCACTGATATGGTTGCACTGATACGGCGGCACTGATTGGCACCGATGAGGTGGCACTGATGAGGTGGCACTGATGATGTGCACTGATAGGCGGCACTGATAGGTGGCACTGGTATGCGGCATTGATGGGCACTCATAGGTGGCACCGATGGGCACTTATAGGCGGCACTAATGGGCACTCGTAGGTGGTATTGATTGCTACATATGGGTGGCACTGATGGGTACTTATGGGTGGCACTGATGTGTGGCACTGATGGGCACTGATAGGTGGGCACTAATGGGCACTGATGGGCACAGATGGGCACTGACAGGTGGCACCGATGGGCAATGACAGGTGGCACCGATAAGCAATAACAGGTGGCACTGATAAAGCATTGGGGGCATTGCTGGGCAGATCTTTTACATAATGGTGCCAATCAGTGCCCATTTGTGGGCACTTATTGGCACATATTGGGCACATGTGGATGGCCATGGGGTACATACCGGCCATCCACATGTTGCCCCTTCCCTGGTGGTCCTAGTGGCGATCCCTGGTGATCCAGTGTGGTGATCTGAGGGGGGGCTGCGCTGATAAACAATCAGCGCAGACCCCCCCTGTCAGGAGAACCGCCGATCGGCTCTCCTCTACTCGCGTCTGTCAGACGCGAGTGAGGAAAAGCCGATCAACGACTCTTCCCATTGACAGCGTGATCAGCCGGAGGCTCTTTACCAGGCTGACACACCGCTCCACCGATCGCCGCGATGCGCGCCCCCGGGGGCGCGCGGCGGCATGTTATCCTGCTGGACGTCATATGACGCCCAGTCAGGATAACAGAACCACTTCCCGGACGTCAATCCGCTATAGGGCAGGCGGGAAGTGGTTAAACTAGATACTAATGGCCGTACTTAACAACATATACATATAAATACAAAAAATGTAATTGACTCTTCAAAATGATATTTAATTTGTATGGACGCTGATTTTGAGAATCACCGGCCAGCTTATATCTGGTGAAATCTCATTGCGTTTCCCTGGAATCTATAATAACATGTAAACAGTTGTACTAGCAAGAATAAAGAGCTCTTCAGCCCAACGACTATTTGGAACAACTCGGGTCACCCTTTTTTTCTTGCTCATTTGTTCTCACGATATTCTACATTGCCAACTAAGCAAGTATATAGTGGGCAGCAGCAAAACAATATGTGGATTAGTAAAAATTTAACAGTTGCTATAATTTTCACTTTTTGGCTATGTTGAATATCATTACAACATTTTAAAACCTATTAACCACTTCCTGCCCAATGACATCATATGAGTCATAAAATTTGAGAGGGGGTGTATCTGAATGATGGGTGCAGTTACAGGCATCATTCAGATATTATCTTTTAGAGCCGGCGATTCCCTGCACCGTATAAACAATCATAGCAGCTGATCGTTCTTACAGGCAGCAGGAGGGGATGTCGCCCCCGGCCCCCCCCACGCTGCCCTCCGGTGTTTCTCCTGGATCGCCCGGTCAGATGGCCCCCGGATGTTTCTATGATCTTTCGGAGGCCGGGTGTGATGTTATGCATTTGAAAAAAATGCTGCCACCCCATCTGGGATGCCAGGATCCTTCATTCTTCTTTTTTTTTTTTTTTTTAATCAGGCTTCCCAGCCTAGAGGCGAGATGTGGGGACTTATTGACCCCAGATCTCGCTGTAAAGAGGACATGTCGCACACTGTTCTTATTACAAGGGATTATATTCCTTGCAATAAGAATAAAAGTGATAAAAAAAAGTGTCAAAATAGAAAAACAAAAGTAAAATAAACAATTAAAAAAAAAAAATTAAAGTGCTCGCGCGCAGAAGTGACCACATATGTAAATGACGTTCAAACCCCACATGTGAGATATTGCCACGCACGTTAGAGCAAGAGCAATAATTCTAGCCCTAGACCTCCTCTGCAACTCTAAACAGGTATAACATTTTTTTTAAAGCGTCCCTTTAACTGACAATTGCGCGGTCGTTCGACGTTGCACCCAAACAAAATTAACGTCCTTTTTTCCCCACAAATAGAGCTTTCTTTTGGTGGTATTTGATCACCTCTGCGGTTTTTATTTTTTGCGCAATAAACAAAACAAATGACAATTTTGAAAAAAAAACGCATTATTTTTTACTTTTTTGCTATAATAAATATCCCCCAAATATATATATAAAAAACATTTTTTCTCAGTTTAGGACGATATGTATTCTTCTACATCTTTTTGGTAAAAAAAAACGCAATAAGCGTATACTGATTGGTTTGCGCAAAAGTTATAGCGTCTACAAAATAGGGGATAGTTCTATGGCATTTTTATTTTCAATTTTTTTTTATTAGTAATGCCGGCGATCTGCGATTTTTATCGGGACTGCGTCATTATGGCGGACACGTCAGACACTTTTGACACTATTTTGGGACCATTGTCTTTTATACAGCGATCAGTGCTATAAAAATGCACTGATTACTGTGTAAATGACACTGGCAGTGAACATGGGGTTAACCACTAGGGGGCGATGAAGGGGTTAAGTGTGTCTTAGGGAGTGATTCTAACTGTGGGGGGGGATGAGCTACTAGTCACATGGCATCGATCACCGCTCCCGATAACAGGGAGCAGTGATCTCTGTCATGTGTTTACATAGGCACTTCCCCATTCTGAGGCTCGCGCCTGCTATCCCCGGCTCTTAAATCCCATTTGCCCACCGCTGCCATTGTGCCAACATATATCGGCGTGCAGCGGTCGGCATGTGGTTAAGTACCGAAGTTTGGCGCCAAAATTAGGCTAACTTTACTGTTGTGTTTTTTTTGTTTTTTTTTAAAATGCATTTGAAAAATCGCTGCGCAAATACCGTATGACATAAAAGGCTGCATCAACAGCCATTTTATAACCTAGGGTATCTGCTAAAAAAGAACATATATAATGTTTGGGGGTTTTGAGCAATTTTCTCAAAATAAATTATGATTTTTACATGTAGGAGCAAAGTGCCAGAATTGGCCTGGGTAGCAAGTGGTTAATTTAGGCAGTACAAACAGCCATTGTGATGTTTTAAAACGCAAGTCATAGAAACTAGTTACATTTCTGTTTACTGAGGCACTTTAATTATTAGATGACTTCTGAATGGTTAGTTTGAGCTACTATAGTTGTCCTTCTGAATAAGCTTATATGAGTCTGATTGTGTAAACTACTAATACAACCCAGAGAGGGGAATGCTTGATTTAGACAGGTAGGCCAAAGACGTTAACGGCAGCATTCCAGATGGGGGACAAAGTCAAGTCCATGGCAAGTAGATATGTGCGCTGCCGAAAAATTAGTTTGGTTTTGTTTTCGTTTCATTCGTTTTTTTTTGTTTTTTTTTATTCGGGTCATTCGTTTATGATCACAATTCGTAAATTCGAAAGAGTTGCTAACTAATAACTATTAAGTTATAGGTATTGGAATTTCCCTTCAAATTTGGCTGTTAATTTACGCAACGAATAATAATTTATCCGAAATAACGAATGCCGCATCTAAACAAATGGAACTGAACGAATTAATAATAAATAATAAACATTTTTTATTATTATTTATTATCAATTCGTTACGTTCCATTCGTTTAGATACGGCATTCGTTATTTCGGATAATTCGTAACTTCTGATAAATTTGTATTTGTTACGTTCACTAACAGTCAAATTTGAAAGGAAATTCCAATACCTATAATTGAATAGCTAGTAATAGTTAAATTATTCAGTTATTTCAGATTTTCGCGTTTTCGAATTTATGAATTTACGAGTATTCGGAAAAATCAGTTAAACAGGTTTTCGTTAATTCAGATATTTCCGAATTAACTAATTTGTCGAAATTCGTTAAATTTTATTTGGAACAAAACTAATTGCACATGTCTAATGGCAAGCTCAGCAGCAGGTCGTTTCAGAAGCAGTACCAAGAGCTTAGATAGGAGCATAGCTGGAATTCAGACTGAGGTCAGTTAACCTCCTTGGTGGTATTCCCGAGTGCTCGGGGGGAGATTTCAGTTCTATTAGCGGTAACCCCGAGCCACACTCTGGATTGCTTCGCTGGATCCTGGAAGAGGTGACTTACCTTGTCCCCAGGATCCGGCGATGTACTCCCGCTGTGTACAGTGGCCGGATCCTCTGCTCCATCCTCTGTGTGTTCCGGCTTCCCTTCCATGCGAGCGTCGCGACGCAGGGGGTGAAACCAGCGGCAGATTCAAAAAGTGTAAAACACAACACACACCATACATTGTAAGCTTATTGGATTACATTACTGTATCTAATAAATTGACCTCATTTTGCCCCCCAGTGCTTTATCCAGTGCCCTTGCCTGCAGTTTTACTGTTACTTCTGGCTGGAAACTGGAGAACGACCATGGCATCAAAAAAGCGTGCCTCTCCCTCAAAAGCAGTTTATGACGTGCTGGAAAACAGCGATAGCGATACAGAATCACTTGCAGAATTGAGTGATAGCATTTTGTGAGGAAGTTCGTCATCAGACACAGAGTGATTTCTGCAACGATCCTGTGACTGACCTCAGTGATTTGCGGACTTGGTGCTCTATTGAATGCGGTACAGATCACGTAGCGCCCCCAAGATTGCCATTTACTGGAGCACCTGGTATCAAAGTGGATGTTGAAGATTACAACCCCTTGGCATACCTCCAGCTATTTTTGACCGATGAGGTTATTGAAAAAATTGTTACGGAGACAAACCGGTACCAGGAGCCAGAAGTTGCTACACATCGGAGGTTTTCAAGGAGCAGAAAGTGGGAACCAGTGACCAAAGAGGACATCTGGAAATTTCTGGGCCTAATAATTCTTCAGGGAGTGGTGGGGAAACCCCTGCAGAAGTGGTATTGGACAACCAATAAATTACTAGCCACTCCATTCTTTGGCACTGTCATGTTGGAGTACAAATTTTCCCTGATAATGAAATATTTGCACTTTCAAAATAATGAAGCATTTGACAAAACTACTCATCCAGCACCAAAACTCAAAAAGATTTGGGAGGTATATCAGATGATTATGAAAAAATTCCAACAGAGCTATGTGCCAGATAGACATCAGCATAGACAAAAGTCTAATGGCCTACAAGGGAAGGCTCAGCTGGATACAATATATAGCGTCAAAGAGGGCACAATTTGGCATAAAATCTTTCATGCTATGTGAATCGAGCACTGGTTACATTTGGAATTCTGTCCTATACACCGGAAAAGGAACCAAATTCAACAAAAAATACAGTCATTATGGAATGGCAACCTCTTCAGCTCTTTCATTGATTGAGCCATTGCTGAATCAGGGCTATTGTGTAACTACAGACAATTTTTACACATCTCCTGAACTCTGAGTTCTATCTACAGAACAAAACGGATGCCTATGGAACCGTTAGGGCTAACTGGCGTGACATGCTGCCAACCTTTGGCAATAAGAAGCTCAAGATGGGTGAAATGGTTGCCTGGCAGAAAGGCAAAATGATGGCACTGCGATGGTGTGACCAAAAAGATGTGTGCCTAATGAGTACAATTCATAATACCTCCGCTGTCATGGTACACACAAAAGTTGGGAAAGACATGAAACCACAAGTGGTTATAGACTATAACAACACCATGGGAGGTGTTGACAGAGCCGACCAGGCAATGACATTTTATCCAGCCATGAGAAAACAACAAAAAAGTATTATAAGAAGATCTTCAGGCATCTTCTTGAGCAATGCCTATGGAATGCCTTCATTCTACTAAAAAAAGAGTGACAAACCTGTGGTTCATGCTGACTTTGTTTGGAAAGTTGCAGAACGTATCTTTCTGAACCACCATACTCCAACGGCTGCAAACAGGGCTGGAGGTCGTGCTGCTGGTGATGTCAACCCGGAATGCCTGACTGGTCATCACTTTATGGACCACATCCCACCAACTGAAAAAAAGGCAGCACCCACAAGGATGTGCATAGTTTGTTGCTCAAAGCGTGATGACACTGGAAGGAAAATTCCAAAGGAAACCAGGTTCTATTGTCCTGATTGTGATGTTGGACTTTGTGCAGTCCCATGTTTTAAAATTTACCATACCCGGGATGTTTACTGAAGCAATATGACTAGTAATATTGCACCCTTGTTTGGCACAAAAAAATTTCAGTGTTTTTTATTTGATTATATTATTAACAAAAATTTATTGAATAAAATGTATTATTATTATAGATTATTTGTTATTATTTATAGTTATTTATTATATTATAATTTATGACTTTGTGTTTCAAGCTTTATCATACCCGGGATGTCTACTAGACTCTGGTTTGGACAGATTTAAGTGAGTTATTCCTAAGAATTACAGGCCTACAATATAAAACGCCAAATTTCCATGCAAAATAATTGTACCGCTTTCAGCACCTAAAATCCGACAAAATCATACCACCAGGGAGGTTAAGGAAAATCCTGAGTTGAGTCAATCCAGGCCATATCCAAAGGAGTTGGATCTGATCAAGAACACCGGGCTTCAATTCTATTACTAAACTCCCACATGACCCTCTCCATAAGGCAGAGAATTCTCTACTATTGAACTTGAATTAAAGTGTCTTGAGTTTAGTGTCTGATCTCCTAAGAAAAGCTTTTGTTTTTTAATGCCAAATGACTAATCTGAAAGTTAGGAAGTTTATGAACTTATCAGCTTCTGTCTTTAGCTTGTTCAGTTAAAGTGGAACTTTACCCATAACAACTTGATAAAATATAATGTTCTTTAGCAAGGAGCATACATTCCACATTCATAATTATGCTGCCAAATTTAGTTTGTGCTGTAAACTGCCTCCAGCATTGCTGTTTCTGCTTGCTGGAGGCCACCGTTTTTGCTGAAGCCCAGAGCCCCTGAACAGCAGTAAATCATAAAGTGGAACTAAACCCATCAATTTAACGTTTCATTAAAAACAGTTGCATTCACAGAATGCTGGGATTGCTAACTGTCACATTTGCTTGTATCCTCAACCAAGCTGTCAAGCCATCAAATGGCTGGAGTCATAACTGATCACATGGTGTAGCACCATGGCAGTTGCAGATCAAACAGAAGCAGCTTCCTTGGCTGTAAAGGATAAGGGGGTTTAATTCCGCTTTAAGGCTGTCAGCAAATTGGCCTCTACAAACTTAGCAGTGCCTAACAAAGCTTAAAAATGGAGAGCAACTGAGCATATGCAGAGCAGGGTGAGACCGTGTATTACTGAATTTTAAACATATAGTCACTTATTTTGGCATAGCTATGCCTGCAAAAGGGGCCAGCCTGAAGTGATCTAACAGGACTTCATTTTCTTTAAGTTCCACTTAAAGATTTGAGAATGAAAGCTAGAAGCTGATTAGCTGATATGCACTTTTGTTCCAGGTTCTGGCTGCTCCAGTTTTCATAAATTCATGCCCCTGTACCTTACAGAAGTTGGTCACATTAGATGGTGTATTCTACTACATTACCATGACCTACAGTGCATCCAGGAAAGTATTTGCAGCGCTTCACTTTTTCCACATTTTGTTATGTTACAACCTTATTCCAAAATGAACATAATGACCACGTGAAAGAAGCTTGTTTTGAAATCTTAGCAAATTTATTAAAAATAAAAAACAAAAAAAATTCAATGTACATAAGTATTCACAGCCTTTGCTCAATACTTTGTTAAAGCACGTTGGCACCAATTACAGCCTCAAGTCTTTTTGAGTATGATGCTACAAGCTTGGCACACCTATTTTTGGGCGGTTTCCACCCATTCTTCTTTGCAGGACCTCTCAAGCTCCGTCAGGTTGGATGGGAAGCATCGGTGCACAGCAATTTTCAGATCCCTCCAGAGATGTTCCAGCGGGTTCAATTCTGGGCTCTGTCTGGGCTACTCAAGGACATTCACAGAGTTGTTCCCTAGTCACTCCTTTTATCTTGGCTGTGTGCTTGGGGTCATTGTCCTGTTGGAAGATGAACCTTTGCCCCAGTCTGAGGTCCAGAGCCTCCTGGAGCAGGTTTTTATCAAGGATGTCTCTGTACATTGCTGCATTCATCTTTCCCTTGATCCTGACTAGTCTCCCAGTTCCTGCTGCTGTATAACGTCCCCACAGCATGATGCTGCCACCACCATGCTTCACTGTAGGGATGGTATTGGCCAGGTGATGAGTGATGCCTGGTTTCCTCCCAGACATGACGCTTTCCATTCAGGCCAAAGAGTTCTGTAATCTTTGTTTTATCAGACAAGAGAATTTTGTTTCTCATGGTTTGAGAGTCCTTCAAGTGCCTTTTGGCAAACTCCAGGTGGGCTGTTATGTGCCGTTTACTGAGGAGTGGCTTTCGTCTGGGCACGCTGCCATACAGGCCTAATTGGTGGAGTGCTGCAGAGATGGTTGTTCTTCTGGAAGGTTCTCCTCGCTCCACAGAGACACGCTGGAGCTCTGTCTGAGTGACCATCGGATTCTTTGTCACCTCCCTAAAAAGGCCCTTCTCCCCGATCGCTCGGTTTGGCCGGGCAGCCTGCTCTAGGAAGAGTCCTGGTGATTCCAAACTTCTTCCATTTACACGTGATGGAGGCCACTGTGCTCATTGGGACCTTCAATGCTGCAGATATTTTTCTGTACCCTTCCCCAGATCTGTGCCTCGATACAATCCTGTGTCGGAGATCTACAGACAATCCCTTGGACTTAATGGCTTGGTTTGTGCTCTGACATGCACTGTTACCTGTGAGACCTTATATAAACAGTTGTGTGCCTTTTCAAATTCTGTCCAACCAACTGAATTTACCACAGGTGGACTCCAATCAAGTTGTAGAAACATCTCAAGGCTGATCAGTGGTAATAGGATGTCCCTGAGCTCAATTTTGAGTGTCATGGCAAAGGCTGTGAAAACTTAGGGTACTTTCCCACTGAGGCAGTTTTCAGGCTTTTTTTCGCTAAAAATAGCGCCTGTAAAGCTCCTCAAAACTGCCTCTCAAGCCTCCCCAGTGTGAAAGCCAGAGTGCTTTCACACTGGGGCAGTGCGCTTGCAGGACGGGAAAAAGTCCTGCAAGCAACATCTTTGGAATGAATGGGCAGCGCTTCCGAAGCGCTCAAAAAGAACTTCAGAAGCGCCGCAACACAGGCGCTATTAACCCCTTCGGCCGCTAGCAGGGGTTAAAAGTGCTCCGCTAGTGGCCGAAAAGCGTCGCTAAAACGATGGTAAAGCGCCGCTAAAACTAGCGGCGCTTTACCGCTAACTGACCTGCCTCCCCAGTGTTTTTCATATTTAATAAATGTGCAAATATTTCAAACAAACTTCTTTCACGTTGCCATTATGTATTGTTTGTAGAATTTTGAGGCAAATAATACTTGAGGTGATTTATAATGAATATATTCAATTTTGCAATAAGGCTGTAACATAAGAAAATGTGGAAAAAGTGAAGAGCTGTGAACACTTTCTGGATGATATATATATATATATATATGTATAATATAGTACAGTATCTGCACATTTCCCCATGTTTTATTTCCTAAAGATTGCAGGAACAGAAAAATACCGGTTGATACTGTCATATGGACATCCCAAGCTTGAGATAATGAGATATTTGTTAAAGTGGTAGTAAACTGCAGTTTTTTTTTTTTTTTGTTGTTTTACACCTGCAAGGCAATGTCGTAATGTGCTACTATACACCTGTGTGGCACTGAAACCGCTGAAGGCGCTTCGATCTTCTACAAGTCTTCCTTCTGGGTTCACAGACTCCGGCTGTATGACTGGCCGGAGCCGTGATGATGTCACTCCCGTGCATGCATGCGGGAGCTGCCATTTACGGTATGGGACTCTGAAGGAACGACATAGGTATGCCATTCCTTTAAAGTGCATGCGCCGGTGATGTCACCGGCTGCAAGGACCGTAAATATCTCCTAAACGGTGCACGTTTAGGAGATATTTACAGTACCTATAGGTAAGCCTTAAAGTGTTACTTAACTCATTTTTTTTTTAAATTAATATAAACATGTTCTACTTACCTGCTCTGTGCAGTGGTATTGCACAGAGTGGCCCCGATCCTCCTTTTCTGGGGTCCCCGACGGCGATCTTGGCTCCGCCTCTTCTTTTTATGTCCACCATAGCCAGCCGCTGGCTATGGGGAGAAACGTGATCTGCGCGCTCCCGACCTGTGCGTCTATGGAGCCGCATTTGATTAACAGCAGCAAGAGCCAATGGCTCCTGCTGCTCCTTGAATGCTGTGCAAAGAGGAAGCATTGGGAGAATAGATGTAGCCGTGCACAGCGCTGACCTCTTCTCCCCTCTCTTACTCTTCACACATGGGAAGGGAGGCACAGGGAAATTGAAACCGGTTTTTACCTTAATGCAAACAATGCATTAAGGTAAAAAACGTTTTTAGGTTTAGTAACACTTTAATTTAGGCTTACTTTCTAGGTAAAAAGCATGCGTGGGAGTTTACTACCACTTTATTGGGGTTTTAGAGACCCAAGTGGCACTGTCATTAGAAAATCTAGAACATTTTCAGTTTGATTGTGATGGGTAAATATACAGGTATAGGACACGGATGTTTAACTGGATTGGAATACAGAGGCTGCAAACGGAGATGTGTTGCACGTTGTTTATAAAAAATTCTCTACTCCGTTTAATTGCAGAAAATCACAGTGCCAAAATGTATTTCGTACTAATTCCCAAAGCAGTTGAGTGTTTTAACCCTTTTGCTGATGGAGAAAAGAAGTGTTGCATTGTAGACAAACCAGCAGTAGAAATTGATTTAATTACATTTTAGGATCCTGCTAAATATCGCAGTAGTGTGGATTTACAGAGACGAGCAAAAAAGGTGGAACAAATACGAAACCTACTAAAAGTAGCCAGATACTTTGTCTCATTTCTTTAACAAAAGATTTATTGGCTGCAATCACATTGTACAGACATGGGTAGCCAATAGAGACCACATAGGATACAGAGAGTAAAATGCAATTCAACATATACAAAGTTAAATCAAAAAAACAAAACAAAGCAGCAAACAGAAGGCAGTCTTGCGCATATGTACCAATGTAAGAAACTTACAATGTATCCTAAAACACCAGTAGGCAAATTTTAATGAAGTCTCTCTTAAAGAAAAAAGGGAGGCCAGATTAATTGGGAACTGCCAGTACCAGTTCCTTACCACCAGAAAAAAAAAGATCAAAGGGGGGTACCGAAGGAAAAAAGTGGGAGAAAAGGAATGGAAAAAGATGAGAGAGAGAATAAGGGAAAGTCCCAGGGGGTCTCGATAATCCACTTGCCAACCACCTAACTGGGAAAATACGTTATTACTTTACAGTTAAATACTGGAGTCATAACTGCAGCTAGATGCTATAACCTTGGTATTAATATTTTCCTCAGCTGCTGCTCTTTCTGCTAAAAGTGATCAGAACGGCTGATTAGCTGCTGGATCGCTTTTAGAAGTGACAAGAGGGGTGCCCCACCAACACCTCTTTCCAGTGGTTCTCGGGCTTACCTGGCTCATCGTGAAGCCTGGGAACTGATCCTGTGGTGGAAAGCATTAGATTCGTTTTTTTTTTTTTTTTTTTTGATCTGATGCTTTCCATTGTAGAAGAGAGGTGTGGGATCTTATTGAACCCAGATCTCTCCATAAAGAATACCTGTCATGCTTTATTGTTTTCACAAGAGATGTTTACATTTCTTGTGACAGCAATGAAAGTAATCAAAAAAAATTTAAAGGGACAGTGTAAAAATTGAATTAATAAAAAAATAAAAAAGTGCCCTGTCCCCCCCGTGCTCGCGTGCAGTGGTGAACACATATATAGGCCATGCCCACATATGTAAATGGTGTTTGCAATACATATGTGAGGTACCGCTGTGAACATTCGAGCGAGAGCAATATTTCTAGCACTAGACCCTCTCTGTAACTCTAAACTGGTAACCTATAAACATTTTTAAAGTGTCACCTATGGAAGAGTCCTGTAGTTTGGCATTTTAAAGCATGACATGTTGGGCATCTATTTACTTGTTGTAACATCATCTTATATATTTTACCCCAAAAAATTGGGATAGATATTTTATATATATATATATATATATATATATATATATATATATATATATATATATATATATATAAAAGTATATATATATAAAATATGTATATGTTTGGGGGTTCTAAGTAATTTTCTAGCAAGAAAAATAGTCAGAATAGGCTTGGTCCTAAAAGCGGAGCTTTGCCTAAAAGGGGACGCTATGCTTGTCTGCCCCCCCCCCCCCCCTTTTGCCGCTTTTGGGGGAGAGGAGCGAGCGAGTACCTGGTTTTGGTATTCGGCCCCCTCCTCCTTCCCCCCCACAGCCGACCCATTTACATAGCACAGTGCACTTTGCACATGCGCAGTAGGAAACCGGCTGTGAAGCCGCAAGGCTTCACTGTCGATTTTCCCTTAGTCAAGATGGCAGCACAAGCACCCGATAGCTGATTGAAAAAGGACACTGCGGGATCCCTGGACAGGTAAGTGCCCTAATGTTAAACATCAGCAGCTACAGTATTACAGAATGTTTTCTTTCTATTGCAATCTTTTTTTATTAAATTTTTTTTTTCAAGTACAAATAAAATCTCTCAGATACAAAAACAAGGCACGTTTCATCAGCAACAAGTAAAGTTGGTAGAAGTGTCAAGAATAGTCATAGAATATGCACACCGGTACAGCTACAAAAAATTGTTTGATCGTTTTTTGTTTTTTTCCAGGAAGTTTTCTTTTTAGGCTTTTTTGCTTTATTTTCACCCGGTGATCGAGCCAGTAAGTCTGTTTTTCATTAGAACAAGCTTGCGGATGTAGCAGTTAGAGCCGGGGTTGGCTTACATCGGCCCATCCATCTGTTGCAGAACTAGAAGTTCATTGAGGCATTAGCAGATTCTCATAGTTACAAGCATGAGGCAAAGGCATGATGGGACTTGTAGTTCCACAGCTGGAGGGCCAGGATTTGCCCAAGCATGAGTTAGGCCCCTTTCACACAGGGCTTGTCCATTTTGATGGACTCCGCTTGCTCAGCGGGGATCGATCCATTGATCTCCGCTGAGCAAGCGGATGACAGGTCCGGCTCTGCTCATTGTGCTGAGACGAACTTGTCAGAGCCCCGCTCTCCTCTGAGATCAGATTAAAACTGATCTGCCTGTCTGTTTTAATCCCATCGGATCCGATCCTCAAGACGGATAGAAAATAGAGTCTCCATCCGTCTGGATTTGGCGGACTGGAATCGGATCGGATAGTGGCGGATGTCAGCGGACATGTCACAGCTGACATCCATCGCTCCATAGAGGTGGACCTGATCGGACAGCATGTGTGAAAGGGGCCTTAGAGGGATGACTTAAACATTTAACACTGACAAGGGTGCTGATCAGCTTTTATTAATTTATGTAAAACCTTTATCCCAAAAGGTACAAATGCCTAAAGTAGAGTTCCAGTCAAATTCTAACTATGGCTAAATCTACTCCCACCCACATTCTATCTTCCTTGTAGGTCTCTTGTGTTTTTACGTTATGCAGGGAATGCACCGAGGCTTAGAACCACTTTAAGTTCAGCCTTGCCATACTCGTACCTTCCAACTTTTTGAGATGGGAACGAGGGACACCTAAATTGTTAAACCCACAAGTTTTTTTAGTTTTTTTTACTTTTTTACCACTACTGGTCCTTTTTATATTGGCTTTTGAAATATACAAATGCAGCAATTTAGAAATTGGATGAAAGGTTTAGCACTGGGAAACACTTTTTAAAAGCTAAATGGTGCATTCTTTATACAACTATATACAGTATGACACAAAAGTAAGTACACCCCTCAGATTTTTGGAAATATTTAATTTTATCTTTTCATGTGACAACACAAGAAATTACAGTGTATAACAGTGTAAATTTGCTGTCCCCTCAAAATAACGCAACACACAGCCATTAATGTCTAAACCGCTGGCAACAAAAGTGAGTACACCCCTAAGTGAAAATGTCCAAATTGGGCCCAAAGTGTCAATATTTTGTGTGGCCACCATTATTTTCCAGCACTGCCTTAACCGCTTCCCGAATGCCTCACGCAGATATACGTCGGCAGAAGGGCACATACAGGCAGATTAATGCGCCTGTACATTGCCCTTTAAGAAACGGCTTGCGGGTGCGCACACGCCACTGGGAGCTCTGTGAGTGTGATCGCGGGTCCCGCGGACTCTGTCCACGGGGATACCTGCGATCGTCTCACGGTGAGGAAGAACAGGGATGTGCTAATGTATACAAGCATTTCCCCGTTCTGCCTAATGACACTGACACTGATCACAGCTCCCTGTAATCGGGAGCAGTGATCAGTGTTGTGTCACACACAGCCCCTCCCCCCACAGTTAGAATCACTCCCTAGGACACACGTAACCCCTACATCGCCACCTAGTGGTTAACTCCTTCACTGCCAGTCACATTTACACATTACACATTTTTAATCGCACTGATCGCTGTATAAATGTGAATGGTCCCAAAATAGCTCCAAAAGTGTCCGATCTGTCCGCTATAATGTCGCAGTCGCAATAAAAATCACTGATCGCTGATACTAGTAACAAAAAAAAAAAATTAATAAAAATGCCATAAAACTATCCCCTATTTTGTAGACGCTATAACTTTTGCGCAAACCAAAAATACGTATCGGCCTAAACTGAGGGAAAAAAAATGTTTTTTTAATATTTTTTTTTGGGATATTTATTATAGCAAATAATAATGCATTTTTTTTCAAACTTGTCGCTATTTTTTTGTTTATAGCGCAAAAAATAAAAACTGCAGAGGTGATCAAATACCGCCAAAAGAAAGTTCTATTTATGGGAAAAAAAGGACGCCAATTTTGTTTGGATGCCATGGCGCACGACCGCGCAATTGTCAATTAAAGCAACGCAGTGCCGAATCGCAAAAAGTTCTCTGGTCTTTGGCCAGCCAAATGGTCCGGGGCTGAAGTGGTTAACTTTCTTGGGCATGGAGTTCTCGGGCTTCACAGGTTGCCACTGGAGCCCTCTTCCACTCCTCCATGATGACATCACAGAGCTGGTGGATGTTAGAGATTTTGCTCTTCTCCACCTTCTGTTTGAGGATGCCCCACAGATCCTCAATAGGGTTTAGGTCTGGAGACATGCTTGGCCAGTCCATCACCTTTACCCTAAGCTTCTTTAGCAAGGGGGTGATCATCTTGGAGGTGTGTTTGGGGTCGTAGTGTGTTGTGTCACATGAAAAGATATAATAAAATATTTACAAAAATGTGAGGGGTGATACTGTAGATCAGACCAAAATGAGGTGAGCAGAGGGACTTTGCTTCAAGTCAGGGACAGCCCCACTGAAATCAGGGACAGTTGAGAGATATGCATACTGACCCATGGGCCTGCTGCTGTGATCCTAAACTTTCCAGTTTTCAAGGAACTCAGGAAGCCATGTGGGGACTTGGGAAAGTGTTGGATATCACCTCTTTAGCATGTTAAGAGGTACTCAATTCTTTGTTTATTTAAGGTAACCATATTGTACATGTCATTGAGCCACACTTCACCAGCTGTAAGATGTGTGGCTCAGTGACATATAAAGAATGGTTACCTTAAATTAACACAGGATCTGCCCTCCTGTGTTTGTTGGTCTTAATAAATTAAGCTGTCCGGAAACAGACCATGAATAGAGCTGTCGATGCCAGAAATAGATCACCTTATGACCCCTTACAAGCATCTGAAGACACACACAGCATCATATGTCTTCTCTCCGTACAACGGCATTCCTCAAGACATCTGGCTTACTGGTGAGGGGACAGGACAGGTGCTAAACAGAGTCTACAAAATGTTTCTGGCTTAATTGGCCAAGCCATAAAATGTCTGTGCAGTGGAAACTTTATTTCACTGATGAGGTATAGAAAATTGGGCACGATTTGTTTATTTTTTTTTCCAAAAACATCCTTTACATTTTTTTTATACCCCTTGATTCGCTATGCTATTATTATTATTATTATTATTATTATTATTATTATACATGATTTATATAGCGCTGACAGTTTACGCAGCGCTTTACAACATTAGGGCAGACAGTACAAGTACAATACAATTCAATACAGGAGGAATCAGAGGGCCCTGCTCGTTAGAGCTTACAATCTAGGAGGGAGGGTCAAGTTATACAAAAGGGTAATAGCTGTGGGGGATGAGCTAATGGAGAAAATAGTGCAGTTGTTAGATGGAGGCAGGATAGGCTTCTCTGAAGAGGAAAGTTTTCAAGGATCGCCTAAAAGTGGATAAATTTGGAGACAGTCTGACAGATTGGAGTAGGGAATTCCAGAGGATGGGCGAGGCTCGGGAGAAGTCCTGGAGGCGGATATGGGAGGAGGTGATGAGGGAGCTAGAGAGCAGGAGGTCTTGGGAGGAACGGAGAGGGCGATTAGGTTGGTATTTTGAGACTAGGCTAGTGATGTAGCTGGGGGCAGAGTTGTGGATGGCTTTGTAACTTATTGTTAGTATTTTGAATTTAATTCGTTGGGCGAGTGGTAGCCAATGGAGGGGTTGGCAGAGAGGGGTAGCAGACACTGAGCGGTTTGTAAGGTGGATGAGTCTGGCAGCAGCATTCATGATGGACTGAAGCGGGGATAGTCTATTTAAAGGTAAGCCAATGAGGAGGGAGTTGCAGTAGTCGAGGCGAGAGATAACCAGGGAGTGAATCAGGAGCTTTGTGGTTTCATTGGTTAGAAAGGGACGTAGTTTAGAGATGTTGCGGAGGTTGAGGCGGCAAGCTTTGGAAAGTGATTGGATGTGGGGCCAAAAGAGTTCAGAGTCAAGGATAACACCTAGCACCCTGACATGTGGGGACGGGTGGATGGTTTTACAAAGAAAAAAATCTTGCGAGCCACAATAATCCTATGCTTAATGAATCAGCAGCAAATAGCAGGTATATCACATAGAAATATCCAGCAGCAAACGCAGCTCACGTACTCATAAACGTGCATAAACCACAATGTGAAAGAAATTGCGTTGCGCTAGATAAATATACTGCAGAGGAAAGATCCTAAAAACTTAAATTATCATCCTTTATACAAAAATTTGCTAAAAAAATTATATAAAATATATCAAAAAACTCCTGTGAAAATAAATATATATAGTATCACTTCTGTGCAACGTGCATATGTATGCACCTATAAACAATCAATAAAAGTGCATATAGTGCAGAAAAAATATATAAATATATACAATAGTGCATAAACATTCAACGGTGACTGCAGACAAAAAACATGTAATATTTCAATTAACGTGCAGCATGCAAAAACGCAGAGAAAAAAACGCAGAAAAAAGGCTATATAAAAGTTCTTATATAAGTGTCCCAAAATTATAACTAAAGAGTGTTTCCGTGTCCATAAATCTCCATAAGGTTTCCAGGTGATCCAATGTGCCAAATTCAAGTGCTCTGAATAATAATAATGTGCCACAGTGCCCCCCCACAGTGGTTGCGCTCACCTCAGAGCGTGTGACACAGCTGTTACCCTGTGTCAAAACACGCTGTGTAGCCACCCCCTGGGCTGTATGGGAAACGCCAATCTATCTCCACTCTGGGTCACTCAGGCTCCATGGATGTTGATCATAAGAACAAAAAGGAAACTATATAGTGTAATTCCACTAAACCACTTTATTCCGACCAAACAACTTTCCCACAAAGGGTTACTCACATTTAGTGGGTGCTGTTGTGCACCAAACAATACAAAGCTCCAAAAGGGTATATTGTGTGGTCTGCCGCGGGGTCTGCGCTTCTCCCGGCTCAGCTGTTTCTCTGATCCGCTGTAAGCTGTTCGCTCCGTCCTGGCCCCTCCCCTACGCGTGTTCGACACAGGGAGTCACGTGTCTTCATCAGGGGGATATGTCCCCCTATCCCCCTGATGAAGACACGTGACTCCCTGTGTCGAACACGCGTAGGGGAGGGGCCAGGACGGAGCGAACAGCTTACAGCGGATCAGAGAAACAGCTGAGCCGGGAGAAGCGCATACCCCGCGGCAGACCACACAATATACCCTTTTGGAGCTTTGTATTGTTTGGTGCACAACAGCACCCACTAAATGTGAGTAACCCTTTGTGGGAAAGTTGTTTGGTCGGAATAAAGTGGTTTAGTGGAATTACACTATATAGTTTCCTTTTTGTTCTTATGATCAACATCCATGGAGCCTGAGTGACCCAGAGTGGAGATAGATTGGCGTTTCCCATACAGCCCAGGGGGTGGCTACACAGCGTGTTTTGACACAGGGTAACAGCTGTGTCACACGCTCTGAGGTGAGCGCAACCACTGTGGGGGGGCACTGTGGCACATTATTATTATTCAGAGCACTTGAATTTGGCACATTGGATCACCTGGAAACCTTATGGAGATTTATGGACACGGAAACACTCTTTAGTTATAATTTTGGGACACTTATATAAGAACTTTTATATAGCCTTTTTTCTGCGTTTTTTTCTCTGCGTTTTTGCATGCTGCACGTTAATTGAAATATTACATGTTTTTTGTCTGCAGTCACCGTTGAATGTTTATGCACTATTGTATATATTTATATATTTTTTCTGCACTATATGCACTTTTATTGATTGTTTATAGGTGCATACATATGCACGTTGCACAGAAGTGATACTATATATATTTATTTTCACAGGAGTTTTTTGATATATTTTATATAATTTTTTTAGCAAATTTTTGTATAAAGGATGATAATTTAAGTTTTTAGGATCTTTCCTCTGCAGTATATTTATCTAGCGCAACGCAATTTCTTTCACAGGGTGGATGGTTTTGCCATTGCTCTTGACAGACAAATCAGGGTAGGGGGCACGTGGGGGAGGAAATATTATAAGCTCTGTTTTGGACAAGTTGAGTTTGAGGAAGTGGTGTGACATCCATACAGATATGTCGGTTAGTAAGTTAGTGATGCGTGAGGAGACTGATGGAGTGAGTTGAGGGGTGGAGAGATGGATTTGTGTGTCGTCAGCATAGAAATGATATTGAAAGCCATGACAGGCTATAAAGCTGACCCAGGGAAGAGGTGTAGATTGAAAATAAGAGGTCCAAGAACAGAACCTTGGGGGACCCCGACAGAGAAGGGAAGAGGAGTGGAGGAAGTAGAATTCTAAGTGACATTGAAGGTGCGTTGGGATAGGTAGGATGAGAGCCACTGAAGAGCACAGTCACGGAGACCGAGGGAGTAAAGTTTTTTGAGGAGGAGGGGGTGGTCAACCGTGTCAAAGGCAGCTGAAAGATCCAGAAGTAGGAGTACAGAATAGTGTCCGCTGTTTTTTGCAGTTAGTAGGTCATTTGTGAGTTTTAAAAGAGCAGTTTCTGTGGAGTGTTGAGGGCGAAATCCAGATTGAAGGGGATCAAGAAGGTTGTTTTTAATGAGGTGGTCACTCAGTTGGTTGTAAACCAGGCGTTCAAGGAGTTTAGAGGAAAAGGGGAGCAAGGAGATAGGGCATAGGTTGTTAAGATTGGTAGGGTCCAAGGACGGCTTTTTAAGTATGGAGGTGACCAGTGCATGTTTTAGAGCATTGGAGAAGATGCCAGAGGTGAGGGAGAGATTGAAGATGTGGGTTAGAGAGTGTAGGATGGAGTCAGAGGGCGACCGTAGCATTTGAGAGGGAATAGGGTCCAGGGGACAGGTGGTTAGGTGGGCGATAGAAAGGAGTTTAGCAACTTTGTCTGTAGTAGCAGATTTGAATAGGGGGAGTGTCAGTTGTACCTGTTGACATGGGGTCTTAGCTGGGGGAGATACCTGTAGAGTGGAGATTTCATCACGGATTGTATTGTATTGTATCTTGTTTTTGAAGTGATTAGCGATCTCCTGGGCAGTGTTAGTTATAAAGAGCCTGGATATAAGGATGTATTTTAGTCCAAATACACAGGGACACATATTTATTTGTAAAAATATCCACTTTGGACTTTTTGTGGTCGGGAAACACCACAAGTGATCAAGGCGGAAGCATCATATGTATGCAATTCTGTTTTAACAAAGCACAGTGTAATAGAGTAACGGTGATTGGGTGAGCCTCACTGTGTGTCAACAGATGCACACAGTGTGGCTCGGGATCAACTAAAGTAAAATGCAGCCACCATATCTAATGCTTGGTACACACAATTACATTACCTGATGAATCATTGTCTGTAAAGTTATGAAAATTCTCGTACGTCATGTATTTTTGTGACAACAATACTGATTAAACAAAAATGGTACGATCTGGTATCGTACGTTAAAAAAAAGTCCTGCAAGCAGCATCTTTGAGGCGCTTTAGTGGGCAGCACTGCCGAAGCACCTGCAAAGCGGCACTTTGCGGGAGCTTTTAATCCTTTATTCGGTCGCTAGCGGGGGTTAAAAGCGCCCCTCTAGCAGCTGAAAAGCGCCTCCAAAATGACGGTAAAGCGCTGCTAAAAGTAGCAGTGCTTTACCCCCCGACGTCCCCGCGCCTCAGTGTGAAAATGCCCTTAAGGCTGGGTTAACACTGGTGCGACACGACAGCCGTCCTACTTTGGATCCGACTTTGCCCTGCGACATGAAGCCGGCATGCGTCCGACTTTCAATGAACAGGGATCCGACTTGGATCCCCGCCAATGCCCGGAACTGTTTGGTATGAATCTTGAGGGGGAACTCCGCGCCAAATTTTAAATAAAAAAAACAGCAAGGGGTTCCCCCTCCAAGAGCATACCAGACCCTAGGGGGAGGGGTGCTCGCTCTTCCCCACCCCCATTCCTGACCGGCCGGGCTGCGTGCTCGGATAAGGTTCTGGTATGGATTTGGGGGGGACCCCCACGCCGTTTTTTCGGTGTAGGGGGTTCCCCTTAAAGTCCATACCAGACCCAAGGGCCTGGTATGCCCTTGGAGGGGAACCCATGCCTTTTTTTTTATTTAAAATTTGGCGCAGAGTTCCCCCTCAAGATCAACTGAGCACAAGTCGCATGCCGAAGTCGGATCATGCGAGACGGCGATCTGACTTTGATCCGACTTCAATGATAGTCAATGGGCTGAAGTAGGATCAAAGTCGGACCAAAGTAGTACAGGGAGCATTTCTAAAGTCGTAACGACTTGTGACGGACCAGTTAGGATGGCTCCCATAGGGAAACATTGGATTTCACACGTCATGCGACATGAGCTCCCAATGTCGGAGCGTTTCTTGGACCAGTGTGAACCCAGCCTAAGGCTGTACACCACCAAGAATACGTATAATGCTCCTGCAGGGATCACAGGTGTTTGCAGTCAGCTGCCACAAGGAAGCCTGTATGAATCAATGATAGGCACTGTGTCTGCTGGTGTGTAAATGGACATTCAAAGTGTTAGGCTACTTTCACACTGGGGCGTTGGGGGGCGTCGGCGGTAAAGCCCCGCTATTTTTAGCGGGGCTCTACCGTAGTTTTTGTGGAGGTTCTCGGCCATTAGTGGGGCGCTTTTAACCCCCGCTAGCGGCCGCAAAGTGGCGATATGCCGGCGGTTCGGCGGTGCTGCCTATTGATTTCAATGGGCAGGGGCGCTTTAGGAGCGGTGTATACACTGCTGCTACAGCGCTGCAAAGATGCGGCTTGCAGGACTTTTTTTGGTGTCCTGCCCGGGCACTGCTTCAGTGTAAAAGCACTCGGGCTTTCACACTGGAGTGAGAGGAGAGGCTCTTTACAGGCGCTATGCAGGCACTATTTTTAGTGCTATAGTGCCTGTAAAGTGCCTCAGTATGAAAGCAGCCTGATACCATATATCTAGGCCACTCATCGGTCCCTAATTACCAGTTCCTAAAATGTATCACCTCAGATGTCCACTGACGTGACTAGCCACAGCGTCTGTCAACCTGTCATTGAGTTGGACAGGATTTCTGGATACAGTTGATTGCAAATACCAGTGATCCCTACTGAAGATTCACGCTGATGCATTCTTGGCAGTGTACATCATTATTATTATTATTATACAGGATTTATATAGCGCCAACAGTTTACGTAGCGCTTTACAACTTGAGGGTAGACAGTACAAATACAATACACATTAATACAGTAGAAATCAGAGGGCCCTGCTCCTTAGAGCTTACAATCTAAGAGATCTACATCCTTACTTGGTTGTGAAAATGTGGTTTGGACTGGTGATTTTTGCTCTTGGCTTTAGATACACTTTAAACATGCTATAAAGTAGGAGGCCTGGATTGAGGCTGCAGCTGCTGCAACAAAGAGACTTGAGCAGCTGACCCCCAACTCATTGCTACTGTTCTGTCATCTTCCCTGCAGATTTCCTTCAGTGACACATACGAGTGACTTCAAGTTGAATGACTGACCACCCTGAAGGGAAGAGGAGAGTTAAAGTCCTGAGGTAAGTACAGGTGGTGTGTTCATGGCGGATGAAGCATTATGTATGTACAATAAAGGGAGAACGTGTTTCCAAAATTTGCAGCACAAGATCTCTGGTCTGGGGGCGAAAGGGAATGGTAAAGTTATCTAGACACAGGCCTCTGCCACTAGACGTCTGTCACTGGATCAGGTCATTTTTGGCAAAATCATGTGACAAAGTGATGCAACAACAAATGTTGCCAGACATCCCCAGCCAACAGGGTGTATCTTTCAGAATAATCAGCATTGTTTCCCCTTTGAAAAGCTGCACTACGAGAGCATGACAGTGGCTCCATTTCCTCCTATGTAGTATAGGGGCCCATTCACACCAGGAGCATTGGCCATCACAGTCTAAACACAAGACGAGTCAATTTTCTCTAATCACAATCATCTCAGTTCACACCACCGCAATGCAGTGTTGTGCGCTGAAAAAAGTACGGCTTGCCATACCTTTATTTCTTGTTTAGTGCAGCATTGTGTAATGCCATCGACCATGCTGCGCTGTGCCTAATAGAACTGAATGTGATATCACTTTGCAACATTTCACAGAAGTTTGGAGAAAAGTTGCTGTTCGCTGTTCTGTCTTCAGCACATCGGCACAGTAGCCTTCTCATTGCAAACCAGCGACTGTATTCAAACACAGCTGCTGGTGTTAATGGGCCCAAAATGTGCATGCTCAGTCGAGCTAAGTAATACGTATTTATGGAGCTTTAGGAATTCCTTATTTAGCCAGCCTAATCAACACTATTATGCCCCGTACACACGGTCGGACTTTGTTCGGACATTCCGACAACAAAATCCTAGGATTTTTTCCGACGGATGTTGGCTCAAACTTGTCTTGCATACACACGGTCACACAAAGTTGTCGGAAAATCCGATCGCTCTGAACGCGGTGACGTAAAACACGTACGTCGGGACTATAAACGGGGCAGTAGCCAATAGCTTTTATCTCTTTATTTATTCTGAGCATGCGTGGCACTTTGTCCGTCGGATTTGTGTACACACGATCGGAATTTCCGACAACGGATTTTGTTGTCGGAAAATTTTATATCCTGCTCTCCAACTTTGTGTGTCGGAAAATCCGATGGAAAATGTCCGATGGAGCCTACACACGGTCGGAATTTCCGACAACACGCTCCGATCGGACATTTTACATCGGAAAATCCGACCGTGTGTACGGGGCATAACACTCTCCTCGCCTTGATCATGACATTCGAGAATTTTTACCAGCATGTGCACTCCCCTTTTTATTGACTAAATAGAATAATCCTTCAACAGCCAATGAGATTTTTCAACATTTAGGAAAATGTGTACAAGCAGTCTAAAGCACTGTTCACACTAACCTACACTTAATGCAAGAAAGAAGCCTAATGCTGGCCATACACTATATGGGCCAAACCCATTTTCGAAAAATGAACATTCAGCCATGAGAGCAAACGATAGTGCCCTCACGTAATGACCGATAAATTGTTCAGTGGACATAAATGAATACATTTTTTGTTTGTTTATTTACATATACCTAGTGCAAACAGTTTGGACGGGAAACGCATTAACCTTTCAATTTATCGTTCTGCAGAAAATCTCCAAACTTGTCCTTCGTTTTTTGGGCTCAAAAACGTCCCAACGATTATCGATTTTGTGCCCATTAACTGGCCAAAAAACGAATGAACTGGCCAAATGACCGAATTTCGGCCGATTTTTCATATAGTGTATGGCCAGCATTAGGCAGCCCTTTGAGGATTAAATTTTCTTTCTGATAGAATATTGCTCAATTTCCCCATCAACACAGTCAGTGCTAATGGGGGAATGCCTCCCACAGCACTATTGTGTTCTGCTGGTGGGAGCACAGGGAGCCTTCCTGGCCAGCACCACACAATGATTACTGCTATAACTGCTGACAGTAATCGTATGTAAAAAAAACCTGACAGACTGGTTGTACCAGACTGTCGGATACAATCTGACAGGTGCAATCAGCCTGTCCATACATGGATCAAACCTTGGCCGGTCCCTGCTGAACTTGCTGAATTTCGTCCTTTGGATTATCAAAAAAATTTGAGGATGCGTGGCTAACCTTTTGCTCACATACGACAGAAAAATCACTTTGCTCATGCTAGCAAACCAAAATAATTACATTTGATTTATACAAACATTTAACAGACGCCACAGTAATCTGCTTTTGTAAATATTAACATTTTAAATGTCAGGTTGTAAAGCCTATGATATTAAAGTGACACAAAAAAAAAATCAATTTAAGCATGTATTCTTAACTCACAAAAGTACCTTCTATTGCTCTTGAACTCCCCCTTTTTTCTTTTTTTTTTCTCTTTTTTTTCTTTTTTTATTGTAACTGCGGTGTACTGACTTCCTGTTAGAGGGTGGCTAGGTTTCTTCTCTGTGGTCCCACTGTACATAGGAAGGTAGCCACTCTACCTTGCTCACTGCCATCATGTACTAGGTGAAAAATAGATTACAGGGCTATTACGTGTTGGATGTGTTTGGATAATTTTTGGAGACTAAGAATATTGTTTAATGTCTAAGTAAACTGCTCATTCTGTTCTCAACCATTTTCAGTTACCTGCTTTAATGGACATGAAGGAGTTAAATGAAAAAAGCTCACCATTCAGATATGATTTCACAAATCTAAGCCGTCTTTCCTTGCTTAGTGTGAATTATAATTTTTGTTCTCTGCAGTGCATTACAGTACAGTTTTCTCCAGTTGAACCATACAACTATTAACTTCAGGAAACACCTGGCGCCCTTGTTACTTTAGCTTAAGTGGCTGGTGGATTTCCGTCAGGTCTATATTTAAAAAGAATTACGTAACTTGTATGCCAGCGATAGATTTTGACAGGTCATTGGACAACCCCTGCTGTGATAGAACAAGCCCCACCATCGATTGCTCCATCTCCACTCCCCACAGGCACAGTTGTTACTATGATTGACGGATAAGGTAGGAGGTAACTCTGTTCGTGCAGCTAGTTTAATCACGTGTTATGTCTGCTAAACAGTTGTGTTTGGGGTGCCTGACCTACATCTGGAGCCTGCCATTAATCATGTTTTATTAAGACTAATGAACAAACCTTCCTAATCTTTGGTGCATTTAGAGAGACAAGGCACTCTCTGCATTTAATACACTACTGTAGATTTATAGCAAATGATATTCTACGGGGAAATATGGTAGATATATTGGTGCTGTCCTTAAAGGGGAACTTCACCCAAAAGAGGAAGTTTCGCTTTCCTCCTCTTGAACAATTGGCACTTTTGGGGTGGAAGGAGATATGTACCTGATTTTGACAGGTACCCACTCCCACTTCCAATCAGATCGCCACCGCGATCCAAGTGGAAGTTCGCCCCTCTCTCCTTCCCCCACAGGCTTCTGGGACACATCACAGGTCCTGGAAAACTATGGGACTATTCCCAAAACGCAGCGCTGCTTGTGCATGTACAATGGCAAGCTGGCTGTGAAGTCGCAAGGCTTCACTGACTATTTCCCTTAGCTAACATGCCAATGCCTGGACCCAAAGGCGATTGAAGAATCGGCAAGGTAGAGGACAGCGCTGGATCCCTAGACAGGTAAATATCCTTATATTAAAGGTCAGCTACAGTGTTTGTAGCTACTGACTTTTATTTATATTTTTTCTTGGGCGGGGGGGGGGGGGGGGGGTTGACTGGAGCTCTTTTTTTAAAGTGTGTGCAAATTCAATTCAATCTTATTTTAATTTGTTTGGCATTGTCTGTCAATGTATACAGTTTTCGTAAGCACATTTATTTATTTCTTTTGTAAAATGTTTTCCCTTGAGATCCTGGCAGTAACAACTGTCTATTTTGCATGCTGACAACGCTAACCACTGCCTGTCAATTAGGAGCAGCGTTGTCAGCCTGCCATGGGACCAACTTTAGTTGGCCTATCTGGTCTATCGGATAAGATTCCCAAAAACTGATTGATGTATGAAATCAGTACAGTGAGACTGTCAAATACACTGAACAAATAGGTTTAGGCTTTACATGCACTTTTATGGAAACCTGTGCTGGAGAAAAACCTGGAGGCTGTCATTGCTGACCTCCTATAATAGAACTAGATGGTGCTGATTTAACACAATCGAATCCTGGTCAAACAAGTAGATGAAGTCAGAATTTCAGACCTGCATGTTTTAATGTGAGTTATAGTTATATCCATAAATGCTGGGAAAGGTTCAAGTAAGAACCGTGTGCTGTGGTAATGTGCATAAAACATGCGCTATCACCATGCACGTTAATGCACAAAACTGGCTGTGGTGCATTGCATTGACTATGGAAAAGAAGATATTTTATCGCAGTCTGTATTCACATTGGAGAGCTTTCATGATCCTTCCTATCCTGGATACCCTGTTCAAAGATCGTAAATTAAATATCTTAAATGGGGACACAGGCAGCAGTTAAAGAGGAATGTTATCCTTATCTTAAAAGTTGTTTAGTATTGGCAAACTACAAATGGTTACTTATAGATCATTGCAGAGTTTTTATTCTTTGTATACCCAATTTTTCTTTTCCTCCCCGTTCTTCTTAAGCTTGGCTATACATGGATCAAAATATGGCTGGTTCAGCAGGGACCGTTTGAGATTCGATCCGTCTATGGGCAGGTTAATTGCACCCAAGTCAATCTAGCGATTGACTTGGGTACAACCAGCCTGTCAGTTTTTTTTCATGTGTTTACTGCCGGCGGCTATAGCCACTATCATTAATCACTGTATTCTGCCGGCCGGGAAGTCTCCTTGCGCTTCTTTCTGGCAGAACACAATAGCACTGTGAGATGCATTTCCCCCATCAACATCACTGACTCTGTTGATGGGGGAATCGATCGATTTTCTTTCCTTCCACTCGTGTTGGATTGGAAGACAATAAAATCATCTATGGCGGGGGTGCCCAACCCATGACCTGTAGGCCACATGTGGCCCATGGCGCCCTCTGATTTGGTCCGGGACCTCTTGCTCTGGGATGCCCATCCCAGAGCGCATGGAGCCGGTACCGGTAGCAGAAGAAGCAAGCAGGAGCCGCATAAGCCGATGCTTCCTTTTGTAGTGCCAGGTCCCAGTCCCAGGCATTATACCAAGTAAACTCTGCCTGGGACCTTTATAGCAGCCTGGAGAGTGATTCCAGCAGAAGCTGGGAGAGAAAAGGGTTCGTTTATTAAACATTGCATAGATCTGCAATGGGCATATTAGCGCTTTAAATGAAGTACATTGGTCTGTGCATGTTAAACTGTGGGGTCCCGCGGATTAGATGCCCGCCAGTGACCTGCGATCGCAGGACACAAAGGCAGAACGGAGATCTGCCTATGTAAATAAGGCGGATCCCCATTCTGTCAGGGGACATCGTAGAGATCTGCTGTTCTCAGTAATCGGGAACAGCGATCTCTGTATGGGGGATGTGCTGCCTGGAACACCACAGTTAGGACACACCCAGGGAACACAGTTAACCCCTTGATCGCCCCCTAGTGTTAACCCCTTTTTTGCCAGTGTCATTTATACATTGATCAGTGCATTTTTATAGCACTGATCAATGTAATAATGCCACTGGTCCCCAAAAAGTGTCACTTGGGTTTAGATTTATCAGCCGCAGTGTTGCAGTCCCGCTAAAAATTGCAGATCGCCGCCATTACCAGTAAAAAAAAAACATTAAGAAAAGTCCATAAATCTATCCCCTATTTTGTAGAAGCTATACCTTTTGCGCAAACCAATCAATGTACGCTTATTGTGATCTCTTTTTTTTTTTTTTTTTTACTAAAAATATGTAGCAGAATACATATTAGCCCAAACTGATGAATAAATTTGTTTTTTAAATTAGTTTTTTTTTTTTTTTTGGGGATATGTATTATAGCAGAAAGTAAAAATATAGGTTGTTTATTTTTCAAAATTGTGGCTCTTTTTTGTTTATAGCGCAAAAAAAAAAAACCACAGAGGTGATCAAATACCACCAAAAGAAAGTTCTATTTGTGGGGGAGAAAAGGACATAAATTTTGTTTGGGTACATCGTCGCACGACCGCGCAATTGTCAGTTTAAGTGACGCAGTGCTGTATCGCAAAAAATGGCCTGGTCATTAAGCCTTAAACCTTCCGGGGCTGAAGTGGTTAAAGATCCTTATGCCCCGTACACACGGTCGGACTTTGTTCGGACATTCCGACAACAAAATCCTAGGATTTTTTCCGACGGATGTTGGCTCAAACTTGTCTTGCATACACGCGGTCACACAAAGTTGTCGGAAAATCCGATCGTTCTGAACGCGGTGACGTAAAACACGTACGTCGGGACTATAAACGGGGCAGTGGCCAATAGCTTTCATCTCTTTATTTATTCTGCGTGGCACTTTGTCCGTCGGATTTGTGTACACACGATCGGAATTTCCGACAACGGATTTTGTTGTCGGAAAATTTTATATCCTGCTCTCAAACTTTGTGTGTCGGAAAATCAGATGGAAAATGTCCGATGGAGCCCACACACGGTCGGAATTTCCGACAACACGCTCTGATCGGACATTTTCCATCGGAAAATCCGACCGTGTGTACGGGGCAATACAGTTTAAAATTATTAATGAAAGGTAAACATTTGTGTATACTGTATAAGAAAAAATATACTTTTTTTTTTTCCCCCGTTTCTTTTATACATTTTTTTCACATTCTTTGATTTCAGCTGCATAGATAGGTGAGGGAGGAGAAACAGCAGCACACTGATGTTCCCAGTGAATGGCTGTGCACGAAGGGTGCGTCAGCACAAGCCTGATCATTGGAGGAGAGCAGGCTGAGTTCCCAGCAAAGCTAGAGAACTGACCAGTCTGTGCTCTCATGCCTAGTGTGGTCCGTTTTTTAAATAAGAAAGCAGTGGGACTGGCAGAAATTTGTCTCATAAGCAGCAACACCGATCCAGAGCAATGACATGCGGCTGATGTTGAAACAAGTACATGGAGACAGGAACTGGCTGAAAGAGACTGGAGTAGAAAAACATAGTAGGAAATAGATTTTGTGACACAGTGGGGTTGATTTATTAAACTGGAGGTTGCAAAATCAGGTGCAGCTCTTCATAGTAGCCAGTCAGCTTCCAACTTCAGCTTCAATTAAGCTCTCTCCAAAGGCCTCACATTCTGCCCAACCACCAAACTGGATAATTTACAGCTATTGTCAGATATTGAAGAATTCTTCAGCAGACTAATGCTTGGTACACGCTACTAGCTTTTTTTCATTTAAGCCAGCGGACGAACCGCTCTGATTGGAACCGCTCCAATGTTAGTACAGTTATTTCCCCCGCTGAGCTGTTGTGTTCTGACTGGGACAGGCCCCGCCAGAACACGCCATTGGCTGAGAGCTCTGATCGGGAGCCAGTTGACTGCTGGTTTTCCAGCAGGCTCGTCTGACAGAAGCTGCCCAAATGTCTGGCTTCTGACGTACAGGGTGCCATACACACGGGCCGATTGTCAGCCATTTTTTATTGAACTGGCCGATATCGCCCGACATTCAGCTGGTGTGTATGGGGCTTAAGGCTTAAACAATATTTTCACAGTAATGAATGGAATCTTAGGACAATAAAATGTGACAAAAATAAAGTGAACAGCAACTTCCTATCTCCACAAGGACGCAACCCCAAACTGGACACCTATAGAGCCTTGCAAAAATTTTCACCCCCTTGGCATTTTTCGTCTTTTGTTGCCTCACAACCTGGAATTAACATGGATTGTTTGAGGATTTGCATAATTTAATTTACAAAACATGTCCACAACTTTGAAGATGATTTTTTTTTTTTTTTTTTTTGTGAAGCAAACAACAAATAGGACAAAATACCAGAAAAAGTCAATGTGCTTTTGCGGCTATCACAGCTCCAAGATGTTTTGGATAAGTCTCTATGAGCTTGCCACATCTTACCACTGGGACTTTTGCTCATTCCTCCTTGCAAAACTGCTCCAGCTCCTTCAAGTTGGATGGTTTGCGCTTATGAAAAGCAAAGTCTGACCACAGATTTTCTATTGGATTGAGGTCTGGGCTTTGACTAGGCCATTCTAACACATTTTGTTTCCTCTTAAACCACTCAAGTGTTGCTTTAGCAGTGTGTTTGGGGTAATTTTTCTGCTGGAAGGTGAACCTCTATCCTAGCCTCAAATCGCACACAGAGTGGTACAAGTTTTGCTCAAGAATATCCCTGTATTTGGCACCATCCATCTTTCCCTCACCTCTGACCAGTTTCCCAGTCCCGACTGCTGGAAAACATCCCCACAGTATGATGCTGCCACCGCCATGTTTCACTGTGGGGATGGTGTTCTTTGGGTGATGTGATGTGTTGGGTTTGTTCTTTAGTCTCATCAGACCAGAGCACCTTCCTCCATACATTTTGGGAGTCTCCCACATGCCTTTTCGCAAACTCAAAACGTGCCATTTTTTGTATTTTGCTGAAAGTAATGGCTTTCTTCTGGCCACTCTGCCATAAAGCCCAACCCTATGGAGCGTACGGCTTGTTGTCGTCCTATGTACAGATACTCCAGTCTCTGCCGTGGAACTCTGCAGCTCCTCCAGGGTTACCTTAGGTCTCTGTGCTGCCTCTCTGATTAATGCCCTCCTTGCCCGGTCCGTGAATTTTGGTGTGCGGCAGTCTCTTGGCAGGTTTGCTGTTGTGCCATGTTCTTTCCATTTGGTTATGATAGATTTGATGGTGCTCCTGTGGATCAAAGATTTGGATATTTTTATTTATAACCTAGCCCTGACTTGTACTTCTCAACAACATTGTCCCTTACTTGTTTGGAGAGTTCTTTGGTCGTCATGGCAGTGTTTGGTTAGTGGTGCCTCTTGCTTAGGTGTTGCAGCCCCTGGGGCCTTTCAAAAATTTGTGTATGTAATGACAGATCATGTGACACTTAGATTGTACACAGGTGGACATCATTTCACTAATTATGTGACTTCTGATGGTAATTGGTTGCACCAGAGCTTTTTATGGGCTTCATAACAAAGGGGGTGAATACATACGCACATGCCAATTTATCATTTTTTTATTTCTGGAAAGTAGTTTTATGTATATATTTTTCTAATTTTACTTCACCAGCTTAGACTATTGTGTTCTGATCCATCACATATAAATCAGATTAAAAAAAACCTTGAACTGAAGGCTGTAATGTAACAAAATAGGCAAAAAGGCACTTTTGCAAGGCACTGTATATTGACAGCCAGCAATAGAAAACCTTATACAATCTTTCACCATAGGAGCGAAGGGCTATACATGATTTATGCAATACTCAGGCAATCGCCATCAAACCAGCGTATAAAGGGGGAGCAGTTGTGATGGATACAAACAAACACATACAAGAGGGCCAGAGGCAGCTGGCAAATGCTACTTAAGATAAAAAACTGGATTATGATATGACCCAGGATTTTACTAAGCAATTAAAAGTCTCATTGAAACAATACTAGCCCACCTACATTTAGAATTTCTCAATGGGATTTAGGATAATCCAGAAATTGGACTTCTTTGTGCTACCCAAGATTCACAAGCCAGGAAATTCAGGCAGAGCCATTATAACAGGTATGAATACTATTTCCAAACAAATCTCAGGCCTCATAGAATAAATATTAAAACCATTCGTCATGAATACTGCGAGTTACCTGCAAAACACATCTGATTCTGAACAAGCTCAGCAATATACATAAATTACCACCAAATACACTTGTAGTCACTATGGATGTGGAATCTCTATACTTTAATATCCCTCACAAGAATGGGTTGGTTGCATGTCCGACATTCTTATCTCCACGAAACCACAAATACACTGCTGAGGATATTACACAGATCATTGAATTCATTCTTAAATTCAACTACTTATGCACCCCAATATGCAAAATTATTTATGGCTTACCTGAATGACAAACTCCTGAACAGCATACAACAAAACCATACAGATACTATCACTATATCAATGATATTTTCATCATATGGACAGAAGGTGAAGAAAATCTAAAACCGTTTTACTCATTGATCAACACATTTCACCCATCAACCAAATTAAAATTGGATTATTCAAACACACATGTCAACTCCCTAGACACCACAGTATACATCAGGGATGACAAGCTGCACTAGAATATACAGGAAGCTTACTGACAGATGCAATTATCTCGATAATTTCAGTTTTCACCCCCAACACACTAAACAAAACCATCATACACAGCCAGGCCATCAGATGCCACGGACTATGCTCAGACCCAGAAGACAGAGATAAATATCTTGGAACACTAGCAAACTCCTTACATAAGAAAAAGGTTACAAGACAAGACCATCAACACCAGCATAAACACTGCCTTGAAAACCTGAAGAGAAAAGTACTACTACTTCAATACAAAGAGAAAAAAATAAATAAATAACAGTGTACCTCTAGTAATAACATAAAATCCAGCACTAGAAGGGATAAGAAAGATAAGCAAAGATTTACAACTCATCATAACAGAGGAGGAAATAATTATTCCAATTACCCCTAATACTGGCTTTCAGGCAACCACCCAACCTAAGACATAAATTAATCAGCTGAAAACTTCTGATTATGAAGTCACAAATAATGGAACCCTGCAATAAAAAATGCTGCAAACTGTGCAACCAAATCAATCCATCTAAAAATGTCACACACGCAAAAAGGATCTTCAGCCTCTCAGTATCATGCAACTGCACCTCCAGTAATGTCGTGTACCTCATCCAATGCAAAAGATGTAGCAAAGGATTTTACATTGGCGAAACAGGACGGAATTTACAAATAAGGATGAATTTGCACAGACACACCATCAAGGAACATAAAGAAGATGAGCTCTGCACACCTGTGGGACATCACTTCTCAAAACTGGACCACACTATGGAAGACCTCAATGTCTTAAGCCGGCCATACACGGAGGAAATTTCTTTCTTGCAACCATGGGTTGTAGAAAAGCAATTCGCTTGATTCCCCCATCAACACAAACCGTGTTGATGTGGAAATGCCTCCTGCCGGCCTATTGTCTCCTCTCAGCCGGGACGGCTTCCCCTGCCGGGGGAATACAGTTATTATTGCTAGCGGCTATAGCAGCCGCTTGCGATAATCGTAAGCAAATCCGACAGGCTTGTTGTACCCAGGTTGATGGATCAATCAACTTGGTACATTCAACCTGCTCACTAATAGTTTGAATCTCATCCTGTTCCTGCTGAACTAGGAACGAAAGTTCTATTTGACACAAAAGATAACTGTCTAAATGTAGATATGGGTTTTCTTAGGCCCCTTTTCACGTGGGCGCCTCCGTTGGATGGACTCCGCTTGTTCAGCAGAGGATTGCTCTGCTGGTCCCCTCTGAGCAGGCGGATGACAGGTTTGTCTCCGCTCGCTGTGCAGAGCAGAGACGGACTCAGTCCTTCTCTCCTCTATGGGAGATCGGGTGAAAACAGACGCCTGTTTGTTTTCATCCTATCCGATCCGCCAGGCGGATGGAAAATAGGACCATCATCCGTCTGGATTTGACAGACAGGATCGGATTGGATAGTGGCGGATGTCAGCGGACATGTCACCGCTGACATCTGCCATTTCATAGGGTTGAATGGAGAGTCCGATCAGGTCCGCCTGAAAATCTGACAGGCAGACCTAATTGGACAGCCCGTGTGAAAGGGGCCTAATGCCGCGTACACACGGTCGGACTTTTCGGCTAAAAAAGTCCGACAGCCTGTCCGACAGACTTTTGGCGGACTTGCGGCGGACTTTTTTACGAACGGACTTGCCTACATACGATCACACAAAAGTCCGACGGATTCGTACGTGATGACGTACACCGGACAGGAAGTTGATAGCCAGTAGCCAATAGCTGCCCTAGCGTGGGTTTTTGTCCGTCGGACTAGCACACAGACGAGCGGATTTCTGGGTCCGGCGTAGTTACGACGTAAAGATTTGAAGCATGTTTCAAATATAAAGTCCGTCAGATTTGAGGCTACAAAAGTCCGCTGAAAGTCCGGGGAAGCCCACACACGATCAGATTGTCAGCCAGCTTTAGTCCGTCGGACTTTTGTAGACGAAAAATCCGACCCTGTGTACGCGGCATAAGGCTCCATGCACTCTGGGCTTAAAAAAAAGTCTGTTCTCTTTGGAGTAAAAAAGCTCATATTTTTTGTACAAAGTTTAGATGAGTTTAGGAGAGTTTTTTTTACGTTTTTTCTGCCAGTGAGCTCCAATCAGAAACGTGAACGAGAAGGGTTTTTTTCCTGCCTCTAAGGCTTCATGTACACGGTGTTAGGCGCTCGTCTTCTCCTTGTGGCCTAGGCTCTTGGAGATGGCTCAGTGGAGGTCCTCGCCGGCGGTTAATCAATTACACATACACAATGTACGTATTGAATGATTACCATTCTTTATTTCAGGATTCGCTGTTTTATGCTGTCTTTACAAGACTCTGCCCCAATTTGGGGGCCAATCAAAATAATACACAACAAAGTTCATTAGCATATTAGTAATTTCTTAATCTTGTGATTTTCCAAACATTAATAATGTCTACGTCTTGTGATATCAAAAATGTTAACCCCTAAGTTCAAGTTAATAGGTCAAAAGTTTCCTTATTTCCTGTCACCGTCTACTTGACCATGAGATGTCCAACCACAGCTTCCCTAAATACTAATTCTAGCTGCTGTTGGCCAGCAACAGTGTACAGAGATAAAAACCACAGACAGATGTTTCCTAAGATGAAGACACAAGACAGGAATAGACAGACAGGGTGATATTGGAATGAGATAATCATAAGACAGTTTGTCACATTCACTAAAATATACCAAGATATTTTTCTAATCATTAAGCAAATAAGCAAACCCTGAACATATATCCTCAGGGTAAAATCAGTAATTAAAATCAATAACCAATAATGTAATGTAATATGGAATCCCCTTACAATCCTCCCTTTGACCATTCGATATCATCGAAATGGTCATTCTACCTTTTCGTCACGCCTCAAGGAGTCGTATTCCTCGGCTACCTTTTCATCATGCCTTAAGGAGTCGTATTCCTCGGCTACATTTCCCTGGTTCTCGTACCATACCGTGGGATCTCTGGTAATGGAAGTCAGCTTCATGGTTTCGGAATGTGCTTCGCTACCCTTTTTGTAGAGGCATTTAAGTAACATGAAGCATGCATACAAGAACAATATGAAAAGCAGTATGGTAAAAATTGTCATTGCAGTGTTTTTAAACCATGAAGTGAGACCTCCCAAACTGAACCCGGTAGAGAAAGGGTCCCATGTTTTCCCAATATCCCTTGCATCCTGTTGTAGCTTGTTTACCTCTTTTCTGTGTTGTGTAATAATGTCATAGTAATCAGGGATCTCGATACTCGTGTTGTGTATCCAAGTGCAGCATTCATAGTCCTCAGTAATTTCACAGAGGCCAGTGAGGGCCGCGCTCATGCTTTCTATAGCAAGGTCATGAAGCTCCAATTGTTTTCTAATAGCTCTGGTTTCTAGGTTTAATTTTGAGATGTCATCAGAGTCCTTCTCCAAGATCTCATCAATGATTGAGGTGTAGTTATTTAGTCTCTTCATCAAATCTATTCCCCAACCTGTCCAGGAAGGGAACCAAGCCCAGGTCATATCTTTCTCTAGGAACATTTCTCTTTTTCCAAGATGTTTTAGAGGGTATCTTGGGTGGGTGCTAGCTTTAAGTAGGTGTCCTTTCCCATTGTCCCCAACTACTCCCATTACAGGAACTATTTTAGCAAGGTAGCACCATCCCTGAGGTTCTTCAGGAATCCATGGGTAACAGAGCAGTTTGCCACAACAGATGTAAGTTGTGTTACCTAATGCCAAGGGTCGTTGACTAACAACGGTCCTTGCACCCTTTGAATGACCAGATGCCATCAGCAGAGCTAGCAACTGTGCGACCATGGAGTGGGAACTAGAATTAAAAAGGTCATAGATGGTAGCATTTATCACAGGGTCTGAGGTGCGAAAAAGTGAGTTGTCGGTAAGGGAAGCCATGGAGACATTAAGTTTTGACCGTTTGCACACCTCAGCTCCCCTGGAAATGTTTCCCAGTATGAAACACCAATCTGGAGCGTGGCTCCTGCCCACAATTTGAAAACTGAGGGGCTTATTGGGACTTTTTCTTATGACATTGGCAAGAACTATGGGGGGAGTTCCATTCAAAAAAGGAGTGATGTTTAAGGGAATGGCCATCAATGGGATTCTGGCTGTACTGGGGTGGAGTTTGCTACATATCCAGCATTTCTCAAAACCAGATTTTTGTGCATAACTGTACTTAAACTTCAACAACAACATCTTGTCAGTGAAACCTGAAGGGGGTTCAGTGGGGGATATACTTCTTTTATATTTTAAACTAGATGTATTGGCTGTCTGTGCATTTCCACATATCCCTTCTAGTGACCCTAAATCTTCTGGATGGTACACACAATTTGTTATTAACCAGGTAGGTATGAATACTATCAGAATCAGACATGTCCAGAAGCATAATGTTTTTCCTGACACAAAGGTAGAAATCATTTTGTCAGGTACTGTGTGCAAAGTTCTGTTACACGTTTCTTCTTGTTGGTGGGGAATTCGTCTCGTCGTCCAGAGAGATTTGTTTTATGCCTTCTTGAATGTCCTTCAAATCTGGTCGCTGTTCCTGAAGAGAGAAGTCTTGGGATGCTGGTGGAGGGTCAGGGGTCTGGGGTTGCTGTGGACACTTCTTTAACCGGCTGGCGTGGATCCAGGTGTTTCCTAGATCGGTCAGTACAGCAGTTCTGGAAACCTTCTCTATCTTCCAAGGTCCAGAGAAAATGGGTCCAACCTTCTTTTTGTGTGCCAGTTGTTTCACCAGTACTTTGTCTCCTGGGATGAAGGGATGAGTAGGTTCTGTTGAAAGAGGAGAAAAGGTGACAGAGACTTGTTCGTTCATATCTTGTAGCATACTTACCAGATTTTTCACGTACATTTCCTGTTGAGAATAGATGTTAATGTCAGTGTTTTGATCTAAGAGGGGCAGCTCTATGTTTGCAGGAACTCCCATCAAAATCTCAAAGGGCGAGAGTTTTGTTCTAGCATGTGGTGTTGTCCTGATCTGAAATAGGACAGAAGGAAGGTAATCCAACCATCCTTTCATGGTGCCCCCCGTAGCCTTTTTTAACTTGTCTTTAATGTTCCTATTCATTCTTTCCACTACTCCTGCACTTTGTGGGTGGTAAGGGATGTGCAGTTTCCACTGTAAGCCTAGTAGCTTAGCTAAAGTCTGTGTAACAGAGGAGCTGAAGGCAGGCCCTCTGTCTGACCATATGGCCGTTGGTATTCCGAACCTACAAACCCAATGGTTCAGCAGGCATTTGGCAGCAATTTTAGCAGTCTCACCTGTACACGGAATACCTTCAACCCAACCTGACCATTTGCATACGATCACGCAAAGGCATTTCAAATTGCCTTTTTGTTTGGGCATGTGTGTGAAGTCTATTTGCAAATCTGTTAGGGGACCCAGGGGTGAGGGCAGGTGGCCATGTAATCCATGATTTTTCCCTTGGACATTGTTTTGTGCACAGGTCAGACAACTGCTGGTGAGGAGTTTTGCCTGTTTACTTAAGTTGTTTGTACAGAAAGACTTTGTGTATATGTTTGTTAGGGCGGTGGTACCTATATGTCCTGGACCATGGAGATAGGAAAGTATGAGAACACTGCTTGATTCTGGTATGCCCAATATCTTCCCCTCTTTTGACCAAAGACCTTCTTGGTCCTTGGTCAAGCCATCCTTGACCCAAAAAGAAACATCCTCCTCTGTAGCTAATCCCTGTATTTGTGCCACAACGGTTTTAAAGTTGGGTGATGTAAAATGTTCCTTGAAGAACATTGTTGTGGGGGCTGGCTGACCAATGTACAGGGCAGCGGCTTTTTTTGCTTCTCTGTCTGCCAGAGCATTTCCTTTGGAAACTCTGCTGTTATCTGATGAATGTGCCTTTACCTTGACGACCGCTATCCTCTTTGGGAGAAGAATCGCTTGCAGGAGTGCTTTAATTTGCGTAGAGTTAGCGATTGGCTTGTTGTCAGCGGTTTTAAATCCTCTATTCGCCCATATTACGCCATAGTCGTGCGTTACGCCAAAAGCGTACCTACTATCTGTGTAGATGTTTACCTCCTCATCAGAGAAAAGTATGCAAGCTCTTGTGAGTGCCTCCAATTCTGCTACCTGTGCCGAGGAGGGTGGTAAGGCTTTTGCTTCCAACACCACATCAGGTAGTTGGACAATGGCATACCCTGTCAGGAATGTTGCATCAGAGGGGCGAGAACAACTGCCGTCTATGAAGACGTCCTGTACTCCTGGTAGGGGAATGTCAGTGAGATCTGGGCGAGGGCTGGTTATTGCTGCAACCTGTTCAACACAATTGTGCTTCTGATCAGGGTCTCGTGGCAGCTTGAGCAAAGAATGTAAAAGACGGACAGTGGGATTACTTGGTGGTGCGTGTTTGAGGGTGAGGTTATCAGTATTCAGAAGTGTGATCTCATACCCACTAAGCCTTTGTGCTGTCATATGCTGTGTGTTCATGTTTTGCAGAAGGTGAGTTACTGAATGAGTAGTGTAGAGAGTCAGTTCATGGCCTAATACTGATTTGTTAGCCTCCTGAACTGCCATAGCACAAGCAGCAAGGTTTTGTAGACAAGATGGCATCCCTTGTACTTGGGTAGGCAACTTTTTTGAGAGATAGGAGACTGGTCGGTACCCGGTTCCATGTTGCTGTGTCAATACTGCAGCAAAAGAATTTCCCTATACCACACAGTATAATTGAAAGGGTTTGCCATATTCTACCAATCCCAGGGCGGGGGCCTGAGTCAGACTTTGTAACAAGGCCTGAAAAGCACAGAGCCTTTCTGTTGTCCAATCTACTGTCTTTGGGGCGGTGGACAAGGTAGCCTCCCTCAGAATGCCATCATAATATGAACAATCTGGGATCCATTGGCGGCAATATACGATTGCGCCCAAGAATGAGAGCAAAGTTGCTTTGTCTCTTGGAGGACTGAGAGCCTGCAGGGCTGCGGCACGTTTGGGGGATACCAGCCTGGTTCCCTCCTTCAGAATGCATCCCAGGTATTCTACCTGATTTTGACACCATTGAATCTTCTTCCGCGATGCTAGGTGGCCAGACCTGGCCAGGTGATGTAACAGAGATGTGGAATCGACCGCACAATCTTCAGCAGATCGACTGCACAGGAGCAAGTCGTCCACATACTGTATTAGCACCGACCCGCGCTCAGCAGTCCATGACTTAATCGTCTCATTAAGGACCATGGAGAAGGCTGTGGGACTGTCCACATACCCCTGCGGTAATCTTGACCAGGTCAACTGTTTTCCCCTCCCCCATGAGAATGAAAACATGGGCAATACCCCATCATCGATCGGGATGCTAAAGAATGCGTTCGCCAGGTCTACTACTGTGTAGCAAAGGGAATCAGCAGGTATTTTCAAAAAGATGAAAGAAATATCTGCTACCAAAGGTGGCAGAGGTGTAACCTGCTTGTTCACGGCCCTTAGGTCCTGTACAAGCCTCCATTCCCCATTTGCCTTTTTCACAGGGTAGATTGGTGTATTCCAGGGGCTTATAATGTGTTTCAGAATCCCTTTTGCTATGTAATCATTGATTAATGGTGTGATGCCTTCAATTTTTTCAAGTGGCAGGGGGTATTGCTTGTGATATTGTACTACAGCGTCTGGACGCATTTGTGGTGTGTAAGGTGTACAGTTAATAAAACCCACACTTCCTTTGTTGTCTGCCCATATAGCATGTGTTTCTAGAGTGGGTGGCAATGATGCAAAGAGTCCCCTGAAAGTGTGTCTCTTTGGAGCATGTAAATCGCAGAACGGTGAGCTGGCAGTGAGGGAGCCCCCTCTGTCAAATTTAATGGTGATATTCAGTTTTGAGAGTAGGTCCCTCCCCATTAAAGATACTGGGCAATCCACAAGGACAGCAAAACTCTGGGTGCACAGTTCCTGCCCTTCTGGAGTAGCCACGGGCAATGGTGGAGTGATGGGGTGGGTAACTGATGTCCCATTTATACCAATAGAGTTTCCCTCAGTGCAGTGCGGTGTGTCATATATGGCATCATTCAAACTACTGAATGTAGCCCCTGAATCCAAAAGTAGACATACCAGGTGATTGTCTACTCGCAATAGTACCTGTGGAAGACTTTTCCACGATGGATTGTAACACACAAGGCTGAGGGACGGGACATACTCTTGGCATCCCTATTGTGGTGTCCGCCGAGCGGATGGCCACTGCATCGGAATGCGTGGGGGTGGTCTATTAGGCTGAGGCTGGTATTGGGGTTGTGGTGGGGGTGGTTGGGGTTGTGGTGGGTGAGGATACCTGATATCCTGAAGGCGACGGGGGGTGGTGTTAAGATTCCTACCTCTCCCTCTCTGGGCGTTTGTTCTAATTCTGTAGGGACATTGGGACTTCCAGTGCCCCAGTTCCCCACAGTTAAAGCACCCCTGGTCTGGTGGGTAACCCTGGTCTGGGGGATAAGATTGCATTGGTGGATAAGGTTGCATTGTCATTATGTGGGTGGGCGGGGTCCCACCAGTTGGCAGAGTCTGGGTTGGTGTCAGGGAGGGAAAAATGCCACCCTTCTGTTCAAATACCCCTGATGTTTCTCGTGACCTAGCATCTTTCATAAATTCATCTGGGGGTTGTTCTGCCCACTTTGGATTAGTGAATTTAAGCAACTGTGTCACCTTCGTATCGCCACCAGCCATAATGGTGGTGGTGAACAATTGGGGGTTGGCGTTATCTACTGCTTTCCACAGACCATATAGCCGGGTACAAAATTCATAGAACTTTTCCTTCGGTCCCTGTTTTGCTAGGACAAGTTCCTGAAGTGCAGATGAACCCTTGTATATAGCAGACCAATGATTCCCCATACCTTTCCAAAAAGACACCCAATCTTTATTTTCTTCTATGTGGGCTGTCCATAAGGCATCTACGGGATGCCCTTCTGGGCTGTCAGGGTCAACTATACTAAGAATCCCTGCTATATCTTCCTTATCCAGGCTCGTCCCTGCACTGTATTTTGCAAGGAAAGCACCAGCCTCCCTAGGGCTTTTCTTTGGGCTGGGGCATAACTCCTTTATATTTGACAGTGTGCCTAGGGGTAGGGGAATATGCACTACCGTCTCCCCTATATGCATAAGTGGTGCTTTAAAGGTGGCACCTAGAGTTTCCTGTTCCACTTCCATTTCTCTTTCCTCAGTAGAGGATTCACCCTGCTCCCTTTCCTCCTGTGGGGGTTTCCGGCTTATGGCCGGTTTAGTTTGGCTTCTGAGTGTAGTGGATGGCTGTGAAATTATCTTTTCTTCAGCCTCCTTAATACTTCTTGCCTTTTTCTCTAGTTTCTTCTCGTACGCCTCTAAATCTTCCCTTTTCCTTTGTATCCTTTCTTCTTCTTCCTGCTGTCTTTTATTAAATTCTTTCTGTCTCTCCTCCCATTCCTTTTCCCTGGGGCTTAACTTCCTGACTCCTTCCTCTTCTCCCTTTTCCAGGGACATTCCATCCCTTTCTTCCTTTGTTATCGCAGAATACTCTCTTATTTCACCTTCCCTCTTATCTAGCTCTCTTTTGTAATTGTCTAGCTCTTCCTCCCTCCTAGACATTTTCTCCTCTAATTCCTCCTTTCTCTTCTTAAGCTCTTTTAACTTTTCTTCTACTTCCCTTTCCTTCGGATCCAACCTACTTATCCTCTCTTCTTCTCTCCTACGTATACCTTCTGCCCGGACTTCCTCTTCCCTGCTTCTACTTTCGTTTTCCCATCGTGTAACTTGTGCCTGATCAGCTGCCCCATATACCATGGTAGCCAATACTGCTGGATCCAGAGATGGATACAGCTGAAGACATGGACCCAATGTTCCATCCTCCTGTTTAACCATCACATAAGGGGGGGGTGCTTCGGGTTGCTGAGATAGGGCGGGTGAATTTACAGGTTTTGGTGTGGGGGCTTTAGTTACATACTTTGTTTTATATTTGGCTAAGCATTTATTCCATATTTTGTAACAATTTTTCATATACTGGATGTCTTCCCATTTCCCAGGTGGGTAGGAGTGCTTGTGTACCTGACACACCTTGCTCACTTCCTTCCAATCATCCTCAGAACAGGGTCCCACTGGCCCTGGGTCATGTATCCCCAATTGTTGGCACCTATCTCTGACCTGTGTCCAAAACGGTTCTACCTGTGATCCCGGTAGTGTGTTTTTAACATACTCATAGGGAGATGGATTGGCCATGGTCTGGGTTGCTGCAGAATTCCCCATCCAATAACCTTGGTAGTGTGTGTCTAGTACAGGGACAGAGATGAAAGCAACCTGTTTGTGCTATAATCTGTTCCCTGACTTGGGAGTAAGTCCCTTGGTCTCTTATGGCAGTGGGGCTGAAATAGCTATGAAGGTTAACTCTTAGTACCCGGTGTAGGGTACCCCTCCTTGTGGCGGGAAAAACCCCCCTTGCACCAAGTCGGTATGAAAATCCAGTTGGTCTAGTGGTAAGCAGGATCCATGTCCTGTCAACACTAAGGAACAGTAAACCAAAGGTGCAATGTGGGCAGGCGGGTGCTATCTCACTACAGTCAGGCTCCTGTCTTAGGTCGTTCATTTAGTACATATATGTGTAATACAATATCTTAACAAAAAAATCCTCTAAATCAATACAGTACTTTACATTCAGTTGTCATACACATATATCATACACTTATCTCTAATTCTCTAATACTCTATACACTCTAAATACTTACGGTGGTACCTAAGAGAAAAACAAGCAAAATCTTATATATACAGTGGCCAAATAAAGTTACATTATATGAACATGTTATAATAAGTATAATAAGTGCACTTTTCAATATTTTCCCCAAAAATTGGGCGTCCACTTAGCCATTCCTTATACTACGGGCGTATTCTATACTTCCCGAGTTTTAAACACACATATATATATATATATATATATATATCTACTCAACACTGTCAGACCAACCTAGTCAGACTACTTAAACAAAAACCAAAAAACCCTGCGAGCCCTTAACCCTCCAAGGGGCCAGCCTAGCCCGTTGCGAAGGCACAGTTATGTAAGTGGGTGGACATACAAGGTTATTTGAACAAGGCAAGCATCAACACCAGTTACCAAAAATAGGTAAAAAGGAGTAAAATGACTTACCTGTTCAAAACACCCCACTTCTGGTACCAAAAACTGTTAGGCGCTCGTCTTCTCCTTGTGGCCTAGGCTCTTGGAGATGGCTCAGTGGAGGTCCTCGCCGGCGGTTAATCAATTACACATACACAATGTACGTATTGAATGATTACCATTCTTTATTTCAGGATTCGCTGTTTTATGCTGTCTTTACAAGACTCTGCCCCAATTTGGGGGCCAATCAAAATAATACACAACAAAGTTCATTAGCATATTAGTAATTTCTTAATCTTGTGATTTTCCAAACATTAATAATGTCTACGTCTTGTGATATCAAAAATGTTAACCCCTAAGTTCAAGTTAATAGGTCAAAAGTTTCCTTATTTCCTGTCACCGTCTACTTGACCATGAGATGTCCAACCACAGCTTCCCTAAATACTAATTCTAGCTGCTGTTGGCCAGCAACAGTGTACAGAGATAAAAACCACAGACAGATGTTTCCTAAGATGAAGACACAAGACAGGAATAGACAGACAGGGTGATATTGGAATGAGATAATCATAAGACAGTTTGTCACATTCACTAAAATATACCAAGATATTTTTCTAATCATTAAGCAAATAAGCAAACCCTGAACATATATCCTCAGGGTAAAATCAGTAATTAAAATCAATAACCAATAATGTAATGTAATATGGAATCCCCTTACACACGGGACATTTTTACAACCTCTCCTGAACGAATTAACTTGACAGATAGCAACCCACGTTTAAAACGTCTGTTTTGCCGTGTTTGCCTTTAGAAGCGTTTGAAAAATAATTTTTTTTTTCAAAATAGCCAAAAATGAAAAACGCCTGTAAACTAAACACAGCTAAACGCGAGTTACAGCGTTTAGCGCTTGAAATGCCTCTAAACACAGCTTTTGAACGCATTTTTTTGGGTTCCAAAAAAAGCCTCTAAACTCAACTGCCTAGAAACGACTATAAACGACCCTGTGTACATGTAATGATAAGATAACATAGAGGAGAGTTCAGGAGCAGTTGAAAAAAATGCCCCACTGCTCCTAAACCTCCGTTTACCAGCAGCAGTGTATATGAGGCCTAAATCTTGATCTCAAAATATGCCTGTAAACGTCCTATGCATGGACACATAGGATAACATTGAGTTGCTTCTACAGGCAGAACACAAAACTCCTGTAGAAGCAAAGTTTTTTTACGCCAGTGCACATGGAGCCTTACTCATTATCCAACAGTTTTACGACCCCCTCCGTGACTGTCATTCAGCCCCTCACTTTATAGCTAACTCTCTGTCTTATCTCACTAACTATGCTAGTTTAATTACCATTGTCTTGCACATTTGGTTGTGTGTGTGCGCGTGTGTTTTGTTTTTTTTTTCTTTTCTTTTGCTTCAGATCCTTTTTTTTTTTTTTTTACATTCTGCTAAAACTTTTATGAATTAGTACTGCTGGGACCTTGAAGAAGGGGACATACCCCGAAAGCTTGTCCTGAAAATTTGTATTTTATGCAAATAAAAAAAGTATCACGGACAGTACTCAACTGCTTTTATCTGGTCCAGTAATTACTTTGTATAGATAGGGCATGGTCAAGCCACACAGAACTGATATTTCAGTTTTTTAAATAAACAACTGGTTGAACCATCCACTGTAATTTCTTTGGAACCTTGGCAGTGGCATCTGTGTGCTTTGGTTCTCAACTCCACCCTCTTGTACATAATCATGTACAGCTGAAGTTTACGCTTCCTGCTGGAAGTAATTTCCTTGCACTACAGAGAATACAGATGAAGCAGACAGATGAGTGGTTGCGGCAAACCACGGAGGAAGGGGGGACCTTGAACTTAGACAAAGATGTCCTTGCTGAAATAGTTCAGTGGTGTAGGAAGCTGGTGAGTCAGACAACGCACACTGAAATATCATTTTTGGGTGGGCTAAATGACTTTTTACTGTACATTATTTTTGTCAATCCTTTTAAGTGTGAAAATGTGTTATATACTGTATGACAAGTTTCACATAAGAAAATAATTTCACCATAACAGATTTTCTGCACAATAATTGGTTCCAGCTGTTCAATGACATGGGCATTTCCCAATATCCAGTAAACTTCGCAACATATGCTGCTTTAAATTTGCTGTCATTTTGTCAGAAAATGTGATAAATGACCATGTTTTTGCAATGCACACAATACCCCCAGGTAAAAAATATTATTTTTATTCTAAACTTTAGACCTATATAAAAACACCAATTGATGAGGTTATATAATAGTTTAAAAAAACTTGCAGGGCAAAGCAACAAGGATCATCTAACTCCTCCCGATTTCCAGTACTTTTTGGTCATTCTTTGTGTGACCACTGGAATCATGAAAAGCTCACTGGTCGGGACCTGTAAAAACACAAATCAACTGCCTGTTTTCACCACCCATGTAAAAGGGCCCTAATGTTCGAATTTGGTTTTATGATGTGGGAAGTGTGATACATCATATTTACTTCTTTTTTTCTTTGTTTTCTTGATAGATCAGCACTGCTCATTTATTTCTTTTGTTCCTGAATGATGGATGTTCTCATTTGAGAAAACCTTTTCTTATCTTCATATCTGATAACTCAATTATTCTGCATAAACTTACTACTATAAAACAATTTGTTTAAACATTACTTGGTAATGTGAAATTGCCACTTCTGAATCTTCCCCAGCTATGGCCATGGAGAGGTTTTGAAATTCTGCTGTGCCAGCAAATATTCTTTTAAAGATCAACATCTAGTGTTATGTTCTCTGTTCCCCCTGCAGCAGAATTCACAGTGGGCACTGAGCCCAAACTAGCCTACAGAGTATTCTGTAATTTAGGTGAGCAGGAATCTGAGCAGTTTTCCAGAGTGGACAGGCAGAACACAAAAGACAAAAGCCCACGGGGCTCTCTATATACACATGTGGTTTGTTTCAATATATTACATGGCAGCAATATCCAAACTGCGTGGTGTGGTTTTACCACAATGTATGCTGGCACATGGTCTACTAATGGGAAACTGTAATATGTTTTCACTCACTACACATTTTAAACTATTATTACAACACTTAACTTTTAGTATTTTACTTTCAATCTTTTATATTTTGAAAGACAGGATAAAAAACTTGACCGTACCTTCCAGGTATGTTAAAGGGAAAAAGACATACAAGTAGCAAATCACAATCTGGAAGAGCACAAAATATACAGTGTAGGGGGACATGGCCCATCAGCAACAGCTAAACTGTACTGTACTGTAATACTGTCCAATGAGTCCCCTGTGCCTGACAGATCACAAGCACAGCGAATTCAAAGGGCAGGTCACTGCGCTCATCATCAAAAATTTTCCTTTTAGATTTAGGGGCTTCTGCCAGCACTGCACTGCTCACCATTGCAGGACTGTATGTTCAACAACTCCAGCTACTTTATTAATGTAGCAAGAAATCTATAAACCCCAAAAAATTGGAAAGTCGTGTCGGCAGAGGCAAGGAGTAGGAGAAGCTGAAAAGTTGATTCTTCATATGGCTGATATTTATCACCCACGGATTAATGTAAAAACATTAAATTATGTTTTTACATTATTCCGTGGCTAATAAATATATTTATGAAGAATCAATTTTTCAGCTTTTCCTTTACATTCCAACATCTCTGCTGATAGCACTTTCCAATCTTTTAGCGCTCCAAGATTTATTTGCTGCAAATGCATTGGAATCCAAGGACTGCAGTGCATATGAGTCTGGATTACCCTACCTAGCATTAACCACTTGCTTACTGGGCAATTACACCCCCCTCCTGCCCAGACCAATTTTCAGCTTTCAGCGCTGACGCACTTTGAATGACAATTGCGCGGTCATACAACACTGTACCCATATGACATTTTTATCATTTTTTTTCCCACAAATAGAGCTTTCTTTTGGTGGTATTTAATCACAGTTGTGATTTTAATTTTTTGCTAAACAAACAAAAAAAGATGGAAAATTTTGAAAAAAAGAATCATGTTTAATAGTTTGTTATAAAATTTTGCAAACAGGTAATTTTTCTCCTTTATTGATATGAGCTGATGAGGCGGCACTGGTGGGCACTGGTAGGCTGCACTGGTGGTCACTGATGGGCTGCACTGATGGGTACTGATGGGCTGCACTGGTGGGCACTGATAAGCTGCACTGGTGGGCACATATAAGGTGGCACTGATAGGCACAGATAAAGGCGGCACTGATGGCCACTGATAAGATGGCACTGATGGGCCCTGATGGGTGGCACTGGGTGGCACTGATGGGTGACAGGGATTGGTGGCACTGATGGGTACCACTGATAGATGGCACTGATGGCATCCCAACAGGGAACCCATAATGGGTTCCTCAGAGGCATCTCTGGTATCTTTTAAGTCCCTGTTCACATCTGTATGGTTTACAGTGCGTTGCCCTTCAGCCAACAATGCACAACACAAGGATTACCCTTTTTTTCTTGCTATGGGGTCTGTTCACACCTGTGCATTGAGGTGCCCCGTGCCTTGCAAAAGAGTACTTTTTTTTTTTTTTTTTTTTTGGTGCAACAGCATGTGTTTTTTGGCCCCAAAGACTTCTGTGGCAGCACAACATATGAAAACATACTTTAAAAACATGCAAGAAAACACTGGAAAATGCAGATGCAATGGTGTGAACCTGGCTTTAGGTACTGTTTAGGTACTCTTTGCACAATATTAGTGCCTGTCAGCAGTCAGCTTTTCCACCCAGCAGTAGGCTCTCATAGCAGCAAGGGTGAAAGAGTCTCTAGCATCAGTCAAATCCGATAAAAAGTATGTGGTCAATTGAAACTATTGAGTAGGAAAGGATGTGAACCTAGGACTAGCGGCATTATTCCACTCAACCCACTCAATGCTGTACAAAGCCTCGGAGGACCCAGACTAGAACTGAAAAAAAGTTTATTTGCTCCATAGCACACAAACCCAGGGGCCTCCCACCATGTGTAGGTGAAAACCTTTAGGTGACATGAAAATACCTTTATAAAACAATGCTAGTGCAGCGCAATAAACTAAAAAAGTCCTTAGGATCACATAAATAAGCAATTCCTCTTGGCTCAAAGAAACTGGTTCTCTTCCATCAGGCACCAATAATCATGTAAATGCACTTACCGGCAAAGAAAATAAAGATTTTCCAAGTAAAAACCATTTTATTTTATGTCCTGCGCTGTTTAGCGCTTTTATACAATTTTATCCTGTGTTAATTTTTTTGAATAAACCTGACAAACGGAATACACTTAGATGCTCTCTTCCACTTTTTTGGGACGGCTATAAGGTATACCACACAGAAGGCTTATTTGTTTCCATCCAGGATATCTGATGATTGGAGTCTACAGATGAGATTCAGTTCATGTGTCTGCACTTGGGCCATCCGACGATCGTTGTCCTTAGATGGGATTTAGCTCTATTGCACAGCATCTATCCAGTCCGTATGGAATTCAGGCTCGTATGACCTCCTGTAATTAAGGGGTCCACCTTTTCCGGTAAGCGCATTTACATGATTATTGGTGCCCGATGGAAGAGAACCAGTTTCTTTGAGCCAAGAGGAATTGCTTATTTATGTGATCCTAAGGACTTTTTAGTTTATTGCGCTGCACTAGCATTGTTTTATAAATTTCCCTTTAGGTTGGTGAATCCTATAGTGTTCAGCTTGCATCTCTATTTTTTTGCTCAATGTAGCTTGCGCTGATTGTCTTTAGTTTAAAAGACATGAAAATACCATTCACAATCCTGTTAGCCAGTGCCTCATATACAGTATATGTGTGTATCTACGTAAGAGTAATATTTATGTAGTGTTAAAGTAGTGAGAAGGACATGATGGACAACTCAATTTTTTGTTCAAGGCAGGAATTGCATATTGGCTGGACCTTCCTATTGGATCCGTAGAGTGATCAGCAGCATCAGTGGCTCAAAACAGAGGGAGGATATCTAGGCCAGATCTCTTTTTTTTTTTTTTTTTTTTTTTTTTTGCTGAAGTCCATATTTGATTACTAGAACATGCAAGATTTTGTCAGAAACCATGAAATCAGACAGAGACAGAAGTACAGTTAAATCACACTTGTTTAATAAAAGTAAAAAGAACAAACTTAGTCAAAACATAGCCAAAGTTCAGTAACCGGAATGGATAGTAAGCCAAGCCAGAAGTCAGGGATCAATGTAGTGGAACAGCAAGCAGGATCTGGAGCCAGAAGGGATGTCAGCAAAGCAAGTCTTTAAACAGGAACGTAGGAGATGGGCTCTGTGATGTTGATCAAGGCGAAGGCAGAGATCCGCTGGGCTGAACGGCTTAAGTAGGCAGGACTGACAACAGCTAAGTAACTGTGGAGAGATAGGAGCTGAAAATTAGCCAACAGCTGAGCGGCCAGCTCAGAGAGGGAAGGGCTGAGCCCAGCCCTGACAGATTTAGAGGCTTCTGGAGCACTTAAATGGCTCTCTGATCACACTTGCAGGCAACTATAGGAGTTTAGTTTTAAAGATCCAAAATGTTTGCCTTCATAACACTGCCCACCAAGCAATATAAGCCAATGCCGGTATTGCATGATAGGCACTGCAAGGTGTCATACCATACTTTTACTGAACTGAAATCATTTTTTTCCTTGAGCATAGGCTCACTGCTCAGATGGCGTTGCTAGGACCTGATGGCACCTTAGTCAGGAACTGAGCACTGTATTGAGGGTTGGGGAAGGGAATGTGACTATTAGCCCCATAGTATGACGATACAGCTGAATTCCAAGAATTCAGACACTTTCTAAAATTACAGTTTGAAGGACGAAACGTGTCGGGGCATTATTGTATTCGGGCAACTGCTGTGTGAAAAAGCAGAATCACTCCTCTTAGAGTGCCTTGAGTGTAGTTCTTACTGTACTCCCAGCACTCAGTAAAAAGCACCTCATGGGACTTTACCCATAGTAAGCCAGCAGGTTTTGGACATTTTTTTTTGAATTCCTGGAGTTCAGCTTTAAGATTTTTCTAAGGGTGATTTGGCAGCAGGCCTCGAAGGGAGCAGCTATCGGACTAAAGGAATTATGTGGCCTCTTCTGGTGCCTACTGTTCAATGCCAGCCATAGTTTATATTTCATAAACAGGTAACTCTTTCAGTTATATGAATAATAAAAAAGAAGCAAACCAAGAGAAGAAAAACAGTGAAGTGGTAAAGTACACCTGTGCTTAGACTATGGACATTGAACTATTTACATATTCTTAACCAGTAGTAAAAATATTTTAAACACAAACTATCACTAGCTGCTTTTAGGGCTCATGCACATGGGCAGTTTGGCCCATTCAACATAAACACCTGGCGTTTTTGGGCGCAAAGTTGGCTCAGGTGCAGTGTACAGGCTGAAGTACCTGGCAGAAGAGGTCAGCGAGAAATTCTAGTATATTGCATTTTAGTTATATAATTTGCTTAATACCCTTTATTAAACATGTAGGAAAAGCTACCTGTGCGATGTTGAGTACCTCTGACCATTGGAGGAGCCTAATATTGCCTCCTGGAAGGTTAGAAGGGGCCAGATAAAACAAGGCAATCTGGCTACTGCTTTTTATGATTGCTTTTGACTCTGATTGTTTAAGCACATGTCTGTAATGCACATCCACAGGTATGGCTTGCCAGCATACAAGCATTTCAAAGGTACCTTTTGGTGCGCATTTTGTGCGAAGATGTATTCAGCTGTGTGGCTGCTTTAAAATGAACACCAGCCACTTCATGTGACTGCAATGATGCTACAGCCCTGTTCACCTAGTTTCTGATTTAGGGGCTTCAACTAATCTAGGGAGATTTTGAATACATGGTGGTAGTAGTAGTACTATATGAGTGCATACTAGTACTTGGCACTCTTGTGTGTGTATATACACAGGTGCATTCTTGTGCAGCCCACTTTCATATTTAGAATATTTAGCCTTTGTACAAAAAGATCAGAGGGGCTGAGATGGATATGGAGGGACTGTTCTACTTAAGGCTGTATTAAAAAAAAAAAAAAAAAAAAGGAACATGCATCAAATATATGCACTCCAGAAAAGTAAGGCATGCTGATTACGGCTTCCTATTTATAGAGCCAGTTATTTAGAGGACAGTGGGAGCTTCAATTTATCACCATTGTGTTGAATGTGATTCATTGCTTTAAAAATATTCTTGTTTTTGCTGATTGGTGGATAAAAATATAATTTAACTTTTTTTTTTTTTTTTAATACCTTTTTGACTAAGGAAAGCCTTTGGTGATTTCTCTAACCCAAGTTGGCTCTCATTCTCCAGGACTTTGAGGACATTCTGGAGCTGAGACCTACACTATATTACCAAAAGTATTGGGGCGCTTGCCTTTACATGATATCCCACTTAGTCGGTAGGGTTCAATATTGAGTTGTCCCACCCTTTGCGGCTATAACCGCTTCAACTCTTTTGGGAAGGCTGTCCACAAGGTTTAGGAGTGTCTATGGAAATGTTTGACCATTCTTCCAGAAGCTCATTTGTGAGGTCCCATAGCATTCCCATAGACCTGCTCTTAAACCTTGTGGACAGCCTTCCCAGAAGAGTTGAAGCTGTTATAGCTGCAAAGGGTGGGCCAACTCAATATTGAACCCTATGGACTAAGGCTGGGATGCCAATAAAGTTCATGTGCATGTAAAGTCAGTTGTCCCAATACTTTTGGTAATATAGTGTATGCCCTTACATAAATACTGTACGTCTTGCTGACAACTTGAGTGGTTTCCTTTGACCCCACACTAGTTCTGGCAGATTGACTGTGTTTATGCATTGTATTGACATTATCTTACTGATTGTGATGGTATTACCTCTGGATTAGAGCTGCACGATTAATCGTTAAAGAATCAAAATTGTGATTCTACCACTCTCTTAATCACTTGCCGACCAGCTCACGCCGATATACGTCGGCAAATTGGCACGGTGCGCAAAACGACATACCTGTTCGTCACTCCGTCGGCGGCGGCTAGCGGGCGCACGCACTCGATGTCCACCGGTGGCCCACGATCTTGGCACGGAGAGGCAGAACGGGGAGATGCCTACGTAAAAAAGGCATTTCCCTGTTCTGCCTAGCAACATGACAGGGATCTACTGCTCCCAGTGATCTCTGTCATGTTCTAGTGAGGCCATCCCACCTACAGTTAGAACACACTAAGGAAACACACTTAACCCCTTGATCGCCCTCTAGTGTTTAACCCCTTGCCTACTAGTGACCTTTACACAGTAATCAGTGGATTTTTATAGCACTGATCATTGTATAAATGTCAATGGTCCCAAAATAGTGTCAAAAGTGTCCGATCTGTCTGCCGCAATGTTGCAGTCGCAATAAAAATTGCAGATCGCGGCCATTACTAAAAAAAAAATGATTAAAAATAAAAATGCCATAAATCTATTTTGTAGACGTGATAAGTTTTGCGCAAACCAATCAATATATGCTTATAGCGATATTTTTGGTTTAAAAAAATGTAGAAGAATACATATTGGCCTAAACTGAGGAGGAAAGTCGTGTTTTTATATATATATATATCTATCTAGATATCTAGATATATAGATAGATATATAGAGATATATATATATATATATATATATATATATATATATATATATATATATATATATATATATAATATATAATATATATATAATATAATTTTTTTTTTTTTTTTTTTTTTTTTTTTTGGGGTATTCATTATAGCAAAAAGTAAAACCTTTTTTTTTTTTTTTTTCAAAATTGTCGCTTTTTTTGTTTATATCGCAAAAAATAAAAACCGCAGAGGTGATCAAATACCACCAAAAGAAAGCTCTATTTTGGGGTGTAAAAGGAAGGACGTCAATTTTGTTGGGTACAGCGTCGCACGACCACACAATTGTCAGTTAAAACGATGCAGTGCCGTATCGCAAAAAGGGCTTGGTTAGGAAGGGGGTAAATCCTTCCGGGGCTGAAGTGGTTAAAACAGCATTTCCCGATTCTATGTAACAAGTGCAGAAAGTTTTCTGCTCACTTCTGACAGCTAACAAAAAAAATCCAGGCAGCCTGCCAAGTTTATCTCAACATCGCAGATAAATTTTAAATTGTAAAGATTTTGTTCTTAGATCAAAGGGATGAACTTTGATCTGTAAATGGGGGCAGTTTCACCACTTAAAGACTGAACCTTTTTCTGACACTTGTTGCTTACAAGTTAAAATCTGTATTTATTGCTAGAAAATTACTTGGAACCCTCAAACATATATATATTTATTATATTATATTGTCAGGATCTGAAGGGTTAACAAGCAGCTGTGAGACAGTTCAGTCAACTTAAAAGGCTTTATTTAGCAAAATGCAACAGAAAATTGACAGGCTTGGTCTTTATAGGCAGTTCAAACAAAGCAAAAACTCTTCTTAGCAGTATAAGACAGTCCTTTTAAATCATGCACAGCATATAACATAGCAAAGTCCCAGTTCAGGCAAGCTCACCCAGCTTGATCAAGTTATAGGCAACAAGGGTCCTTCCAGCCTCAAGCTCCTCTCAGCGCTGATAGCTCAACCACCATCTCTCTCCAAACACACTTCTCCTCTCTGACATTTTCAACTCAGCTGGCAATAATAAGCAGGTCTATATATATATATATAATATAATATAATATAATATAATTTTAGCAGAGACCATAGAGAATAAAATGGCGATTGTTGCAATATTTTATGTCACACTGTATTTGCGCAGTGGTCTTTCAAACGCAATTTTTTGAGGGTAAAAAAATACACTTTAATTAAATTGTAAAGTTAGCCCAATTTTTTGTATAATGTGAAAGATGATATTACGCCGCGAGAATCGTGATCTGTATTCTAAGCAAAAAAATGGTGATTCTCATTTTGCCAGAATCGTGCAGCTCTGCTCTGGATTTTTATGACATCACATTGATAGGTAAAGGTTTGTTACACATACAGAACCTTTTTTTTCTGCCCCCGACCTAATCCAACTCTCTGCTCAGTAGCTTACTTTGCCTGACAGTGGTGGCCTCCGATTGCCCCTATCCTCCTCCGGCCTGAAACAATCTCCAGGCAGGCTGTGCCACACTAGGTCTCTGTAGACTTTCATTGAGCTGTACCCTACACTAGAGATGCTGGGAGTAGAGCCCTATTTACGTCTGTGGGAGCCAGGAACCACCGAGTAAATGTATATCAGGGTAAAATTACAAAAAACATATAAATGCACATTTTCTCCATGTTTTTATGCAAAGGTACATCAATAACGATGATATATGATACAAGTACATAAAAATTACTGTGCACTTTTTATCAGCCCTGCCAACTTGATTCCTGATGCATTATAGAGAATACAGACTTCTGCTTATCTTTTCCCCCTAATTATTTCCATAACCACTTATAACCAAATCCCCTAAGGCAGAGAGCACAATGTTATGGGCTCACAAGATGTCAGGCAAAGTTAACAGGTATTTTTTGCACTTATAAAACTGATTATAACAACATTTCTGCTTTAACTGGTAATTGCGTGGTCATGCAATGCTGTACACAAACAAACTTTGCGGCCTTTTTTTCCCCACAAATAGAACTTTCTTTTGGTGGTATTTGATCACCGCTGCGGTTTTTATTTTTTGCGCTATAAATGAAAAAAAGACCGAAAATTTTGAAAAAAAAATATTTTCTAATTTTTGTTATAAAAAAGCCACATGTCTTGGCTAAAAAAAATTAAATAAGCGTATATTTATTGGTTTGTGCAAAAGTTTTAGCATCTACAAACTATGGTACATTTTCTGGAATTTACACAGCTTTTAGTTTGACTACCTATCTTATTTCTTGAGGTGCACCGTAGACATGTAGGTTAAGGAGATATTTCTTGCACCTACAGGTAAGCCTTAATCTAGGCTTAGCTGTAGGTTAAAGTGGTCTGTAAGGGTTTACAACCACTTCAAAATTACACACACCAGTGCATTCACAAGTAGGTCTACTGCTAGAATTACTGCCCTCGATCTGATGTTCACGGTGATACCTCACATGCATGGTGCAATTGCTGTTTACATACGTCACGAGACCAATGCTTGCGTTCGCCTTTGCATGGGGGGGACAGGGGTGCTTTAATTTTTTTTTTTTTTTTTAATTTATTTTGCTTTTTTATTTTATTTTTAGGCCTCATGTACACTCCTGCTGGTAAACTGACATTTAGGAGCAGTTGGGCATTTTTTTCAAATGCTCCAGAACTCTCCTCTGTTATCTTATCAGTACATGTACACAGGTTCATTTATAGTTGTTTCTAGGCAGTTGCACTTAGAGGCTTTTTTTTGGAACCCCAAAAATGCACTCAGAAGCTGTGTTTAGAGGCAATTCAAACGCGGCTAAACGCGGAAACTCGCGTATAGCCGCGTTTTATTTACAGGTGTTTTTTCATTTTTGGCTATTTTGAAAAAAAAAACATTTTTTTGGGAACGTGGCATGTAAAGGCGACTAAATGGCCGTTTTTTAGATGCCGGTTTCTAGCTGCCAAGTTAAATCGTTCAGAAGAGGTTGAACAACGTCCCGTGTACAAGAAGTCTTACACTGCCCCTTTTAATTTTTAAAAAATGTTTAGTTTTTTTTTTTTGTTTTTTATTGTTCTCACAAGGAATGTACATATCCCCTATGATAGCAATAGGTAGTGATGGGTACTCCTTTTTTTTTTTTTTTAATTTGGAGTCTATTAGATTATAGATCTCTCCTCTGCCATTAAAGCATCTGACTACACCAAGATTGGTATGATAAGATGCTTTCCCAATGGCACTGTTTTATATCCGGCGAATCCAAAGTCATGAAAAGGTTGTAGCTCCAGGATCAGCTCTATGGTTAGCTGGCGGAACCACCAGCTGCATTCTCGGGTTCCCCGGTGGGACCGGAGAGCCCGAGAAATCCATGGAAGATGGTAGGCAGGACGTTCCCTCTCACTGCTTGTAAAAGCAGTCTAGCAGATAATTAGCTGCTAGGATTGCTTTTACGTGAAAGCCGACCGCCGGCTGAAAAAAACAATACGTCGCTGGTCCTTGTTGGGCATATATTGTAATGTTCTTTTTTTTTTTCATGCAGCCTGTGGGCTGAACAAAAAAAGAGAACCTAACAGATTTCTCCATTCACATTGATCGGTGGTATGCCCACCATTAGAATACAGCCCTGCATCCACCCACTTCTAATGATAGGCATACAATAAATATAAAAATGTATGCCAAAGCATAGGGGCAATCCGCCTCTGTCTACCCCTACCCCTATGCTTTGGCATATATGCTTTTTTACCTTTTGGCGGTGAAATCACCTCGTACAGTGCTGGAGTCACGGATTTACATATCGTGAGAGCATACCCTGTCAAAATAAATAAATCCGTACTGCAGCTGAATGGCGTACCTGCAAAGAAACAAAGGTTAACAATAAATCACAGTAACAGTACTGTAAAACAGTAGGACATACCTGCAAGGCAAACGCAATAAAACAGACAATAAAACATTACAGTATAGCATAGAATACAGTAAAACAGAGCAGAACAATAGAGAGAGTAGAACAATAAAACGACAACTATTTTTGGCTTTTTTATTTTCTATATTTTTTTTTCTTTTTCGTTCCAGCTTAGGGTCTCTCAAAATGCGATGGCTATCTAACATCTTTCGAGACCCTGTGTGAATATGTTCCCTAGGACTGTGCCTTGATGTGCCCTAGTCTATTACTCCACTAGTGTGTGGTAGCGATGGAAACAGCCCCCGATGCAGAGACCAGGTTCACCAGGACAGGAGGGACAAAAATAGCGGGTGTCACACCTGTACCCGCGCTTGCTACAGACTGCTTTTTTTTGGGGTGCTCGTTTGGTAGGGGTACCAGGAAAAACACCTGGAAAATGCCTCTCATGCAGCCAGCTCACTGCACCTGGGTTGTGAATTTGGGCCACAGCACCTGCTGGATACAGAAGGGCTGCGATGACCTCTTCCTGGAGTTTTAGGAAGGATCCAGTTCGACCTGACGCCTTGTATAGCACATAAGCGTTGAACAGGGCCAATTGGAAGACGTATACAGACACTTTTTTTATACCAGCGTCTGGCCTTACATGCAGCTAAGTATGGCCCCATCATCTGGTCATTGAAGTCCATCCCTCCCATTTTACAGTTGTAGTCGTGGATGCAGAGGGGCTTCTCAACAACACTACTGCCGTATCTGGGTAAATGGAAGACAGAATGAAAATGTTCTGTTTTTGTCCTTCAATCTCACTGCAAGTAACTCATTGGACCTCAAGTAGGCTCTCTCCCCCAGACTAAGTTTGGCATTTACAAGCCGTTGGGGGAAGCCCCGAGGATTAGATCGCACAGTGCCGCATGTGCCAATTCCTGATTGATAGAGGTGTCTTTAAAAGTGGCGCGCTTGAATAAAAATTGTCAATGTATAAATGGTACCCCTTTCCGAATAAGGGTGACACCAAGTCCCAAACAATCGTGCCGCTGCTCCCTATGTAGTCTGGGCAGTTGGGGGGCTTCAAGGTGCTATCTTTACCCTCGTAAACCAAAACACTCCATGTATAGCCTGTTGCCCTGTCACAGAGCTTAAACATCTTGACTCCATATCTGGCATGCTTGTTTGGGAAATACTATTTGAAAACAAGACAACCAGAAAATTTAATCAGGGACTCCGCAATGCAGACATCTTGATCTGGGATAAACAAGGCTGTAAATTTTTAGTTGAAGTGGTGCACGAGGGGCCGAATTTTATGGAGCAGATCATGTTGAGGGTCATCCCGAGGACGACAGAGTTTGTTGTCATTGAAATGCATGAACCGCAATATCTGCTCGTATTGAGTACTGGCCATGGTAGCAGAGAAGATGGGCATATGGTGAATTGGGTCAGTGGACCAATATGACTGCAAATCACAATTTTTTTTAGTAATGCCCATGTTGAGGGATAGGCACAGAAAGGTCTTAAATTCGGGAACCGTTATAGGTTTCCAGCAAAATTTTCTGGCAAGGGGTGAATTTGGGTTTTGGGGTGATGAATTGACTAGCGTATAAATTGCTTTGGTCCATAAACGATCCGTGCAGATCTTCCGTGAAATACAGCTCAAAAGATTCAAGCGGCGTTAAATCTGCTGTTTCCACCTGAATTCTGGGTTGGCCAATAAATGGGGGGGAAGTACGGACGCTGCAGAATCTGTGAGCTGCCAATCAGGACTTGCAAGCACAGCGGGAAGGGCACTACGGGCTTGTATTCAAACTCTTGGTGGCTGCGGGGCACTATTTTTTGCTAGCCACGGCATCTGCTTGAACTGCACTTATGGGACTTGCCATGTCACCAAGTGATAATGCAGTGCTGGTTTGCCTATGACCAGGATGTGCTAGGCTGCTGGTGCTCGCCAGTTCACCAGAAGGTGGAGTGGCACTAGTACTGACACTCTTCTGCATATGAGTATCATGCGGTTGTTGCACCTCAGCAACAGAAGAACTGGGTTGGGTACGCCTGACCTTAGCAGGGACCCATTCTCCGTCGTCGAAGCTATCTGTCGGGGTGCCGCTCGCTACAGGTTCAAATACCTAGCCTAAATTGGACAGTGAGGACTCCCCGCTCTCATCTGTATCCTGTAGGCCTCTTCACTAGTGTACCTTTCTTTTGACATGTTGGCCAAATAAATTTATAGGTAACTGGTGCGACTCAAGTAAAAAAGCACCTGGTTGTCAGAGGACTGTTTTGTACCGCTACAAAAAAAAACTACTAGCGCTTGCAGGGATCAGGCTGCGTTTTTTGTACTGCGTTTTCTAGGTGACAGTGATCTTCTGATACTGCACTTGGGTGCTCTGGGTTGGGCGGAGGGGCTAAACGCAGGTGCTGGCAGGTGTCTGGGCTGATCCTGCTAACGCTGCATTTTTGGGAACACTATACTACTGGGGATGCTAGTATAGATCAGATCAAAGATATTGATCAATCCAGACACTATTCTAGTAATGGAGGTGTATGTGTGTGCGTGTGTTAACGCTACTGGCAATCAAAGGGCTAAATCTGACACTTTCTGGGATTTTCGCTAACTGACTCTGACGCGTAACTGATGCTGACGCTAACTAGCGTCCCCTGTGACACTAATACAGTGATCAGAAAAAATCATCTGTACACTATACGAATAGCACTGTGACAGGGAGTGAAAGGGTTAACCGGGGGGTGATCAAGGGGTAAAACCGTTATTAATGGTAGACCCAGATAGGTTTAGGGTACCCCCCATATTTTCCCTAACTCCCCTAATGCTGATTAACGTCACAAGTGACACCAATACAGTGACCAATAAAAAATATGAACACTGCAGTTGGTGACACTGTGACAGGGAGTGAAAGGGTTAACTGGGGGGGCGATCAGGGGAGGAAATATGTGCCTATGTGTACAGGTGTTAGTGTAGTGATTGGTGTACTCATGGTGAGATGCTTCTCTCCCGCACGCTGGAACCGAAAGGGCTCCAGGACGGGAGATTGCATCACTTCCTGTCCCTGTGTTTACATTACACAGGGACAGGAGGGTCTCTGATTCGCCAGAACCGATCAGCAGGTCCAGGCCAGAAATCATTGGCCTGGACTTGATGAGTGATCGGCTCTGAACCGAATTGGATCGCCACGATGACAGCGGGTGCACTCCGGAACCAGTTAAAATATGGAAATTATTCTTTCTAAAGAAACCGTTGATCTGAATCTTGCCTGCTGTGTACATTGTAGCATATCCCTCCTACATATTTTTTTTATTTGACTAGTGCAGTGAATACATTTATTGATAGCAGGAAGGTGTGGAGTAGATAAAGGTTTGTAGGTGGACACCATAGGCCAGACAGGTCAGTTAGCTGCAAGTCTGTTTATCTTTTCTGTACAAAGAGCACTTTCTGTAAATCTATGTTTACAGTCACATTACTGGACCAGCCAGAATACTGTGAGATTAAAGATATATTTTAAGTGTTTGTTTTTTTTTGGGTTTTTTTGCATTCATCTGGAAAAGGGCCTTTAAATAATAGATGCTTTTTACATTCAGTTAGCAGTTCAGTTTAGTGAACTTTTGAGTCTGTAGTATGCATTTCATCTGTACTCTAGAATAATAGCAAGATTCCCTGACACATTTTAGGTACGATATGTGAGCCAGCACCTGGTAGTGAAAGTGTTAACATTCTACAGGCAGTACATGCCATCTGATGTTTTTTCATCATGTAAGTCTCATTGTTCACAAGGCACATTTGGTTGCCATAGGGGAACACTGTTTCAGACCTTGTGCCTCATTAAGAATTGATTGCTAACCATCAAGATTTCCTACTCAAATGACCTTTTATACTAATGTTATTTTTTTCTTTCACTATTATCTACATCATCAGTGTGGCTTTCTTTTGTACAATAAGGAGGTAAATGGGGATAGATAACAGGTATGTATCCTATAGATAATAATAGAGTATATGGAAGCAGCACACATTTAATTTAGTGGATATAATTTGACAATTTCAAAACCAACGTTTCTGCTACCGCATAATACCATATTTTTCACTGCCAGGTCTTTGTTCCTAAGTATAAGGGGATGGGTCCCAGCTTCATAAAGTATGTTACTATATGTGCATTTCCAGGCCTTAGCCTCTAAGGATATAGGGAAAAGGTCAACCTTTACAAAATATGTGCTTATGTGTGCACTGCAAGGCCTTGAGGATAAGTGGATGAGACCCAGCTTTACAAATTATGCAAATATACGTGCACTACCAGGACTCAGTCTGAGGATAAATTGATTGGGCTCAGGTTTACAAGGTATGGGACTTTACATGCACTACTACGCCTTAATCTCTGAGGATAAGGAGCTGGGTTCAACCTTTACAGGGTATGCAACTTTATGTGAACTACCAAGCCTTAGTCTTTAAAGATGGCGGGATGGCACCTAAGTTTAAAGGTACATAATCATATGAGGAGAACCAGGTCTTAGGGTGGCTATACATGGGTCGAATCTTGGCGGTTCAGCAGAAACCAGCCCAGATTCAAATCTGGTAATCCGGTATTGAGCAGGCTGAATGTACCAAGGTGATCAATCGCCCACACACGGTCGGAATTTCCGACAACAAGGTCCTATCACACATTTTCCGTCGGAAAATCCGACCGTGTGTACAGGGTATAAGGCTGGATTCACACCTATGCAGTTTTTGTGCATTTTGCAGATTTGCACTACAGAACGTGTACCATAGCAAACCATGTTAAATGGACTGTAGTGCAAATCTAAATGCATTGGTGTGAATCCAGCCTAAGTGTAGCAGGTACAACATTTAGCAACTCACATGGTTGATGAATAAAACAAGCACATCTATGTATGCAGGCATCCGAGGTAAAGCTGTCCACATAGATCATTCTCCACACCACCATCGACGTCGTCCCTTCCACGCTAAGCTCCATGAGGGCTTCAAGCCTCACTTTCAGATCACTCTACTGCAGGGTAGTCTTCCCGATCATGATTGTAGACTGACTGCAATGAGAGCCGACGGTCCGGAGGATGGTCTATGTGGACAGATTTACCCCAGGTGCCTGCATACTTAGATGTGCCTCTTTTATTCAACCATGTGAGCTGCTAAATGTTGGACCTTCATTAAATGTAACCATTGCTACACTTAGAGGCGCCTCTCTTCTCTCTTATACTCTGTAGCTCCTGCTGGATTTTGCTTCTAATCCTTGTAAAGGCTGCCATTTGTGGATGGACATTTTATAGTTACACAACCTATCGCATTGCTATAATCTTTTTATGTGGACTATAAACTGAAAGACCTATGAATAAATGGTTGTGGAACGAATAATCTGAGTTTCCATTATTTCTTATGGGGAAATTTGCTTTGATATACAAGTGCTTTGGATTACAAGCATGTTTCTGGAACAAATTATGCTTGCAATCCAAGGTTTTACTGTATATGTAAAGTGTTGACGCTACATAAATACCTGACACATTTGTGAATCACACAAATATGGCACATGCCAGTGACCTGTATGACAAAAACGCATACCCAGTTTAAGTGATCTATAGAGATGAATGCCATTGCATGTAAAATTAAATGACCTCCTTGTGCAGCAATGTGAATGTAGCCTTAGATCAGCACTAAGCAATACAACAGTGCTGTCCCTCCCCCTTGGAGTACCAGTTTAATTAATATCACGGAGGGTATGAACACAGATTCAGGTACTTGTATCTGCTGCATGTCAAAAATAGTAGCTTGGTAAGGTGTAACATGAGAATAATAGGCAAGAATTCATAGTTTAAGGTTACATTAGGTGCTGGTACTAAACTCTGAGAGAGATTCTAACTTCGAAAGGATAGATCAAGAAATGTTACCCCTTATAGCAAGGGTTAGACAAAGAAAACAAAAACATTAGAAAAAGTGACAACATAGTGTAAGAACTGTAGGCTACTAACAACACTTGATTCATATCAAGTAGTTTTACGAAGATTTACATGTTACCAGAGATGCTACTCATCGGTTTTCAGACCTGGTTGGATAAGTATGTTAAAAAAACACAAATGACACTGCGCTACGGAATCCACAAATAAAATGTGATTAGGGTATATTAGGGATTGGCAGATGAATACCCTGGTATTCACAAGAGAAATTTGCTGCCTCTACAAATTACTACCACCTGGGAGGAGCAGAAAGTGGATTAAGAGAGGGTAGACGTGGTGCTGTTTCCCTTAAAATACCGTATTTATCGGCATATAACACGCACAGACGTATAACACGCACCTTCATTTTAAAAGGGAAGTTTCAGGAAAAAAACTTCAATTTTAAATAAAGAACTTTGAAGCAAAATAAGGGTCAGTGCCCATCAATGCAGCCTGATCAATGTCCATCTGCAGCCTCAAAATTGCCCATCAATGCAGCTTGATCAATGCCCATCTGCAGCTTCACAATTGCCCATTAATGCAGCTTGATCAATGCCCATCCACAGCCTCACAATTGCCCATCAATGCAGCTTGATCAATGTCCATCTGCAGCCTCAAAATTGCCCATCAATGCATCTTAATCAATGCCCATCTGTAGCCTCACAATTGCCCATCAATGCAGCTTGATCAATGCCCATCAGCAGCCTCACAATTGCCCATCAATGCAGCTTGATTAATGCCCATCTCAGGGAGGGGGCGGGATGAGCGCCATCAGATTACATACAGGGAGAATCTCCTGTTTACTCGGCGGCCTCTTTAATACAAAGTCCCACCTCCTGCACCAGATTCTATGATAGACAGAAAACTGGTCCAATGCTGGCCCAGGAGACGGGACTTCCTATTACAGAGGCCGCTGTGTAAACAGGAGATTCTCACTGTATGTAATCTGACGGCTCTCGTCCCACCCCCCTCCCAGTTCTCTCCGAGGCAGCCCAAATTGCAGTATCGGCGTATAACACGCACACACTATTTGCAACCGATTTGCAGGGTGAAAAAGTGAGTGTTATACGCCAATAAATACAGTATATGTAAAAAATAAAAATTAAATTAAATATGTTAGGGATAGTTTACTGGGTCCTGATGTAAAGACCAAGACCTTTCTTGCATGTTAAAAACATTGTAAATGTGAGTATATCTCCTAATTTTTTACCAAATAAAGTCATTTTTAAACAATATTACACTATGGGCATTACTCTTTCCCCTATGTGATATCTCGGTGGGAAGCCAGCAAAACGGTTCTCAGATTGCCCAGCAGAACTCCAGAGAGCTGCACAGTGGCTCATACTGTGAAGGCATAACACCCCTGGGGGGTAATGTCATCTGGTGAGTGCAATCACATTATCAACACGGATAATATCACCTGGCACCACTATCACTTGAAAGGATAACCAGCACCTAAATTTGATGAAGCACTGAACACTGTTATTGAGCACAAGTCGATTTATTTATCGAATGGACTAATTTATTAATGATCTAGTGTTTGCAACAATTTCATTCATTTTTTATTGTACTGTGGTTTAACACAGAGACGTATATTGAATTGTGCATTCATTTTGTACTTTTTTCACTACGTTCATCATTATTAATTTTAATTTATTTTTCACGTTTTGGTTTTGTTTACTTACTACTGGCACATTGGATCTTTCATATATTAGATTTCTGATACAGCAGATATCCATGTTTAATATTCTGTCACTTTGGACTATAGATTTTAGTTTGCGGACTCCAGAGGGTATAGCACACAGTGAGACACCCTATCTGAAGTCAAGCACCTTTAAATACATACACTTTTTTACTCACCAACAGAAGGTGTAACACCACTATGTATATAGGCTACTTTTGAATTTTGCCCCCAGGGGGTGTAATACTAATTAGTGTTTTTCTGCACCAGAGGTTCAATATATCATTGTATTTGTTTAGATGTTTGGCATTTACATATATATATTTTTGCATTTGTCTTTTCAAACACACCCTGAGACCATCAGACAGAGGGTGTAACACAGTCCATTCCAGCACATTGGGTGCAATTTATTCACATGGTGATTTCACAACATTACCTTTCATTTTACAATTCCCCACCATCTCTATGTCTCTATATTGGGAGAGACAGAGGGTATAGCACACCTACCTCTTTCTGGTTTTGACTCTCCATTTATAGGAGGGTCTTTACATCAGGACCCAGTAAACTATCCCTAACATATTTAAATTTAATTTTTTACATATATTTTAAGGGAAACGGCGCCATGGATAAGTATGTTGTTTGAAGGATATAAAAAAATGGTTGGTTATGATACCGTATGTCTGACAAGGCATTGAGCCAAGGGTGTCATTATTGCCAAAAGGTTTTTATGGTCAGTTGTGCTCTAGCAAACATATTCATATAAAGCATGGTTGTTG